>CM046842.1:18592238-19158089 GCA_025618425.1 Heliocidaris tuberculata | reverse complement strand
CCCCCCCCCCCCGGGATCGACACTCATGGGTCTAAACCTAATTTAAACCACCATAAAAATAATTTCTGTATTAATATTTGCATGTACAAATGTAGGCCTTATCAGAAATCAATAAACATGTTACGTAATCCATTGCCAATTGAAAGTTTATTTATCCCCACCCCCCCCCCCCCCGTTCACGCTATGATGCTGAATACGCCGCTGTCATTTGTAGGCGCCCCTATTTAAAAGCCTATCCTCATTATCATGCCCGCACATTGGCATCACTCTTTTATTACAATGATCCCGGATCCGTCACTAAAGACGGAAGATCCATATCAAGTTTATTCAGCGGATCCACAAGGGGCACGTCCTTCTCGGGCAACTGGTTTTGATTAATGTTAGATTGTAATAAGTGCATTGCCTGATTAAAGGAATTCGGTAACTTTGTGGAGGCTTGCATGATTAATTGTTGAATTTTGATATCTGTCTTGTATAATGATGTTCATAAGGATAAATAAATAGCCAGGCATACAAAAATTTTCAAATACATAATGCTATTATATTAAGATATCTATGACTGAATACTCCCATTTACGAAAGCGTATGGCCATATACGCTTTAGTCTAACACTGAGTATATGGGGGAAGATGAGTCTGGCATTTCCGGTCACTTGCATATGTTTACTTTTGTGAAGCACATGATGATGTTGAAGTGTTTTTTTTTCTGGGCTTCATTTTTACACCATATTGCAAACAATGATAGCATGTAATTAAGGCCAGGCAGCTCAAATTTTATCAAGCCTCTACAAAGTTACCAAATCACTTTAAGATAAAATTTATTATAACGCATTCAGAACCGAAAATGGGCATTCAACACTATATAGGCAAAAAATTGCACCCCTTCTTGCATGACGCAGTATACTTTCTTGTTCTCTTTTCTTTCTGTTTTGGAATATGCCCATATATGCCTACTGCTTTCACAAAATTCTCTTTTATTCATGATTAAAATACATTGTCATTATAATAACATGCCCAAGTTTCCTCGCTCGATAAAACTGAGTGACGTACTATAAAATTTCATTACAGCCAGGGACCCCCCCCCCCCCAGGGCGAAATCGTATAGTATGCTAAAAGGTGCCCACTGCCCATTGACACACTCTGAACATTCTCTTTCTGATGGACCTTCTTTTCGCGTTGCAGGTTGGTCCTTAGTTCTTCTTCTCTCTTGTTATCATCCCGTCAACATTCACCCTGGAACCCAAACCAGCCGAGGAACAGCAGACGTCATCATCCACGCCTGCTGTAGCTAGGATGCAAAAAGGTAACTGTCCCTCGGATAGGAAGGATAACGATAAAGGTTTGCAGTCCCCTTTTCTTAGTCTCCGTTCGTCTCTAGCTCTTTATTTTTATTTTTTTCTCTCTCTGTCAGGGGCGCCGCTAGAATATTGTGAATGAGGGGAGGGGGGGGGGGGGGGTGTAATACCTAAATTTGCCGACAAATTTTTAGGGTCTGACACTCAAATTTGCCGACAAAAAAAAATAAAAATAAATAAATAAATGCACCCTAATCTCCACCTCCACACAAATAATAATAAAAGAAAATCGCAGATGTAGAGATCTTGATCATACGGGCACATTTTCGAAGGAGGGGGGGGGGGGGGCTGACGCCTTTTACCCGAATATTATTTTTTCAATATCTAAACGAGCGAAGCCAGCGAGCAAATTTAAAAAAAAAAATCGTAGTGAAAATGTACAGAAGTTACATACAGAAGTTATATAATCATCCGGGAACCTCGCTGCCCAAGTATATGGATATTCTGGCACCTCGCTGCCTGAATATGAAGCGGTGGTTGCCCGAATATCGGAACTTTGAAAATCCTCGGGGGGGGGGGGGGGGCGCTGCAGCCCATTGCCGAAGGGGACGGCTTTTGCGTGAATATTAACTTTCCAGTGTTTTTGTTAGCAAGCAAAGTGAGCGGGGGGGGGGGGCCTGTTTTTACTTTTTAAAAAATTCCTTCCCTTTCCCTTTTTCTTCTTTTCTTTCTGATTCTGTTTTCCTTTTCTTTCCCTTTTCTCCCCCCCCCCCTTTTTCCTTCTCCTTTCTCCCTTTTCTTTTCTCTTTCCTCTTCCCTCTTCCTTCCCCTCCTTTTTGCCGACAGCAATTTCCAGCGACGCCCCTGCTCCGTCTGTAGCTAGAATGCGCAAAGGTGGTTCCATTCGGGTCACTTACTCACTGTCGGGGGGGGGGGGGGAGACGATCGGCCGACGCCTCATCCCCCCACCCCCTATAAGCATACATAATAGAACAAACTGATTAGGCCTACCAGTATCATTTTCGACTCGAGTGCACATGAACTGTTATAACCTTTTATCTATATTGATTGATGTTTGATTAATTTTTATTGATTCGTTCATTTATTTATTCTTTTTTACTTGCTTGCCTGCTAAAAAGAATTTTTCTGGGATTGTGCCCCCCCCTTTACAATATATATATATATATATATATATAATATATATATATATATATATATCCATATTAAAAAGTTCCACGTGTTGGATAAGAAGAAGAAGAAGAAGAAGAAGAAAGAACTTGAAAACAATCAAGTGGTTCGCCATATGTATCCAACTGTTTATTTTTCCTTAACAAAATTTTCTACCCGTGCCTCGGGTCTTCCTCAGTGTTAGGACAATGACAACTGGATATATATATATATATATTTATATATATATATATATATATATATATATATATATATATATTATATATATATCCAGTTCAACTTGAAAGTATAGTGATGTGGCTGCTTATACTCAGGTATTTTTAAGAGGGGCTAGATAAGTCCTAAGCAGGCAGGCGCGGGGGGGGGGGGGGGGGGGGGGGACTGCCACTCGATCTGACCCCAATAAATTTTTTTAACTGAATAGATCTAGGTCTACCAAAATACTAATGGCTCCTATAATCTCATAGTTAAGGCAATTAACTGACGTGTCATATTTGTTTCATTTGTTATCTATCCTACTAACTAGTAGATAATTTGATGAATCTTTTTTCTCTGTAAATTCACTTGCACTCACTCATAAATAGTACGTACAACAAAGTTGATATTCAGGCAAGAGACAGTCATTTTCATCAGGTAATTTTTCCCATACGCCTATATCATGGGGCATATGTGGGGTTCCATTTTACCGACCAGCCTATAATTTCAAGGTGACTCTAGTTGGGCACTTTTTGGTGAAAAGCACCTAAGGAGAATTTTAAGGGCAAACCGCTAGGACAAGAAAATAGGGCGATCCGTAGATGCTCTAAAACATGTGAAATTAACCCCTTTACGCCCCCCCCCCCCCCCCCTGCCGCAGCCCTGCCTCTGACATAAAAAGCAGGAGAAAGCTATAGCTAGCGCATAGCCAACACGTATCTTTATAGTGTGGTTTGCTGAGCCTCATACTCTCAGTACAATAACACTGCGCTGAACGTCGTCTTAACAAAACTACAAGTGAGATCAGCGAAACCCCGTAGACAATAACACTGCAAAATTCCCCTATTGACTTTGTACATGGCTTCCTACGTACAGTGCTCTGCCTACAACATTCGCCTGATATTTATCGTGATGAAAGAACGAGTTTTAACTGAGTAAGAAGCAAAATTTCAATCTGCTAATATACTTTTTAGCTTCCAATGGTACACATTAATCAGTATTTGTATGCAGTAGATCCTGAAATCTTTATTTTTTGTAAAAAACCCCTGTTGTTTATAACTCGTTCATGATGAATGAGGAAGCCGTGGCAGTGTTTGTGAATCTATATGCAGTGTGATGGGACTGTTCAGTGTGTTGTGAAGTGTGCAGATCAGAGATAGAAAATTAGAATACAGACAATACTATAGTGGCATGATTGAGTTTATTTGAGTCAATGATTGAATGGACCCGAAGGTTACTACACCCTAGTGTTGGCTAGATCTAGATTCTATATCGTGTTTGAGGAAACCATTCCTTTTTTACTTCGGTCTTTCTTAGTGGCTAAGACTTAGCCTAGTAAGTATGACTTAGAAGTCTTGGGCTAGCACGCGCACGCACAGCGGCACATGCTTGCGTGCAGTCTATGGACGAGGAATGAGGACACCAATGGCAATGCGTGTGATGCAATGAAGCGCTTCTGTATGGAGTGAATAGTGGTTTCCTCGGTAAATCTGGAGTGGAGAATAGGCAGCCAGGGCTGCCAACACTCACGAATTGAGCTTGAGACTCACGCATTTCACCCAATTCTCACGCCAATAGTAATAATAATGAAATTTCTCACGCACAAATCTTAAATAGCTAAATTATAATAAAAAATTATAGATGTGAATAAATTATGGGATCAAATCAAGAATTTAGGAAGCGCTGAAAAAGTTGTGAAAGTTTTCCCCGTCTTTTGTCGAAAGCTGTGAAAGTTTTCCTGCCTCGATCTCACTTTGCGCACGCTAGCTAGCTATCCTGACATATGTGCGTGGATGGCAGGCCAACCACCACGTCCACGTAACGTATAAGCCTAGCCAAGGCGACGCGCGCCCATAACATGCAGCACTATGATATACAAATCATGTAGTACCTGGACTGGCCGTATTTGTACGTACGTACTTAGTTACGTACCTACCGGTTCATCATATTTTGAATCAGCAGTACATCAGCTCAGAGACCTGACAATTGATCGAGAACGAGAACGACTTATCAAGACAGATACAAGAAATTCTATCTTTGGATGCTTGCTTGTTGCATCTTCCCATCATCTGCAAACAAGAGTGCAGGTCTACATGTAACTTACATCCAGAATCTGGGTCAAACAGAGAAGGGGACCAAATAAAGACATGGTTGGCATTTCAACAATTGGGTATTCCATGTTTATCATTTTCTTAACATGTAAATCTGTATAATTTTCTCTCTTCATGCCTTTAGGTATACTATATTCTATTAAGTATGCACCAGATCATACAATTTCACCTTGAAAAATAAAAAAGTTCCACACTGGGAGGGGGGGACGCCCCCCCCCCTCCACACTCTCCCCCACTCCCTCGCTTCGCTCGATCGGGCTTGGTGGCTTCGCTCCCTCGCGCTTCGCTTCTCGTAAAATGTCACTCTCAACTATTATCCAATGTTGGCAGCCCTGGAATAGGGGTCCAGACGCACACGTGCTGTATTCAGTACTGTGAGTGACAATACGCCAGACGTGCGTCTGTTGACGGAATAAACCGTATTGTCACACAGTATCGAATACAGCATGCGCGTCTGGTCCCCTTTTCTCCAGGTTTGCCGTTTCCTCAACCACGACAATGTCCTAGTGTCTACCGTCTGAGATGAATAAGAGAAGGCATTAATTGTCTCAGATGATCCTGCTCATTCACTCTGCACATCCAAATGCTAAAAACATAAATAACACGTATTGCCATTGGCAATTGCAAAGTAAGTTGGCATGGTCATGATGGTTGGTAATCATGATTGGACTAAAAATGATGTAGCCATGCAGGCTTGATGTTTTATGAAATATGACATTCGAACATCAAGCCATCTGTATAGGGGAAGCAATCTCCCCAACGGAGAGATGAGTAAACAAATAATTCGGTGGGCAAGTACCTGTATCCGCCATTCCCACGTACGGTGAATTTTGCAAACCACCTTGGGAGTTTGCTAAAATCTTTGTCTTTCAACCCATGATAACACTTCAACAATCGGATCATGGGCAACCCCCTTGGGGAAAAAAAAATATTATGGCGGCTGGCGGCAACAATGTACATGTGCATCTACTTACTGTTCATGTGTAGCTGTTGGCTGTGCGATTAGCATTAAAAAGACGTTGACCTCTGCTAAAAGGCAACGAGATCGGTACGGACTCTGCTGTAGATGGATGGAGTACACACAGTTAAACGCTGAGCTGTTGCGAGTTGGGACATGGCATGCTGAATTTAATTGTGCTAATATCTCGTGTATGCATTGCCATCAATGCTTGTATGACCAGGGCCCTCTTGCATAAAGAATTGCGTTTAATCGCAACTCAAAAAATTAAACGCAAGTCCCAAATACGCGATCCTGATTGGTTGAAAGTCAAGTTGCGTTTAATTTTTGGAGTTGCGTTTAATCGCAACTTTTTATGCAAGAGGGCCCTGGGGACCTAAAGGCTACACACTTTGTTTTCAGTGGCTAAAAAACAGTTAATTCAGTGGTTTATCCAAATTTCTTTGATCTACCTTGGTTCTACATATTCTTAAGTTGAATCGTTGAGAAAATTGGGGCGAACGATTGTCAGTTACTAACATTTTCATGTCAATATCGATGGCCGTGTCAAATTTTGAATTTAATGAAAAGGGTCCTAAAGCGATGCACACTTAATAAATGATTCGCAAATCTTGTTTTTGAAGCTTACTGATGTGAATTTCACCCTGATTTCCAAATAATGATAATATCACAGAAATAAGGGAAAATTACTAATTTTGCAAACCTCGGTGATATTCTCGTTGCTCAGTCACAGCAGAAATTTGGCGCATTGAATGATTGCATTGTGCGTATTTGTGGGGTGTGTACATGTACATGTAGCTTTGATACCTGCATGTAGCTTTAGGACTCCTTGCCATACATATAATTTATTGTACACTGTAAATATAACCGAAATACATGACTGTACAATCAATTTAGCTCACCGATCTTGGAAAACATTCTTAGAAAAATAAAATTGGAAATCTAGATCTAGATCTACTCTCATTGCTGTCAATGTGCTGCTTTGATATCATTGTGTACATTTCTTGGTCACCATGCCAGGGCACAAATTTGAGGGCAGGACAAACCCCCAAAACAACAAATTTGGGAAAGCAAAAAGCTAAATTGCTACGGGTCATTTAGCACCTGTATTTTCCATAAAACAGATTAATGGTATCTGGTGCTATCATAGAGAAAATCACAAAAATATGCACAAAAACATAAAAATGCAAATTTATTATGCTAAATTCAATAAAAAATAAAGCTATGAGTAAGACAAGCTGAATAAATTATTCATTTTTCTAAGCTGGATACTAATGATTATATGGAAACTATAGAAGGGAACAAAAAAATTGCGACAACTCCATTTCTTGTTAAAAATGTTCACATTTTCATCGCCTTGCTATAATTTGCACACAACGAGCACCGAGATCTGCTTGGGGTAGGCCTTGTGTACAAAAATGCCTGTGCAGTGTGGATGCCACCACAAAGAGTGCCCTCTAGTGCTGTGGTGCCCTGCCTACCTGAGGCAGAAGTTGGGTAGCCTCCAAAAACTAGGTCCCTATCAATATCCTGAACATGAAAAAGTCCAGATTTTTTGTGTGCTTGATACAGACTAAGTTTGGTTTTTTTTTGTGGCCAAAACTTTTATTGGCCGAGTGTACTGAAACCATGGCTGGAATAAAACCAGCATGTGGTTTGGGACTTACATGTCTGATGTTGACCTTGGATTTTGATGAACCTTGATGAATTTATCGTTTTAGACAATCTCTTTTGAAAAATGAAAATCATTTACATCCCCCTGCTGTATTTGAGTTCTTCACCCTTTCGAGACAACTGACCACATTTTGTGGTTTGGCTCAATAACTTATGATTCAGAGCCCTGAAAAATATACCAGATACATGAGTAGAAAGAGCAAAAATTTCTGCACACACTACATATGTCCATTTTTGTTACATGACCATATTGCGTTTGATCCCAGGAATTTTAAAAAGAAGAATAAGCTTTAAAATCCTTAAATTGGTAACACATTGAGAGGTTCAAAATCATTGTTTTTTATCGAAATTGGCAACTTTTTCAACTTTTCGACAATTCTTTTAACCATGTATTTTGTTTTCAAAGACATTACCCCTTATTACAATCTTGTAGCACTAAAAGAAAAATATTATTGTTGCCAATTTGAAGAACAAAATGTGATCAATTTAGCCCTTAAATAATTCATGTCCTGAAAGGGTTAATTCAGTTCACCCCTTTTGCTGACACGACTTTTGGTTGTTTGATTTTTTTTTTTCCAAATGATTTTGCTTTGGCTCTTTACACATGGTATATGGTAATAGTGTGGGAAGCATGAGCTGACTTTCGGCCTGTGGAAAGACTCTTAACACACACCCCTCTGACCAAATCTTACCCTACTGTAATTGGTGAAAAACAATTTAGTGCTTCTATCTAATCTACATTCTGAATTCCTGTGTAATGCTCTTTTCTGTCAGACTTCACACTTATTGCACGGCCATAGTAATGTCTACTATTAATTAATTCCTGTCAGGTACCCATTTACATTGTACCTCACCTGGGTTGAGTGCAGCAAATATAGATTAATATCATGCCAAAGGATGTTAGTACTGTGACAGGGATTTGAACCCCATACCTTCTGGTTCACAGCTCCATTAGACGACAACACCTACATGTATACACATCTCATTGATCTCTTTCTCTCTCTCTCTCCCACCCAGCCCTGCGAAAGCTGCATAGCGTGGCCAGCATGAGCCGACCTGCGGCCAATGGAAAGGCTCGAAGCCACACCCCTACGACCAATCAGGATCTCGCCAGCCTGTTTGAATGTCCGGTGTGCTTCGACTATGTTCTACCACCCATCCTTCAGTGTCAGAGCGGCCATTTAGTCTGCTCAAATTGCCGACCAAAACTCAATTGTTGCCCTACGTGTAGGGGCCCTCTAGGTAAGAATCTTTTGCTAGAGCTGCATAGCCTTTTGCCATAAATTTGGATATAATCCACTTTAAGGGCTGTGTTTGCAATAATGAATGTCAATTTGTTTGAATATTCACTATATACATGTATGTCCTACCACCCATCCTTCAATGTTAGCTGTTTAGTCTGCTTCAATTGCCGACCAAAAGTCAATTGTTGCCCTATAAGTACGCGTAGGGGCCTTCTAGGTAAGAAATGAATACCGGTAAGTATTTTTTTCCCCCAATTGTAATGTAGGGGCCCTTTGAATAAAGATGAAACTCTACTGAACATTGCCCTAGGATGTGAACATGTCAGGGCTTTTTAGTGAAGAATATGACCCAAATGCTGCCTTAAGCACTGGGCCTTTCTGATAAAAGTATACAACTACAATGTTGTGATTCATTTTGTGCATGTACAGGGCCCCACTAGGTTAGAAATAAACATGTCTATGGCCATCGCATCTAGGGCCCCTTAAATTCTAAATAAAACTCAACTGTTTCCCCTCTGTGTAGGGGAGCTCTGTAGAACTTTACTCAACTGTTGCTCTCTGTGTAGGGGCCCTCAACATTATAAGCAGAAAGCAACATGGATTTTATTGTTTTTTGTTGTTTTGTAATTGGACAAAAAAAAAATGAATGAAGTAGGTAACATTACACTAACCCCCTCTAGAGAAAGAAAAGTTATTTTTAGCTGCAGATAGTGAAGATATTACCGTAAATGGGTTTGTCATCCATTTCCAGAAAGAAGGCTGATGTATGACATTTTTAATCACCGGTAATTGTTTGAACCAGGAAAATGTAAAAGATTAAACCTGTACATGTACATGTATGTAGCCCCTGTCAAGAACCCTTTATTACCAAAGCCCCAGCTTGGAAATGAACTAATACTTCTCTTGAAACATATTTTTTGAGCTACTTCATAATGAGAAAGTTCAATAATATAGATTTTATTCAATTTCCGTTATTCATTTTTCCCCCTCTTTCATTAGGGTGATTCTGTGCAGAGTGTCCCGTAAGACATATGACATTCATCCATATATTTCATCCATAAATGAAATAATCTATTGATATGACTAAGACTATAGGTAATGATACCAGGGCCCCGTTGCATAAAACTTACCATTAATGGTAACTTTGCCATCAGTGGTAACTCCCATGGAAACCTTGATTTTGATTGGCTGTTGAGTGATGTTACCATGGTAGTTACCATTGATAGCAGAGTTACCATTAATGGTAAGTTTTATGCAACGGGGCCCAGAAAGCACCATTATTCATTGGTCATATCGAGAGATTCTTCATGTATGTATGTGGAAAAAAGACATGTCTTACGGGACACATTGCACGGAATCGCCCATTAGCAGATCTGGGGAGACATTTCATCAAGTGTATTGTCGGTGATTTTTACCGACAAATTTGCTCTCAGCCAATCAGATACAAGGATTTCAGTAGCTTATAACAGTTATTGCGACATGTCACTGATGAGAAGTTTTGTGAAACGGGGCCCAGAAGATTCCCTGTGAAAGAAATATTGTGAACATTCAGGCATATAAACAGAGCTACATATGTACATGTACATAGTGTAGAGTAGGGCGTAAAAGTAAAGAGAAAACTTCGAGTGACCACTATTGCTACATAATTGATAGGTACATGTACATGTACACAACAATATTTGTATCCTACATCATAAAATTCTTGTGCAAGGACTGGCCAGGAATGTCTCACGTGACGTAAAACACTTTCACCATGAAGAAAACAGGGATATTGCGTAAAATCAGACCTCTGAATATTTTTTGCCTTATACCGATATTTTGACGTCAACTTTTTGTTATTCTGGATATTTCGAAGCTACATGTATCGATATCACGACAATGTATCGCGATAATGTTTGAGCATGAGCCTCTCAATAGTGTATGTAGGTCGTCTAGATTCTTCATTTCGTTTTTAGTTTTTATCTATCTAGGCTTACTCACATACAGGATATAAATGAAATATACCGTGCACTCTTTTCGAGGCACCAGTTGAAATTATGGATTTTCGGTGACTGGCATACATGTAGTTACTATTTTCTTTGGGGCTATGCCCCTCAGAAAATAGTGCCATGCCAGTGACCTTAGAGAATCCAAAATTTCAACCGTAGCCTATCAGTGCAAGGTATTGATTAATGTACTCACTAGCTTTTCCATCTGTAGGAAGTGTTTCACTTATAAAAATGAGTACAAGTGTACATGTGCATGTTAACCCGGCAGGAAATAACTCCTGCCTAAAATAGATCTTCCCAAACTTTTGACTTTTTGTTCCCAGTTCAGTTAGTGTGTGTTCCAGATGCTGAAGGTCCTTATAAAATGCAGTACATGTACCTGCCAAGCATTTTAATTTTGAAGGAATGATTCCTATTTTTCAGCCTTCAAACTAATGTTGTGAACTCTAGATTCCTCTCTTTTATTAAAACTTCTATACATGTAAGCATACAAATATTAAGTATTCATACATGTATGTAGTTTTGCCTTTCAAAAGAGAGATTCCCATATACTGTACATGTATTAGTGTGGAAGGTTGGCAGACCATGTATGCAGTTACAAAGTCATTCCCCTTTCAAATTACTCTTGAGTTCTGGGTAGCGTTTCATCAAGCCCTTTGTCAGTGATTTTTACCGACAAATTTGCTCTCAGCCAATCAGATGCAAGGATTTCAGTAGCTTGTAACAGTTGTCGGTAAAAATCACTGACAAAACACTTGATGAAACGCTCCCCATGTTTGCATTTTTCCTTAATATTTGTATTTTCAGAATCCCGCTCAGTAGAACTTTTGAGAGTACGAATTTATCATGTCTGCTAAAAGACAGAAGTGCCAGTTTTTTTTCAGACGTTTTCTTGATTTCAAACTCTGTCATCTCTCTGTTTCAGGCCTTTCCACAATTTTTTTAAAAATTTACATAATACATGTATGTGGGGCACTAAGATGTCTAGAATTCTTCAGAAAGATTGAATAAATCCACACAGTATCCCTGCAAAGAATTGTATGAGATACACTGTACACAATAGCTGACTGATTTCAGTTTCAAACAATTGTTTAAATATGTACTGTATATACTTATACATGTACATGTACAGGGTATGTACTGTATGAAAATTGTTCTGTTTTCAATGATGGAATCTAACCTGGACAGAAGCCAGAGTAGACAGTGTGAAAGTAGTGTACGGGAAACCTCAAATTTGTGCTTCCTGTATGGAAGTTAGAAAGAAGGCGCTTGACATTTCCATACATGTGCAGAAGTAGACATGTACAATCTCAATACACACACAATCACTCCTATAGATGGAAAGAACTTTAACTAAGCCACTCAGTTTTACCTTTTCATGGCCAACAAGCTTACCGACTGTATACATGTACAGTATAAATTTCAAGAAGAAAGAAAGGAAAAAAAGCCCAATTAAAAAACAAAAAAATATGCAGGTTTAAAGTTGTCCTGAGTAGAAATGTGAAGAGAAGCAAATCCAAGAAAGGTGACATTTGTATGTGTACTTAGAATTTACATGTATTCTACATAAACACACACACACACTCACTCCTATAGAAAGAACTTGCTCTAAGCCACTCAATTTAACCCTTACATGTACCCTGCCACTAAATTTACAGAAATTTATTTTGATATCATGTGACAAAAGTTTAATATCTTTTATCTTGGTGGAAACTTTTCTGTTCATGAACCTGGATTTTAAGAAGAAAGAAAAGATTAAAAAATAAAAAAAATAGTATTCAATTTGCAAATGTGGTTTAATGAAATGGAAATTTAAGCTGAATAAACTGAATATGACAGAAGCAAATGTTTGAGAAAATCATATGAAGAATTCTTTGTATGATTCATTTTGTATTCATAAAAAAGTTTTGGAATTCTTAAATTGGAGATTTACCCATTCGGAATTTGGTCACAATGTGTGATTTCATACATGGGGAAGCCCCTATTTTAAAGATAGAACAGGCCTTTTTCCCATGATATATTGTGGATGACATATTTCTGACTACCCTTGCAACAACAACAACAACAACAACACACACACACTAATTGCTTCCATACGGGGTCTGGATTGAAATTTTTACAGTCTGTGTATGCACTAGCCCCTTTTGACAATTTCAATTTTTTTTTTTTGTTCGCAAGGAGCATTCGTAATGTAGCCAGTGGAGAAGGTAGCCCAGGGGGGCGTTTGATCAAGTGTCTAGTCAGTGATTGTTACCGACAAATTTGCTCTCAGCCAATCAGATGCAAGGATTTCAGTAGCTTATATCAGTTATTGCAACTTGTCATTGATGACAAGTTTTATGAAACAGGGCCCAGATGAAAGGAACATTTGGTGGCCTATGTGTACTGCTGGATCCGAGAAGCCTCCGATCTCCCTCATTTTCATGTTTGCTTTTTTCTTGGCAAGAAGCATTCATGATTCGGATGTGGAGAAGAAAGCCAAGACTTATTCCTCTGCCCATGTCCCTTATGACCTTATTTTTGTGTCCATGTATTAAAAGCTTTTGTAATTCTAACTTTTGAAATACATATTGTGTCCTTTTTAGGTTTGCTGATGCTCCAAACCAACCCACCTCCCTAATTTCCATGTTTGTTCTTTTGTTCGCAAGGAGCATTCATAATTTAGCTGGTGGAGAAGGTAGCCCAGGGGGGCGTTTGATCAAGTGTCTAGTCAGTGATTGTTACCGACAAATTTGCTCTCAGCCAATCAGATGCAAGGATTTCAGTAGCTTATATCAGTTATTGCAACTTGTCATTGATGACAAGTTTTATGAAACAGGGCCCAGATCGTTATGTTTCCGTCCCTCAGAACCCACTAATTTTATGTTTGTTTTTTTCCACGGAAGCATCTCTAAATTGAACAGGTGAAATAGTACATTCTTGCACTTTGCTGATGCCCCAAGCCATCCCAACTACCTATTACTTTCATGTTCATTAATTTTCTTTGCAGGGAGCATCCATAATTTAGCCATGGAAGAGGTAGTCCAGACCGATGTCCTGGGGAGCGTTTCATCAAGTGTCTTGTCAGTAATTTTTACTGACAACTGTTATAAGCTACTGAAATCCTTGCATCTGATTGGCTGAGAGCAAATTTGTCGGTAAAAATCACTGACAAAACACTTGATGAAACGCTCCCCTGGTGTCCCAGTGCCTGAGTAGCTCAAAACCTATGCCTATGCCCCACTTACCCCTGCTCCCTAATTTTCCTTTACACTATTTTTTTAATAGAGGGGAGCATCCATAATTTAGAGTATAGACGAAGTTTTCAAGATCACCCAAACTATTCTAACTCTCTTATTTCTTTGTTCACCATTTTGTTGACAGGGAGCATCCGCAATTTAGCCATGGAGAAGGTAGCCCAGACCGTTATGTTCCCGTGCCGATACGCATCGTCTGGCTGCGTGGCTACCATGTCCTACAATGAGAAGCAGGACCATGAAGAAACGTGCGAGTTTCGCCCTTATTCCTGTCCGTGTCCTGGGGCGTCTTGTAAATGGCAAGGGTCTCTGGACCAAGTCATGCCTCATCTTACGCACGCACACAAGAGCATCACCACGTTACAAGGTATACAGCTGAGAAGAACAGAAAAGATAGATAAATAGAAAAATGGGGGCTGTATTCTGAAACACCTTTTGAAAATTCCATCCATGATTTCAAAGGAATCTAGTGGGAGTGTCATTTGACAGAAGCCTGAAGTATCATTCAATGCCTGGGACCATAGTCTAGAAGCTTTTCTATCTTTTACGACTGGGAAGATTATGTTAGTTGTCATAAAACACTAAAACTGCACAAAATAAAAACTTGTTATTGCTGCTTACACAGATATGGGTATTTCCAGAAATAAGGGTCCCAATTTGTGACATTCTTGGTGTGCCGCTTACATTGTGCCGCTTACATAAGGAACACAGCTTTTCGTGGCTCTGAGTGTAAGATGCCAAATCGTGGAGTAAGACTGCAGAGTGATTCTGAGCATAACATATTGCATCTTCACTGTTAGAATAGTACTCAATCTTACTCCACTATTTGTCTCTACCCAGAGCCACAAAAATACAATGTGTTTCATATGTAAGCGGGACACCAAGAATGTAACAAATTGGGACCCTTATTTCTGGAAATACCCATATCTTCAACTACATGTATATGCATACCCGGCCAGCTTTGCACAGACATGAAGTTCATGAACCCAAAACATGTCATAATTTTGATTTGCTATGACAATTAACATTATTTTAGTAACAAAAAAAGAAATGAGTTTTTCAGAATACCATTGTAGGGTGTGTTAGAGAAGAAAGAATTATGTAGATGACACTTTTAAGGTACTATAGAAGATTAATGGTCTAACCAAGTGATTTACAAGTGAAAAACCTTAAAAAGATCCTTAAAAAAGAATTCCTAGCAAGTTCAAAAAATATTTAAAAAGAAGTGTTTAGGTAAGTTACGAGAAAAAAGGATCAACTGGGCAAGTTATTACAATTAAAAAATAACAAATAAACACTGAGTTGGTAATAGTCGACTTGACATTTTTTTAACCTAGAAAAATTCTTTCCATTGAAGTCTTTTTTTTTTTTTGATTTGAGAATTATGATCCCGTGTGGTCTCAAAACAATTTCAGCTTTGTTGCCGAAAAAGCAGCTGTGAGCCTTTTGCATAATTTGCATCAATCAAAATGTGTTGTTCAACTTCTGCATTACAACCTGTGATACAACAAAGGGAGGTTATTTGTATCGTGGGTTGAATTGCACAAGATTAACGACTCTGTTGGCGTTGCCGCGTTGGGTGTCAATGTGCACATTTTGTGTAAGTTGTCTTGTGCTGTTTAATCCCTATACATGGGGCCATTTCGATATTATGCAAAATTCCCAAAGTTGCTTTCTCAGCAACAAAGTTGAAATCATTCGAAGACCACGTGGGATCACAAATCCATAGGAAAAATGCAAAGGAAAGAACTTTTCTAGGTGCACTATTAGCTACATACATGTAGGACTGTCAAACGGACTATAAGTGATGAAAAATAAAACTAGACTCTTTAACCTTTGTAGATAAAGAAGTGGTGAAGAACTAGTGAAGTGGTGCAGACAATTGCATTCCTGCCATTAGAGCCATCTATCTGCCTGCTTGTTGCAGTAGACTGGGTAACTAATGATGCAGAGCTGGCTCGCCCATCACTTCATGCTAGTCTTGGAGATTGGTAAATTAACCCATTCATGGATTGTCCAATACAGGTGAAGATATAGTATTCCTAGCTACGGACATCAATCTCCCTGGTGCAGTAGACTGGGTTATGATGCAGAGCTGCTTCGGCCATCACTTTATGCTAGTCCTGGAGAAGCAAGAGAAGTATGATGGACTGCAACAGTTCTTTGCCATCGTCCAGCTAATTGGATCAAGAAAACAAGCAGAAAACTTTGCATACAGGTATGTGGAGGGTTCATGTAGTATTTCTACTTTTTGTTATTCTTGGTAAAGTTTCAAGTTATATTATAATTTTCACTGCTACATTTACATACCGTTTCATTATTCAAATACACAGTAATGAAACAAAAATCAGAGTCAGTAAGTAAATATATCATTGACATTATAATAGAAATGATTTAATGTACATTTGGAAAAAGTGAGAATGGAATTTAAACAAAGGGAAATCTGCTGTGGTTTCACCCATAATTCCTTTTATCAACTCTTGGTGGTTAAGACTAGATGGTCTTGAGAAAGATTTGTATGGGATGCCATGCCTTGATGAAAGTTTTTGTAGATAGTTACATGTATGAATGAGTGAACTGTTTTAATGATGATTGATTCAGATAATGTAATTTCTTCAGCCTCCCAGTAAAATGTTAGATCTGAATATCGCTATAGTTGATTGTCCTACGAGGCCAGAAATCGAGTCGTCGTTCCTTTCAAAGAGTTGTAAATCAGTCAATTGTTGTCTAATCATAGAGGTGTTGTGGTTTAGTGGATAAGTCAGCAGACAGCGAATCATAAGGTATAGGGTTCGAATCCCTCCCGCAACAGTAATGTCCTTTGGCAAGACATTAATTTACATTTGCCTCACTCGACCCAGGTGAGGTAAATGGGTACCGCTAGGAATTACTTCCTTGAAACTTCAGTGCCTTCATTAGGGCAGCTAGGCTCAGCCGGGGTAATAATCCAAAGCTGTTTGGAAGCACATAGAGACACTGATAATTATGTGATATGCACTATATACAAGGACTGAGTATTGTTATTCTTATTTGTCATCTGCCAGTAAGTGATTACAATTTTCATCTCCTCATGATACAGGTTAGAACTGAACGGCCACCGGAGACGTTTATCATGGGAGGCCACACCTCGTTCCATCCACGAGGGCGTTCAAGCGGCCATCATGAACAGCGATTGTCTCGTCTTTGACTCCAGTATCGCCCAACTCTTTGCTGAGAATGGCAACCTAGGCATTAACGTCACGATATCAATGTGCTGAGGGCTGCTTTAACAATTTAAGTGCAATCTTGTCTCATTTTTTTGGTAATTATTTGTAGGTTAACTAGTTTTCTTGTTTAATGAGGGTGCTACATATAGTTATTGGGCAGAGCCATCTATACACAGAGTTTGGCCAACTTGGCTCCAGTAGGTAACAAAATGGTGTATGTTGCTTTGTTAGGCAGGCATGCAACAAAGTAACATACGCCGTGTTGTGCCCAACTGAAACCAAGTTGGCCAAACTCTGTGTGGATAACTTTGTTATTGGGAAAGAGCTTGGTGAGGTTTTGCTAAATTTAGTCCAGGCATCTCAAGAACCGCGATGCAGCCAAGGACTATAAAGCTGCAGCGATTTTTTGAAATGATCTCTCTCTTTCTGTCCCCCTCTCTTTTATCTTCTCTGTCTCTTCTCTTCCCCTTTTTTATTCTCTCTCCTTGTGTCCTCCTCCTCCTCTGTCTTTCTGTCTCTCTCTCCTTTCCCTCCTCGCCATCTGTATGCCTTACCTCTCCATTACAATCATCTTCTCTCTCTCTATCTCTCTCTCTCTGTCCTCCCCTCTCTCTCTCTATCTCTCTCTCTCTCTCTGTCCTCCCCCTTCTCTCTCTCTCTCTTTCTCTCTCTCTCTCTCTGTCAGGTCTTTGTTTACTCTCTGTCTCTTCCCTGTTCTCTCAGTCTCTCTTGTATTTCTTTGGGACTGTGTGAGATTTTTGAGCGTAGTTACCTCTGTGCGCAGGTGCTCTTAGTGTACCTTTCACCTTTGAACACAATACATTGTATCGGGCATAGATCTTCAAACTGTGTTGTGAATAGGAAGATGAAGGTATAAAGAAACACTATTTTTACATGAAGAAGGAAATACGTTATGCCAAGGTTTGTACATACTTTTCTATGGGTATCAACAAAACAAACCTATGAAATCTGATACACTCACACTGGCTATGTAAAGGGGCAATACATATTAGTTGGTGAACATGTAAAGGAACGCTTCATGAAATATTTTTACATGACGAATGAAATATGTAGCTAATGATGGTAAGCTTTGTGCTGCCTTTTCTACGTTCGTTGACAAAGGGAACCCGTAAAATTTGACGCACTCACACCGTCTACCAAGAGAGGGGATTTATATTATTATATCACACAATAATGATATCCATTGTGCTGGCAAATTTCCATTATTGCTATTCATATAGAGAAACATGCACTGCCTGATGACACAAATATATGTTTTTTTGTTGTTGTAATGTTGAATACTACCTTACATATAGTTATATGTAGCACCCTTTGACTTCTGTAAGTGATCACAGTATTTCTCTTCTACTTTAGCGAAATCAACATTGTGTCAAATGGCTTCAATAATCAAATATACCATGCACTGATAGGTTCAGGTTCAAGTAATGGATTTGCTGAGGTGACTGACATGTTATGCCAGTCACCGAAGATCCAGAATTTTACCGGTGCCTTGAAAATAAGGCATGGTATATTTGATTTACATCCCTCATCAAAAAATTACAATATAAAAATGTATACAATAAAGAAATATATCTGAAAACAAATATAATCTCATCGTCTTCATGATCTTCGTCCGCAGCCACATTTACACACATAGTAACGCTTCGGGAGAGCACTGCCACAGTGACTCTAATGGTGATATAACGATAGGCTTATCGATAGCTTCAAATTTTGACGTCAAACGGTGTCAGCCAAAAGTATACCCCTGGCCCTTTTGAAGTTACTCCATATCCATTTTTTTCTCCTTGGTGGAAGTATTATACGTCATGTGACACATCCCTGGCCAATCCTTGCATGGGAACTTTTTGATGTGGGATATAGTACAATTAATTCCAAACCACTTAAATTTTTTTTATTTTTTATGGACAAGTATTTTGGAATAACTACAAACCTTATGTCTACTACACTTCTTCATTGTTTGTTGAGGGGATTAGGGGTGGGGGCATTTTCTGCACCTTTTTAAAATATCTTTTGCAGATTATTCCTCGATTCTATTTGCCAGAGTAGGTCAGAAGTAGATTGTAGAAAATGTACTGAAAACAGTTCCGTAGGCGTAGTCTTGTATGAAATGTAGGATTATCAAATCATTCACTTATTAGACTTGTGTATAAATCCATTTTTTGAAAGAATACTTGTCTTGGGAACAGGAATCGTTTTCACAGTATTCACATTGGATATGAATGAACATTTAATGAATTATTCAAGTTTGATGTATGCATTTTTGAATTGTTTAGATGATAAATTATGCATTGCCTAATTTTCGTAGGCCGTATAGTTCTTGTTTGTATGCGCTTTGGTCACTTACCTTTTACAGTTGAAAGGACTTATATATATATATATATATATATATATATATATATATATATATATATTTGTGTTTATCCACCACCTGCATTCATAGACGGCAAATGGACGTAAGTCACATTATTTTTTTCAGTTCCTTAAAAATTGACCAGCCGTATTTAGGATATGAAACTTGATCTTTTTAAAACATTCATTTGGGTTTATAGGATTCTTGAAGTTAATGCTATTTTCTAATGCAAGGAATGATATAATTATGGCACCACCAACTTGAAGGCTAGTCAATTATTTATTGGGTGATGGTATAGCCTCAGTGAAAGTGGAAATTCACATAATTTATTATATCACATTCCCTAGGATCAAAGAGAGACAGGAAGACATTAATTAATTATGGACTTAGTGTCTATATCATCGTGCATTACAAATGTATTGCACCCCAATATTTTTACCAAGCCCGAAATACAAATGAATTCAAACATTTAGTATTGTACTCTACAAGAAGATGGTTAAAAGGGGCATATTAGTTTACTGTAAATGCAGCAACTTTTGCATTGTGAAATTTTAAAGAATTGTGCATGTACATGTATTGGCATAGTCATGGGAAGAAACTTTCGCGCATTGCAAGAGTACAATGTTGTAATTCTGTCATATTGCACAACATAAACTTTTGTGATTCCTAACAAAATAGCTGCTTTTGAAGCTTTTAACGCTTAGTGATATTCAAATTATTTTAGGATGGCATGACATGTAGTGCTTATGTGTGAGACGTTGAACAGGGGTCATTTGATCCAGCAACTCAGGATAAGTGTGATTTTGTGGCATTAGTTTGATTTTTCCTGCATTTTTGTAATTACGTACAGTTAAGCCCAGAAGTTTCTCTAATCTTCAGCATTCAAAATTAACAAGCTTTACACTGAAATTTAGAAAAATTCCAAAAGGCAGGCTGACGCTTTGGTAAGATACAGTGTTGGGAGTGGTAGGTAAAATGTTTGGGAACGGTAAATAGTGTAAAACCAGAAACGTTCATGCGCATTTAATGTTCACAAATTTTGCGAGTGGTACTGATTTTTGATAATCTCATGCTGTGAAATCATTGAATCATAATTGACATAACACTAACTTTTTGCAAATCGTTTCTTGCTGTGAAAATGGCAGTCATTTACGATTCGCGAAATTTTCATGTTGCGAACGTTTCTGGTTTTCCAGTAATCCTTAGACCATATCAAGCTCACACACTCTCATTGATAACACATGCCATGCCCAATATGCGATTAATTACGGGAAAAAGGAGCCTTTGAAGATCCTTCCACTAATTGGAAAACAATAGAAAAGTGTAACAAAGAGGCACAAATCTCTCTTATGCAGGGGTCACATCTTTGCGTATTTGGCTTGCGTATTGCTGCGTATTGCCCGAATGCAGACATAGGCAGTCATACCGAATAAAGCGCAATGAAATGTGCTCACTACATGTACGTACTCAATACGCAGACTAGCGCTCGTTATAAAATTGTCTAAACTATAGCAAGCAATCGCGAGGTCAAATTGCCTACCGTAACAAAACGAGCGGATACGCAATAGTGTGACTGCTACCTTCAAATTTGCCACGTATTGCTGGGTAGGTTGCGTATTGATATACCCCGCATGGCACAGCAATGCGCAGCAATATATGCAAAGGTGTGACCTAGGCATTAGGTAGCCTAGTAAAATGAAGTGGCACAAAAAGATGCGTACAGAACGCAGAATGCATAATTGTTGAAAATCATGACATTAAGGTATAGGAGCTAATAAATGTCTCTACTCCCTTGATTAGGCTTAATATTACAAAAAAGGGGCAAAAATGACATTCAGATATGCCAGATTACAACTTGTTATTCCCTGATAACACCAACTATTATACCTTTTCAGTCCGGACATGTCTTTTCGTGCCATTTCTGTTCCCTAAGCTACCTTAACCCATAGCAGTTCAGAGGTTTCTTATGGTCTAAATTATTCATTTTTTTCTTCCTCAAATTGGCAACATTAATTCTTATTTTCCACTCCAACATAGTTTTAAAAAAATGTTTATCAAATGTACCATTGTGAATGAAAATTGCAAAATTTAACAGAAAAATTGCTAATTTGTACACGATTATAGTGATTCTTCATTTTACACCGCCTTGCCAATTTAGAAACTGTGATGATTTAATGAAATCGCTCTTATCATGAATGGCACAACATACTGCACTGGAAATAGACTAAAAATTTTCAGTGATTTTTGCTTCTTCTGCTCATGCATGAAGTGTAATTCCTAGCATTCTGGATCAAAAGATAATGCAAAAAGGTCACTAAAGGTCACAGTCCTGCTATGGGTTAATCTGTGATGGGAATCTCTTTCATGGATGTAGAAGTTTGAGCAACACTCTCTTTCTTACTCTCATGGTTCAAGTTTACATGTTGACCTGTTTCAAAGGTTAAGTGTTGCACTTTTCTTTTGGGCTCAACTCCATTGTCTACTGTGATCTTGAAGGGTGTGAACTCTTTGAAAAATGTATAATAGTTACTGCCCTTATGTCTTTGTCATTTATTAGTATTGAGTCTCCGTATTGCTAGGTTGTTTTAACCTTCTGCTTTTGATTTCAAAATCTATAAATAGTTCTGCCAAATCACACCCAAAATAGCACATGTATCATTGGCATTGATTCTCTGCTGAGAGCGAGAAGGGCATTAGCCTCTTCTATGTCACCAAGTTTTTGATCAGCCGTCATATCTCAAGAGTCAAAGTTTGATATAGATTGTCCTTTTTTCATTGTTTAGTTTGCCATGGCATATCTTCCACGGCAATTAACTTCACAATTGATGGTACATGCTTTTAATAGTTTCATTAGGAAAAATGAAGCCATGCTTTGTCTGAAAGACATTGTTCAAATAAATAACATTGCAAATTCGTTCATTTCAAAATTTTATGAATATCTCCCATGTTAAATTGTTTTCAACTTGTATTTATTTTATGTGTAGTGTTTTATTCATGTTGATAAATGTGAAAATAACTCAACATTGAGAACGCCCAAGTAAGAGTTTATTTAAAGGGAATAATGATTTTCCTGGGGGCGTTTCATCAAGTGTCTTGTCGGTGATTTTTACAGACAAATTTGCTCTCAGCCAATCAGATGCAAGGATTCCAGTAGCTTATAACAGTTATTGCAACTTGTCATTGATGACAAGTTTTATGAAATAGGGCCCAGATGGAAAGGTACCGCTGACACCAAAATATGCTTTTCTCCTAAAGCTTTAAAGCGGAAGTGAAAAAAAAAAAATTTGATTTAGTCTTAAACCAACTACATTGTACATGTATGAATAAAAACACACTTTCACACACACCATCATATATGATATATGTATATGATATATATATATGATATATATATATGAGATATATATATGATATATGTATATGTATACATGTATATACATGTGCATAGGAACAGAGACAAAGCAAGGACAAGAAACACACTGTTATACAGTGAAACCTGTATAGAAAGACTGCCTAAGTAGTGTTTATAGGCAGGTGGACTTTTTACACAAGTTCCTTTGACACATGTTTCAATGAGAAACATCATTTCAAGGGAAACCGAAAATGTGGTCTTTATAGACAGGTGGTTTTTCTTTACAGGTGTTACTTCCCCCTTTTCAAAAGGTAGATTTTTTTTTTTTTAAGTGAAGGGGAAACCAATTTTAGGGCCTTCTTTCTGATTAATTGTAGTGATTCAACTAGTCAATATAAGTAGCCTGTGCTTGAACAATGGAAATGTTTAGAAACTACCTGTACTACTTATCCATTGCCTTGAGTGATTCTAGCTGAAATTAGATGTTTCTTGAAACTGATCAAAAAGTAGATGTATTTTGTCCTTTGGGCACCTCTTTATGTTCAGTGTGTAGGCCCTCTGTGCCCTGCAAAAAAAAGAAAAAAAAAGCTCTTTTCAATGTGTTGTATATAAGATTGCTTTAATGTATATGTCATTACATTTTTATACTGTTAACTGTGTCTTTTTGTTTATAATTAATCAACGGAATGATTCTAGCCCTTTTCAGTATCAAATTATAAGCAAATGTATGAAGGTCTTATTTACATTTACATGTATGCTATTTTTTTAATGATTTTTTTTTTTTTTTTTTTTTTTGGAGGCCAGATGGAAAACCTGTAATCTCTACTCAATATCTAATTTAATCTCTCTTTGACAGCAGGGGGGGGGGGATGTCTCATTGAGACCTGTACATCATCCGTGTACACGAAAACGGATAAAAAGGGTACTTTTTCAGCATTCGGCGCACCGTAAGGATCGGATTAAGCGTTTAGGGTATCAAAAACAGCAAAAAATCAAGAAAATGGGTATCAAATTCAGAGGTGATAAGAAGAAGATCCGCTGAAAGGGTATAAAAATCAGAGATGTTAGACAGGTTTACCTGTTGATTGTAACAAAACTACTCCTACTGCAGTCCCCGTTTAGGGTGCTTTTCAAAAAGTGATTTACGTGGAGGACCTCCCAGGCTTTGACACAACATTCAGAATATTATATACCCGGTTTAAGGTTCGTTCAAATATGCTGCGGTAAACCATCTCTCTCTCTAAAAAAAAAAAGAAAAAAAAGAAAAAAAAAAATGCTTCACATTTCTGCATCTTATTACCATGCTGGTAAAGTGAGTACGCATACATGTAGGACCTTTATTCCATCATGCATCCCTACTTGCCATTCATTTAATACACAAAAAAACAAAACTATTGCCGTTTTCCGAGCCATATGTGAACGAGCCCGTAGATGTGTTTATGCAATGAAATAACTGAAAAACTGTTAAGATACCAGGGGAATATTTATCAACTGAAGGCGATTTTTGCCTACCCATCGTCTATCGGTCGTTGACCAGGGTCCCTGTTGCATAAAACTTGTTATTAGTAACAGCTGCCACATTTCTGTGACAATTTTACTCTCAGCCAATAAGATGCAAGGGTTTCAGTAGCTTATAACAAGTCATTGTAACTTGTTATTGATAACAAGCAGAGCCCAGAGTGTAGTTTAGAAGGCTGGTCATGCCTGAGCGATACCACTAATCATAACAATAAATCATGACCAAACACATAATACCTCCCCTGTTTTTTAATGTAGAAAATGTATTGGGAATCATTATTGTAGGTCCCAACTCAACAATTCTATGCTAATGACGTTTCTCAGAGCCATGTATCCTGTATTTAAGGTAAGGGGGGGGGGGAGCAATTGCCCCACTGATTCCACAATAAAAGCCCATAGGTATATCTACATGTAATAAAGCACAATTCAAGTCCCATACATTACATTACCAAGTATTATGGAATTGTTTCATGGAATTGTGAACTTTAATTGACATAAAACAATCATTGACATGATATTTTGTCTGATCTAAGCCTGATACAGACATCACATATAGTGACTTCAATATCAGATGTGGTTTCCTAATGTATAGGACAAAATGGCATGAATTACCCAAATACATAGACATGGATGCCACAGCTTTCAGGGTTTTGCATGATTTCAGGCCCCTGTCACTGCTCTCTTTCAGACTTTTTTTTTCAGTTTCAATGTGCATGTGTGCAGTCTTGCTAAATTCTGTAGTTTGCAACAGTATGCATTTACTGTGCTCTGAATTTTGTAGAGAGTACAAAAATGGACCAATATTTCTTCATTTTTGTTTAAAGGTAAACTCGGTTTGATGTCCTATAATACCACCTATTATGTACTTGTAGCTGTAGCTCAACAGGGCTCGACTTAAATGGTGGCCCTGGTGCCTGTGGCCACCTAAAACGGTGTTGGGCCACCTGAATGAAATAAACAAGTGTAGGATAGAAATAAATAAAATGTAGCATCTGAGCCACCTGAGAATCCATTTGGCCACCTGGATCTCATGCTCAAGTGGCCCTGCTGGCCACCTTACAAAAAAATGAAGGGCAAGCCCTGCTTGGTCTATTATTACTCATGTCTAGGAGGGTACATGTATTTTCAAGATATTTGGAAGCATGATTTAATTTAAGAGATGGGACCTCCAGGGCCCTGTTTTATCAAACTTACTGTCAGTCATGAGTGTCACATTTCTATAGCAAATTTATTCACGGCCACTCAAATGCAGTGATGTCATTAGCTTATACCATTTAGTTGTAAACTTGTCATTGATCACAGGTTTTATAAAACAGGGCCCAGAAGTGTAAGGTCTTGGCCCTGTAACATTATGTAAAGAGTTAGAATCAGTTGTATATCCCTTCATATCAGTCACATCATTACAATCAATGGTAATTTACAATACTTGATAATATTTCAGAAGTTAGATCCCTAATTTCATTGCTTCAAACATGTTCATATTTATGTTACAAAAAGATGCAATTCATTGTAACTTTTTGTAATCACCAATTGTGGCAAGAATGGATGTACAGTATAGAGTATTACAATTAGTTGTATGTTAGTTTTTTATGTTACAGGGCCATGGATACTGATAACTGCTGGAAGAATCATGTTCGGAAAATAAAAGAAAGATAATCATTCAAAATTTAAACCACATGGCATTGGCCGCCTAGAAGTGTAAAGTAAATATGGGGAAATGTGTATGTGGAAAGATAGAAAATCATGAGTTTTGCCGCGTCCAAAGGTGAAGTTTGACTTATGGATTCTACTCCAGGAAACATGTATTTGATGAAAGACATGTATTTGCAGTTGTGCATTTACAAAGGTTATATTTACAGTTAAACTTCAGAAAGTTTGGAGTTCCTGATTATGTTGTGTGAGGTATTAATATAAGAAGCTGTAACTGGAAATAACAATTGGAAAATGCATGTATTTACATGTACCTGTTCTTGTTTGATCATCCTTTTGGGAAGGTGAATGTTTCTGATTAGATTTTTTTCCTTCTCATTTTCATTAAAAAGGGGGAAAAGGAAAAGGAAAGAGTTCCAGAGGCACATACAGACTAATGCCTTTTATAGAAATGTTAACACCTCGTTTTATTAAGGAAAAATTTGTTGATTCTCTACATGAGAATACTCATGTAGATTCTATATTTCTGATTTATCATCAATGACAAGTTATAACATAATTTTGATAAATGTCTTTAAATGGAAGTAAGTTATGAAACGTTGCATTGTCGAATGTCTAAAAAGCCTGAATATTTTGTGATCTGTGCCGTTTTGTTTAGTTTAGTAGTTAGTAACACTGAATAACCCTCCACATTAAAGGGAAAATCCACCCTGATTTTAAAGTTGGCTTTGATAAAAGCAGAAAAATGAGAGAAACAGATCAGTATAAGTTCGAGAAAAATCCGATAAAAAATTAAGAAAGCTATGAATATTTTTAAAGTTGTAATTGATTTAATGCGAATTGGCAACTTTGTGATTTATCTTCATTTATCTCCATTTTGTTTTGTACTAAAAATTCATAAATATTTTGTTAGTTGATGTCTCATAGAAATGTGCATAAAACATAACATATCAAGCCTGCGGGGCAAAAGTATAATGAAATAATTTCTTTGGAGAAGTAGAAATAAATTAGATTTTGCATACATAACAAATAGGAGAGGTGCTCGCAACACAGATAACGGAGTTGCCAATTTTGTGTTTGATCGATCACAGCTTTAAAACGTCATCACTTTCTTATCCTTTTCTTAGATTTTTCTCAAATTTTTACAACTCCCTTGATCAAATTGTATGCTTTTATTGAAGCCAATTAGATGTTGGAATGAATTTTCTCTTTAAATGCAATGTAGTATATTATAGTCTTGTAAATAGTACGCGGTTCCTGTAACTATTGTATGATATTGTAGGGAAATACTTGTCGGTTTCCGTATGAGAACATTGGAATGAGTTCAATGTTATTTGGAACGACCGTTGGTCACAAATAAAAACATGAGAAAATCGAACAGTGCGTGAATGTATTTGCTTATCGTCTGCGAATAAATTTAATGAAGACCGGGGGAGGGGGAGGGGGGGGGGGGCGGGGACAGAAATTCAAGAAATTGTGAGCGAGGGAGGCTTGGGGAAATTGGGAAAGAGGAAGGGGCAACAAGAGAGAGAGAGAGAGAGAGAGAGAGGATAAACAATATTGAAATTAAAAGGTCATCTGATTTTGAGACTTTGGGGTGTCTTTTTTTACTCCAAAATACTCTGATAAGCAAGCGAAAAAAAGAGGTCATCAGCTCTTAAAAAAATAAAAAAAAAAAAAAAAAAGGGGGGGGGCACAAACTTGAAGTTGTGTACTTAAGGTATTCTACTTTCGGAATGGATGAGGGGGCAAGGATTGATTGAGGGAGGGAGGGGAAGATGGAGGTAGAGAGAAGGGGGAAAGAAAGGGGATGTGCCCCCCCTAAATCCGTTACTGCTTCCAACCATGGAACATACCTCTCTTCCATACTCCATTTAGCCCCCTTTGTAATTGAGAGATATTGAATGGATTCCCCCAAGTGATCCATTCTTGAATATGTAATCTCGAGAACTGGCCGCTTCAAATGCAGGTTTTCAGTACTATATAGCGTTGAGGAAAGAAAATGAGAGAAAGGGGAGACTGAGGGAGTAAAATGGACAAAACAAAAACAAACAAAAAATATTTTTCTTATAAAAAAAAATCCTCAAAATGTAAAGGGACGGATCATTGCAGCAGAGGTTGTGACCTCATGAGGGAAACGTTTGTTTTTGGTGTTTTTTTTTTGGGGGGGGGGGGTGGGTAATGAGTGGGTCACACATGAAATCAATCACATTTCAATCTATGTCGGAATGCCATGTGAAAACAATTATGCTCTTGTTCTACAGAAAATTCAAATGTCATTTTGAATCAAAGAAAGCTACTTGTCATTATGCACTTTTTACTGGAAGTAGAAAGACAGCATAATCATACCCAAAAGTAGCAGTATGATAGCATTGAAAGACATTTGAAAAATAGCATGCAGTGAACACCACAGGGAATGTGTGTTTGTAATCTGCAAGAAAGGTTTTGATACTTGCACTGAATGCTCGGGTGAATCTATTCAACATCTCTCAATTAACGAAAGGGGAAGGAGAGAAAAAGAAAGAAACAAACAAATAGATAAGTAAGTGAATGCACCCATCTAATGGAAGCAGTGTGTTCTATCACCCCTTCGAAATACAATTGACTTTCGAAGTATATCTTACATGTCAAGGAGATTATAGGAAGTAAGCTAGGTTGGTAAAAAATTCTTTTGAAGTCTTATCAATAGAGTCACTCGTAACGGGACGACTTTTATTTTGGAATTCTTATTGATTGTCAGCAGTAAGTTTTCTCCCCCCCCCCTCCCGATATAGGTCATCTGGAAAAAGAAGTGGGGGGGGGGGGGGGGGAGACGAGGGAGGGGGTTGGGGGTGGGGAGGGAGAAAGACGGGTAGCGATAAAAAGCTATAATTACACTTATTGTGCATGTATATTTGACGTGTAATCAATAGGGGAGAGCGGGGGTGAAGTGGGACAAGAATCGTGATTTGGCACTCTTTGCTTTGTAACTTCTAAAATATTCATTGTAGCTTCTCCATTTTTATATGGTAAATAATATAAATAATAGGCTATAAAACAAGGTATTTGAAACAATCCCTTTCTTTTTAGTTTTTATGCAAATAATCATTAAAAAGGAGGTACTTGAACGGGGTGAAGTGGGACACCATGGAGGTGAACTGGGACAATAATAGGGGTGAAGTGGGACAAAACTCTTGAAAATGCTAAAAATCACCCCTTTTTTCTGGTAGTTGTCTAAAATAAGTGCTGGGAATGTTAAAAGTAATATATCACCTTAAAAAAACAACAAAAAACAAACAAAAAAAGAACTTGCTTTAGAGTCACTTGTAAAGTTGACTTAAAGATTCATGTCCATTTAAAAAAATATTGGATGAAATGATGAACGTTTTGTAAATTTTTAAAGGAGAATGAAACCCTAGGGAAAAGTCCATTTTAATGAAAAGAGAGGATAGAGAGAAGCAATTTTTTAAAAGTTCCATCAAAATCGGTTACGAAATGAGAAAGTTATGAAAGTTTGAGAAGTCTAAATTTACTTTCTATGGCGATCCTCAAATTGGCAATGTTGCTTCAAAGTGACAGGTTTAATAGTACAACTCTCCATATGTTTTGTACACAAAATTTCATATTTTCCCCATTATCTCTCAAGGTGCAGCTTGTCTGCTTCTTAGCTCAAGATATATCATGAGAAAATATATTTGACACAACATATGTTGAGTTCACAAAAAGACCTGCTTGTCTTTTTGTGAACTCAACATATGTTGTGTCAAATCTTTAGAGATAATGGAGAAAATATGAAATTTTGTATACAAAACAGATTGAGAGTTGTACTAGTAAACCTGCTATTTTGAAGCAACATTGCCAATTTGAGGATTGCTATAGAAAGTAAATTGAGACTTTTCAAACTTTCATAACTTTCTTATTTCGTAACCGATTTTGATGGAACTTTTTAAAAATTGCTTCTCTCTATCCTCTCTTTTCATTAAAATGGACTTTTCCCCAGGGTTTCATTCTCCTTTAACCTATATTTCGACGGTTTTAGGCAAAAATGAATAATTGTTCATAACATTTATACATTTTTTGGTTGCACACAAGTTTGTCTGAAGTAGGATGAATGATCTGTAAAAAGGAATTGACCAATATGGCTTTTATGTAGACCCAAAGATTTTGTCATGTAATATGTCTATGGATTATGACTGACAGTGGCGGATTTAGGGGCGGCCACATCCGGCCCGTGCCCCCCCCCCCCCCCCTTTGGAAGAAAAGTATGCATTGTGACCCCCCTTTTCTTGTTGTGGCCCGGCCCTTTTATTTTTAGAACGAACGGAAACCTTTTTTTGGGGTTTTTGTTTTTGTTTTTGTTTGCTTGCTTGTCAGAAAATTATGGAGGGGAACTGGACCCCCATAACCACCCCCCCCCCCCACTGAGCGAATTTTGGAGGGCTGGCGATATATATATATATATATATATTTATAATTTTTTTGTTGTTGTTGTTATTGTTGTTGTTGAAGGACTAGATTACTTTTGTTTCATACAGGTTTTGTGTAAAAATATACGAGCAATTATTATACCTAAGGTGCATGTATGATTGAATATTTTCTTTAGAGAAAATGGAAATTAATTATTATTATTTTTTTTTTTTTTTTGGATACAGGGCAAATGGGAGAAGAGCTCGCAAGATACGTCACGGAGTTGCCAATTCGTGTTTGATTGATTACAACCTCGAAAAATTCATAACTTTCTTATTTCTTATCGCATTTTGCTCAAACCTACTCAAGCAACATGTTCATCTGCTTATAAAGACTGCATTTCTTATCTCCCTTGGCTTGAGCGGTCTATACAGGTTTTCACTGCCCTCATCCTCCCCCCCCCCCCCCCCCCCGTGTACCGTAATAATCCTGGACTCATTATCGCGTCTCATTCAGGCCTGTACATCATCCGCGTAGATGATGTTTCGAAGAGATTATATACAACTATTCTCCACAGTAAATTAGAAGTCCCCCTGTAGTAAATAGATTAAAAGAATCATTTGATTTGTCTATTAGAGACATTGAAAACATTTCCTTAGACCAAGGAAATGTAATTTAAATAGTAATCTTAGGGAATTCCAATTCAAAATGTTACATGAGATTATTTACACGAATAATGATTTATATCGGTTTGGACTGGCTCGTAGTAGTTTATGCTCCTTTTGCAAAAGGGAAGAAGAAACATATCGTCACGTATTTCAAGAATGTAAACATATTCAGCTGCTATGGGAAATCATGGGTAGTGCATGTGCTGAACTTGCCGATTTTAAAGGAATTAAACTGGGAGAGAATTTTATTTGGTGTGACTTTGGGCGATGCGGGGAAATTTATTTATTGAATCATGTAATATTGTTAATAAAATATTTGATATTTCAATGTAGGAAGAGAAATACACCTCCTAACAGCAAAGAAGTGAGTGAAATATTGGTAGGAAATCAAGTTGAAGAAAAGAAGATAGCACTAGATTGTAACACCGTCATTACACTTAAAGAAATAGGAAGCTTTTGATTTCGGATGAAGGAAGGAGTCTTTTGGATGTGAAGTGCAATAGATAAAATATGTTAATTAAGAACTATAAATGGATTGCACTTCCATCCCTCCAATTTAATTTTTGTTATTGGTTGTCTGCAGATTCTCACGCTTATTGCAAGTCACGGAGTGCGGAGAGGAGCGCTCAGGGATTGGGGCAGGGAAGGGGGGGGGGGGGGCTGGAAGGGGTGAGGTATGGTGTTGGGATGTGCGGGTATGTCTGTCTGTCTCTTTTTGTATAAAAATCAGAAGTGTTTATAGACGGGTTTCCCTGTTTAGGGTATCAAAACTATTCCTAAGCAATCCCCGTTTAGGATGCTTTCCAGAAAGTGATTTACGCGGATGATGTACAGGTCTCAATGAGACATGCCCCCGGGCGTCGTTCTTTGTAATCCTCGTATACCGAATGTCCCCCCCCCCCCCAAAAAACCCAACAACAACAACAACAAACAAACAAAACGATACACTTTTAAAACGACCCGCAAATTTAAAAAAAAAATTGAATTTTGGGGAAATTTTTATATAACTGGATAGCTGAAGGTCTCTTCTATCATGATACCCCAAAAATCCAAAAATATTTTATGCTTGGGTGAGCACTGCCCACTTTTGTAAAGGACGTGAAAATTGGGTTGCGTAGGAATTCACCATCCATTTTAGCTGAGATGAGAAGTTCTCGAGCATAGAAATTGCTAATGGTATGATGAGTTTATGAAAGATGATGATGGATATGGGTTTGTGCGGTGTATGACATGGTGTTATGTAATCAAAAGTTGATGCATCAGTGATCATAATTTGACTGTGGAAGCTAGTTTTAAAAGCATTACCCGCTGTTGATCTGTGGTAATTGATAATGAATTATTAGGGTTGGGATTTGTGCTGGCCGCTGGGTATGGTATGGTTTATGTCATCATTATTCAGGAACAGAAATTTGATAATTTGATAATAACGTTACAAAGGGATGTCAATTTATTCATTTGTGATTTGAATGAGAGTCTTCAAATGCCATTCTACGCAAAGGGGAGTGCAGGGACATAACTTTAAATTGGAACAAAAGTTTTTAAGATCTCTTTAATTTGTGTGGAGCCAGGTGGAGATTGGATTATGTAAATCAAAGATCTTAATGATTGAAAACATGAAAATCTATCATGTGTATCTTTGTTGTTTGGAAGGACAATTGCTATTAATGTCACAGATTATGCTTCAGGCATCATTGGGTACAAATGGGTATTAATTAGCAAACTTTCTTTATGGCAAATGAGTTTTGGAAAAACTGCCTATGGATGGACCTATGACAATGAAAAACACCCCCCAGAATTGTGACACGTCACACACACACACACACCCACACACACGCACACGCACACAACCACACACACAACACCCCCCCCCCCTCAACACGAACTACCAGGAGGACCGCTACAATTACCACAGACATCAACACCAGATAATACAGTACTGTCAAAACAACTTCCATAATTAAATTTTTATTAAAAAGACAATACATGGTCACTCATGCACAAACTTTTGAATTCATAAGCCATGTCATTCACTGCACAAACCCATATCCATCATGATTTATCATAAACTCATCAAACAATGAGCAATTTCTAAACTGGATATCTTTTCACTTCACCCAAAGTGGATAGCCAATTCCTGCGCCACCTAATTTTCATGTCCTTTACAAAAGTGGGCAGTGCTCACTCAAGCATAAAATATTTTCCCGCTTTTTTGGTGTCATATGATAGAAAAGACTTTCAGCTATCCATAATTATAAATCAAAATTTTCCCAAAATTCACTAAAAATTTTTATTTGGGGGCCATTCTAAAAGTGTATCGTTTTTTGTTTGTTTGTTTGTTTGTTTGTTTGTTTGTTTGTTTGTTTGTGGTTGTTTTTTTTTTTTGGGGGGGGGGAGGGGGGACACTCGATATATACAGTATAGACTGATCGACTGTAAGCCTTCAATGTATATATTCACTGATCCACTCCAATTCACCCTTAACACCTTTTGATTGAATTCCTAAAGTACACCGTGACCCTCCTACTTGTCTTCATGTACCCCTTTAAATTTCCAAGAAAATTTTAGGAATTACCACTCCCTCTCCTCCTCTTTACCATATCCTAGATGGTATACACTGCTATTCAAGTATTTAACAACCTCCCATAAACTGCAAGAATGAAATGCACACTATAGAGTTCAGTTCAGTTCAGTTTATTTTATTATCATTTTGCAGCCTCAGCTGAATTGCATGACAATTTACAATCAAATATTAAGAAAAACACATCACATTTCAACAAAAATATTTATATAATACAGTACATTTAACAGCAGGAATACTTTACGTATAGTGTAGTTTATATTAATTAATCTTAAGAAATATTTAACATACATGTATTTACAGTTTTCTTAACCTGTTTTAAGAATATTATCTATAATTTCTTATGTATATTATGTATGTACAATATTTCCGCAGTTACAAGAAGCTTTAAAAATTATTATTGTTTATGGATTTTCTTAAAAAGAGACCTTGAAAAAAAAATGTGGATGAGATACTTCTTAATCCTTCAGTTGAAGTGACTAAAGAAAAATACCCGTCATACTTTTTTCATATATTATACAAGAAATTTCAGGATATGCATACTGAACTGACTCTAGGTTAACCCTATTCTAATCTGGTCAGAGAAAGGAAAAAAGAAAAAAAAGAAAAAAAAAAAAGGATATAAAATATAATATAATACAGAACATGTATCTAGGCACATATTAATGTCCATTCACCCCTCTCACGCAACCATCTGATTTTATTCATTTTAAGGCAAGTCGGATAGGGCTATACTGGTACGTTTTGGTCCTGGCATGAACATTTTTGTAGTTTCTGTTGGTATGGAGCTGCATGGAATGCGTTGTGTCATTGACGGGAATAATTCGAGGTATCTTTGGGAATGTACAGATCCGAGGGAAAACTTTGTACTGAGGTTATATGTCTTCTTTCTTCTCAAGTTTCCATCGAGGTTTTCCTGAGAGCATTTTCATATGACTCATAATGAGGGCCAAGAACAATACTCATCGCTCTCTTCTGTATCTTTTCTAGGTCACTAGTCTGTTGCTTGGTGAGTCCAGAGTGCCACACCGGTGCCGCGTATTCGAGAGCTGGCCGGACGTAGGACTTATACACAGCTACTAAGTCTTCATGTGGGATTCTGCACTTCTTCAATTTACTCAGAAAGTGTACCCGTTGCTTGCTCTTTGACATCATTTCTTTAACCTGCTTTCCCCATTTCAGGTCATCTTGAAACCAGACACCCAGAATCTTTGTCTCCTTTACCACATCCAAAACATTCGGGCCTAGGGTTATGACAGGGTTATGACTGGTGGTGATTGATTAACTTTGCGAAAAATTGTAAAATCAGCTCAAATGCCAGTGAATTGTGTGCAGTCCTCTAACTACATATATAATTAAGGATATGTGAAAGTATGAGAGAAAATGGAACCCGTTTACTATCCTAAAAAAGAGAAAATCGCGATCAATCGCTAGCGCAAGTCGCTCGGCTTCTTCGCTGCGCTGCAGTCACAAAAACCAAGCACCAGCGCTTGGCGATTTCAGAGCGGGTTTCCAGCCCGTACGGTATTCTGTGATAGAGCGAGGTATGCCAACCGTAAGAGTTCTTTAGGGTTCGGTGGTACTCTATCCCGACATCAATGTTCAATCGTAAATATCTTGATATATAAACGACCGATCAGCTTATAAAACTCAGGCGATTCCTGTCTGAGCTAAAGGTTTGCAATAATGATTACAGCATTAGCTGGAACAGTGATTTTTTTTTTCAATCCTGGGCAAAGTTAATCAATGCCTTTAAAGGGAAATCCAACCTTAACAGCAAGTTGCTTTGAAAGGACTCGAGAGGAAAAATCAGAGAAGCAGATTGGTGAAAGTTTGAACGAAATCGGACAAGCAATAAGAAAGTTATGAATTTTTGAAAGTTGTAATCACTATGTATATGGGCATTTCAAATTGGCCGAATAGGTTATGTCACTATGATGTAGCTGTGGACAACTCTCCCATTCGCTCTAACACACAAAATAATTAAAATGTCACTTTTTTCAAAATGCATTGCTCAGTAGGATCTTTTCGTTCATGAGGACCTATAACAATATGCTATCTCCAATATATTTTGAGTACTGCACCGAGGGTAAAAGCGCCTCGAAGAAAACTGCAAATTAATATTTTTGTGTACGACAAATGGGAGAGTTGTCCACAAAAATGTCACAATTGACTCACCAAATTGCCAATTTGAGATTCGCATAGATGTAGTGATCTCATTTTTCAAACATCCATAACTTTCTTAGTCCTTGTCCGCTTTATTTCAAAATTTCACCATCCTGATTTTCTTATTTTTCTGCTTTCACACAAATCATCTCATTACCAAGGTTGGATTGCTCTTTAAAGCAAATCTGGGGCCCGTTGCACAAAACTTGCGTTTAATCGCAACTCCTAAAAATCAAACGCAAGTCCTTAATGCGCACTTCTGATTGGCTGAAAATAAAATTGCGTTTGATTTTCCTGAGTTGCGTTTGCACTTGGCTGCATTCAGGTGTAAGTGAATTTGGTCAGCCCATTGTCAAAGTTCATTGACAAGGTGCTGCAGGCAAGAGGGCTCATTCACCTTTTTTTTTTTTTTTTTTTTTGTGTCTCCCCGATGCTAAGGTCGTCCACATACTTCCAAGTATGTAACTCAGTCGATCATAGTGCGTCGTTGATAAGTGTGAGAAAAGCCAGCGGGCCGATCTTTGTTCCATGAGGGACACCGCAGGTCAGTCCTTTCCAGGAAGAGACAGCATTCTGGTACTTTACTCTCTGTTGCCTGTTGGTCAGAAAATCAATAATCCATGGGATGATTTCGTGGCGAACTCCGATTCAAATTTTTTGGTCACAACCATGGTGTGGTTAATCGAGTCAAATGCTTTTGAGAAGTCAGTAAGTACAAGATTTCCTACAAAAGTGGGTTTGTCCCTTGTAAAAATCGATGCATCATTTCAACTTAACTGTGAGTTGTAGAGGAGCCTTCCAAGCTCCCATACTGATGTCGGTCAATATTTGGTCCCATGTCCTCTTTGATCAATTTAGCTACGAATCCCTCACACATTTTGGCACACTGTGATGTTAGCGACACAGGTCTGAGTTTCATGATGATAGGTTTCTTTTGGCACAGGAACAACATCAGCATCTTTCCAGACCTGTGGGACGTTGCCTTCTCTGAGAGAGGAGTTGAAGATATTAGTGATGGGTGTGCTGATCTCACAAGCAAATTCCTTTAGGACTCTGTTTGGCAAGTCATCAGGGCCGACGGCCTTCTTAACTTGATCCTATTAAGCTCTCGATACATCTCCCACACTTCAACCTGAGGTTCTTGTGTTGACAGATAGGATGGAAGATCATGCTTGTTGAGAGGTGGTCGATCCTGTAAAATTGTGCAAAACTGCTGGTTGATGGCATTGGCTATCTCCTCATCATTACCATTAGGTAGTGTTGGCACAGATTTAGGAGAAGGTTCTTGGATCTTATTGGCTAGAAGCTGGATACCACTGTGCCCATTTCGAGGGGTCTGATGTTCTTAGCCCAGCCAGGGAATTATCGTGGAAGTTTTCCTGAGCTCGTCTGGTTTGGTTATTGCCAAGTTCTTGTTGCATTTCCGTTCAGCTAGGGAATCGTGAGCAAACGCTTCTTGACGCTTCAGGATAGTGTCTTTCACTTGTGCCGTCATCCAAGGCTTGTCATTATTGTGAAGTTTTACTGATTTACGGGGAAAGTGTTCATCTACAGCTCCTTGTATCAGAGTACTTGCACTCTCAGCAAGGGGTCTATCTACCCGGTTGAAATCACAGTCTACAGTCTACATAGGTAGTGTTCAATAAGTCACTTGAATTGGTTATGTGATCAATCATGATTGTGTGATGAGGGGATCCCGGCCGGTGGGATATATACGACTAGATACTAGATACTAGATACTAGATACTAGATATACATCTTGGTAATCTATGTGGTCTTATGTGGTCTTAATCTTAACCAAATGCATTCAAAGTCAACTTCAGATGGGAAAGAGATCATGGGAAAGAGAAACGTCGGAATATCTTTCTGAACATACAATGCTACTCCCCCCCCCCCCCCCCCCCGCAGTATGAGGCAGTGATCGGTGAATACCAAGTAATTGTAAATTGACCTGATATATCGGGGGATTTTATATAGCTGCTTCAATGTGTCTATCGTTCAGTAGGCCCTATATAACTCCAAGTTCATCTGTTTTGTACACAATCGATCGTCATGACAAAACTTGGCAGAGCGTGACGATCCCTTTTTCTTCGGAGGTTCTACTTTGATGGACACCAGTGTTCTCGGTCGGCATTCATGCACTTTATCATTATTGTCATTTCGGTTCCCACCCAGGTCGAAAATCCCATAGACAGAATTTCTATAGGTCCCGTCGACTAGCTAGAAGGGGTGGCGTCAAGAGGATCTCTGGTCTTATTGAATATAAGGCATTGGTTAAGATAAGACCTTGACGCCTCCCCTTCTAGCTAGTCGACGGATGTGGGTCTCTATAGGTTCTATAACTTTCTATATGGAAATGTTATATGGAAAACCCATAGAATTCTTATGGGTGTCGAAGGGACCGATAATGATGTAGGTTTCTATAGGACCTCTAGAAAATTCTATAAAGGTGTCTATATGGGACCAATAAGAAATTAATTATTTTAAGATTAATATAAGAAGGAACGCTGTGAGGGTCTACAGAAACGATCATGTGACATTGATCAATCTAATCCTAACCTATCCTATGCTACTCCTATATTCCTACATCCTATATCCTAGACCTATCTACTAAGCAACTGTATCACGTTAATTTTATATAGGGGCATAGTTGTAGTGCTTTTAAAAAATGGTTACTAACTAGATTACACTTTTAATATCAAAACTAGTAAGATTACACTTTTATTATTGAAATATGAAAATACCTCTTGAAATTGTGTACAACATAACAATAATGTAAGTACAATTTCTATCATAGTTCAAAGCTTAATCCAAGCATAAACACTTAAAAATTAAATGTCTTTTATCTATTTCCACTAGTTTTCAAATTTTAGATTATTGTCATTCATGAATATTCATGATCAATTAGGACCTATAGAAACCAATAGAAACAAATAGAAACCAACAGAAACATCCAAAAACCAATAGGACCAATATAACCAATAGAAACAACCAAAACCCAATAGGACTGTCTGTAGAGGCAATTGGTTTCATCATGGGATTGGTGTATTGATTTCAACAGGAATCCAATAGAAACCAATAGGACCAACAGGATAGCTGCATGGCACCCTTGAATTATTGAATGGGCTTTACTGGACTTTCTACGGGTTTTATGGGTTTTCATGGGTGCACATTTGAACAGCTGTGCTTCATATGGAACTTCTATGTGTTCCTATAGGAAACCATTAGGAATTTCCTATTGATTTTTTTTTATGGGTCTCTATGGGATTTTCGACCTGGGCAGTCACCCATGCTAATCTTCCGTCTTAGATTTCGCCCTCCTCGTTTACCTCGCCTCGTTTTTGTTCGTGCTAACCCGAGCTGTCTAATCCTTTGTTGCGTATCTCGATTTAGCGTAAATGTTCTATCATTCAGAGCTCGGGAGTTGATTCTCTGTGTAGACCATTGGTGATGGATTTGACCCAATATCACATTCAGGCTTTCTGATGGTCCATCCAAGGTGGGCGTAAGTGATGATACCCCCAAACCATGTCCTATCATACAGTAAATAATGTATAGTACTATCAATGTGCGTACCGATTGTTACTTCAAAGAAGACCATTTTCACATCCAGTAACAATCCTTGATTCGAGGTATATTCTCAGTTTCTTGATTATATTCTCAATTTCTTGGCCATTAACATGAATTTCCAGTCCAATAGGGGCCTATGCAAAGGGAGCGTAAATCCAAACATCAACTCGACAGTTATCATATGATGTAATAATAGTGGGTGAGCTTTATATATTAACATATACCTAAAAATCAGTTTTGGGTAATAGTTCATTAAAAGGCTTTAAAACAGTCAAATAAGTTTCCAGCAATTTTATAAAACGTTCCGAGATTTGTTATTGAATACTTTGTATGTAATTTATAGAATGCTTTTCACCTTTTCTGTCTTTTATTGCATATTTTGTATTTATTCCAGTACAATTAAGTAAATTTTGTTATGATTGTTTCTATCAATATTTTGTGTTGATAGTTATACCTGAACTTCAAAAAATACCATACGGCTGAATGCAGGCTTTGTTTGTTTTCTTTAAATATCTTTTCTAGATAAAAACAAAACAAAAAATAAACAAAATGCTGAGACAGTTTTGTACAAAGTGGGATCGCAATCACACTATACACGTACAGGTCCCCTGGCTGGGCGTTAACTATACAGTGCGTCCCAGAAAAAACGAAACCCTAAAACAAAGGGTTATTGTGACCACACTATGTACTCTATGACAATATCTATCTATTTTCCATAAACTAGGAATAATATGATTTTAAATGATACCTTGATGGCATCCATCCGTACATGCTTTACCGAGCAGCAGCATTTTGAAAATTACATGTAAAAACCTCAGTTGTGCCGCATTTGGGTAAAACCATGAAAACGTTAGTGTCATATGCAATCATGACCCAAAATGCAACATGACTTTTAAAACCCTAAAAAAAGATTGTTTTCATCTGTTTCTTTCAATAATGAGGGTAAGGATAATGCCCATATCATAAAACAAAGGATGGTCAATGTTGGGGTAAAGAAAGGGCATGTTTTGTATCGAAATGGTACCTGCAATCGATATGAAAAACAATATTTTGCATTTTTCTAAACTGAAATTTCTTTTAATAACAAAGCTGACAGAAAGGTGATATTTTTCATAAAAGTAAAGTAAGTGACACTTCCATTGTCATCAAATGAAAATACAAGGTAGAAAGGTCAGTAAGCCAGAGAAAATATCAAGATTATGGCAATTTCCCACCTCAGGAGGGGCACATTTCCATCACAGGAAGGGCCCTTTTTCATCTTTTAATGGATATTTATTGATATTGGAAATTTTGCGGGCGTATGCCCCAGTCGCCACTGGAAATTGGTTATTGTTTTTACAAATTTCAATTTGAATGTATGCCATCACACAATGGAATTTCAGGTATCATATCTCTTAAAGCTGGTATTTCAATTTGGTCATTTTGCATGTGATCCTAACGTTTTCACTGTTTTTACTCAAATCCGGCACAACTGAGTTTTTACATGTCATTTACAAAGTGCTGCTGCTCGTAAGAGCATGTACTGATGGATGCCATCAAGGTATACTTCTAGTTTACAGAAAATAGATAATTATTGTCATACAGCACATAGTGTGGTCACAATAAAACTTTGTTTTAGGGTTTCGTTTTTTCAGGGACGCACTGTATAGGCCCCCTATACAGATATAGATAATGGAGCAAGAGTCACGGAACTTTTTTCTTCAAAAAAACAAACAACAACAACACAACAGTTATTTCTAAATCCGAAGCTAAACCGGTATCTGTTTGTTTGCAAGAAAAGACTGCCTCATGAACTATTGTTCATACTGTTAACATAATGTATACTGATGAGTTCAACGGTTACATCTTTTTTTCATAAACTGACAGGAAATGTCCTAAGAATTGGAAGTAAAAGAAAGATTAACAAATAAGAGTGGTTGTGCGTACTTGACCGGAGAGTTATGTTGGTTCTACTAATTTTCAACTGGCAATATAGCATAACAGAAGCTAAGTCGCAAATCGTAACAAACATTGGCTTTCAAGAAGGGTTGTAATTATAAAATCGTTTGAGACATTTGTTGAAAAAGAATAATAATATTAATAGCGACAATAATAATAATGATGATACAATAGCAGACACATGCTTGCCTGTAAATCCCCGACTATTTAAAAAAAAATCATCGAGTGATCACTGACGTCACTCCACGTGGGAGTAAAAATAAAGTGAATATAGATTGAAAATTCACTCCTTTCCTTTTTTAGAGAGCTTTTGATATTCACTCGATATTCACTCCTATCACTCCTAAATAAACAAGTGATCATGCACTGACGTGTTTCCCGAGGAAGTGAAAATGGAATTAAAATACTCTCTTTTTTTATAGAGAGAGGAGTATGGAATGGCAAATATGCCAAACTATGTCTTTTCATGACCAATAACAGCTCGAACACATGACCTTTGCATCTCCAGTGAAGTGTACAAACCGTTTGACTATACGACAACTCCAGTCACCAGAAAGCCAGACAAATTCAATTCATATATATACCCCAACCACACCAACAAGTCCTACTACACCAGACCAGTGGCGGATTCTGTGAGGGGATGGGGACGCATTATTCTGAAATTTTTCTGACAAGCAAAAGAAAAAAGAAGGTCCTCAGCATTTTAGTGTGTCTTTTTACTCCTAAATTCCCTGACAAGCAATCTCTGACAAGCAAAAAAAAAAAAAAAAAAAAAAAAGCAATCGGCCTTTCTTTTGTTGCCCCCGCCCCCCGGATCCTCCCCTGCACCAGACCGACAACAGTCCGACTGAAAATTTACATTACCACAAATGGCAAAGATTCGGAATCGGTGTGGAGTCGTTTTGGCGATGTAATGATGATATCATCGGCCCACGCCTAAAGAAGTGACAACTTTGGTATAACGTCCTTTTTGCCTATGGGAATAGAAAATCGAAATAGGGGGTCGGAGGGAGAAAACATAAATAAAAGATATGATTGGGTCTGTCCCTTTTAAAATTTGAATTAGACATTTACTACTATTTATGATAGAAGAAAGGGAGGGAGATAGAGAAAATTTTAATGTCCACTTTTCCAGATTTTGTTATTACATGAAATAGAACTAAAACCAATAAATATTCAGATTATGATAATACATGTACTTATTTTTTCAGTTGTTCAGATCATTTCAGGGGTGTCGATCCGTGTTCATGATTGGGGGGGGGGGGGGGTTGATCGGCGAGGGAGCGATGCGACCAAGCGGAAGGAGGGTGTGGGAAGGGGTATCCCCCTTCCCACACCAGGGACTTTTTCAAAAATCTGTCTATAAAAACTTGCATTTTAGACATGTTAGAGCAAAAATGTTTTTTAATGAAAAGAAGGCAAGTACGGATCTACGCCAGTGGACGGAACCCTTTAATTGAGAATAACAATGCGAGCGAACGAATTTTCTCCGTTATTTTCGCACTGAAATTATGGTATGTAATATTTCCTTTCTTCTAATCATTTAAGAATGTGATGGTGTTTCAAGATCAAACATAATGAGTTTGGATAATTATTAGTTTGGATATTGTTAAGCTAATGTATTATAATTCTTATTTATTTTATCCAAAAATATTAGGAGGGAATGATAATACAGGCCACCCTCGCCTCAAATTTAGGGGGATATATACCCCCATGCCCCCCCCCCCCCCCAATCGACACCCATGGACCATTTTAATCATCAATTCGGATAAAAGCATTGGCCAGATTATAACATGAAATAAACTTTCTTTTTCTAAATAGGTTAAAATTAAAATTCATGAGTGTACTGCATGGCAATATTATTCAAAACCAGATGGTTTATAATTTGCGTTGTTTACTCTGATAAAGTTTCATTTGTGATACCGAAATGTCTCTACACTTGTTTTGGCGCCTATAGAAACGTAGTATTGGAAATGTGTCTTATTATTATCATATTATCATTGTTATTATTATCATTATAATCATTATTGTTAATATTATTATTATTATTAATATTATTATTATTATTATAATAATAATAATAATAATTATTATTATTATTATTATCATCATCATTATTATTACTCTTATCATTATCATTGTTATTACAATTGTTTTTATTATTATGATAATTATTATCATTAGTAGTATTATTATTATTTTCATTATTATTATTACTCCTATCATCATTATCATTATCTTGTTATTACAATTGTTATTATTATTATAATTATTATTATTATTGTTATTATTATAATTATTATTGCTCTTATCATTATCATTATCATTATCATTGTTATTACAATTATTATTATTATAATTATTATTATTATTATTATTATTATTATTATTGTTATTATAATTATTAGCTTTATTATTATTACACTTATTATTATTATCATTATTTTTTTTAATATTATATTATTATCACCATCATTATCATTATATCGTTTGGTTATCTACATATATGTCCATTTTCGATGTGTTTTTATATGCAGAATAATAAAAACAATATCATCTAGTTTCTGGCCGTTTCCCTTTTCCCTTCCGCTTCCTTTTTGTTACTAATTACGTACTGTTTATTTATTTACTTACTTTTAATTTAGACTTTAGAGCTATTGTAAAAATTATTAATGTAGACAATTAGGTAGGGCAAAGTGGTAACAAACGTTTACTCTCTTATATAAGTGCATACGTAATCGTGCAAACCCTTCCGAATGCTTTAATCACTGTTAAATCGGCTCGGGAGCACTGCGTGACATTGAAACGGTTTTATACGGTCATACACATTTTTTTGTGGTTGATGCATTAGTTAATAAAAGCAACAATAGTATGCAGACTCAATACCGAACAATACATATAGTATTTATCGACAAATGCTCTGAGTTTTCCTGGCAATTGGGCGACTCAGAGAAACACTGATTTTATGGTTTCGTCCTGAATTTATCATCTATATTTTCCCTATTGTTTTATCAATATTTTACTATAGATAGCAATTAATATGGAAATAGGCACCGTAATTACGGTGATCCTCGCGGATCCAAGGGACGGCTACAGTCCCCCTATTGAAAAAACAACAACAAACAAACAAACAAACACATTTAAAAAAAGCGCCTTTTAAGGGCGAAAACACCCGTGACCGTCTTGTAATGGCCGATGGAAAAAAAGTCCTTGGGAGAATATTTCATTTTTCTTTGTTCCTTACTAGCTCCACAACCATCCAACCATTATGAAAATGGCTTCGTTTTTTTTTAGGAGGGATCCCATGCCCCCCCCCCCCCCCCCCCCCCCCCCTCTTGCGGGGCATTGCTGGGACCGGCGGGTTTCTCGGGAGAGAAAACTCACAAGGAAAACATTTTTCACTTTACACCGTTTCAGCTGAGAGAGCTAGGACAGGGTCGTAAGGATCATAGGCGCCGGAAGTGGAGGGGGGGGGGGGGACAAAATGCATTTTTGCCCCCCCCCCAAAGCCCCCCCCCCCATAAAAAAAAAAAATCAGTAGTAAAGGAGTAAAAATCGTGTGTATATTAAAAGCTTGATTGCTTTATTACGTAATTGTAAGCCTTTGTATTCATTTTTCGTGGATGGAGATCACTGAAGACAGATAAAGCATTCAAACTTTTAACTTTAACGTAGTGGAAGTTTTGTATTAGACGTGTTTAAATAGCGAAATATTCTGAAAGGTGTGTACGTGTGTCTGTATTGTTGTGAGAGGGTGGGAAAGCGTGTGTGTTTTTTTAGGGGTGAGAAGACATGAGCCCTTGAAAGGTGAGCCCCCTTGAATGTTTGCCCCCCCCCCCCCCAATCCCAAACTGCTTCCGGCGCGCCTGGTAAGGATTCCTGAAGTCATGCAGAAAAAATGTCACCCTGCCTCTCCAGAGAATCTCTGATCCGCCCTTTAACTATTATAATCGTTCAACGGTTAATTAATAATTATCTTAATATCCATTCCTCGTTGACTTTGACAAAAAGGCGAAGTGTTTAACACGCAAAGGGGGATCCAGTGCCCTATTCATAAAACCCTTCTAAGCTATAGTTGGCAACAGAATTGCTCATTAGTTGTCAACTAGGCACCAGTTAATTCATAAAACCTTAACTATGGTTTAGTTGCACTGTAAAAAATTTTGCCGTGTTTTCACGGGAAATTTCATGGCAGTCAGGATGCCTGGAATGCCCGTTTTTTTGTTTTGTTTTGTTTTGTTTTGTTTTGTTTTTTTTACTGGAAATAAGCATGTATTTACAATCGCCCGACATAAAATTACAGTCTTTTTCCTGTAAAACAACAGCAAGTTGTTGGGCGATTGTAAATATTCGCTGATTTCCGTTAAACCAGCAAACTTGCTGTTGTTTTACAGGAAAAAGACTGTAAAATTGAAATAACGGCAATAACTTGTAATTTCAAGGGCCCCCAAACCTATAGTTTTACAATTATTTTTTACAGTGTGAAACAAATTTTGTGACAAAACAGAGTTAATGTAGAGTTCCTCTAAATCACTAGTTGGCAACTCTTCAATTCATCACTAACCATCGGACGAACGACATGGTCAGAAATTTCACAGAATTTGAAGAGATCTGTCGCAGGAAGTGAAGAGAGGGTATATTTCGGGACAGGAAGCATCTCAAAGACAAATTTAGTGATGCAGAATTGCTAGTGCTATACATTTTCCATGGAAGATTATCTCAATATCTTTGCACAAGTTATGATTGATTATTTAATAACTGCCATCTCGAATAAATAGAAAATAAACTTTTCTGTCATCCCGAAAAAAAAATTCAAACTTACCCCATCCGAAATAAAGAATACAGTTTTTTTTTTTTTTTTTTTTTTTTTTTACAAGAAGTGACAGGGTAGTGTTATGGCACATATAGACGTACGGAATACTGAGTCAGAAAGACAGAAAAAGAGAGAATATGATAAAGATAAAGAAGAAAGTGAAATAAAAAAAAAGAAACGGAGAAAAGGCTAAAAGAAAGAGAAACTAAGGAGAAATAAAGGAAAAGGAAGAACAGAGAGAAAAGATATAAAATGGAAGAAAGAGAGAAAGAATGTGAAGGAACATATCACCCAAAAAACAAAACAAAACAAAAAAACAAAACGAAACTGTAGCTGATTCCCGAATCTTCTCTTTTCAAACCCTAAATACACACTGCAGTAAAATGGCATCGAGCAGTGCCTGTTTATATTTTGGTAAGTACAACTTTTGGACAAAGAACTATAAAAATTAGAATGACAGAGTATATTGTCTACACCTTCTTCCCCCGCTACTAAAATCTGTTCTACCAAAGAGCACAGAATCTAATAACTAGTTTGCAACTAGTTTAATACGATCTGACAAGGTTCTTGGAAAGGTTTTATGAGTAAGTTGGAAACTTTAAAAAGTTGGCAGCTGGACATAAAAGACTGTCAGTGCTGCACAAAAAATGGCTAGTTCCCAGCTAGCTTAGTTGCTTGGCCCAGAGGCGGATCCAGGTGGGACCAAAAGGGGCCCCAAAAATGCTGAGGACTTTTTCTTTTTTTCTTTTTTTGCTTGTCAGAGATTTTAGATTTTTTGAGTTAAAAAAGGGCCCCGAAAATGCTGAGGAGCTTTTTTTTTTTTTTTTTTTTTTTGCTTGTCAAATTTTTTTGTGAATATTGAGCCCCCTCCCTCAAGAAATCCTGGATCCGCCACTGGCTTGGCCTATACCACATAGTTTGCAACTAGGAGTTTTAGTTGCCTACTAGTTGGCAACTAGCTTATAGGCTTTTATAAATATGGACACTGGTTTCTTTGATGGGGGGGGGGGGGGGGGAGGAGATGGGGGAGGTAGGTGGTACTGATCTAAAAATGAAATTGCCAAACACACCAACATGGGGGAAAATAAAAAGAAGAAGAAAAACAAAACAAAACATAAAGGCAAGGAAAGTTCTTGCAATTCTCTGGCTCCTCAACCTCAAATTAAGAGGCAGTGCTGTAGTGGAGACCAAGACCTGGAGGAAAATTATGATTACATTCATTTTATACTAGGTCTCGGGGTCAAGACCAAGACCAAGACGCCGAAAAATTCGATACCGAGATAGGTCACGGCCCCATATGTCGGGGGGGGGGGGGGGACACATCAGTACACGTTTATGACTTTGTACATACCCTTTGTGTAATAAAGATATGTCAAAGCAGAGGCGGCGCTCGGGGGGGGGGAGGGGGGAACAGTGCCCCCACTTTTTCAAGTCCCCGAAAAATTCCCCTTTTCATAGCTGATAAGTGCCTTATTTTCTTAATATAGTTAGCCCTTTTTCTTTCTAATAGTGCCCGTTTCACCTTATGATAAGTGCCATTTAACCTCAGAAATAAGTGCCCCTGTTTTCGTCTGACTAGTGCCCATTTTAGTGTTTAAGCTCAGGAATCAGAGAGGCTTCAGAAATTCCCTTCCTGATATCAGCACAATGTAAGGCCTTGTGACAGGGGGCAGGAGGGGCACAGTGCCCTAAATTATACAAGAATGAGCAGTGCCCCTAAATAAAAGGAACTGAGGACAATTTTTTCTTTAAAAATGCCAAAGCTCGCTTGCATTTACAATATTTTTTCTTATCATATTATTAGAATCACATCAATCATGCAATTGATTTATGCAATTAGTGAAGTCTGACACTAAACTAACCCCCCGATCAACTGCTGCTGAAATTCTCATCGATGAATGTGCTAATGATGAGAGTGAATTATCTTCTGTCATCGAGACCGTTGTGCGAACTCTCCTCAATGACGATGTCTTCATCCCCCACTCTGGTAACTAGCATCAAAAGTAAGCTTCTTCATGAAATTCACGAAACCTTGTGCAAGGAGGTGAGAAAGTCAATCGCCTTTGATGTCGATGAGCACAGCGACCGCATCGTAGCACTCGAGAAGGAGGTCGAGAACCTGAAAGCCACTGCCGACGACTCCGAGCAATATACACGGAGGAATTGCCTGGTATTTGCTGGTATACCCGAGAGCGACGACAAAAATGAGAACACCGACGACGTGATAAGGAGCATATGCCATGACAAGCTCGACGTGGAAATAAACGAAGGCGACATTGATCGCAGCCATCGTCTCGGCAACATCCCCCCCCCCATCCCCCCATCAGTACTCTGTATGAGAAACGTACGTTACTCAAAATACATACAATAATGAATGACTCATCACATCCATTACATCATCTTTTTGAATTTAACCGTTCAGGCATTCGCCTTCGCGTACCTAAGTGTAACCGCTGTCGCTTCAGACAATCCTTTGTACCGAATGCAATTCACATGTATAATGTCAAAGTTAGACGCTGACACTTTTGCCCTGTCTTTCAGCGATTCAACCCTTAATTGATAATAGTGACAATGATAATGATGATGTTTAGTTGATAGCTGTGATAATGATATAATCAAAATAATAATAATAGTAATAATAATAATAATAATAATAATAATAATAATAATAATAATAATAATAATAATAATAATAATAATAATAATAATAAAATGATAATGATAATAGTAATGATAATAATAATAATATAATAATATCAATATCATAATAATAATAATAATTATGATAATAATAATAATATTAATAATGATGATGATGATAATAATAATAATGATAAGAATAAAAGTAGTAGTAGTAATAATAATAATAATAATAGTATCAGTAATAATAATTAAAATAATAGTAATAATATTAATCATCATCACCATCATCATAATGATGATGATGATTATAATAATAATTATAATAATAATAATAATAACAATCATCATCATAATTATAATGATAATAATATTAATGATAATAACTAATGATGATAATAATAATAATAATAATAATAATAATGATAATAATAATAACAATAATAATAATAATAATAATAATAATAATAACAATGTTGATAATAACCCATAAATGTGTCTTGTCACTGTATGAGTTCAACTAAAACTTCAAATTTCATATTTTATAATCCGTCCTCGTGCTCCGGCCATTCTTGCCTCTGTCCTTTCCCGTATGCCACGCACCACAAAGCCGGTCTGTTTTAGATGTTTTAGATGTATTCATCATTATTATAAATTGTTTTTTAATGCATGTATTGCTTTGTACTTAAGTCCATCTTATTTTGTCTAAATCCCTTTCTATCTCGAATTCTCTTTCTTTCTTTTCCCCTCATCCATCATGCCCACTTTCTGTTTATATTCTCTTTCCACCTCTCCCGCCCCGCATTGTCTCTTCCCTCCTCTCTCTGCTCACAGTTTGTTAATTCTGTATCATATGATTTATTGCATTACATGTTTATTTATCAGATGTTTATATTTCTTTTTTATGTTTAATTTGGATGCTATTTATATGTCATAAGTGTGTATTTATTATATTGTAACTCTGTTGTAATACTTTGTTCATGTACTGCCAGTGAAGGGCATATTTCTATGTTTTTTAAATATGGATCAATAAAAAGAATCTGAATCTGAATCTGAACATCCCATCTAACGGTCAACGAAAACGTGATCGGAACATCATTGTGAAGTTCACAAATTATCGGATTCGTGAACGCACCTACACTGCTCGCAGGAAACTACGAGATACATCATCGTCGTCGCAGATCCTATCCTCGTCATCAACTAGGCAAGTATTCATCATTGAAAGTCTAACCAAGTCAAGAGCGAAACTTCTATGGAAACTCAGAATTGCAAATTCAGCGAAGGACCACAGAATATATGGACGCAAGACGGAGTCATACTGGTTAAAACCCCAAATGGCGACCGACACAAGGTAACGAGAAAAGAACACTTAACTAAAGTGACTACATTGAACTTTACATAAACTCAAACGAACTCTTACGTATATGCTTGTGCATTTTTTACTTTTCATTTGTATTTTCATCTTTTTCGCTAAGTTAGTGTGAATGCTTAGCTCGTATCCCTGTTCAATATGTGAAAAATCTGTAAAAAGAAATCAAAAATCATTACTCTGAACGAATTGTTCTAAATGGGTGCATATTAAATGTGCAAATGTTTCATGTGTTCAGTATAAAAATCCTGAAGAAAAAAATTTGTTAATTGGCAGCGCACAAAATGTTTATTTTCCCAATTACCTTTTCCATATGATGTCATGAAACATGAGATAAGTACAGGTATACTCGGTAATAATGTAAATCATAACAAGAGTGAGTTGAACTATTTAGAATTTTCATTTCCTAATGAAAAGGGGCTTAAAGTTGCTCATTTAAACGTAAGAAGTCTAAGAAATAAAACAGGTGATATAAACTGCTTTTTAAAGCGCTATCCATACGATTTGATGTCACTATCTGAAACCTGGTTAGATGAAAATATTGGAAGGAATGTCTGTTGTATTGATGGTTATAATCTGGAGAGGAAAGACAGAGACTATTCAGGAGGAGGGGTTTGTTGTTATATTTCGAATAGTGTACCTTATATTAGGAGGCAAGACTTAGAATGTACAAGTTTAGAATTACTCTGGATTGAAATTAAGCCCAGAAACGAGGCTAGTTCGTTTGTTGGGATTGTGTATCGCAAACCAAATAGTTCTGTCTCTTTTTTCGAAAAACTTGAGGAAAATCTAGAACAAGTATTTTCTCTCTCAGATAGAAAAATATTGCTGGGAGATTTGAATTGTAACATGCTTACAGTAAATTCTTTCTCCAATTAGTTAATTGAAATAGGCGAATCCCTGGGATTTAAGCAGCTCATTAATAGGCCAACTCGGGTGACCCCTTTTAGTAAGACCCTAATTGATCTGATCTTCGCATCAAAAGCTTTGGGGGGACTGCATTCAGGTGTGCAGTCTATTGGGTTCAGCGACCATTCTCTAGTATATGTTGTAACAAAATTAAAGACTCCAAATTCGATGCCTCAAATATTGCGTTTTCGATCTTTTCAATTTTTCAATGAAACTGCATTTGTCAATGATATTGGTTCTATAGACTGGAATGAATTGTTTTTAAATGTTACTGAAGTTGATATCATGTGGCAGAAGTTTAGAGATGTCTTTTTGAAACTTTCTGACAAACATGCACCTTATGTTTCAGTGCGTAAAAAACTTAAAGGGTCTCCATGGATAAATTCAGCTTATAAAGAATTAGCAAGAGATAGAGATTATTACAAACGTCAGTATGATAAGATTAAACTAGATAACACTGTTAATGAAAATAATACTACTGCCTTGTGGGAGAAATATATTTCCTTGAAAAATAAAGCAAATATTCTAAATAAAAAGTTGAAAAAGGCTTATTGTCGTAATAAAATAGAGGAATGCAATGACATGAAAGAAACATGGAATATTGTAAAAGGGTTTTTACCAGATAATAAATGTCACCCATCTTCACATTTAGTAATTAATGGTGAAATTGTATCCGATCCTTTAAAAATAGCAACGGAGTTTAACACAATGTTCAGTAAAGTCTATGAATCTATTCACGGAGCAAGAGACCCTGGTGAAGTAAAAGACAATGGTGATAATGCTATTAAAAGACTAAGTAAAGTACACTCACGTTTCGTTTTTGAAAAGATCACCTTTGTATTTGTTAAAAAAAGAATTACATAGCCCTGATTGTTTGAAATCTGTAGGTCTTGATGACCTCCACCCAAGATTATTGAAACTTAGTGCTCAATTGGTTGCCATTCCTATTGTTCGTATTTTCAATCAATCAATACAATCTGGGCGTCTCCCCTATGATTTTAAGATGGCTAAAGTTGTCCCTATTCCCAAACAAAAACAAGTCACGAACTAAGCAACTTTCGTCCTATCTTCCTTCTATCAATTGTTTCCAAAGTGTTGGAAAGAGCAGTACATTCTCAATTGATGGCATACCTTAATAAAGAAGAATTAATGAGTGATCGGCAGTCTGGTTTTGGGAGTAAACATTCCACCTCAACATGTTTAACTGAGATTTGTGAGATGCTGTACGATAACCTTGAAAAAGGTCGATTTATTGGTGCTGTTTTCTTAGACCTGAGAAAGGCGTTCGATATCATTCCCCATGATCTTCTTATAAATAAACTAAGTTATTTTGGCATAGATGGTATAGAATTATCATGGTTTGAATCTTACTTGTTAGGAAGAAAGCAATGTGTGTCATACAAAGGTATGAAAAGCGATTTTCTCCCAGTCATTTCAGGGGTACCACAGGGTTCAATATTGGGCCCGCTATTATTCTGTATGTACATTAATGATATATGTAATTTACCTTTTCATTCTAATGCTAAAATTTCTTTGTATGCAGACGATACGTCCGTTTTCTCCTCAGGGTATGGAGTACAGGCAGTCCAAACCCAGTTACAAAATGACGTACAAGTTTTATGTAAATGGTTAAATGAAAATGGATTGGTTGTTAACACAGACAAAACTAAAGTAATGTTATTTTCAGGTCGAAGAAAGAAGAATCCAGTCAAATTACAGATCAGTATGCATGATAAACTGGTAGAAAATGTAACTAAGTTTAAATATCTTGGTGTTCTTGTAAACCAGAACTTAGATTGGTCGTCCCAGGTTGATGATGTTGTCAAAAAGATTATGAACTCCCTTATATGTATGCGAAGGATTAAGCACTGCTTGACAAAACGTGTACTTAAACATTTATATTTTACTCTAATTCTTCCTCATATCGATTATTGTTCCACTGTTTGGGGATCACTGACAAAGAAAAATTTAATGAGATTACAGAGGTGTCAAAACAAATATTGCCGTTTAGTATTAGATGAGATGCAGATTATTATACACCAGTGCAAATTATGCTTGGTTCTTTAAAATTACAATCTGTCAAACATAGATTGGAATATAATTACCATGTACTTATGTATAAAATTTTGAATGGTCTTGCTCCCGGTTATTTAAGACAATTTATACCCCAGAGAGCTAATCCATATCCTACAAGATTAGTCACAATGCACCAATTGTATCTAGCCAAACCCAGAACCGAGTATAAAAAGCAGTCTTTTTCATACATAGCAGCACTACCCCTTTTTAAACGTAATGTTCGCGACATCCAAATGGTTAATTGATTTCCTTTTCTTTGCAAGTTGGATACATGTATTTTTTCCTTACCCCCCCCTCTCTCTTCCTTTCTCTTTTTACATAAATTTCTCATTTTTATGAAATGTATTATTGTATGATTTTATATGTTTGTAATGTATGCTATTTGTATTATATGTATTTTGTTACAGGAGGGCTCCCTTGGAAAGCAGGCCTTGCGGCTTGAATGGGACTAACCTGCTTTTTATAAAGAAGACATTAAATAAAAATAAATAAATAAAAATGTGACATTATGCATTCTTCTTATTATGACGAGAATTGCGCTTTTTGTGCATGGTTATTGTCTCAAATCAAATCTGATAGGTCGCAACGCGAAATCACAAATGCATTGAAATTAAGCCTATTGCTGAGACAATGATAATAATAAACGATAAAGTTAACGTACGGAAATAGTATAAAATGGCCCTAAAATAAATTCGCGGTTGTCATTTTTATTATATCGCTGTATATAATGCAACACACGTGGCCTACAGCATTAGAAAAAAACAACAACAAACAAACAAACTGAAATATTTTGCTCGCTTTAGCTCGCTCGCGAATGAATAATCAGACCTTTACACACAACTGCAAAGTAGTTTTGTTATCATCTAGAACCAAGTTAAGATAGAGACAACAATGTCTCGAAAATGATCCTCGATAGTGCATTAATCAGAAAGTAGGGGTAGACTAATGTCTAAAAATTGTGTGTTTTGTTTTGTTTTGTTTTGTTGTTGTTGTTGTTGTTGTTGTTTTGTTGTTGTTGTTTTTTTTTTTTGGGGGGGGGGCTTGTTTTCACCCTTTGTAGGTGCCCCCTTTCCTCTCCCCTCCAAAGTGCCCATTTTTGTTGGTGCCCTCCACTTTGGAAGACGCGTCGAAGATGTGCCTCCAAACGATCGATCTCTCGATGCTCTGTAGATTAGCCACTGAGACAAGTTTTTAATAGAAGAACCTCCAACAAAGACAAATGAACAATAGGCAAAAGTGACATCATCATGCAGAGAATGCGAAAATTCAGTGGTGCGTGCCAAGCGGAGCATCGTACAGAAACCGTGCCCTGTTTTCTCTATAAGCAGCAACCAATAGCGCTGCGCACAGACCGCAAGTTGTTTTGCACACGCAGCGCACCCTAGGCATTATCGTATGCATTTATTACAGACTTTGAACAAACCAGAACTCGGTATAGCTATGGCGGGTACCAAGCGCTTTAGTGTCGTGGGCATAGTCGTGGTACTTCTCATCCAATCTCTATTGGTGTCGTCTGAAGAGGTGCTTCGTCGATACCGAAGACAGCACGACGACCACCATCATGATCACGGATCCGAAGAGGAATATTTTGCGGTGGTTGGAAATTACCTGTTGGACGAGGAAATAACTGCGCAACGAGCTCTAGGAGATTTTGAGGAAAACCATGACCAGAATATCACTTCGACCCAAGTCGGGATTTTGGTCTCAACGCTTTTTTCAAGAGTGGACTGTGAAAACCGTGTCAGTAACTGCTCCAAGGTTGGTTCATTTATTCATTTTCTTCAATCAATACTTTTAGAGACACAAACAATTTCATAAAAATCGGTTATAAAATGGCGAACATGATATGTTTACAAGAGGTAGAATGTTGAAAGGCATTGATATGATCACGTGAATATCAAGTCACTGTGATTGCTCCACTCTGTTTAAGGTTGATTTTTTTTTTATTACCTCTTATTACCGGATGCAGAATTCTGCAGCGGAGTTTCCAGGTCTATCTGTCATCCAATACATGTCTTCTCGTACAATTATTTGTGAGTTCCTGATGACATTGCAGTGTGACAGTGTCAGTGTGTCAGAGGTACGTTGCTTAAAACAAGTGTGGTCTAATATGCCCAAATATGTGAATACTGTTGATCACACCATAACTTGTCTAGCCTGGCTTTAAAAGAGTTTACAGATGTGGCAGCGACAACCTCGGTTGGTAGGGAGTTCCAGTCACTCACCACTGTAAGTCCGAAAAGATTTGCTCTCATATCCAATCTCCTCCTCTTCTGGAATAGTTTGAATGGGTGACCTAGTGTTGCCTCAACAATGACAGCTGAGAAGAACATATCCTTCTTCACCTTGTCAATACCATGGATTATCTTATAAGTTTTATTTCAACACTTACCCGAGGCTCTAATAATTCTTTGCTGAACTGAATGCAAACATCTATTTAAAAACATATATATTTTCATATTGTAATTGACCAAAAAAGAAGAATATATGATAATAAGATAATAATATGAGGTCAAGTTGAATAAAAGAATATCAGAATCAGATTATTTTGTTCCGGGTATTTAAAAATATATATATCAGGACTCTGTTCCTCTAGTTTCTTTATCAGGACTCTATAAAGAAAACATAAAAATTAATGATGGATTGAATTGTCGTCTAAATATTCATACATTCGTATACTTTGCAAATAGTATGAATAAAATATAGTTATATACTTGCATCTATGGCTCATTCTGTGTCAGATCGCAAAATGGGTTTAACCCTACCCCTTTCAAATTGGTACAATTTTTTATATGGGGTAATCGACTCTTCTAAAACTGAAATCTTAAGTTTTAGCCCCATCGGTCAAACGGTTTTCGCACTATGGCACGCATTCCACAGGCATGTCGGCCATAAATGGACACTTCAATTTCTTAATGATCGTATCTCTGTAACTACTAGGTCAATTTCATTTATATTGACATATTCAGAAAGGTAATTACACAAGCCATCTAAAGTTACGTTCACACGATGGGAGCTAAACTTTAAGTTTCGCTTGTATTTTCAAAACTTTAAGTTTACTTGTAGTTCTAGAACCACAAGCGAGCTCGTGGTTAAGACCGAAACAATGAGCAGTGAGTGGTCCTCCGGTGCAGTTTCAGACCATGTGAACGGAGTAAACTTCGAAAGCTTGTAGTTAGCGATGACCTTGCTGTTCATGTTAAACTGCCGGGTCATACCCTTCGCGCGAATTATGAACACATGATCTGTATGTTTACTGTACACACAATCGGTAGTATCTACTTCCGGGGTTAACCACACCGATCGCTCGGCTTGTAGTTTCAGCTCGTTGTTTCGGGCTCGTTGTGGTCTTAGGGAGTCGTGGTTTCGTTAACTTAAAGTTTCGATAACTTAAAGTTTCGAAACCACAAGTCCCGTATGAACGTAGCTTAAATCTACTATTAATCCGACGCAAATTTTCTTTTTCTTTTTCTTTTATTTTTTTAATGATATTTTTTATTATTTTCTCTCAAGTCAAATACATATTGTATAAATCATTCATAACAAAACTGTACATATTATTCCTAACAAAACTGAATGCATTATACATTGATATTATAGCTTAAACATAAATTTCAATAATAAAATAAACAAAAAAGTACATTTTCATAACCTGTTTAGAAAATGTTTTCCTGTAAAAAAAAAAAGTACTTGAGAGAGAATATTTGTCTTTTCTCCCAACCCCAACCCCCCAAAAACTTCAGTCACACAATACATGTATCCAACCCTTCCCCCCCAAAAAAACCCAACTTAAATCACACAATACATGTGCCCCATTAAACTTACTCCACACACCTTAATCCACACACACATACATACATACATAAATACAAACACATACACACTGACATATAAGCAATTCATATAAGCATAGTGTATCGTAGCCGTTCCAGTGTTTTTTGTTCGTTTGTTGTTGTTTTTTTAGATGCATTCGCCTCGCCGTCCCTATGTGTGAAAGTTTTCCAATTTCGTAAAGCTAATTTTCTTTCCTCCCGTTTATTTTCCAGCATTCTTCGTTTAATTTCTTGAGGAGTCGGGGGTTTAATTTTAGTTCTGCTATAAACAAAAATCATATATTTAATTAAAAGTATAATATGATTAATTAACTGCTCCTTCCCTATATTTAAAACTTTTATACCAATATAAAATCCCTCCCACTTTATATTTGTAATATCCAATAGATTGAATACATCACCACAATCTTTCCAAAGGACTCTTATTTTATCATAGGTAAAATAAATGCTCATAGGTCATAGGTCTCTTCATTTTTATCGCAAAAAGAGCATACATTACTTATTGAAAATTTAAATGCATACATAAGTTTCTTAGTATATATAAGCTCATATAACATTTTAAACTAAAATTCCCTTAACCTACTATTCAAAGTACGTTTCCTATGTCTTAAAAATATTGTATGAATGTCTCTTTCAGAATAATTATAAATCCTCTCTAAATCTTTAACTGCACATGACTTTTCTATTTTCATATTTGACAAAGCCGCATTAATTGTTTTCGATGTAACATCAATCAGTGTGTTAATTCTTCCATTAAATGTAAATTCTGAATCTAAAGTCCACACTAATATCAAGTTGATTTGAATAAATAGAGTAAAATTAAACAAGCATGATAGAGAAAATTTTATTGAAATCGGATGTAAAATAAGAAAGTTACGGCATTTTGAAGTTTTGCATTATTTCTTAAAACAGTGATATGCATATATAACATGGGCGGTATGCAAATGAGCGAATCGATGATGTCACACACTCACTTTTCCTTATGTATTTTATTATATGAAATATAATGTTTTTCAATTTTTTTGCTTCAATAATGTAAAACATGGTTTGGAACATGTAAAATCATCATTGTAACTTATTTTGATACAAGGGAGAGATTCTTTATTATCACATTCATAAAAATTGAAATATTTGAAATTTCATGTAATAAAATACATAAGGAAAAGTGAGTGTGTGACATCATCGGTTCACTCATTTGCATACTGCCCACGTTATGCATATCACCGTTTCATGAAATAATGTAAAACTTCACAATGGCGTAACTTTCTTATTTTACATCCGATTTCAGTGAAATTTTCACTGTTATGCTAGTTTAATTTTACTCTATTTATTCAAATCAACTTGATTTTAAATCAACTTGATTTTAGTGTGGACTTGGCCTTTAAATCAGTGTCCCTACACGAATCATTTTTCTTCAAATAACCTTTTCGTGTCAATGGAATATTTTTAAACAGCTTGTGAAGTTAAATTATTTCGACTTTATTTAACCCCATCCTTAGAAAATCCCTAGTGGATTTATTTTCACCTTCTCAATTAACTAAATGAAGTATTTTGTATATATTTCTAAGGAATAAACTTTTATCAAAGGACATAATATTGTGTCCATCTAAACGTAAATATTTATTGCGAAAAATAACCTCATTTCTTTTACATGTTTCCTTTTTAAGCAAAATTTCTTTCATAGCGACCCAAACTTCCAACATATTGCTATAAAAACTTGGCAAAGACAATTTACTCATTCTCAATGAAACATTGCTAACAAATATCAATAGACCTCCCAACTCAAGAGTCTTATATTTGAAAAATCGTTTCCATCCCATCTTCGAATCTCCTATATCGATGCTATCGTAGAGATCGATAATTTATACCCTGTAAAGGAGAGTTGTTTTTGCTGTTATTTGTATTTTCTCTTTCAGTAAAATAGATTATTTAACACATGTTTGAGAATCAAGTCAGTAAAGTAAGTCTAGTCAATCATTCCTCCTTTCTTCGAAAATTGTTCAGCACGTCCGCTGGTCCACTATGGGGATGTGGGTAAAATGGACCAAACGTCTTTGGCTCGTATTCATATAGATGGGGGCACGTCCCCCACGGATTTATGATGCCTCCATGTGCCCCACAAAACTGAAAATATGCAAAAAGTGAAGTATGATAAACTGATTCCTATTGACACTGTATTAGCTCTGTAATCATGGTAATGCATTAGAATTTCAAGTCTGAGTATACCAAAATGCATATTTTAGCTGGGTCACTATGCTTCCTCGCAGAATAGTAATACATGTATAACAAACATGAATAGCCAGGCAGGTGAATACCTTCATTATAAAGTTACTCTGGGAAAGAGTTAGCTGTACTCTGTTCGTCACCAAGGCGAGGCCTGTTCAAACTGTTATTCATTTTTTCAACATTAAAATCTCTAAACTGAAAGCAGACCCTGTCAACTCATTCTAGAATAGAAGTTCCTGGAGCAGAGAGATAACAAAAGAGATTTAAACAGGGCCGGAGAGCTCACAGAGAGGGAGAGAGAAGAAGAAGAAGAAGAGAAAGGGAGAGAGAAGAGAGAGAGAGAGAGAGAGGGGGGGGGGGGAACAAAGCATTGATATCGATGTAAATTAGGTTCAATGCCGTTAATCGCGACAAAACGTTCTAAAGAAATACATCAATAATCACCTGTCCGATCAAGGAGCCTTGCTGCGATAATGTTGAGAATTTTTGCTTTTTAGACTTCCTTATGCAGTTATGCTGAAGAGAAATATTCTAAAAATAGAGAGGATTCGAATGATATTCACTAGTGGGAAAGGAATGTCATTGCGAAATATAATGTTGATTGAATAGCTCATTTCTCATTTTGGATCAAGGTCATGGAGATAGTGCTCAGTCAATACAGAAGAGTGTTGAATTCACCCCAAAATTATATTTAAACCACTGCACAGTAGTGCTTTGATTCACTCGTTTTAGAGTGGATTCCACTATTTTCATTGTGGATTTTCACTCCGAACACTAAGTGATCCCTAATATGACTCGTAAAAGAGTCGATTTCCGCTCCTGTATATTTAGAAAAAAAAAGGGGGGAATGGTAATACCCCCAAAACGCCTCGTTTCATATGATCATATTTCAGTCAACACCCCGACAAACCTACTTCAAACCGACTCCAAACTGATCAATTCTTGCCCATTTTTTAATAATAACACGATAAAAACTACTTTCGAAAAATAAACTCACGGGCAATTTCAAAGGCCTATTGTACTGCCCACAGAAATCAGGTTCGAATTACGTAATACGCCATTGTAATGTTCGCACATTTCTACACGTGATAGACACGGCTATTGAAATTGCCTTGAGTTGATTTTTCGAAAATAGTTTTTATCGTGTTTAATGTTAAAAACAAGTTTGTTCGGTCTTCTGTCGGTCAGGTATTTGTCTCGTTAGTGTGACCCGGGTATCACATAGTACAGTCACCGTAGTACCACAGTCACACCGCAGAACCGATCGATCATTGGCAATTTGGTGTCATGTAACTTTTTTTTTCGGCGTGTTCTCGGTCTGAAGTTGGTTTCTCAGGTGTATAGGGTATTAGGCATAGTTATACAGATAATCTTCCGTTGGAAACACTTCAGAGATCAACTCGACATGCCTGAGGACAACTTCGAAATATCAATGTAGTGCTCTTGTAAAGATTGTTATGTTGTTATGTAACACTGCATTGATATATTCGCGAGCTTCAATATACCCCATGCTTTGTGTAGGCCTACAATGGACCCATTTACACATTACAGTCCAGTTGCGATTCTTTAGCCTCACAGTACTGTAGACAGTTCTAACTATAACCACCAAAATTCTAACATTCACGTGTTATCCTAACATATTTCGAGTGGTAAAGCTCATCTCATATCGAATCCTTTGTGAAACTAAGTCCTCGCCTACTCTATTGAAATATCATTAGAAATATTACATTTTGTAAACAAATTTGTCATTTGTGAAAACAGTTCCCCCTTTCATCCTTAGTTCCACTAATATGATGCGGATGATATCATGTTATTTACATTTTGTATTTGAAATTAATGCAAAGATGTCAATTGCATTCACGTTTGGGGGTCAAACAGAGCCCATTTTGATCACAAAAAGAATGAATTTTTACGTAAATTCCCACTTTTTTGTACACACGGACGACTTCAACTCGATGTAATTTCTCTCTCTGATATGGAACAGCTTAGTTCCAATGAGTCATTTCTAAGTTTCTGCTTAGCTTCTTCGCGTTTTAGCTTTAAATAAATATCTTTCAGACCACAAGCCAATGGCAAAACCTGGCTTATTTGTTCACTCTGCATGCGATATGTACAGTATAAGCGTTTATGTACTTGTGTGCCCATGCGTGTCCTGTACGCACTCGCGCACTAAATGGGGTCCTTATGCTGTAATAGGATTTGATAGGCTTCCTTCTTGAATAAAAATACGCCCATAAATGGTGAAGTTTGACATATCAAAAATACCCCGAACCATATTATTAAAAACTCCCCACCTCCATACATAAAATCTGAGTTTTGATAGGCCAGATGTGTCTTTAAGTTAAAGGCATCGTAATGTTTAAAATAACATAGCTTGCTGTTATATACATTTTGATATTGCAGTCTGCCAGAGGTGACTATTTATATAGCCTGATTTCATACAATATGAGTTCGTCTATTATATCAATGACTATGAGAGTTGTTTTTTTTTGCTGCGAATATCTACGAAGTACTGCAAAATCTCACGATATACTGCGATATCCTGCGAAATTACACGATGTTCCTCTATATCCTATATCTGTTTATGCGAATCTTCGAGCACTCATAGGCTCAAATAAAGGCTTACTGCGAATTGTGAGCTGGTCTATTGTTCAACTCTCTGTCTTTGCCTATAAACTTACTCTGGCGTGACAAAGGTTCAAACCCGCGTCACTTCTTTCGGAGGGTGACGTTCAAGGTCGGTCCCCCAGACATAAATAATCATATCTGACTGATACACATCTGTAAGAAAAGTTAATGATCAAACACACAACCCCCCCCCCCTCCACACACACACACATACACATACGCACATATTTTTTTATTTATTTATTTTTTTAATACACACGGACACCCTGGTATCAATATGCCTTTAGCACTTCATTTATTTGATGTATGATAAAAGAGCAATGTAGATAAAATGCCTTGCTCAAGGGCATAAGTGCCGTGTCGGGGATCGAACGCCCGATCCTCGCATCTCCAGTCAAGAGCCTTAAACCACTGGACCACGGCACCTCGCATATACGTTCCACGCACGCACGCACGCACGCACACACGCACGCACGCAATTTTAGTATTGCGAAGATGCAAGTTGGTCTAGGGCATGGTCTGCTATAGGATGACCCGGATTCAAATCCGAGGGTCGCGTGACCTGGTGTTGACCTTCAAGGTCAGTCAATCCCAGAATGCTATTATGATCAAATGATAAAAGTCTGCACAATGCAAACACCCACAGATGCTTAATGATAGAAAAAAGATCAGCCCAAGGCTGATTCTGCACATTATTGTTTTGTTCGGGCAGATAATGACTGTTATCTTACTGTTATTTTACTGCATATTGGATATTGTTTATGTATTGCTCGTATTAAAAAAAAAAATGTATATATTTCTATGTATATTCTATTACTATTTTGCAATAATAAATATGTCGATCTTATTTTCCCTTCCTATTCTCTGTAAATAGCGCTTGTAACCTTGTAAGTTTACGATGCCTTGCAATTTTGTAATCACAAATACAATCATCGTCATTATCTCAGCATAACGAAATGATCAACATTTCTAATTCACGTACTGGGTTTTCATTTCACGTACCTGACTGACACGATCTCTACCCCTTCCTCTCCTTCTCTCTCTCTCTCTTTCTTTCTCCCCTTCACTCTGCTCCGTACTTTGATTCTTCCCTTTTTTCACTTCCTTCTTCTCGTTTACTCCCTTTCTGCCACTCTCTCCTCATCCCTCTCTTCTCTATTCCTTTTCAGCCAGATACTTCCTGATTTTACCCTCTTCACTTTCAATATCCAACCTTCAAAGTGCAATATGTGAACATAAAACTTTTTTTTGTTTATTAATTTATTATTTTGTCGCTCTTGTATTTCGTTATTCCATTTATGTTTTTTGTTGAAATTTGTATTTTGATGTATTTTAAATGTTCATTTTTACTGTGTAAATATTGTCACAATTGGGCATCATTACTGCCGCGATGAGAATATAATAAAACCATTGCAATGAACTGGATTGAATGGTTAGCACTTTACACATACTCAGTACGATAATAAATACATGTATAGAGGATAGACGATATTCTGGGAAATTTTATGACTGAATAACAAATTTAGGATAAGCACTATGTCAAGTGGGCTAAGAACTCACGTTTTGCAGGTGTAGCCGGGGACGTTACCCAGGTACGTCTATCTAGAGCTTAATTTGCTAAGCCCAGTCCAACCATCACCCCGGAAAAGTGAGGTTTTTAAAGAAACTAAAGATTAAAATTAAAAGATGAAAATGATAATTAAAATGAAATCGAGACCCCAAGTCGTATACTTGCCTTAATTTGATATAAGTCCTGCTTTAATGTATCTTCATACCTTGGACTTCGAGCAAACGACTCTTTTGGAAGTCGTGAACACAGCTTATTTCCTTACTAATTTCCTTACTAACGGAATTGCACTGAACAGTCGCCAACCATCTATTTTTCCTGGCCATTTTGTTGGTGATTGTCTGTGATTCACACCTCTAAATACTCATTCCACAGTTGCTTCATATAATTTGTATATATATTAGACTTGCCAAGTCCTGCTATATATAAAGTATCTTCATAACTTGGATTTTTTGCAAATTAGGCAAACTATTTTGGAAGTTGTAAACACACGCACTTTGTCTCCTTATTCCGGTAATTTTTACCATTACTTTGTGTGTGTGTACTTTTATCGGTTTCTCATTAACACTATGGTAAAGGGAGTCGAAGTTCGATCGTTGTTCAACATGGAATGATTAAGTGAAAAAGTGCAAAGCAGGCCTATATTTTTGAAAAAAATCATCATTATTAACATTTGATTTATAAGTGGGACTGAATATCTGGCCGATTATGGTTCATAAAAATAATTGGTTTGAGCGAAATTCACAGCAGTATTGTATATTTATAATGATAATAATAGTGATAATAATAATAATAATTATTATAATAATAATGATAATAATGATAATAGTAATGTTAATATTAATAATATTAACAATGATAATAATAAAAAATAATTACAAAAATAATACAATAATAGTGATAGTAATAATAATAATAATGATAGAATTAATATTGATTATAATGATAATAACAATTTTTACTTTTGTCTTGTGCTTGAGTACATTATGGAAGCTATAAGCTCTAAAAAAAAAAGTCTGGTAAATTTTGACCAGATCCCCTGGTCACAATTTCTGAATCAGATTCTAGTCATTCTGACTAGGATTCTGTTCATTCTGAGTAGGATTCTGTTCACGTCAAACCCCTAAGCTGGTAGTTTTGACTAGAATAGTGCAAGTGCCTGTGGAAATAGTTATTCTAGTCAAATCTAATTTGATTCTAGTCATATACCGAGTGCCCCCCAAAAACGATACACTTTTAAAAGGGCACCCAAATTTAAAAAAAATCGTGAATCTTAGGAAAATTTATATATATATGGATAGCTGAACGTCTCTTCTATCATATGACACTAAAAAAGTCCCAAAATATTTCATGTTTGGGTGAGCACCGCCCACTTTTGTGAAGGACGTGAAAATTTGGTTGCTCAGGAGTTTGCTATCCATTTTTTCCGAGATGAGATGAGAAGTTCTCCAGCTTAGAAATTGCTTATAGTTTGACGAGTTTATTATAGATTGTGATGAATATGGGTTTGTGCAGTGAATGACATGACCTATGAATTCAAAAGTTTATGCATGAGTGATCATGTATTGTCTTTTTAATCACAATTTGATTATGGAAGTTGTTTTGACAGTACCGTATTATCTGGTGTTGATGTCTGTGGTAATTGAAGCGGTGCTCCTAGTTCGTGTTGAGGGGGGGGGGAATGGTTGTGTGTGTGTGTGTGGTTGTGTACGTGTGTGTGTGTTCTATGCAAAGGAGAGTGCAGGGGCATAACTTTAAATTGGAACAAAAGTTTTTAAGATCTCTTAAATTTGTGGGGAGCCCGGTGGAGATTGGATTATGTAAATCAAAGATCTTAATGATTGAAAACATGAAAGACTATTATGCAGTATATTTGTTGTTTGGAAGGACAATTGCCATTCATAAGCCATGACATTCACTGCACAAACCATATCCATCATGATTTATCATAAACTCATCAGACAATTAGCAATTTCTAAACTGGATAACTTTTCACTTCACCCAAAGGGTATAGCCAATTCCTGCGCAACATATTCGGACATTTTGGTGTCATATGATAGAAGAGACTTTCAGCTATCCATATATATATATTTAAAAAATCCCAAAATTCGATAGTTTTTTTTTATTTGGGGGCCAATTTAAAAGCGTATCGTTTTTGTTTTTGTGTTTTGTGTTTTTTGTGTTTTTTTTTTTTTTGGGGGGGGGACACTTGGGACAGTACCGAAGTGCTGACGTCATATTCGCTCGTCGTCCAGTTTACTGGTTCCAAATAACAAAACCCGCGCATGAGGTTCACTTTAACCCTTTCAAGACAATTGACCACATTTTGTGGTTTGGCTCAGTAACTTTTGATTCAGAGCTCTAAAAAATAACCAGATGCAGGAGTAGAAAAAGCAAAAATTTCTACACACATTGTGTCCATTTTTGTTGCATGACCATATTGCGTTTGATGCCAGGAATTTCAAAAATGAGAATAAGCTTCATAATCCTTAAATTGGCAACACATTGAGAGGTTCAAAATCACTATTTTTTATCAAAATTGGCATTTTTTTCAACTTTTCGACTAAGTTTCTAATGATGTATATTGTTTTCAAAGACATTGCATTTTGTTAGAACCATGTAGCACTAAAAGAAAAATATTATTGTTGCCAATTTGAAGAACAAAATGTGATCAATTTAGCCTTTAAATAATTCCTGTCCTGAAACATGATCTTCAGAAATACTGGGACAGCTAAAATATGGAATTAAAAAAATCCCGAGAAATATAAAGCTTTAATGTGTTCATGGGATGGGGAGAAGGTATGGCAAATAAAAGAATAAACTGTACTTTAGGAATACACCTGTTTATTAATCCACCCATCACAAGTTGTGATAATGAAGAACTAGATATTGATGAGCGTTAAAATTTTCATTTTAACCCTTTCAGGACAGGAATTATTTAAGGGCGAAATTGATCACAATCTATTCTTCAAATTGGCAACAAAAATATTTTTCTTTTAATGCTACATGGTTCTAATAAAATCTAATGTCTTTGAAAACAAGATACATGGTTAGGAACTTTGTCGAAAAGTTGAAAAAAATTGCCAATTTTGACAAAAACAATGATTTTGAACCTCTCAATGTGTTGCCAATTTGAGGATTTTAAAGCTTATTCTCCTTTTCAAAATTCCTGGCATCAAACGCAATATGGTCATGCAGCAAATATGGACATAGTTTGTGCAGAAATTTTTGCTCTTTCTATTCAAGCATCTGGTATATTTTTTAGAGCTCTGAATCAAAAGTTATTGAGCCAAACCACAAAATGTGGTCGATTGTCTCGAAAGGGTTAACATAATATACACATGTATGTTCAACTAGTTTTTACCAGTGCTGTAGGTAATGTGAGTGAATAAAATGGAAACCCATATTTATGCCCCACTATCTTCTAAACCAGGTGAAGTTGTTGAAATATATTATAATGGTGTGATATTTGATAATACCTTCTTTAATTTGATAGGCTGCTCACCAAAATGCGATCATGAATGACTGAGCACTGGCAATTTTCTTAAAAGTATCAAAATCGCCTTTGCCCAAGTCTGGGATGAATGGTGTTCAAGAATTACTTGCATTATGCATGAGTCCACACATTGACTTGTAATGGAGACTATTCAACCAAACCTCAGGTTGACTATTCATTTCATTCAAATCGGTTTAACTCTCAAGTCAGACCTTGTAAATGTATAATGCAGTGTACAACTTGTCACTCTAAGTCACACTGCCATCATATCTACCCCTCTCTCTCTCCTTATCTCGTTCTTTCTCGTTCTCTCTCTCTCTCTCTCTCTTTCCATTCTCCCTTCTGTCTCTTGCTCATATAACCGATTTTCGATGAAATAGACCGTAAAATTGATATGACCCAGTTATATTATGTAAATTAATCTCTTGAATTTCTCTGTGTATTGCTGCAGTAACTTCACTGATTTCCTTTTTCTTTAACCTTTGTTTATGTGCATTTTTTTCTACCTATAATGTGTACGTTTACATTGTACCCTATCATCATAGTTTGTATTGTATCCTATCATTACTTTTATATTGTATTCTACTATTATTTCAAATTTTTGTATGACCAGTGGAAGAAGAATTTCCAGTATTGGACAATAAATGCATATTATACATATACTTAAACCTTCGGCAGAGGAAAAAATTTGACATGAATCAGGAAATGAAACACGGTGCTGTTCAGCTGTCCATTATCACATAAAATTGGTCAAGGTGTCGGATTAAATAAAACGAAATAGGCAACAATTTACCTTTGACCAAATCTATATTACTATACTGGTTTCTACGATCATTTTGTGGTTGAATATGGGTTCCTCTTTTTGTGACTCACACTGTATAGTTAATTTTTTTTAAAGATAGGCATACTGATTAATTTTAGTTTCCAAGCTTCCAGTTAAAAAGCAGACTACCTTTGATTAATATCATAAAATGAACAAGAGAAATATCTTTGCAACAAAACGTTTTGCTGATTGATAAAATTCATAATGGTGAGCTTTTTATTTTTAGAATGGATTAACATGGCCTTTAATTTTTATGACCAGACATGCAATATAAAACAGGCAGGAAGGAATGCAATATATTTAAATGCAGCTGTGCAGCAGATATACAAAAACATATTTACCTTGAAGCTTTCTGTGTACACACCCGATTTGGATCGGTGAATCAGTCAATCACAGTTTATTCACGTGGTAGTATATGTTTTCTTTTGCAGTGTTCAGATGACTTCGTAACGGATCTGTTTACCGCCCTCAGCGTTGACTCGACGTATGGTTTGAGCGAGGACTTCTTCCATGAAGCCACGCCGCTGCTGCTTTATGCTGTGTTCGGGTTGGAAGCCGTGTGCGCTGCCGGTCCTGGGGGGACAGACCTAGGCGAGGAGACGGTATTTGGAGAACTCATGTCAGCTGGGGAGGACGGAGCGAATACGACCCTGTCAGAAGAGGACTTGGAAGAAATTTTACATTCCATGAGTGAAAACTATACTGCAACTACTCAGGCGTCGGTAAATTCTCCCACCCCGTCCCAAACAAACTCTAAATAAAGGAGTGCTGATACAGCACCAGCTAGATTTGTATAGGCTATTCATTAGAAAAAAAAATTAAAAAATCAGTATTTGAGTGATTCATAAGTCCACTATTATCAAAACACTTAATCGTGTCAAAAATCACCTACATTGAAATAAAACTATTAAAGGTAAAAAAAAAAAAAGAAAGAAAGAAAAGAAACGTGTGAGTCTTGTTCAGACCTATCTAGTGCACATGGACATTGTCCATGATAGAACTACATGTATATGCAGTGTTGACTGTCCTGCTTTTTTCTCTTTTGTATCATAACACTGAATATGCATCAAATGTTTTTCAAACAACGAAAAACACACACAAATTTTTTTTTTTTTTTGAGGAAGAACTAAATCCTACATCCTTGTCAGATATAAGCCATTCTGAGTTTTATACCATCAAATCTGTTACCATTGTAAATTGTTGTTATCAAAATACAGTTTTTCCGACATTCTATCTGAGGCCTTCAATCTTCAGCATGCTAGTATTTTAGTCTATATAAAGATAGACCATTACACTCACTTTATGGACACATCCCCTAGCTTCCCGTTCAGTAACTCATATCTCTTATTTCACTTTGTAATTGTGCCATAACTCAGTGTTTCGACGTCGAGTCCGTCTTCACGGCCACGGTGGCTGATCATGAGGCAGGAGCTAACGAAACGGAGGTTCATGCCATCGCCGAACTTGTCGTCTCCAACCTCCTCAATGGCTATTGCATTGGCGAGGCAACTTTACCGGCACCCGACGACTTCGTTGATGCAATCTTCGATGCTTACGCAACTAGCGGGGTTATTCCCGAGGAAGGTGACTTAAAGAAATATTTCTTCTCGTTGTCAGTGATAATGAATAGAAAGATTGCAATTTGAATCATTATGAACATGTTGATGATAATAAAGAAAATAATAGGCATAATGGAAATGATAGCAATAGATCAATACTAATAATAATGGAGAAATAATAATAACAATAATAAATGACTCATTGCATTAATAATGATATTAGATGTAATAATAAATAATTGACCCATTGCATTAATATTTATATTAAATGTAATAATAATGCTGATGATTTTAATACAAGTATTGATAATAATAACAAAAAATGTGGCTTAATAGTAATGGTCATCAAATTAATAATGATAATAAGGATCTTTATCGTAAAGCCTATTTCTTGTTACTGTTATTATTTTTATCATTATTATTATAATTATTATAATCAGCATTATCATTACAATTGATGTTATTAACGCAATGCGTCGCCCTTACTCTTCTACTACAGAATTCGAACATTTGCTTTCGGAGCTTGGTATCGGAGGCTCATCCGACGAGCACGACGAACACGAGAGCGAAGCTGACCAAGATGATCATGATGATCACGACCACCGTCGAAGAAGACATGTCGATCACCGGGTGGTAGCGGTGGGATATAAACACCGTGAGGAGCGTGCGGCAGGTGAACACGATCACGATGCCCACGAGTCGTCAGATGCGTTGAATGTGTCCGCTGTAAGTAGGCCCTAAGTACTCTACCAAATGATCTCACATCCGATAGTGTTGTTGTCATCCTAAATGTAATCAGAATAATTATACAACATTTTTCTCACACATGAAAAGGAGCCCATGACTCAACCTAAACTCGTAAGTAGTTACGCCTTCTTCATGGCTTGTCTTGTAAAAAATGTTCTATGGTTTTGAATGTTTGTATCTTTATAACTTTCATTAAAATATATATATATATATATATATGTTTGTTAGTACTGTTGATCTACTGTAGTTTATAACCAAAATGTTTATTATGTATTGCTCATTACATCTTATATTACATGTACATTTTGACGTGTTTAGGGGCGTCGCTAGAACATTTTGAATGGGGGGGGGGGGGGGGGGGAGTTGTGACACCCACATTTGCCGACAAATGTTTAGGGTGTGATACCCAAGTTTGCCGACAAAAATGCTGTACCCTAATCCCTCTCCCCCCTCCCCCCCCCCCCCCCCCACAAATAATAATAAAAGAAACTCGCAGACGTAGAGATCATGATCATACGGGCGCATTTTCGCAAGGAGGGGGCTGACGCCTTTGCCCGAATACCAACTTTTCAATTTCTAAATATTTGCGACCGAGCGAAGCGAGCGAGAAATTTTTTGAAAACTTTTCGTAGTGAAAATGTACAGAAGTGATAAAGATCACATACAGAAATTACATAATTATCTAGGAAACTCGCTGCCCAAATGTGTAGATATTCTGGCATCTGGCTGCCCGAATATGAAGTGGTAGTTACCAGAATATCAGAATTTTGAAAATCCTGGGGGGGGGGGGGGGGGGGGGCTGCAGGCCACTGCCGAAGTAGGACGCCTTTTACCCGAATATCAACTATTCAATTTCTAAATTTGTGCGAGCGAGCGATTTTTTAAAGTTTTCATAGTGAAAATGAACAGAAGCTACATACACAAGTTACATAATTATCTGGGAACCTTTCATCCCGAATATGTGGATATTCTAGCACCTCGTTGCTGGAATATGACTATCGGAAATTTAAAAATCCTAGGGGGAGGGACGGCTGCAGCCTATTGCCGAAGGGGACGCCATTTGCCCGAATTATAACATTTAAGTGTTTTGGGCCAGTTTTTCCTTCTTTTTCTTTCCTTCCCTTTTCCTTTCCTTCTTTTCTTTCTGTTTTTCTTTCCCTTTCCTTTCCCTTTTCTTTTTTCTTTTCTTTTTTTCTTATCCTTTCTCTTTTCTCCTTTTCCTTTTCTCTTTTCCTCTTCCCTATCACTTTTTCCCCTCCTTTTTTTTTTTTGCCGACAGAGGTGGCGCATTTCCCAACAACAATTTTGAGTGGGGGGGGGGGGGGGGAGTGACACCCCCACATCCCCGCTAGCGACGCCCTGGACGTGTTAATGATTTGGATTGTACTCTGATACCCCGAAATGGGGTCAAAAGAGTAAAAACAATCATCTGAACTAAAGTAATTATTTCGCATCTAATTATTATTTTTTTTTTTGGTAATAGGCCCTTTTACACTACGATCCGATCATAGCAGTTTCATTAACATCGCGATTTTCACGTTAAAGCTGACGAGGAACTAACCCGTTTTGTATTAATTGTATTGTAGTTTACATTATTTTTGCATCGTTTTTATTTCGTATCATTTTATACGCCGACTTAGAATACGGTCCATCATCCCGATTAATTACTGCTATTATTACTATGTGACGATGGAAAGTGCTAAGTAACTACGCTATTTTTGACGTAGTATAGGCGTCCTTGTAGTTTGTTAAGCAACTTTCATATGCTTTTTGTGCTTCTTTTAAAGTATTTTTTCCTCTCTATCCATTTAGACTTGTTATACGGGGGAGGAGCTCCTTAATATATACGGGATTGACCATGAGGCTGGCATCACCGAGGCCCAGTACACTACCATGTTACCTTCCCTTATTCACCAGATCTTATCGGGTGTGTGCGGCCTGGATGAACATGAGGAGTCGTCCAATACATATACCGATGCTGAGAGTGAGTGACTTAAAGAGGAAACCAGGGGAGCGTTTCATGAAAGGAAGTTGTCGGATATTTCATCCGACAACTGTTATAAGCTACTGAAATCCTAGCATCTGATTGGCTGAGAGCAAATTTGTCAGATAAGATATCTGACAAGTCCTTTCATGAAACGCCCCCAGAACGCAATTTGGCAACTCAGTGATTACCCTATCTCTCCATTTGTTTTGTACAAAGAATGATTAAAAAGTATTCCTCTTGGTTGGTGAAATCCCAGAAATCATCCTTCTCTTTAGTATGATCAATACTTTTGGATAAAAGTAAGAAAATCACTTAAAGGGAGCTCGATATCCATGTACGTTCAATTTCATTCGCTTGCCCCTATTGCAAGGCCGTGCATAACAACAGTCTTGGAGCAGCGAACAAATTTGCCGTCGAGGGTGGGGTAGTTTGTCAGTTGGGTTGTTCAGTTCGTCTTTCTTCGGTCGAATGCGTATCATTGCAATTGCGTGCTCGTTTACCGAAGATGTGCGGAGATTCCTGAATATTACCCGAGCCGGGCCAAGCTCCAAAACACCACGATTGGCGACTTTTCGGTCCCTTTAATTGGTATCAACTGATGTGATTTTTGTTCTATTCAATAGTCTTGGGATACGGTACGCTAGCCGTACTCATAAGCAATCTCTTAGCCGTGCTGGGAATGAGTTTCATCCCGTTTATGTAAGAGAATAAGATCAACAAATGATTATTATGGTTATCTCTACTTCATTTTTCCTGATCAGTCGGGGGGGGGGGGGGGGTACAGTAATTTAGCTGTAAGTATCATTCACTTAGCTATGCTCGGAACGAGTTTCATACCATTCATGTACGATATATAATCGGGAAATATAATAAGAGAAGACAATAGAATTCGTAAGCATTATGTTGATTGATTTCCTTTTTAATTATTTATTTATTTATTTATTTATTTATAAACAGGGTAGCCCATTCAACATAGATTGAGCCCTGCGAGTCAAATCAGAAAATGATAGTAATAATAATCATACAATCAAATTAAACATAAATAAATAGTAAATGAGAAAATGGAAAAAAGAGAGCCCCGAACAAAAACATACATTTAAAATCCACACAATACTACAGATATTTATATTAAAAGTGACCCTACAATATGAAGATATTTTAGGAATACTGCAAGTGATAACACGGCGAACAAGAGAAAGGGGAACGAGTAACGAAAACCTGGGGAGCGTTTCATCAAGCGTTTTGTCAGTGATTTTTACCGACAACTGTTATAAGCTACTGAAATCCTCGCATCTGATTGGCTGAGAGCAAATTTGTCAGTAAAAATCACTGACAAAACGCTTGATGAAACGCTCCCCAGGTTTTCATTACTCGTTCCCCTTTCTCTTGTTCGCCGTGTGACAGCGGGTGAACAATATAATAAGGGTATCTGCTCAATCAGTGGCCATCATGGCTAAAAATTGAAAATGTCTCTTTAGGTGGATTTTGAATGAGTCAAGTGATTTTTTTTGTTCTCACTGGAACTGGTATACAGATTATTCCATAAAAATGGGCTGTCATTTATTGAATGCTCTCGATATTCAGTAAGGCATTCGTTTCGATACTCGGTACGGCCGTACTCATCATCAATCTCTTAGCCGTGCTCGGAGCGAATTTCATCCCGTTTATTTACACCATTATGTTTCTGTACAACATAAACTTGGAATAGGCCTACAAAGTAAGAGAAGCAAAATCACTAAATACGTATTATTATTCATTTTCTTTGTTCTGTTTAGTCTGGGGATACGGTAATCTAGCTGTACTCATCATCAGCCTGTTAGCCGTACTCGGAGCGATTTTCATCCCATTCATGTCAGGGTTCGTTTATGAATCAGTTATCCAGACCATGATGGCTATGGCTGTAGCTACACTCACAGGGGATGCCATCCTGCATTTGATACCACAGGTAACACGACACATTACACTTTACTACTACTACTACTACTACTACTACTACTATATACTACTAATAATGATAATGATGATGATAATAATAATGATAGTAATAATAATAATACTAATAATAATACTGCTGATAATAAGGACTATAATGATAATGATGATAATAATATTAATAATGATAATAATGATGATGATGCTAATGATAATGATAATAATTATGACAATATTGACTAAATACTATGATAGATGATAGGGGGCCATGATTTATAAGCATCTTACATTTGGGGGGTCCTAACCATACTTTGCTTTAATGTAGATTTTGACCTATTGATATGTATACTTATTTCGTAAATATATCTGCTTTTTATGGTAAAATAAATTGAATTTAATTGAATAGTAATAATATGATATGATAGATATGATAGAAAATAATACTAGTATTTCTAGTACTAATACTACTAGAATTAGTGGTACTACTGGTAGTAATAGTAGCAGTGGTAGTAGTAGTAGTAGTAGTAGTAGTAGTAGTAGTAGTAGTAGCAGCAGTAATATCGGTATTGTGGGCTTTAGCCTTAGTTTGCATAAATGTATAATCTATGAATACTTGCTTGCAATATATAATAATCATTATGATAGTAATAACAATGAAAATAGAAGTAATAGTAGTAGTAATAGCAGTAGTAGTACTACTACCACTACTACTACTACTACTACTATACTAGTAATATCGTTTCTCTGGCTTTGGCCTTAGTTTGCTTAAATGTACATAAATGTATCTATGAATACTTGCTTTCTTGCAAGGTGGTTTATCTGTCCCAGACGTTGGGGATCGAAGCTCTCTATCTGCTTCCATTTCTGGTTATTTGTAACGTGGTACTATTAGTGTTCTTAACCCATTGACCTTCTTATTCCTTTTATTCTAAATACAGGAACCACTTTGTTCCAGTAGGCTATAGGTTAAATAAGGATCTAGAGTGGCTTCATTAGAAGTGGAGAAGCAAATTAAAATGGCATAATGCTAACCTAATGCTAATTAATTCATCTCATTTCCTTCTCAGGCTGTTGGCTTGCATTCGCATGAGAGTTCGGGTCATGATCACTCTGTACATGGACCGTCCAATCCTGAACTGGCCTATGTGTGGAAGTGTCTTTTGGTTGAGATAGCTATCTATGTACTCTTCTTCTTGGAGAGAGTTTCAGGTCTTATGTCGGTAAGTTAATCAGTAATGCCCTTCCGGTTTTTTGTTTCTTGCTTATGTTCAGTAGTTATTAAAAAATAAAAGTAATAATAACAATAATAATGATAATGGTAATAATGATAATAATAGCCTTTTCTTATATCGCCTTACAAGTTACAATGATATCGCTCAAAGCGCTTACAGCATTATACCAAGGTCACTGAATTCAACAGCGATTCTGGACATTGCAGCTAGTGCAAATTCTCCACTCCTCTTGGGAGCATTCCAGCCAGCATGGCCAGTCACCTGTTTCCAATCGCGCACATACTATCCAACCACATTGACGTTCGCATCCTACCGGGTACCCATTTAAAACCTGGGTCCCGTTTCTTAAAACTTGTTATCGATGACAAGTTACGATAGTTGTTATAAGCTACGGAAATCATTGACTTTGACTGGCGAAGAACAAATTTGTCAAAGATCTGTAGCAGTTTATGAAACGGGCCCTGGATGGAGAGGGGCAAAGTAGATAAATGCCTTGCTCAAGAATCTTTCATTGAAAAATACCAATAGCATTGCTCACGTATTTAAAATCTGTATTCTTTAGCCAGTGCTGCATGCACTTCCTTTCTCACGGTGAGACTTCACTAGATAATGGGCATTGCTCACCTTCTTGGAATTGCTTTATTATCTATTTTTGTTTCCATGATTTTATCTTTTGGGGGTATTTTTCCATCAGTGTTGCAAACACTCCCACGCCCACTTTGAGACATCAATGGATATGGACGCTTCGAAGAATTCAGTCAAGATATTGCGGAAGGGTTTGAAAATATCCGACTCCGGAAAAAATCTGGTAAGGCTACTTCTCGTTTATTTTTCTTCTTATATTCCTCCTGAATATATTTTTTAACCCCCTTTATTACCTCACATTTTCTTCTCACCCTGTTGTCTTTCATTTTCTTCTGCTATTCCTGGATTTTATTTCCCCATTTTCCCTCAAGTTTTTCATCCACCCCCCCCCCGTCTTTAATTGGACAATTTAACAGGTTGACAGATTAGGAATGTCAAAGATCATACATGAACTTATAACTTATTATCATCTTTTTTTAAAAATTAGCCTTGTTGTCATATATCTATTTTAAGTGTGAACCTTCAATTGGATACTACTATGCATCACCATAGGGAGACAAAGTGGCCAGATTTTGGGTTTTCTAGGTAGGCAGTCAAAGGTCTTAAAGGTCAATTTACATGTAATAATATTCTTTTTTATTCTCGTTATCACTATATTTCAAGTTTGAGCCTTGAACTTAAACTGAATTAAGGCGGAGGCATTTTGGGGACGCGGTCGCATTCATCTTTTTTCCTTTATATTTTTCTCTTTTTATTTGCCTTTGTAGCTCCTTTTTTTCTTTTTTAAGTGTTCGTTTTTCTTCTCTTTATTATATTACAGATGGACATGTCAATTAGCCAATTCGTGATTATATTCTGCGCATGTGCAGATAAAAGTCATTTGGCCTATGTCATCTTGTACTTTCCACGATGCGCTCACCAGAACAAATGACGTGGGCTTACAAATTGGGGTCATTTCAGGGTCATTTGTACCATGTACTAATTACGAACTTGCTTATTTTGTCAAATCTCTATTAGGATCAGTTTAGTATACAATATGTGGTCGGGTGAATGAATGCGAATGTTCCACATATCTGAAAAAGAACTTTAAATCTGCACATGGTTAATGTCATAAAGTATGGCTGAGCAACTCTCCTAGATGTTTCTGCAAACACACAGACGAAAATCTTACATTCAGAATGACTGCTTAACAGGATCTTATTTTGAGAGGAGGACACATAGAAACATGCCATACTTGATGTATCTTGATAACAGCCCCGACAGAAAAGTTACTTTTAAGAGAGAGACAGGGAAATCAATGATATTTGAATATGCTGACAAATGGAGAGTTACCCCCGATCGCGTCATAGTCGAATGACCAATTTGTCAATTTTGAAATTCACACACACATCTAAAGCCCGTAGAACACTGCGCGTTATTCCACTACCACCAGTTAAGCCAACTGATTGTTTATTTGAGTATAATCCTTGCCACACTAAACAGTGAACTATAGGCCCCTACAGATAATGACGGCTGAGCCGGGAGTTGTCACACAAATGTTCTGTAAATTCATTGGTTATTCCAGTGTTGCGTCGAATGTTTATTTTCGGACAAATCAGAAACTTTACGCTAGGCCATCGCACCCTGCTTCAAAGGGTTGGACCTGTTCTGCGCATTTATAATTTTATACCTGAATGTCGTTGAATGGCACAATTGAATAACGCCACTTGTACGAGCAACGGGCCTAAATATTCAAACATTCATAACTCTCTTATCATTTATCAAATTTCCTTCACACTGTCATTTCACGCTCTCCCCAAACATGCCAAACATGCCAAACTACGTATCTGTTTTTATGCTTTTGAACAATTCATTTGCTTGCAAACGTCTGACTAGGCTTACCCTTTTGATTAAATAACAATATTTTCTTCCCTAGGCCGATGCTGAGAATGGTAATGAAGAGAAGAAATACTTCTGGCAAGGTAAGACGACATACCCTAAACCGTCTACATTCAAGATCTGACAGGGAATTGAAATTTAACTTGAATAAAATCGAAAACAAGCAAATAAACAAAATCGATGCCTTAAAGTGTACCAATCACCTAAAAGTTCAGCTAGAATGTATAAAATCAACCTCAAAACACTGCCTGGCCTTCTATGGATTAACGGTTAAGAAGTATGAAGACAATGAAAGAAAACATAAAACCACCTCGCGCGGAACCCAACTCCGAGTTGGGTTCCGCGCGGGCCCTTAGTCTGTGCGAGCGCGTACGGGTGCGTCGACTAGTCTCCTCAAATATCGCTATTTTGTCTATTGGGAGTTTATTTTAACTTGTAATATCTCTTTATAAAATCAACATTTGACGCTTATATTTTTGAATATAGTATATCGACATAGAACTCCTAACAAACAGAGCAAAATATTTTTTGGTGATTGGTACACTTAGAGTCTGTCCGTAACATATTGGTTCTGTCTCGTATCCAATAAAGATTCACTCCTTTGATTATATTATGGTTAGTTTCATTTTACAATGCAATATAACTAAACTACTCTGATATCTGAAAACATATTCTTTTCAATATTGAAATTATTCTATCATTCTGTGTAATTCTATCATTCTTTAGAATGTAATATGCTTTATTTATTTACAATAATGTATGTATTTCGTTAATAAATATGGTAAATTGTAACTAGTTTTCAGCAAATTATTCACGGGAATGCAAATGTTAAGGTATGTGTGTTGTTTTCACTCAAATAGTTCATAAATTACTTAAATGGCAATTAATCATCTATCATCAAATTGACAGATTCAGATTGGCACATTGGCCATTTCTCCCATATAAAACCATTGTTGAATACCATAAGTAAACAAAAGTTAAACCGTGCCCCCTTTTTCAAATTTCGAACCAAATGGTATCTTTAAAACGTGATAACCCTTTCTTCTTCTTCTTCTTTTTATTTATTTATTTTTTGGAGGGGGGATGTCAGATTTTTTTCTTCTCGAGATTGGGCCCCTTTTTTTTCCCCCTTCAAAATCCTAGATGCGGAGGTATAACATGTGTTCCTTTATGCAGGTTGTGGCACCATCCCTCTGATGATAATACTAGGAGACTCCTTGCATAACTTCGGAGACGGGTTGGCTATCGGTGCTGCCTTCACCCTGGGGATCCCCGCCGGTCTCAGCACCAGCGTCGCTGTGTTTTGCCACGAGCTGCCACACGAGCTAGGTAACATTGAATCTTTAGTATTTCATAAATGCTCGAACTTTGCAATATATCCTCTCCTCTACACACCCAACACAAAACTAAAGACTCATTAAAGAAATTATTAGGGATAGTTTGTACGATAAGGAGCAGGCCATTTATTTGGATATAGTATTGTATCGAATTGTATCTTTGAACATGCAATTAAAAGCTAAAATAGTTCAGACATCAACTGATCAGACATTAAAACAATATTAAACCTGCACGTGTATGGTGAATCTTTATCTGCGAAATATTAATTCCTGACTTCACCGAAGATGTATCAACATTGTAATGCATGTATTGCTTATTGTTGTGAGTAAAACTACGAGTGCGAAGTTTGACACAGATTTTAATGAGAGAAAAAAAAATAAAACCAATAAAATTGTTGCTTTTCTCCAAACTCACAAATCTACGATATTTCAGGACAAAACTTTGCATCGAGTATTTCAGCTGGACAATTATCCTTATTCTATTGGCATAGGCCTAATTGGTTCCAATTAATTTTGTGCACATTCTGCCCATTCTTGGAAAGTTCAGAATCACTGCATTTCCCTACAATCTGGCAAATTTTACCTTCTTTTTTTCCACTTATATCCTTTTATATATTATCAGATACGTTGACGTTTTTTTGTTGAAAGTATAGCAATTTAAGGACAACAACGAATAGTAAAAGTGTTGTCAAAAAATGTTGATTTATTCATTTAATAAAAATACCAGTTCTGGATAGCACTGAACATTATTGATCACGTTTTTATAAACAAGAAGAAAAACAAACACCCATGTGAGAGTCTCAATAAATGAATAACATGTGACTGCGTTGGACCAGTCACTTGAAAAGGATCTAGGAGTGAGTTGGAGAAAAGTCTCTCTGACACATTAATGAAGAAAGATATCATTAAACAACTGAACCTTCAATTTCCGCCTTTTTGTTGTTGTCCTTTGTATTTCTGCAGGTGATCTGGCCGTCCTTCTGAATCAGGGCATGCGCCTATCCACTGCGGTTCTTTTGAACTTCTTGTCTGCATGCATGTGCTTCCTGGGCCTATGGATCGGGATACCTCTTGCGCAGACGCAGGACGCAAGGGAATGGATTTTCGCTGCTACTGCTGGCATGTTTCTCTACGTTGGACTAGTCAACATGGTAAGTCCAGCAAAATTATAACAAGATTGCATTAATTTCATTTGCGATACTGATAGCTGCACTTGGTGATTTATTCCTCGAAACGAGAAAGTGATAACCAGTTCTAAAATGTCAAAGCATTGATTTCTCTTTTATGCGGGCAACGTCTTTCATGACGTTTAATGTTTTGAGAAAAAGGACATCAAAGTATCCTACAATGAAACGTAAAACTGATCAATAAACAATGATATTTTTTATTTATGCATAACTATCTTTCTTATTTCCTTGTATTGCCATGTCGTGAAAAAATGTATTAAGTAGACAAATTCAGGCACTTGATGTAGAAGTGTATACATAGTGCAATGAACTGCGTTTTAAGCTTTGAAGGGTTAATTTAATCTGAATATTTTGGGTACATTTTTGTCTTTCACCTCCAGTTACCTCTGCTCCATACTTACAAGGGAGAGAGAAAAGGAGTCATTTTCTGCCTTCAGAATCTTGGTTTTCTGCTCGGTATCCTCATCATCCTCATAATCGCTCTCTATGAAGACGCTATCAACGTAGCTATCTAATCATCGACATCAATTTCGACATCGGGAACACTTAGTCTGCAGGCACAAACCCTTGTTCGTCGTAATGGATAACAGAATTTCTGAACTAAGACTAGGTAGTCAGCGTGGTCACCATTGTTGTTTGGTTAGTTTTAATGGCGCTTATCATTCAATTAGAATATTTACGCCAATAACTATCTAGTCGCATAAACCACGCTGAGTAATTTTTACCCACATTTAGGGAGATCCTTGGTAAGTAGTCGGCACAATCTGTTGCCTGTTTTTTTTTAATGTTTCTAGTAAGAACCTGGATCAAGTTTCACCCAATTTTAATAAATTATCGAACAAGACTAATTCAAGACTAAGAAACACTGTGGTATATTAATGAAAGCTCCTGACTATCATATGGAAGCTTATGGGATCGATCCATGCTTTCATCCTTGGAATAGGAGTTTTACCCACCTTTAATCTCTCTGGACCCAGGTGTAAAATGGGTAACTGGCAATGGTGGGTCAATGATAATTGCAGTGCCCTCATAAAAAGTAGTATCAGTACTAATGAGGCAACCATTTGTAAATAAGACCATAATTTCAACCGTTTTGACCAACTTTGACAAACTACGAATTACATACATTTTATATACTATTGTTAAAATATTAATGAAAACATTTACAAATATGTGCATTATTACATTGTAAGATATAAACAGGCATTCTAATGGAAATACATATTCTTGAGGAATGTTTGAATATAATACCAGATTTAAAGATTCTAGACCTGTAATTTGTCAAAACATCGCGCATAAGACTGGCTATTGACTGCTAAATCATAACTCTATAGTCAGTGGTTAAAGACAGTGCCTGGGAAATAGCTCTTTTTGCGCGTACAATGCACGGACGCAATAAATCCGCATCCAGTATGCATTGAATAATCAGAGTATAGACACGCGCAATACCCAAATCCTACAGGATATATTTTGACTGTCATATTTTTCCCTATTTTCTCTTCAATATAATCCAGACGCGGGATGCTCCATGCGAAGAAAATTGTTTATTATTAGCATACAGTTAAAACTTTTGCCCCTCGGTAATCTCGAGACATACACTATCCCCCCCCCCCCTATCACCTTGGGATAAAAATTCTATTAAACATGATTAAGCAGTGGTATATATATATATATATATATATATATAAAATGGTAAAGATTTTGCTAAAACACGACATGACGGGCCGTCTTGGTTGGATAAATTAAATAAATGAAATGAGCCAAAGACTCAGGACGTAGCTGAATACCACTGACTTATTGATGTCAAGCTTTTGGCATTACGCCTTCTTCAGCATTCAGGCGCAACACTGAAAGCTTGACATCAATAAATCAGTGGTATTCAGCTACGTCCTGAGTCTTGGCTCATTCCATTTCTGTACATTATATATATGTGTGTGTGTGTGTGTGTGTGTGTGTGTGTGTGATATAGATGGGTGATGGGTTCCTTGAAAGAAGGTTTCTGATTGGTCAGATTCACTCTTCTTGCCATTGCGTAATTCGTAAAATGGCCACGACCGTGGTATATAACAATTTCTACACGCTTATTTGTGTACAAAATCCCACAGGTATCGATAATTTGCTATATATATATATATATGTGTGTGTGTGCGTGTGTGTGTGTGTTAAATTGCTCTTAAGCCCCTAACTAATGATTGAAGAGCACGTGATTTAATTTGTTAAGTGCACTATTATATAAATAGTGCATGGTCTATCATGCACTATACTGGGTTATGTGCACGACAAATATTAAATCCCGAGGGATAATTTAGTATTTAGAGTTCATATGGTCCAGTAATGGTGCATAAATAGAACATGCACTAATTGTTATAGTAAATAGACCCCTAGATCTTTAACTGTTATTGCGTATTAGGCCCGGGCCTAATTTTGTTAAAGTGCATGATCGTGCACTGTAACAAATTTTTTGCACGTCACGTGATGCGAATTTAACCAATCACAGCGCGTATTACACATACACTATTTACTATAAATATTTATTTTGTTTTTACGTATAGAAATATATTTCAATTGTACATATTGTATACCGTATTCTTAAAGACATAATGGCTTATTTTGTGTGAATTCACTCTTTTTACTTCCACTTCATAAAGCTTCTGTGAAACGGTTTATTATATACAAATATTGACTGCTCACTGTTGAAACTAAATCTCCTAGGTGTCTCTAGAATATATTACATTATATACCGCATGTCTAGATTCTAGGTCTCTGATTGGTCAAATTTGCGGGCATGAAATTCACTACTGACTGCCGAGCGGTATGGTGAAAACTATTGACCGGGCATAGTTCTGCTCGCGCGTACAATTATAAATTATGTCTTTGTACGCGCGCGCGTAGCTATGGCAATTTAGATACGCGGGCGCGCGGCCGGCACCGTAGATGTTTCGAAAGAGCGATCGATGAGAATTACGTTACGGTACCGTATTCCTCTGTCTTTGAAATGAATTTCTGAGCTAACGAAGGATGCGGTATATAAAACAAATGTTGACTGCTTCTTTTTCGCGTCACGGTTAAAACCGTGACCCTCGGTGATCTTGCAACTGTGCTATATCGTCTCGGGGCACAGCACAGTTGCGAGCTTACCTCGGGCCATAGTCTTAACCGTGTCCCTCAAACCAGTTAACATTTGTATAATATACAAATATACAGGGCCCGAGGAAATCTAGTGCGATCTATGGGGTCGGTCGAAGTGACTGCAGTCGTCTATTTCCTCGAGGGGCGAGAGCCCCGAGAGAAATAGACGATTGACTGTAGTCGCTGAGACCGACCCCATAGATCGCACTAGATTTCCGAATAAAGGCCCTGTATATTTGTTTTATATCCCTCATCAACAATTAAATATATTTGGATTTTACTTTGATCTAGATATGACAAATTAATGTTAGATGGTATGAATCTCGCTTTGTTAAATCTATATACGGTTAGAGCAAAACACAGTGGACGCTAACTAACTTAGAATAGATTGACGCGATTGATAGTCGCTGAGCCTGAGACCGACCCGTAGATCGAAGTAGATTTCAGAATAAAGGCCCTGTATATCAATTTTCTTTTATAGGCCTCTGACTTTCAGGACTAGGTTGTCTATAACATCAAGTTAATTTTAATCCTGTTATAAAGTGTTAAAGGGTAGTACTAGATCTAGATCTGTCTATACCGTAACGTAATCGGTGAAATTCCGAAAGTGAAAAGTATATGGGCTTATGGCTAGTTATGAACTGCACAGGCACAGTTAGATTAAATGAATAAAAAATAATTTAATACTAGGCTACGCTAGCATTTAATTAATGTTAATTACTACTACCGTTAGAGTCTGGTAGGCTAACGTTAAATAGATCTATATTTAGGTCTAACTTTGTTACTAGTACTAGGCCTAAATAAAAAGTAACACAAAACATTGTAGACTCTATTATTAACAAACAGTTAACAAGGGTCAAACGACATAATTATGACAGTTTACACTCAAATGAAATTTTACCTGATATAACCGAACACGGTAGATAAAGTTTACCTGATAACTGAATATAGGCTACTTCATTTGTTTCCAATCCTGGTTTGTTTTTGGTCCTCGTCAATTAAAATCATTTTTTTTTCCTTTCGACGGGCACTAGGCTAGACATAGGTCGCCATGTTTTGATTTCGACTGATGACGTTACGACGCGCATTTAGCTAGTACGATTGCGCATATATGCATGAGAAACAGCTGATCTACTGACCTACATCCTGGCCTACATCCAATTACATTTACATAACCAACACGTCGTGTGTCCGGACAGGTCACTTTTAAACAGTAGATCGAACACAATTTCATGCAAATTGTCAAGAATCTTTGACAAGATAGGTTGACAGAATTATTAATTGCAAATATTTACTGGGTTTAGTGTTACTTCATGCATATTGTGCAAAATTGACGGCTATTTTTTGTTCAGTGTCCGCCCCCCCCCCCCTCACTTTTCTTTATATGGATTTATGAAAATTCCCGAGCTCGGCGTAGTTTCACTGGTGCCCGCGCCGTCCCATCGCGGGAGTTACCCGAGGGAGACTACTGGCTGCTCGCCGTACGCGTCAAGAGAAATGATTCTAGGGAGCAAGGGGCAGTCGGAGGCATGATAGTAAAAAAACTATCATACTCTGAAAAGTTTGACGTCACTAAACCTATTTTTCTCCCGAAGTAATTTCTTTTTCTGGTAGAATTATGATTAATCACATGAAGTGCTCTTGACCAATCCAAGAGCAAGAAATTTTCAATGAGGGGATATAATAAATATTATGTACAGTACAGCACAGCGTCACCTTCTACAGTAGTTTTAACAGTGCCCCTTAAAGCAGTCAACAGTTGTATATTATTAAATCACTGATATTGTTATCCCACGAATTGATGTGGATTCATGATGATGATGGAAAAATAAAAACAGCGCACAATTTAAGCACTACTATGTTCTTAATCATGTTAATCTCTCAAGTATATAGTACCTTGTTGCTTTCCTTCACTTTTTCAAATTTGCAACACTAGTGTTCTTTTTCTTTTTGTTGCTTTTTGAAAATTGAAAGCTACATTTATATATCTAAGCATAATACTTATATTATTAATACGATATTGCTCTGTTGTTGTGAAAAAAATTAAACAAATATTAATTTTTACATTCTTCATGGAAGACAGTGTTTCTCAACCTGTCAACATATTGCCAGTTGTTTTTGTTTTGTTTTGTTTTGTTGTTAATTTCGATGCATGGTTTCCTTTTGAAATTCCTGGCGTCAAACACGACATTCACCTCTAAAAAATATATCGAGTGATCACTGACGTCACTCCCTGGGGGAGTGAAAATAGAGTGAAACTTCAGTCTTTTCATTTTAGAGAGCACTCGATAGTTACTCGATATTAACTCCTAAACAAGTGATCACTGACATCACTCCCGGGGGAGTGAAAATATAGGGAAAATTTACTCTTTTTTTTAGAGAGAGAGTGGTAAAAAGACAGAAAATACGGTGTGCATATGTTTTTTGGTTTTTTTTTTCTCTTCTAGCCTATGTGTATACAACAGTTGTGTCGGACGAAGATTATTGTCATTTCATGTATATTCTAAGATCTTATCTATACTTACACGAAAAATATAATGCGTACTGTATCGAATTATAGGCATGGACACCAGGATCAACTGGTACTGTTATTGTAGTTGTGGAGAATGCCTACTAAATATTTCATCTTTTAGTACATACTTTTCATCATCTTTTTTTTTCATTTGCTTTTAAGCAAGTATTGTATTGGTTTAGGTGACATTTCATTGGCACTCCTAACCAGTGGTCTAGCTACGCAAAGGGTTAGTTTTAGGGTTGGAGCTAGAGTGTTAAGCGTAACCTTAAGCCCCATAACCGGAAAATATTCACATCAGATTGTGACAAATTTTGGTGCAGTCCTCAAGTATGTTTATTTTAACATCTTTGTGTACTTGAAAATGCTAGCGCCGTCTGTATGGTTTTTAATGAAAAGCACGGCTTACACGAGGCGTCATTTGTTGACGTAAAAGGACCACATCGGTGACTGGTACGGTCTTTTGCGAGTCATGAATGAGTGGTATCGTTTAAAATGTGATTCCATAATGAACAGTGTAAATAATACATTCAATAACTGGCGTATGGGTAAATCACCTTCACAGGTTCGAGAGTCGATTAGCGCAGGTAATGATGCCACTGCAACGACGCATCGGGCTTAAGCCTATGGATAACTACGCCCTAGGAAAAATGCTCCTAGCTGTGGCGAAGTGTGAGAAGGAAATTTAGGGGGCAGTGGCATCATGGGGAATGGGTGATGTAGGTACTGCTTTAATCATTCAATGCGAGGGCCGGGCTACGCCACTGGCTCCTGGGAAAATAACCCAGGACTGGACAACCACCCCTTTAGCAGAACTATAGATTAACAACTTGTTTATATTTTCCTTTACTGTGTTCTAATTGTCTGGGGGTGGTTGTCCTTGAATTGCCACATTTGTATATTATACAGATGATAACTGTATTTGCTGCATTTATATTGTTTTACCCTTGTATATATTTGTGATTTTTGGTGTGAATAATCCTATAAACAGAGAAAGCTTATACTAGCCATTAGTAAAACAAAAAAATTAATGTTAGTCACTCTCTTATGTTTTTTAAATACACTTGTTAAATATATTAATAAAAGCTAAATCATTTTTTTTCAATAATTCAGTAATTGTCTGCATTGAATTATTCCAATCGACTACTAAATCTAAAAATAGAAAAAAATATATTTGTATCTCCCTATTACTAGTATGCCTTTTAAAAGTGTTAGTCATCAGAAAATCGTTGAAATGTTTTATAGTTTTGATCTATTTAGACATAAAAAAGGTGGTCTTCGTAAGCAATACTCGACTGAACATTTTCATAATACGCAGTTCATTCCATATGGTGAATATATATTTCTTAAGGATGTACTAAGAACGCGGAAAGAGGACGGGAAAGGAGAATGGAGGAGGAGGGAGAGAGAGAGAGAGAGGGAGAGGGGAGTGGGGAAGAGGTGGAGAGAGATAGGGTGAGGGAGAGGGGGAAAGAGAGAGGGTAGAAGTAGAGAGAGGGAAGGGGCAGGAAGAGGGAGAGAGAGAGAGAGAGAGATAGTGTTTGTGGGGGGGGGGGGAGGGGAGGAAGAATGAGTTGCATTCAAATTAGCCTCACGTGGAACGTACAAATTATGTACGCTCTGATCACCTCAACGAAGGTTACGTAGGTTACACCTCACACTAGTTACTAGTACCTGTATGTTTTAGAAATGCAGGTGGGATATGAGCGCCCTTTTCACTTTTAATTATTTATTCTCCCTTGTAAAATTCAATGTTGATTATTGTTATATTCAAATAATGTATAATTTTACATGGCTTACAACCTATTAGAAAGGCTTCTCAAGGATGAAAGTCATTTTCAAATTTTTGATAAGCCAGTTCGTAATTACAACATGCGCATGCGCAGATAAAGGTCATATGTACCGATTACAAAAACGATGACCTCTATACGCTGTCAGAGAGTGCGCAGCATGATACACACACCAATGTGATTTTAGCATCGATCTCTATCAGATCGATGAATTTCAGTTGTTAAACAAGTAGCATATCAAACAAAACGAATGCGCGTGCGCGTACAAATTAGGGTCATTTCAGGGTCATTTGTACCATGTACTAATTACGAACTGGCTTATTCCAAAATTATCATAATGAAAATACCTAATGGCATAACGCAAGTACAGGAAATCTTCAATTAATACATATACACTTGTAGTTATTTTATATACATATATATATATATATATATATATATATATATATATATACATATATATATATATATATATATATATATATATATATATATACATATATATATATATATATATATATATATATATATATATTTGATTATATGATTGTAATAATGGAAATGATTATAGTTATTTTAATAATGATTTAAAAAATTATATAAATCTTGATACTACTTCTCTCTTTACAAATGAATCTAAAATCCCTTTTTTCTATCAACTAATAGGTTTATTACAGAGTAAAATAGTTAAGATTAGATTAAGTATCTGTTGTTTTTTTTTTTTTTTTTTTTTATTACGGATTTGTACATTATTATTAATAATAATAATATGAACACTTGTAATGCGCCGGTATCCATCATGGGTAGATGCTCATGACGCAGCGAAATGAAGATAGAAAATATAAATAAAATCATGAGAAAAAGGATGAAGATAACATTTACAAAAAGGGTTGCCTAAATAACCAGGTTTTGAGTGAGGTCTTAAAGTTACTGAGAGAGGATAGATTACGAATCTCTTGTGGGAGTTTATTCCATAGGAATAGACCGGCATACAGAAATGATTAATCGCCCCAAGAATAATGAGTTAGTAGAGATGAGTTTGAAGACCTAATGCTCCTTGAAGGATTGTATGGAGTTATTAAGCTACAGTTGTAATGAGAAGTTCCATGCTATGAATGAAAGAAAAGTAGAAGGAACTTAAAGGGGAATGAAATGCAACAGACATTAGCCTACAATCATGTAGATAATTGTCAGCTTATTACAAATATCTCGAAATTACTCCCATTTGATTGTTTAAGAATGAGAGCAGTGTCTCAAAGAGTTGCAGTTTCCTTGCTAGACATTATCCCATGGGGGCTGCCATTTTCTAATGTCAGCGCAATTCTATTTGTGAGATACCCACTGACCTGTATACTAGCTACGAGACACTCATGATCACCTGTGGAATGCATGACACTGGATTCCCCCCCCCCCCCCGACTAGTGGCCAACGTAATGCATTGGCAATGATATCATTCTGAGAACATATTATGCACACGGTCGGAACTTGTGGCTCGATTTCCCTATCTTTCTTTTCTCAGCTATTATCCTTTCCTTTTTTCCTTTTATGTTATGTCAGGAGCATTCAGTATAAATTTTGTTTGATTATTTGAAAGTTTATTTTCCATCCCTGGCTTTCCTTCTTCACCAGAAGAATTTAACTTTTACCCTTTAGAAAGCTAGAATCCATAAGTTCTTGGATGAAACACCCATAAATTTGAATACATAAGTAACCAATAATGGCAAAACGTAACAGTAATGAATTCAACCATTAGATGAAGAAAATATATAAGTTTGGGGCTATAATATAAGCCTTTGTCAGGGAGATCTAATGCAAGCAAACTAGACAATGTCTATATTAAAATGGATTGAAATTACAGTTCATATAATTTTTGCTTTGAATTTGTGGCCACAAACGGCAGTAAAAACATAAAATCTATAGTTTACAACATCGCACTGAATAATATACACACACAACACACACCCATACCCACACACAGTAGTACATCAAACAATATATATATATATACAAAGAAATCATTCTTCATCATGTTTATTTTTTCACGGTGTTGGCTGAATATATGATAAAATTCGAAATTTAAAGTACTGTTAGGCCTTATTCAGACATGGCGCGGTTACTTGCTTCGTAAAAACCGCTGTGGAAAAACTTCGCAACTAAAGGCTTGTTCACACATGACGAGGTAACCTGAGGCGATTTAAAGGTTGGTCACAACCGGTCGTGCACCTCCTTGCGTGTGGTCTGCTACAGATTTCACAGAAAATCCTTGCGTCGCACGCACGGGTCTGCACGATTTTTTTCCAAGCACTTATAGGAGCACGCAGGACACGCAAGGAGGCTGTTGGACATGCCCAACAATCTCGGCGTGTGGCTACGTGTTGTGATGAACGCACGTAACACGCGCAGCCATGGTACTTCCTGCACATGCTTCTTGCGACCATTGCAAGGGCTCCTTGCGGAGGTCTCACGAAGCCCATGGCTCCATACGTAGCCGTGACATGTCGTGCGTTGGTTGCACGTTAGTTGCACGGTACCTGTACGGGGCTGTACGTTTGCCCCAAGAGTTCTTGCAGGTAAGAGGGTATATGTTAATGATCAGGTTACAAGGCGCCCAAGAGGAGATACAGAGAGATGCACGACTGGTTGTGACAATGACAAACGAAGGCCGTACGAACCGCAGGAGTTTGCCACAGCCGATCGCAACTGCGGACACGTACGTGCAAAAACACTCACGATAAGTTGTGACAATAGCATAAGTTAACACTGTTTTTCGTGTAAATGAAAGGAAAGTGGGGGTAAATTATCTCCGTGTAGTAAAAGGATGATAATGGATACTCATTTATCAACATCATGTCATTTCCTTTTGCCGTGTTTTTTAAAAAAAAATCTTTCTTTCTTTTGAGGCTGTTTATCGCATCATATCGGAGCGTGAATGGCAGAGAGGTAATATATGTATATTGAAGGTCAAAAGGGCGATATGTGTACTAGCTGATCTGTGTGTTATAAGATAGAGAAATGTGAAACGGACTTCACTCCGTTTATCTCGTATCATTTTGCCGCGGCGGTAAGTTAAAAAAAAAAAGTTGAGTTCTGGGCCCTCTTGCATAAAACGCTGCGTTTAAACGCAACCCAAAATAAACACGATAAAAACTACTTTCGAAAAATAAACTCAAGACAATTTCAATAGCCCTGTCTATCACCTTTAGAAATGTACGAACATTATAATGGTGTATTACGTAATCCGAACCTGATTTCTATGGGCAGTACAATAGGCCTTTGAAATAGCCCTTGAGTTTATTTTTCGAAAGTAGTTTTTATCGTGTTAATAGTAAACGCAACTTGATTTTCAACCAGTAAATGTAAATGTAAATGTATTTGGGACTTGCGTTTATCTTTCTGAGCATGCTGAGTTGCGTTTAAACGCAACATTTTGTGCAAGTTGGCCCTGGTCATGCAATTGCAATGTGTAATAAGCAATTGAGAAAGATAGATTATGTACATAAAAAGTTGCTGTGTAATTTGAGGTCCTGAAATCATCAAAATAATAAATTGACTAACCGTTGCTGAAAATCACACATAAATGGGTACGTGGGACTACTTGAACATGTGGCATGAAAGATTGGTCAAAATTTTATTATTATTATTATTATTATTATTATTATTATTATTACTTATACCACGCTTTTCCCATAATGCCCAAAGCGCTTACAATAATTTCAATAACAAATACTTATGGTAAGAAAAACAACGTTACAACTACAAACTGCTAAAGAGATGTGTTTTCAATGCCTTTCTGAAGGCACTGACTGATGAAGACTGTCTAATTGTTAGTGGTAAATCATTCCAGTATTTTGAAGCAGACACAGTGAATGTCCTATCACCGGCCAAGGTGCGAGTAACTGAATATGTGAGACGGAGAGGATCACTGGATGACCTGGTAGATGTATATAAATTCAAACAGGTATCTAAATATTTTGGAGCTTGATTATTAAGGATTTTATAGACAAACAAAAGTAATTTGAAAATTATACGTTGTTTCAAAGGGAGCCAGTGTAATTAAAGCTATTTCTCATCATATTTCGAATATTAGGGCATTTGAAGAGCAATCGTTTTCATGGGACATTACTACTATGATATCCTTCCACTGGCGCAAAAGGCATGAGATAGCTCACAAATTATTTTTCACTTTGACCAGAACTCAACCTTGACTCTAAAGCGGTAAACCGCTTCATGTCTCATTGAGCTTTTACTCTTGAACACCAAGTATCTCCACTCTCATTGCTGGATAGCGTTCGTACTTCTCCACATGGAATCGGACATAGCGGGCTGAGATGGGTCGTGAAAAGAGTGTTGTCACATGCGAGCTGGTATCATAGTTCGCTGGAAAGATCTGCAGAATAGCCACGCGAAAGGTGAGATAAGTCAAAGAATAAAAATAAATTATAATTATTGAAAAGCTACCCTTTTAAGAAATACAGTATATTTGGAGGGGGGGGGGGGGTACTCGTTTTTCCGAAGGTTCATAATTCGGAAGGTTTAGAATTCCGAAACGCAAATTCTCCACAGCTAGAATGTATAAAATCAACCTCAAAACACTTTACCCGGCATGACCTTCTATGGGTTAACAGTTAAGGAGTATGAAGAAAATTAAGGAAATATAAAACCCCCTCGCGCGAAACCCAACTCCAAGTTCGTTTCTGCGCGGGCCCTTATTCTATGCGAGCGCGTACGGCTGCGTCGACTAGTCTCCTCACAAGTATTGTTTTGTATTGTTTATTTGGAGTGTATTTCAACTTGCAATATCTCTTTATAGAATCAACATTTGAAGCTCATATTATCGACATAGAACCCCTAACATACAGAACAAAATATATTTTGGTGATTGGTACACTTTAAGTACATTACAGGATAATTTCTACTTGACGAGGTGCACAGCCTTTAAAAGAAAACTTCGTGACAAAATAATATTAGGTCATACAATTTTGCCGCGGCGGTTTGTTTTTCTTTTTGAGGCGGTTTACAGCGTCGTGTGTGAACGAGGCTTTAAAAATTCTTGTTAACGAGATTTTAGACATTCTTGTGAACTAGACTTAGACATTCTTATGAACGAGACTTTAGACATTATTCTGAACCTACATTGCTTCTCCCACATGCCTTGTCCAGTGCATGCTTCCAGTTTGCATTATCCACTGAATATGATATACTGAAAGCTGTGACCCAACCGTGACTCCCAGTAGTGTCGCCGTCTCCTTGTGTGATGACACCGGTGACCGAAAATACCTTCCCAAGATCCACCTGCGTCAATATAAGGTACATGGGGGGGGGGGGGGGTATCAGTCTTATTCAGAACTGAATTGAAATTATGATTATATATTTCTTTTCATTTTCAAACAATAATGGGACTTACAAATTGTGTTTATATAAACTCATGGCTATTTTTGAAGAATAAATTCTATTAAACCCTGCTCCTACGAGACGTTATTTGCTGACGCAAGGACCACCCCAGTGACTGGTACGGTCTTTGGGGCGTCATAAAAGAGTGATATTGTTTAAAATGTAATTGAAATTGAACAGTGAAAACATTACTTTTAATAACTGGCGTATGGGTCGAAATGACGCCTCGTGTGAGGGTGTTACACTATATGGTCCGGTTCGACTCTGCATCCTGATCTCTGACATCAACATTCAAAACAATCAAGTTGCATATTCATATCATATAAATGATGGGGATATTCCAGGAGGCAATCTATCAAATCAGGGCCAAAATTGATTTTTATATCTATTATAATTAGTTTCCCACAATATCATGTGAAATGAATATATACTGTCAAAATTGTCTATTAAGGCAATCCAATGGAAACAGTTGTATGACATTTGCTCCCGCATATTTCTTCTCAGAGGGACATAATTTAAGTGAACACTATAGACAGCTGTTCTTCATTTTACAGAGGCCACAGATTCAACGGCATTAATTGCTCCCCGTTAATTTTGTGCACTAACCGAATTCTAAACTTCAACCTTGGACCAAACACTGTACATAACCCCAACCCTAACCTTAACCTGAAACATAACCTAAAAACCAATTACAACCCTAACCCTGACCCTACATCTTTGACGAAATAAAAACCGGAGTTATTTTCGCCCGGAGCAATTTCTTCTTTTGGACTGGTTCATCAACGCATATTTCTTCTCAGAGGGACGCAATTTAAGTGAACACTATAGACGGATGTTCTTCATATTACAGAGGCCACGAAGAGAGGTTCAACTGCATCAATTTTCTCTATCATATGTCTTTTACGTATTAATCGTGAATCAAAAGTACGCTTTATTTAGAAAAAAATAAAAATAAAATTAAATCGGTATCATTAGAACCCTCTTTTCATAATGTGATCACCGCTTTTACCAGGTTAATTAAAAATAAGGCAAAATAACCCCATGTCTTTTTTTTAAAGCCCTTGAAAGAGCACCATTTAAAAAGAGGAATTAGTTGAAATCAAACATGCCGTCTTATTTCTTTTAACGCTTGCAAATCAACGGTTCATTCATATCTATCTTCCTTTTTTAATTACAAATAATAATCATTCTTGAACAATCTTCACAGTATCAATCGTTAGTTTGCCAAGAAGCTATTTTAGTCTCTGAACACTTCACATTTATTGCTCATATCATTTAGTTTACGCTATATAAAAAGACACAGCTAAGGAATATGTTACCTTGAGCCAATTTTTATCCTGTGGATGCAGAGGCATCCATGCACTTGCATTTTGAATCCCAATGTTTGCGACGTAATTTAATCTTCCACGGTGAGCTTCAGCCCCTGTATTTGACGCCGAAGAAGTCATTCTAGAATTTGGTATCCGCCCATCTTCGACACCAAGGGCCACGCCCCTGACAGGAATGCATCCAAGCCTGGAGGATTCATTCATCGGTGCTATAATGGAAGGTCATTGAAATCCTTGTAATTAACCCATATTAAGCCCGGCTAACACGAGGGATCATTTGCTGACGGTAGGACCGCGTCAGTGACTTGTCCGGCTTTTGCGCTTCATGAAAGAGCGATATCGTTTAAAAAGTGACTGCAAAATGAACAGTGGAAACAATAATTTTAATATCTGGCGTATGTGTTAATTGCCTTCAAGGCTCAATTGGCGAAGGTACTGACGCAATCAAAATGACGCCTCGTATGCGCCTGGCTTTAAGCCTGTTGCGTAAGCGCAGTCATATCATGATGACAAAGGACTGCGTCAGCGACCGGCGTGGTCTTTGACGCTCCATGTGAGGGTGGAAAAAAATGAATGCAAAACGAACAAAGCGAATACTGCTTTGTTTTACAGGCGTATGACAAAATATCTTTCACATGCTTGATTAGCGCATGTATAACGCAATCGTATTGACGCCTTGTGTGTATCAGGCATAATTTTAAATCATACTTAAGCTTTTTGTCTCCAGCCGGGCTCACACGAGCGTTCATTTTAATTGCGTCAGTACCTATGCTAATCGAGCCTGAGAAGGCAATTAATCCAGACGCCAGTTATTCAAAGTATAGTTTAAACTGTTCATTTTGCAGTCATTTTTTAAACGATATCACTCTTTCATGACGTGCAAAAGACTGTACCAGTCACTGACCCGGTTCTACCGTCAGCAAATGACGCCTCGGGCTTTACACTCACAAGAGTAAAAGGCAAAAATTAACATAAAACCAAAGTCAAACAATATAAAGTCACTATATATACATGTATACAAGGTATTTTAGCGCTTACGTTTTAAGCTTAAAAGGGCTACTTTTAAAAGGCATATTAAATACATCAAAGTCTCAAGGGTTCATGTTAATAGTGAATAAGGACACTTTTAGGTATTGAAAAGTGACTCTTTCTCATGTGCGCCCTGTTCTTCAAGCACTATTATATTTTATTTGAAGAGTCACTTCAAAACTAGAAAGAGCACGTTATAAGTATATAGCATAAACAGAGCACTCTGTGACGTTTTAAAATGTCATTTGTGTTAAAAGACAGTAATTCATAGATACGAATATGCCCTCTTCTAGCAACTGAGTAGGACATTTATGGTATTTTCTAGATGCACACATTGACTAAGAAAAGGGGAAAATGAGAATGATTATGCCTTTAAACAGGCACTGTTTGTACTCGTAGAATTTGGGGAATTGCACCCCAGGCCTGTTGTCCCGTCTTCACCCCCCCCCCCCCTCATATGGTGGTGGTAGCAACACTTAAACGTGTTACGATAAAACGACGCTCCGATTGTTGGAAGTTATAATAGAGCTGTTTTAAAGGACTCAAAAAAGCAAATTTTGAAAACGAAATGGAGAAGTTTACGTCAAAAGGGACACTTAGCAGATGCAAACAGGAAACTGATAAGAAAGGAAAATGGCCTATTATCAGAATTGAAAAGGGATAATTATCAGAAAATGAAAATGGGCATTTATCATAATTAAAAGGGGCCACTAAGACTTACAACTGTGCCCCCGGCCCCCTCCCTTCCCTCGGGAAGCACAGCCTCTGGTTAAATAGTACCTACCTGTGTTATTCATGGTTTGACTGAGCGGTCCATACCCATAGAGTTCTAATCTGAGAGCTATGCGAACGTAGAATGTCTTAGGATTGATTCTAAAAGATAGTTTCACGAAAAGGTGCGTGACATAGCTGTCGCGATCATAATTCCCGGGAAATACCTGGACAATAAAATCATGATTTATAGTTGAAAGCTTAAAAAATGAATAATAAATTGTGAGAGAAAATGTTTGGAAAGGTTGATTATGCAGTGCATAATAACTGGAGTATGCTGTGAGGGTTTGGAATCGTCAAAACGACAAGAAATTGACTCATCTTTCTGAAAATCACATTGCACAGCAGACAGAAATGTGTGTATATGGGACTACACACAAATGGCATGAAAGGTTGGTCCAAACGGTTTAGCTATTTCTCTTCATACTTCGAATATGAGGGTATTTTGAAGAGCAATCCTTTTCAGCGGACATTTCTTCTTGTATTCTTTCACATTGACATGTAACAAATGAGAAAGCTCACAAACTATTTTTCAAATTAACTACAACGCAACCTTCTCAAAAATTTACCCCCAAAACACAATTTGCGAATCGATTTTCGCAGAAACTATAGTGACATTCAACAGAAATTTCATTATAATAAACCCAAATTGAGGTTCTGAATATAATGACTTGAATATTACAAATACAAATTCAGTGTATTGTAGGCTTTCTAGTTGGAGTAAAATCTGCTTCAAATCGTAAACAATCACATGACACATCTGACGTCACTATGATTCGGCGTCGATTTGGATTTTCTTCCTGCAAGGAGGCGTGCAATGCGCCGAAATTCATGATTTGTTATTCATAACTATTCAAAAATTCGACGTCAGTGATATGTTTGAACGTTAGGTGCTATTGCAAATTCTTCCAAAAGTCAGATCGTATGGTGTGTGATGGGCTTTGATTAAGCAGGATGCTTATGGTTGAAAGCTCTCTTCCTTTTATTTGGGTGAATGGTCTTCATTCCAATTGAATGCATTCACACATAATGAAGGCAACTCCTGAACAGCATACATCCCACACTTGAACAAAGGCGACTTTTACATGCTTTTAAAATTTGAAAAGACATTATCAACCATCATACCATTATAATATACAGCAATTTCACTTAGTTTTGTAAGAAATTAAGGCCTAGAAAGAATCAAGGTTTTACTCATGACGAAAACGTATCGAAATAGATCAGCGCCAAAAAAATGAGGTCACCTCCAGGTGCGCCGGAAGCAGTTTGGGATTGGGGGGGGGGGCAAACATTCAAGGGGGCTCACCTTTCAAGGGCTCATGTCTTCTCACCCCTAAAAAAACACACACGCTTTCCCATCCTCTCACAACAATACAGACGCACGTACACACCTTTCCGAATATTTCGCTATTAAACACGTCTAATACAAAACCTCCACTACGTTAAAGTTAAAAGTTTGAATGCTTTATCTGTCTTCAGTGATCTCCATGTACGAAAAATGAATACAAAGGCTTATAATTACGTAATAAAGCAATCAAGCTTTTAATATACACACGATTTTTACTCCTTTACTACTGATTTTTTTTTTTTATGGGGGGAGGGCTTTTTGGGGGGGCGAAAATGCCCCCCTGCCCCCCCCCCCAACTTCCGGCGCCTATGGTCACCTCGACTGGCATGGCATGAACTAACGAATGATAGTACAAAAAGAAGAAGAAGAAGAAGAAGAAGAAGAAGAAGAAGAAGAAGAAGGAGTAGGAGAAGAAGTAGAAGAAGAAGAAGAAGAAGAAGAAGAAGAAGGAGAAAAAGGAGGAGAAGAAGTAGTTGAAGAAGAAGAAGAAAAGGAAGAAGTAGAAAGAAGAAGAAAAGGAAGAAGAAAAAGAAGAAGAAAAAGAAGAAGAAGAAGAAGAAGAAGAAGAAGAAGAAGAAGAAGAAGTTCCAAAGCTCGGCGACTCCATAATAGAGAGTTTTCGAATGTATCAACGTGAACGCCGTCCTAGATCCCCCAGCTACAATGGACTGCTTTGTGTTAACTGCATACAAAGTAGGTGAAGCGAGGCACAAGAATGGCTCACCCGTCCTCAAACCGCGATTTGGGCAAGAACGGCTCACCCGTCCTCAAGCCAGTGGACGGGTGAGCCGTTCTTGCAAAAAGCGCGGTGCCTCGCTTCACCTACTTTGTATGCAGTTAACACAAAGCAGTCCATTGTAGCTGGGGGATCTAGGACGGCGTTCACGTTGACACATTGGAAAACTCTCTATTAGCGTAACTAGAACATGCGGCCAAATCAAATAGTTAACAGAAAGGGGCATCAAGCCATTTATATTTGCGAACAATAGGCCAGAACAGATAGAGACGGAAGCGCTTTGAAGATTTCTCACAGATTTTCTATATGCGCTCATTTGCACTCTTTATTTCGTTTGTGTAGATTGTTGCGCCGGTGTTCCGCCGAAAGTCGATTTACCAACAAATGCGACTGAGGTCTGGAGAAGCAATCTACATAAACAAATTAGTGCGTACAAATCATTTGTGTTCTGTATGCGGGCGCAGTCAAGCGCAGCCGTTAATATATGTAGGGGCTTATTGTTCACTGCTTACTGTGGTATGAATTATATTGCATCAAACAATTGGCGTAATGGACGGTTTGAGAAATAGCGCCTCTTGTGCACCGGGCCTTAAGATCCCTAGTGTTATTGACAAGAGGAAAATCATCGTTTATCTCACTGGATATACTTGACGGCAGGCGTTTTATATCCATTTACTGTTCTACTGCACTTAAACTGGTATAGCGGCCTTTTACGTTCGTACCACCAAGGCAACTACAGGCTACAGCTATAAATTATTCCCACATCGGTCTCCTAAAGTTTATGACGAAAATTTATAGGATATCGGTGTTGCGAAAACACCGATCTAGATAACCGTTGCAGGAGGGTCATGGAGCATGGGACCTGCAACGCCGGTATCCAATATTTTATTTCATGTAAACCTCAGGTGATCAATTTGGGAACGATTTATAGTCATAGCTAATCATAATTGCTTTCCGTAAAATGAGACAAGCCCCTAAGGTTTTATGAATCTATAAAGACTTTTGTGAATGCAATTTTGTACCATTTCATATGTAGTTTTATGGACTCGAAAAAGATTTTTTTTTTCCTTTCTTGGACTACCTCGACAAGACCCGTGTACAAGTTCTGGTAATCCGTCCACTGCTCCTTGTCCACACTCGACGAAACAGTATATGACGTCATCCAAATCTGTTCGTTTCCTTTGCCCTGTGTTGTTATAGCTGTGATGACGTGCTTGTTATCCAAACTGACCTGTAGCCACTGATCCTGATCCAATGCTTTTGCCACCCAGCCAGATTCCCCGTTAAGACGGGCGTGTTTTCTGCATGAGACCTGTCTAGAGTAGCAGCTAGACGTTTTGATAGCCGAGTACCGGATTAGATCAGCTTTTTCCATGCCGAGTGGAAAACGTATTACACGGGGTTGCTAGTGTAATAAAATAAAGTGATATTTTATAGCGCTGTCCTGTATTATAAAATAGAACTACAGCAAAGACATACCAGAAGAACCTAATAAATTTCAAGCGAAATAAAATTAGAAAGACTGTAAATTAAACGTAAACATAAACTACGAATCTCTTTGGTATAAGTTAAAGTTGAGTTCTGATCATGCCATGACCTTGTATAAGAAAGTGTCCGGAACCAATTTGGAATAAAAACAAAAAACAAAACAAAACAAAACAAAAAACAAAACCTGCTGGCAATAAACCTGATTTCCCGTTATGTTTAGACAGCCAATCAGAGCCCGTTGTTTTTCGCGCGTTTTGTTCCTTTAGTTTCCTTTTACATTGTTCGATTTCGGCTTTCTGTTGATTCTTGCATTTTACTCTGATATGCGCAAGAAGAAAAGCTTCAGTATTCTTCTTTTCAATGCCGTTCTCCTATAAAAAATGATGTAACTGTGAGGTTACGAAATCATCAAAGTGATAATAATGGACTCAGTCTTGCAGAAAGTCGGATGCACTGCACACAGAAATATGGATGGGACTACACAAACATATGGCATGAATGTTTGGTCCAAACTTTTCAGCTATTTCTCGTCATATTTTGAATGTGAGGAGATTTGAAGAGTCTTCTTTGCAGGGAACTTTTTTCTTCCATTGATATTCTTCCAAACTGACATGAAGAGACTGATGAGAAAGCCCACAAATCATTTTTCACCTTTACCAGAACTCAATCTTCTCTTTGGAGTCTACGCAAATTTGGCTGCGTACGCGTAGACTGCAGTGGTCACACATTTGCGTATTTGGCTTTCGTATTGCTGCGCATATACCCAATAAAGCGCAACGAAGCGTGCTCACTACGTACAATTCACAGACTAGCGCATAGGCCTGCTCTAGTCGCTCGCTAGTTATAAAATTTTCTAAACTATCGCAAGCAATCGCAAGGTCAAATCGCCTAAGAGCGGATACGCAATAGTGTGACTGCTACCTTCAAATTTGCCTCGTATTGCTGGGTACAACTGCGTATTGATATACCCTGCGTAGTGCAGCAACACGCATCAATATACGCAAAAGTGCTCATGCGTGTCATGTGAGAGTGACATACAAAAAGTGGCTTATGGGTAAGTTGTCTATATAGGCATGAATGGCGAAGGTAAAAATGCAATCAAAATGACGCGTCGTGTGCAACGCATATTTCATAGAATCCAGCTCCATAACCCAGTTTGACACATTGCCAAACCGACCCCAAACTGTTCGATAATATCTCGGCCATTCGTACTTTTGGGGGTTCGGTCTACTGTCGGTGTGGCGTCGGTCTAGTCGGTGTGACTAAAAGGTTTGTCACAACCGGTCATGCACCTCCTTGCGTGTGGTGTGCACGTTTTCTTTCCAAGCACGTAGGAGCACGCAGGACACGCACGGGCTCCTTGCGGAGGAATAATGAATCCCATGGTTCCATACGGATCCGTCACGCGTCGGTTGCACGTCTGTTGCACGGTACCTGTACGGGGCTGTACGTTCTCCTCAAGTGTTCTTGCATTGAAGAGGGGTATGTTAATGAAAAGCCCAAGAGGAGATGCAGAGAGGTGCACGACTGGTTGTGACTATGACAACAGAAAGATGTACGAATAGCAGGAGTTGGCCCACAGCCGATCGCAGCTGCGGACACGCAAGTGCAAAAACACGCACGATCAATTGTGACCATAGCATTATGCTATGGTCACAAGTGATCGTGCGTGTTTTTGCAATCCTACAATTCGTACGTCCTTCTTTTGTCATGGTCACAACCAGTCTTGGACCTCTGTGCATCTCCTATTGGGCGTCTTGCACCCTCCTCATTAACATACCCCCTCTTATCTGCAAGAACTCTTGAGGCGAACGTACAGCCCCATACAGGCAACCGACGCTCGACATGTCACGGCTCCGTATGGAGCCATTGGCTTTGTGAGACTTCCGCAAGGAGCCCGTGCGATGGTCGCAAGAAGCACGTGCAGGAAGTACGATGGCTGCGCGTGTCACGTGTGTTCATCAGAACACGTAGCTACACGCAGAGATTGTTGGACATGTCCAACAGCCTCCTTGCATGTTCTGCGTGCTCCTATGTGCTTTGAAAAAAACACGTGCAGACCCGTGTGTGCGACGCAAGGATTTTCTGCAAAATCCGTCGCAGACCACACGCAAGGAGGTGCACGACCAGTTATGACCAACCTTTAAGGTAGGCCTAGGATAGGCCTATCACTTGAAGAACGCGCAATGGCTCAGTGGTCGAGCAGTGGTCTCGTAACTTGAAGGACCTGGGTTCGAAACCAAGTGGATTCGCTAGTGCCCTTTGATAAGGCTTTAATCCTCATTATCAAGTCCCTAGGAGAGGACTTAAAGCTGTCGGTCCCCGATATCAATTCTTTCAAGGAACTAACCGTGTGCGCGTTCTTCATGCGCCGCTGGCTATGGGGAAAGGGGCTGTGATTTCTCAACAAATCCTGCTCCTGTGCACACAATTCTGACTATTCTTCTTAGTGCTATCAATATACTGAATATTATGTCATCCTTCCACAACACTGTTTTCGATTTCAATGAAGTTGTTAGTGACACTCGCGTTTTAAAACCAAAAATATTACTGTATTTTTTGTACATGAAACAAACTTCTGAATGTGAAGAGGGACTTTTCTTTTTCATGTCGATATTTTTATTGTCGCCATAATTCTTAGTTCCGATGAGTCATTTTTCATCATTATCATCATTATAAAAAAATGATCACATGGCTTGTGAATCCTGATTTTTGGAGGGGATAAACTTTATTTATCCATCTTTCATTGACTGAAATTTCAACATCAACATTCCATGAGGGTTTTTTGTGGTGAATGTTTAAAGATATGTATGTCAAAACGGTGTAGGATTGTCATTCACTTTGTACATAACGATCAACGGTCAGAAAGCGGTGAAAGGTCATGAATGATTCATTGAGGCAAATCGTCCCTTTTATTGGGGACTTTGATCATTCCCGAAAACTCGGTAGTCTCCCTGACTGGTGTAGCACCTTTTTTCAGGCGAAAATTTAGTTCGATGCCCTGACTACTTTTCAATTATTTGGACGCAATACTGCACTGTATTTAACAGCGGTGGGCGCGAAAACTTTGCCGTTTTAGCAAATTTGGAGAGAAAGATAACGGCTCGTAGCAACTTTTTTAATGCTTTTTTTCTCTCAATTTCCTCCGCTTTTCGCTTTTTTTTTTTTTTTTTTTGTTTTTTGTTTTTTGGCGGGTTTATTATTTTTGGGGGGTGGGGGGGGGGGGGACGACCGCCCCTATCGCCCCCTGGCTAGGCGCCTGGTATTTCACGCCTTACAGTACGTCTGCAGGACCCTGTGCCCCTGTAGGTCTATCTACTGTGCCCCATTCTACTGAAAAAGAATTGATATGGTTTTTTTGCTGACTTACATACAATGCTTTCTTAGCAAATAAAATAAACCAGCAAACCAACTTACCAGGGCAACAGACAACTGATACAAGTTCCACTCGCTGCTTTTCCCTCAACCCCTCAACCCAGCAGTAGGTGATGTTTGAAGGATCTCTAGGGCACATCACTGCCGCTGCTTCGGGGTGTGCATCTGAGATCGAAGCCCCGTAATGGCCACTATCACCACCAACTGTCGCTACGACACCTAGTTTGACAAAGTAAGGAATTTAAATGAGTATTATTGTAGTCTGTAAGCCTGTCTTGAAGGTGGTAATCATTTAAGACAATAAGCCTTTATGTGTCGTTCAGACATGACACATTAAGAGAAAAAATAAAGAGAAAAAAGATAAAGGATAATAGCAAGTGGGGGTGAAAAAAACAGAACAACGAACCAAAAAAGTTTCTCTCTCTTTTGAGATATGTGATGAGCACGATACGCCATGTCGTGTTATTTTGCCATGGCTTTTTCCCTTTGTTTGTTTGTGTGTGTTTTTTTTTTTTTTTTTTTTTGTTTTTTTTTTTGTTTTGCTTTATGTTCTTTTTGGCGTTTTACAGCCTCTTGTGTGAACGAGCCATACAAAGTTAGATCATTCTCGTTATTTCACGAAAAAACTTAGCAGTCTATATAGCCGTCTAGTTCGGCTTTGACCCTGCGCGCGCGCGCACACACACACACACACACACACATTCACACCCTAAAATCGAATTGATTCCCCCAGACTTTCCCAATAGCCTGGGAGCCTCTCCCGAAATATTCACCGATTTTACATATGAGATTTGACACCTGAAAGTTACTTAGACCATCCATGTCATTCACAAAAACTTGTCAGCCTGAACGAAGCTGCCGCCCCCCCCCCCCCCATCCCCCAAAAGGGCCTCCAAGTCGGGTCGATTTCAACCCATCTAACATAATTATGTGCCAAACTTTGTCAGAAGGAAGTTGTATGACTATACATTGCCAAAACACAAAAACTGACAAAAATTTCCGTCGGGATGGGTTGTCCGTGGGTGTGTTTCACCCACTTGCCGGTGGAAATTTTTGTCAGTTTTTATATTTCTGTAATGTACACTCATACCTAATTCTTCTGACAAAATTTGGTCAATGAGCCCCATAAAAAATGTATTGGTGCAAACATTTCTTTTTTAAAATGCGCATATTTGACCTATAAACTAAAGGTACATTTACCCTCTAAAAACTCAAATGTTAAATGACCATTTAAAAGGGCCGAGGAGTGACCACTTTTTTAAAATGGTAGATGAACACTTTTAACATGCTGGATTCAGCCTTTATAGTATTACATCCAGCATGTTAAAAGTGTTTATCTACCATTTTGAACAAGCGGTCACTCCTCGTCCCTTTTAAATAGTGATTTAACACTTTAGTTTTTACACTGTTAGAACACTGTTTAAAATTCCTCTGTTTAAAGTAATATTGTTTAAAGATATAAACATTGTTGTTTAAAACCGGAAAATCGTAGTTTGATTCCCTTAAACAAGAGCTGTTTACAAACAATAAAGAAAGATAACGAAGAAACTTAAACAAGGTTGTTTGAAAACGCCCGGGAAAAAGTCACGTGATAGTCATGAGCCAATGAGCGGCCCACATCACTCGTCGCTAAGCTAATATAGTTGGCAAAAGTTTCTCGCGGTATTGCAACGCGATCAACAACATGGCTGGTGCGGTGAAGCTGTTGCTGGAAGACTTCGGCTCTAGCGCTCTGGGGTCTGGAGGAGTTATGCGACACATTTCAAGGTATTGTAATCATCAGTTGTAACTGTTAAAACTTTTGTAAAACTTAGATACAAGTTATGTTCCCCCGTTTGCAGATGGAAATTTAGTGGGGCCTTACGTAAAGTTACGCCTGCCAGTGGCTGTGCCTGCGCCTGCCAATTAGTTACCATTACCAGCGCATGCAATATTCGTGCACACATGTCCAATGGCAATATGGGGATATCACAGTTCCGTGATAGATCTATGGTAATTCGAATTGCACAGGAGCTAAATCCCCGGGTAGGCCTAAGAGTTATGCTAGACTAACCTCGCATGAGTGTGAGTGATGTTTCAATTGTCTCGCATCGCGATCGCCCCATCCCGCCATCACCAGACTCAGAGCGTGACATTGGGAAAATTCAAGTTCGGTGTTGGTGTTGGTCATGTTGTTGGTGTTGGTGTCGAGAGCGTGAATTGGGCTGCTGATTCTAGCCCCAACACCATGTTCAGGTTTATAAAAATAATACCTATCACATTATTGATAGCTCAACACCTAGTGAAGTCAATCCCAGCACCAGTTTCATTTCAGGTTCGGTGTTGTGGCTGGTGCTAGTTTTGCTCCAACACTTCCTGCGGCAGCCACACTCGTTTGTAAGTGGCTGTAATTTGTGTCGATGCTGTGGCTACAGCCACAAGCGTGTGGCCGTAACGTAAGATAAAGACACACGCGTGTGGCTGTATATACTGCCAGTTTTCATCGCCGTTCCTAAAATTAGTAAAAACAACACCAACAGTTAGATCCAGAATTTCACATAGCCTAGACTTCTAATGTTCTAGATCTAGAATCTACTAGAATTCTAGATTTCGATAATCGTTTTGTGAAAAATTTGGAATGGCCATATTGAATGTTTACAAGGTTACTACTATCGGCCGTCGGGAAAGTGATTTTCCAGGCATTGTTTTACATGATACCCCTTTCTGTGTGATTGATTTGGAAACCTCGCTTAATGGTGTTTAACTGTAAGTTGGAGCAAAAATCGAATCGGATGATCAAATCGGCAGATTAGCTCAAAAATTGAAATCGGATCGAAAATCCTATGAAAATTTGGCTGGAAAAAATGTCTAAAATTTGAATTATAGCCCTTAAATACCTAAATACTTAAACACATCTCAGATTATCATCTAATTTGAAGGTTTTATATTATAGTGCACATTTGTTGATATTTAGTGATATCATGCCTCTCAAAGTCTGAAATCATTGTAAAAATTAGAGATAGATATGCGGCAGCCATTTTGATCTTAGCCTGGTCTTATCCGACATATAACAATGTCAGATGGAATGAAACGACTTTCTGAAATTGTCAAAACATGCCGTAAGAATGATTTTTATGCCTCTGCCCACCGAAGGTGGTGCCGGAGGCATTACGTTTTCGGGTTGTCCGTCCGTCCGGCCGTCCCCTTTGCCCTTTTATCTCAAGAACCGTTTGAGGTATGAACTTCAAATTGGTGGAAGTATGTATCACCCTAAAAATAGGAACTGATTAGATTTTGGGGTATGTAGGTCAAAGGTCATAGAGGTCAAAATGCGAAATGTCAGGTTATATCTCAGTTAACGCAATATCTCAAGAACCGTTTGAGGTATGAACTTCAAACTTGGTGGAAGTATGTATCACCATAAAAATAGGAACTGATCAAATTTGGGGGTATGTAGGTCAAAGGTGGTCAAAGAGGTCAAATTGTGAAATTACAGGTTATATCTTCGTTAATATCTCAAGAACCGTTTGAGGTTTGAACTTCAAACTTGGTCCAAGTATGTATCACCATAGGAAGACGATCTGATTAGATTTTGGGATATATCTAGGTCAAAGGTCAAAGGTCACAGGCCAAAATGTGAAATTTCAGGTTGTTAGCACGATATCTCAAGAACCGTATGATGTATGATCTTCAAACTTGGTACTAGTATGTATCATACTAGGAATACGATCTGAATAGAATTCGGGTTATGTACGTCAAAGGTCATAGAGGTGAAACTATGAAATTTCATGTTGCAGCTTTGTTAACATTATATCTTGGGAACGATTTGAGGTATGATGTTCAAACCTGGTTCCAGTATGTATCACCATAGGAAGATGATTTGATTAGATTTTGGGATATGTAGGTCAAAGTTCAAAGGTCATAGAGGTCAAATTGTTAATGCGATATCCCAAGAACTGTTTGAGGTTTGAACATCAAGCTTGATGCTATTATGTATCACCTTTGGAAGATAGTCTGATAAGATATTAGGGTACATATTTAGTCAAAGTTCATAGAGGTCAATTAAGAAATTTCATGTTTTAGCCTTCTAAAGACCTGTTAAAGCTCATAGACATAGTACTGGTCATAAGGCACATGTACGAGGATTTCGTAGTGTAAATATCTGTAAGAAACGCTTGGTAAAGCCTCACGCTGAGACCATATTAAGGAGCGCTTCGCACTGTGTGTAGCGTATTCTATAACACACAGCAATCCTCGTGTCAGTAAGCCGTTGTTCGAATTTACAAGGGCTCTAATTCGTTCACTTACTTCACAGCATTTTAGTTATGTTAGTACCCTGCTATTTATTAAGTAAAATCAAAGAAATCTCACGAAAAGTGAGGGTTAAAGATAAGGTGGAAAACCCAAGGGGTTTTAAAGCGCATTTTATAACATGCAAGTAAATGAGTGAGTGACTTGTTAAAGTAGCACCACGAAGAGTCAAAAATGGGTTTAATTGACTTTAAAATCATATCACTGTGGAGGGGAAGGTCCACAGATTAATTTGAGCACCTTTTTTCTTCAAAATATGCTCACGCCCCTCGGTAATATTGATTTTTGTCCAGGTAATTATTAGCCCGCTGATCAACAGTGGGGAAATTGATCACAGCTGAGCGTCATATCTCTGACGTCACATCAGAGACAATTCTCTTGCCGGCTATCTGTATCACATGTTCACAAGTGCACAGTGCACGCAATCCCTATACGTCCGGTCTTGTTATCAAAATGTCGGACGGAGTAGACGAGGAAGTCGAGTTACTGAACTTGGAGATTGAATTTAGTGAAGAGAGTGACAGTGATTCGTACGACATGATGATGATGATGGAGAGGTCGGAGAGATTGGAGAAGAAGAAAATGAGATAGAAGTTGACAACGATCAGGGAGATGTGGGTGGAATGCCGCGACCCTACCAGCACGAGCCAGAGCCACAGCAACCGGCGGCGGCCGGCCAGCAAGGAGTAGCGGGAGCCGAGTTGGGTGACGGTGTCGGCTTTCGGGGAAACCGAGATGCTTCTCGACTTGACCCCAGAAATACGGATAATTGGTGAGTTTTAAAACACAATTTGACGTTCTCGATTATATTATGATTGTCTATAAGTATCATTAGATTGTCTGCACAAGCTTTGGAAAATTACCTTCAAAATTAAATGTTTTCTTCCCTTTCCACTCCTGACCACTGCGTTGACGAATGCACCGTGCAAGTGACAGAGTTGACTCTGTCTTTGGCTTTCATGCCATGGCTTTTACTGGCTTAGTTAGGCGTAGATGTTTTTGGTTTTACTAACCCTCTGTTACTTGCATTTGAGTAATCGTGAATTCGTCATGACCAACAACCTGTTGCGTGAGACGTAATCGACAGGGAGATTGGTGAAATAAAAAATAAACACCTTTTATTTTCTTTATTCTTTTCTCCCCCCCCCCTTACTTTCTTATTCTTGGCAATGTTCTTTTTTTTTCACTTTACCGCCATGGATAAGAGTAACCATTTTTTCTGCTTGTCGCTGCAGCCCCCACCCCTTATACAAAGAGGCAAATAACACATGTTTTGCATGATTTGTACGAAAAAATTGCGACTTTGGCAATTATTCGACTCAGAGAGGGTCGACGTAGGCAGAGTTTACCGTATGTGCGAACACTTCTGTCTTGGCATGTATAACTTTTCATGTACATGTACCTGATTCCTTTTCTTTTTCTTTCAGGTGCCAGTGTGGGCAGTGCCAGGTCCACCAATCGTTTGATGTCGGAGATTGTGTTTGCTGCAAAGAAATCCGGGGTAGCAAGCACTAGTCTGCTAGTCTAGAGTCTAGATCTATTATAATTTATAGTCTATGCTTTAAAGTTTAGCGATACGGTAGCTGTGCGTGTGATTGTGAGACTGCACTGAAGACTTGAAGTGGAACAGCAAACAAGATTTGAGAATTCATTGAATTGATTTATCTTGTTTGCTGTTCCACTTCAAGTCTTCAGTGCAGTCTCACAATCACACGCACAGCTACCGTATCGCTAGAGAGTAGCAGAGGAGACACAGGCTGGGGCCCACGGACTACCGTATCGCTAAAGCATAGACTAGCGTCGGGTGGGCTGGGTAGCCTACGTGTATTCTGGATACGGACCCCTAATCTCCGGGTTTGCCTTTTATAGTAATATCAGAAAATTTAGAATTTGAAAACATACCTTTGTCAACAATATTTTGTGATACTGCAGCTAGTTAGTTTTGGCTGGAGATACGGTAGGCCTACTACTAACAGCCTACTACTAACTAGTAGTAGTAGTACTCTGAAGACATCGACTGTGCTGACAACACATCGCTGATCAGTCTGTCACGTCAGTGCAGCTGGAGCTGAAGAAATAGCATATTTGCAGGCCGATAATTCCTTCATCAAAAGTTTTCAATACATAGAAATATTGGGAAAACGTTTCCAAACAGTCTCCAAGATGAGTCAAACCCTGAATGAAAAATCAAATGGTGCATCGGTCGATAAAACTATGAGATGCAAACGAGGTAAATATGCCACATGTGCGGGAAAATGAATGCGAGTTTGTCTACGTGATGGCCGGCTAGCGATAGCCAGCCGGCCGGCTGTGATGAAAATTGTCTCGTACATGACGTCATTCTATTCTGCTCCTTTTTCTCCCAAGTCGACTGGCGATCTGCTAGTCTCACATTAGGGTCTGAATGGAGTGAGAAAATTGCGATTTTTGTCTCCTCATGACATTTTTTTGACTTCAAAGCAATTTAATCTTGTTCATCATAATTCAACCTTTCCAGACATATATAATTTGTCCATGATATCCATTCTTAGTGAATTTTCTTCGTGGTGCTACTTTAAGTGCAGGGAGTACAGGTCCTTTGCTGCATCATTGGTATTCATTTTGTAACCCAAAATGTGCTTTAAATACTTGTTGATTATGAGGTCAAAAAGGTCAATGAATATGTGACCATACATCATTGTTTATCACAGTATTTCAAGAAAAGTTTGAGCCATAAACTTATTTGAATTTAGGCGGAGGCATATAGAAGACGCAGTCGCATTCATCTTGTTTGTTTATTCAAATAATATTTTATTTTACTTCTAATGCCACATTCTTGATTTTGAGAGCTAAAATAATTTTTTCATTGCTGGAGAGTAAAGTTGAATGTTCAGCAATTGGAGGAAAAATAGATGCCTTGCAAAAAAGGGCTTGAATTCATCCATTGTTGATCACTGACAATGAAAACATCCATACCTTGGATTATTTTTGCATTTGAGGTTATCGTACACTATGTTTGTTGATGTTTGATGCTGGACTTATCTTGCCTCCAAAAGTGAAAATATTGCCGTGGAACTAAGATAAAAAAGTACATTGTATGCGAGCGGCCATTTTGACAGGCTCGTCCAACATTAAAACAAGTCAGTAAGGGAGAAATAAACAGCTTTCAAAAAAAAATATTTCAAAGTCTGGCATTAAAATATATTTCTAAAAAAAACTAAATGGATAGGATAAGTTGTAAAATGAAGTTTAAAATCATTGTGTTACAGCCCAATTTACAGGTTTCTCTTTTAGACCACTTCTAATTTCCAATTGAAAATTGCATATTAAGAGAAATTCATACGTACGCCACAACTGCCCATGCATTTCCATTATTTTCAGCGATTTGTTTCCTTTTGCGCATGTATTTCGCAAATTTCTCAAGGTGCATTTTTGGTTCTTTGGTGGCGGACTGGCAGCGGTCGTGATGAGATCAAAGCAGGGAAGCATGTTTGGAATGTCATTGTGATACTTTTGTCAGATTCAGGTGCATGAATTCATTATAGTATTGATCAATGTCCATCTGTGGTAGCATCCATGGTAAGATAAATTTAAAAGATGTACACAAGGAAAATTAACTTTTTGCAATTTTTTTAGTTTTGAAGACTTATGGTTTTTTAACCTCAAACTGATACTTTAAATGGGCAGGTATTCTGTCTGTCCACCTATAACAAAAGAATGGCTTAAGCAATTGACTTCATGCTTGGTGTTATTATAGAACAAGATGAGTTGCTGGCTGGATCTATGTTTTTGAGATACAAAGTCGCCCTAGTGAAACCCTGTTTTATGGTACTGAAATAAATTATTCAGTGCATGTAGTTTTAAGCCTCAAATGTTTAAGTTCAATGGGCTCTTGCTTCTTGGTTGAAGTCCTCCAAAATATTCCTTGTGGAATTGCAATTTACTGGGGGGGGGGGGGGGGGTCAGTTTGACCCCTCCTCCCAATCATGTAAGGGTTAAATCGCTAGCTTAAGTCACTAAGCTCCATCCATGCGGCTCATTTTAAAGATGTGTGCGGCAAGGTAGTGCTATAATTTTCTTTTTTCCGATGATATACATGGTGGCTAACTTGAATTTTAACAAAAGTTTACATTTTTTATGCAGATTGAACAAGATTTTGCAGAAGAATTCGAGGCAGAAGACAGGCTTTTTGCATTATGGCCAACTTATGCAAAGAAGATAATGGAATATGGAGCAGCAAGATGCCCATCTTGGACTACATTGCTGGACACAGATGATGTTGGTGGCCTTTCCCAAGGTACAATTAGTAATGTTCTTTTGGTAGAGGATCCAAGCAACATCCTTATTACCACTTTTAATTCAACAGATTCTCAGGAATTTGTTGCCAGAGAAAATTAGTTATGAAATGTTTCTGTTGTTTGGACTGATTAGCATTATGATCAGAGAGATGAAATTGATTTCTTATGAATTTTGATTAGTAGGTATCTAGCAGTTCTTCAAGCACTAGACCTCATATCATGTGGAATATTACACCTCTTTACCCTGACTGCATAGGGGGGGGGGGGGATGCTGGTGGCGGCTCTATTTTGATAAAAATTGTTAGCGACACTTTTGTGGTCATGAACAACATAACATTTGATTTTTCTCAGTAAAAGCAACATTAATCCCTGGCGTTAATCATACATATTTGAATTTTAGCTGGAAACCCAATTTGTATCTGTTTTGTACATTAGATCACATATTTTCAGTTAAATGTTGAAGGGGGGGGGGGGGGCTCCAGCCATTTAGTTTGCCAAACTTGATCTTCTTGATATTTTCAGAAAGACATGCATTAACTTCAAAATATTTTCAGTTTGCCATGTATTTTTGCTCCACAGAGGAACTGGAGGCATTGGCATTCAGCATGCTTCCTCTCATTTGCAGAGGTAGAGCGACTGGAATGAGAGGGAAGTGCTCCTTCAAAGAATCACTGGAAGCATTCAGTGACATGAAACCTGTAAGTACTTTGCTGAAACATTAACCCAAGAAAGAGATATAGTTAGTTACACTGTGTGTCCCATAGAAAAGGAAACAGGGTTTTTCATGGTGCTTCTTTTGACGATAGCAGTCCTTAATAGTGTCATGTTGGTAACATGGCCTCAGTGCATCCACTAAAACTCACTCGGACAGTGCAGCCCGTTTTGATGGCAGTATAATAGTTTTGAGAACCCTCTCTGACCTTGCTTTTTGATCTATCGCAACACATCTGTACTGCATATTTCATGCTTTTAATCACATGTTTCTTGGTCATTCCTATTTTTAGACCAGTTTTGTTTTTGTAGTGTTGTTGTGCTCCCGTGCGAAGCACTTTATTAAGGAACATTTTCCACCAAATGTTTGAAAATCTTATTCTAATAAGAGGTAATAAGGAAAAAGAAGTGCAAATTCAATTATTTTCTCATACATAACTTAAGGAAAAGTTCAAATGCTGATTAACCATGGCATGACCCCTAAACCCATAGGTGTGCAGTGGCGGATCTACGGGGGGGGGGGGGGGGGGTTTAGGGGGTTTAAACCCCCCCCCCCCCTTGGGCTGCCAAGTAAACATATAATGTGCATAGGCTCGGTCGCTACGCTCCCTCGCAATACCCAGCTCAGCCCCTCAACCCCCCCCTTGGAAAAAAGCTAGATCCGTCCCTGGTGTTGATTTGTTTTCATGATATTGGGGAGGGGAATATCAGCTTAGGCATAAAAATCACACTCTCTAAAATGTGATTTGGATATACACATTTTTAATAAGTCTACACCATCTTCCCATTCGGTCACTTCACTCCCTCGCCCTGACCATCCCTACATGGTGTGAAAACGTATGTATCAAAATCCAATTTTGCAGAGGGGGGATGTCAATGATAATGTAGTCAAGTTTATGAAAATCACAAAAGGCGCCATTTGAATTTTGAAGAGGTAAAATGATGTAATTTTCTATAACTTAAATCATCATCCAGTGGGGTATAGATAATAATGATTATATTGAATGTCTTTATTTCATGGAACACCGCCATATATTCTACTCATTAGGGAAATGTCCTCTGGTATCCCATTCATATTTCATCCAATATAATGAAATGATATAATTAAGAAGAGTCTGAATCATAATGAGTCCTTGTGGTAGGAGAGAAGCAGCTGAGCTGGGCGAGGTTTGTGTAAGTGTGATACCCCTTCATGATAGAGACTTGTAATGAAATAAAATTATCTGAAACGTATTTTGGAGCATTTGAAAATAACTTTCTAGAAAATTTCCATGCACATCATTACTTTTCTTAACCTGAACTTGAGATTAGTTTATTTTTGGTGGGGTGGGGGTGGTGGGTGGGGGATGATGCAGTCCATTATCCGCCACCTCATTTTTTTTTTGGGGGGGGGGGAGCGATGTGTTGGAGCTGGAGGAAGATGATGGCCTTATCAACACCAGCCCAGTCTAACTCTTACCCGCTTCTGCTTGAGCTGCTTGAAGATCTTAAATAAACAATAGCATCTCTTGTCCACTTTCAATATTATCTACAGGAGGGAACAGACTTGGACTTGTACATCTCGGAGATCAATCGCAAGAAGAGGCCGCAACCCTTCCTCTTACACATTGGAGGGGAACGGAAGAAACCATTGCAGACTTTTGTCATTGTTGAGAGGCGTGGGATATTATTTCCCACAATCACTAAGGCTGTGGACTTTGCCTTCAAAGTCCACTACGTACTGGATGTGGAGTACCAGGCACAGTGTTTCGCTGCTTGGCAATTCCTGCAAACGGTGGTGTATAAAATGCCGGGGGAAGTTACATCCAATTCTGTCCGGGAAATCAGGACCTACCTGAACTGTCAGAAAGATCAGGGCCTACCTGAACCTGAACAGTAGATGACAGATGGGGAAGTCCACGTCAAATCAGCGGATGGTGTTAACCCGACCCCCTTCGATTTTGCTAAAATTCACACCAAATGTTTTGTAAAGTGTCTCACGGAGAAATATGAAATATTACGCCCAAAGGTCAAACGGTTGCTATGTTGTGTTTTTATCTCTATCTTTGACAGTGTAGGAAAATTCTACATGTATAAAACCACTTGATTTGTGAAATAAGTTTTACAAAATGCTAGCCCATTCATTCTGCATTAATTCATTTTTTTTTTTAAATTGTCAAGGAGATATTTCATGTATATTTGAAGTTTTAATACCAGGGATGTGTCCGAGGCCGGGGTTTCCGAGTCATGAGGCCACTAAAATAAAGTTTCTTCCGTAGACTTTGTACCCGTGACTCAGGCTGAGGCTGAGGCCGAGGCCGGCCTTGGACACATTGCTGTAGGAATAGATATGAAAGTGATGAGAAAAGTACTTAATGTTAATTTGAATGAAAATTATACATTTTGATTTTTTTGTGACAAGTTCTACATGTTAAATCAGAAATTTTCAGAAGTTCTAGTTCGATAATGTTGTCTTTGAGATGTTGACAATGTGTTATAACAGTTGTGTATGCCTATGAAGGATAGAAATATAGGCTTATTCTTGAATGTTTAGGTGAGTGCAAAGCCCAGTTTGTGCTCATGTTTTCCTTGGTAGCACCTAGTCTGAAAATGGTGTTGAAGTCAGAGAACATTTCTCTAGTTCGTGAGCTCTATCTGTTACTTTGTTACACAACACACGTCTCCCTTTACTTTGCCGCTCTTCAGCTGAATAGTAACACAGTATATATCGTCACCGTTTTCACAAAGTGGCCGCGTAGCGCGCGCAGCGACAAAAGTAAATTTGGAGAAAAACGCATTTTAAAAGTTAACGCTATTCAAATTGTGATTTTGGGGGGTCCCCCCGAAATCACAAGTTGAATAACGTAAACTTTTAAAATGCGTTTTTCTCCAAATTTACTTTTGTCGCTGCGCGCACTATACATGCTATACGAGGCCACTTCGTGAAAACGGTAGTTAACGTTATTCAAATTGTGATTTCGGGGGTTAAACGTACATCTTTCAGGATTTCTTTTGTTAACGACATAGTACAGAATTTACCAATTCTGCCCATATAATTTTTGTTTACAATAAATACATACTGAGCTGATAATAAAGAGGGTATGTTGTTACAAACTGCGGGGACGGTTCGTGAAAACAAAAATATGAGTATTCCATATACGCGTCGTTTTCACAAACCGTCCCCACAGTTTGTAACAACATTTTCTCTTGATTATGTATTTATTGTAAACAAAAAGTATATGGGCAGAATAGTTAAGTTCTGTACCATGTCGTTTAAAAAAAATCCTTGAAAATGTACGTTTAACCCCGAAATCACAATTTGATTAACGTTAACTTTTAAAATGCGTTTTTCTCGAAATTTACTTTTGTCGCTGCGCGCACTACAAGGCCACTTCGTGAAAATGGTGACGATATGCAGTAACTACATGTATGTAATATGTCCAGCTTGGAACTAATAGTATAGGAAAGAAATATAACACAAGTGAGATGTTTTTTGGAAGAAGCTTGTTATAAATGTTCTGTATTCATAAAGGATGTTCATTAAATGTTAAATATTTGTAACGATTACTTTGAATTCTAATAATGTCACTGATAGACATTAAAATATGTTTAAATAAATAATTGGCAAAAAGTTCTTATTATTATGTGCTTATTATTACATAAGTGCATGGTTCCTGTGGGTTATGAAACAGATCTCATTAAAGAGGTGATTTTTTTCTCTCTCTCTCTCTAAATTACCCAGTGTTGTTGAGCAGTGATATAGAATAAGCAACTGTTGTTCAGGATTTTAAACATTACTGTTTAAGATTTACACAACTTGTATTAAACAACTGAATGGTGCAGTGATATAGAATAAACAACTGTTGTGTAGTATTTTGAACATTACTGTTTAAATTTCAAACAACTTGATTTAAACAACCGTTCAGTATTATGAACATTACTGTTTAAAATTTAAACAACTTAATTTAAACAACTGACTCGCGCAGTGATATGTCATAAACAACTGTTGTTCGAATTATAAACATTAATGTTTAAAATTTAAACAACTTAATTTAAACAACTGACTCTCGCAGTGATGTGTAATAAACAACTATTGTTTGAATTTTAAACATTACTGTTTAAGATTTAAACAACTTGACTTAAACAAATGACTTGTTCGGGGTGATTTGGAATAAACAACTGTTGTTTAAATTTTAAACATTGCTGTTAATATTTTAAACAACTTGCTTTAAACAACAACATTGTTTAATATTACCCTTAAACAATGGTTGTTCAACATTTTAAACAACATTTTAAACAACAAGATATTAAAAATCTAAACAACTACAGGTTGTTTAATTTTTATACAACGTTGTGCGATTCACCTGTTAACTCGTCGTTGTATAAAATTTTAAACAACTTGTTTAATTTAATTTCTAACAGTGTAGAGTGTATATAAATGCTGATAAGCTAATAATCTCTTTTCAAGGGATATCCTGTCAAATAATGTCCCCCCAAAAGGGGGAATTCAACAAAATGGGACTCGTCAGCCTATCTAAGTAGGAACAATAACGGAAGTAACACAAACACGATGAACTCATTCATTATCCCGTCATAAAATTTAAAAGCAAACTAGAAATCTATCTATCAAGAAAAGATTAATGAGCACGGATTGTCTTGAATATCCCGGAAAAAGTGAAGTGGACTTTAAAATGGAACACTGGCGGCAGCATTTAATATGCCAAACACTATATTTCTCTCTTAACACATATTCCACATCCATGCTAAACATGTCAATAAACTAAAATGAATAAATTGTTTATTGATAAAAATGAGCACATAGATGTCTTGATAAAGTCACTCTAAAAGGAGTTGCGTACATTTCTACCTAATGTTGGGTAAAAAGGGAAAATGCATGTTTGTTGGGGTAAAATTCAACCTAATATTGGGTGAAGTTTACCCATCAACCTTTCACAGAGTGTTCTGACTGACGGTTTTCTTTTTATTTCTTTGAATCTTAAAAAATGTCATGCTTGCCTTCCGTTTTGACCGTGACGGGTCAGAGGCCCAGAATCTTGACATGCGATATACAATAATATTTTTTGCTGAAGCAAACTAATCTTATACCTTTGAACCCCAGGTATTTACACACCAGTTTAGATGAGCTGAAATTCCAATGGTCGAGATGGACTAGCGTGTATGTGGTAGGAGCAGAGCGAATGGAGAACGTAACCATTCCTTCACTTTGACTATCTCCTTCGAGTCTCACAGAATGGATGAATTTTACATCTGCAAAAAATTTGAAACGCAAGAGAAGAAACAAATACCCTGACTCATATAAATACTCGATAAGAAAAACAAAATCTCAAACACGGTTATATTTTAATTTTGACGTAGACCATTAACGCCTTTTTAGTCCATTCAGAGTGATCAAAAAGGGGGTGGGGGGGGGGGGGGGGGTTCCCTTATCCCCTGTCTCTCCCCATATATACGCATAGGCCTATGTTAACAGGGACCTACATCTCACCCTTAAAGAGAAGGTTGAGTTCTGGGAAGGGTGAAAAATAATTTGAGAGCTTTCTCATTCCATTTGTGTCAGTTTGGAAGAACAAAATAGTAGAAATGGCTCCTGAAAAATGCCCTCATATTCGACATATGACGAGAAAAAGCTGAAATGTTCGGACCGAACATTCATGCCACATGTACAGTCCCATATAACCATTTCTGTGTGCAGTGCATGTGCTTTTCAGCGACATTGGGTTATATCGTATCACTTTTATGATTGCAAAACCCCACAGTATGCACCAATTCTTATGTAGACATGATCAACGTTTCCCAATTGCTTTGAGACAGTTTCTTTCACAATGTAAACGCATGACCAGAACTCAACTTTATCTTTAAGCCTATATGGTTTCAAAATGAGTAGGCCTCTTTTAAGGCTTTTTTTTGGATAAAAACCAACCGGTGCATCTGCATCAGTAAAATTTATGACGTAAAACGTGAGGACTGTTAAACATTCTATTTACTGGCCTTGTACTTGCACTCATATGCTTACCATCCTCGCTTCTCTCACCGCGATACCCGTTTAAGCATAAGCAGATAAATCCTGTCTTGCTCTCCTCACAGATTGCTCCATTTGGACAAGGGTTTGACAGACATGCTGACATTTGGAATAATACAAAGGGAAACTATATATCATATACTATAACGAAAAGGGAAGGAAAGATAATATTACAATAATCCAGTGGTTGATACTATGTCCTTAAACAAGGCATTTTATCCACAATGCTAATGTCCACACGATCATGCGTTAAATGGATACCCGGTAGATAACATCATTGTGGTTTAATTAGCACTGTGCGCGTCTGTAAAATGGCGCCTGGCTGGAATTCTCCCCACGGCGTGGAAAATATGCACTAAATGTATGCCGGCTGGTCGAGAAGTATTGTCAGTGTACTAAGAGCTATATAAAACTAGTATATTATCTCAGTGATTGTATATTGTTAACATTTTGATATCATGAGCCCATCCGACACTCCTTGTTGATGCCGTTACCCCTACGTAGAGTTTTTGATCAGTCCTACAACCCATGGTCCGGAAAAAGAAGTTTCACCCAAACCGTGGTAGGACCGTCAAGGTTCTACGACACACGCTCTAGTGACTGTTGCTCTGCAGTCAATTTCCAACACTCGACGAATATCTAAATTCAACCCTGGAACAGATAATATACCTAACCCTTACACTAACCCTAACGTTAACGTAAAAACCCATGGCAACTCTGACCATGATATTTAATTTTTGACGAAATAAAGCTCGAAGCAATTATCGCCATAGCAATGTCGGATCAACATCTTCGCATAGGATCATTGGGACATAGGACAATTTAGGACACTTCAGAACTGCCATGCATGTACACATTATTCAACAGTCATACCTGGTTTTGCACAGTAGCTGAAGAAACTTTGGTCGTCCCCTGGTAGTACTTCATCTATAAATAGTTCCACTAACCATGCTAGATCTGATGGAAGGGCCTTGGGGATGAGTTGAATACTTTCACCATTTTCTAAAGTGAGGTAAGCACATGACGTCACGGACATGTGTGGACAGATACCACTGATGTCGAATGATGCTAGATTACCTGAGACTTGGGAATGGAAAGTGAAGATAGTGAAAGGCCAACATTTGAGTAAATAAGCAAAATGCAATATTTAAGCCTCGTTCGCATGTGGAGCGGTGGTGCTCCGACATAATGTTTTGGTAACAACTGCTTTATTTCATTAAACATATAGGGATAGGGTTATGATTGGGTTCTATGTTATGTTTAAGTTTAGCGGGTATAGGGTAAGGGATAGATGTAGTGTAGGTTCAGGAGTGAAGTTAGGAATTTGGTAAGTGTTATGAATTACCGCGGGGCAATTGTCGCCGAAGAGTGTGCCGTACAACCAAAGCACAGTGGGCCAAGGCCAAACCAAAGTACGCCAAAATATGATTTGGTGATGATTGTTATTTTTTGTCCATGTCCTATTGGAAGATAACACCCTAACAAATACTTCTGAGCAATAGTTTTTTAAATAATGCATTTTAAAGGGATTGATTAACTTTGTGAAAAATTGTGAAATCATCTCAAATGCCAGTGAATTGTGTGCAATCCTCTAACTACATATATAATTAAGGATATGTGAAAGTATGAGAGCAAATGGAACCCGTTTACTATCCTAAAAAAGAGAAAAAAGCTAGCGATCGCTAGCGCAAGTCGCTCGGCTTCTTCGCTGCGCTGCAGTCACAAAAACCAAGCACCAGCGCTTGGCGATTTCAGAGCGGGTTTCCAGCCCGTGCGGTATTCTGTGATAGAGCGAGGTATGCCAACCGTAAGAGTTCTTTAGGGTTCGGTGGTACTCTATCCCGACATTAATGTTCAATCGTAAATATCTTGATATATAAACGACCGATCAGCTTATAAAACTCAGGCGATTCCTGTCTGACCTAAAGGTTTGCAATTATGATTACAGCATTAGCTGAAACAGTGATTTTTTTTTCAATCCCGGGCAAAGTTAATCAGTCCCTTTAAGTGTCGTATTTTTTTCTCTTCAACCTGAATTTTTTTTCCTCTTTTGAAAGTCCCTACTTTGCTAAATGCATGATTTCTAACTTTTGGAAAAGTTATCCGTCAGTTGTTAGTCATGGCTATTCCTACAACTTAAATACGCGCGATGCCCAATATATATATCAGATACGAATTTTGGCGCACTTTGAGTTCATTCTTGCCCACTGTGCTACGCGGTAAAAGCAAAACGATCAACATCAACAACAAACAACATCGACAACAGCAAATACAGCAACCGCACAAACAAAAAAGCTCTCAACATGAAAAACAAAGACAAAAAAGAAGAGAAAAAAAGAATGCTTATTAAAACCAGTTAAAGGTTCTTTTCGATATTTGAAAGTGTTAGAGGTAGAGTGGATTAGGCTAAATATAATTCCTTTTTAGGGGGAGGGGTGTACATTTCGTAATGATAGTATTAAGCAGTGCTGTAGTCGAGTCCATCCCATCCGAGTCCGAGTCTGAGTCCGAGTCCTGGCATCCGAGTCCCGAGTCCAGGCATCCAAGTCCTGAGTCCGAGTCCGACTTCGAGTCCCGATGGGTACATATTTAATTGCATTTCTTTTTACGTCACATTATTTATATTATGATAAATGCCTTAATGTGAACTCTTCTTCTTCTTCCGGTCATGCACAGTCCGCGGCTGGCGTATTATCGTACCTTGTGCTTGTCAAGTGCTGAGTGTACAGTGTGCCAGTAAAAAGCCTCTACAATTTTCTATGTGCAGCTAAAAACCAGGCAGAAGCTCATCGAAGCTTAATATGCTATACCTTCTGCTTGAAGAGCTCCAAGGAGGTGCAGCTCTAAAACATAATAGTTTATGGTTCAAAGAAAACTTCCATTTGTCAGAGAATTTAATTCATTGTAACTTTTCTTAATAAGAATGCGGTCAATAAAGGCTTGCTAACAAATGAGTGATTTGTCGCCGTGATATGTCGCTTGGTGCTTAAGAATATTAAGTTAAAGATTTCCAGCTATTAACACTAACATTTCTGACAGAAGGTAAGAAAATTGAATTGGTAATGTTGAGATAAATGTCCATGGTTAGATTTTCGGTGATGGCTTGGTGTACTGGTGGAATTTCAGAAGTTTTATTGGCAATTGAACATGCACTCCTTTGTATAGAGAGTTGACTGTATTGTTTGTGTGATACCTCAATGAAGAAAAGATATACAAATTGATTTTTGTTCAATTCAAAGGCCTGTAATTTTATTTGTGTTAATTGGTAATGTTGAGATAAATGTCTATGGTTAGATTTTCGGTGATGGTTTGGTGTACTGGTGGAATTTCAGAAGTTTTATTAACTAAAATACTAAGCAATTGAACATGTACTCCTTTGTATAGAGAGTTGACTTTATTGTTTGTGTGATACCTCAATGAAGAAAAGATACACAAATTAATATTTGTTAATTTCAAAGGCCTGTAATTATATTTTTGTTTTAAACAAAATTCTATCAACATATCAATTATACACATGTAACTCAACAGAACAAAAAATAACTGGTTGAATGCCATTGAAGCCAGATATAGAAAATTAAGTTTCCAACTGAAATGGGGGGAAAAAGAGGGAAAAACAATATTTCACCAAGGACACCAATAGTTTACTTTTATCAAAAAGCCGATTAAAGTAATAAAAAAGTGAATCGTCAAACCCTCATAAAATCCTTGTACATGTATCAGCTAGTTCATTAAACTGGCTGGCTTGTAATACAAGTGCAACATTAACATTCATTTTGGAAACTGACTACATGACTAAGTGACTCATGTAAAACGAAAGTAATTGTTAAACCGTAATAAAACCGTTTGACACTGCCAAAAATTATGAATTGCTGATTTTGACTGTTTGCCACATTTGACTTTTGCCTCAGGAACATAGGTTGCAGGTAAAAAGATAGAAGATAAAAACTGTAGTTCATAATACTGGCTTGAAATACAAGTGGAATAGTAATCTGTTTGAGACTGCCCAAGATATTCGAGGCCGGGGTCTATGGGGAAACGTGTGTTATAGATTAATCCATCTCCAAATGGTTAATATCAATTTCAATACTTGTCTGTGTCATACGTGTGTAACGAGTGTGTACGAGGATAAAACGACTAATCTTAACGTCTATTTGGCCACATTCTCGTATACCGTTACGGCGATCGATGTTAAGTTCATGTTCAAAATACCGCTCAATCGAGCAAGGCGCGCGAAAATAGCGGGGTTTTTTTGTCTGTGCTCTGGGGTAATTTTTTGAGCTAAAATCAAAAGTGGAAAACGGAAAAAAATTGCCCGTCTCATTGCCGGTCTCGGCCCGATTTTCGCCCGAGTCACGAGTCACCATGGTCGAGTCCGAGTCCGAGACCGAGATCTTGTGGCTCTAGTCCGATTCCGAGTCCGAGTCCCGAGAAATAGGGACTCGAGACCGGTCTCGAGTCCGAGTCCGGACTCGAGTCATACAGCACTGGTATTAAGACTTTCATTATTATACATTCCATTACTTACAATTTTCAGTTTAGAATTTAAACATTTAATTAATCTATGTAATACTTACCCGTTAACATCAGAATAATAATAACACCAACAAGACGAAGCCGTCTAGACTGTTGAACCGAAACATCACCTGATAAGAAGTATGCTACCTAAAATAACGAGTGAATTGTAATTTGTTATACCATATTGACCAATCTTCGCTCAGGTGATCTCTAAGCAGCAGACAACCAGTAGACCTATTATGTGGCCTGAGAAAAACCACATGCAGAAATAAAAGAAAGTCTGTCTGCTAAAGATTTATGTTGAAAGAAACATAATTTCTCAATTTCCTTGTTTTGATTATGCAAAGAAAAGTATTAATTCAACATGTGTAATGGAGTTTGTATAACATTTTCTTTTTCTTGAGGTTCTTAACACAAGCATCGTTTTTCTCCCCTTTTTATCTTGCAACTTTTACTTCATTAATTCCTTTCTTAAACAACCCGTAATGTTTGTGAGAAGGACATAAATGTGATGCTAAATGCAAATTGAAATTCAAGTAAACGTATTCCTCATTATGGTTTCAAAATATATTTTCACAAAGGAAAATGCTTCAGTTTTATTTCAATTTCAGTTGACTTACTTAAGTTAAAGATGAGAATACAAGACATCTGTTATAAGGTATTTAGTGTGGACCTAGGAGTCGGGATGCTGGCTATGTTGCAGCACCCCTCTTCTTTGGGGTGCACAAAAGGCATCTTGAAAGATGTGAGACCTATTTTGGTTTATCAGAAAACTTTTGAATGAAAGGCTCCCCTCAACATCCCCAATGAAAAAGAGGCAGTTACATGGTACTTATATGTGCATGGACACCATGTTGGATATTTGCATGACTGAAATAAGATTGTTAGTAATTACCTTCATCCTGAATCCGGCATGCTAATCGTCAATGCGAAGTGCTGCATAGTGGCAACAAGTATAGGCCTAAACAACTGGAGCACAAACCAGGCCCTTGACAGTGCTTGGCTTGCGTGAGGCTTACTCCGCAATGTGCATCTGATGATGTTGATTCGACCGTCCTCATGGCAACCTCATAAGAACGTGCGATAAAGGGGCCATTATTTGACACACTTAACACTTCAAGTGTTTAAAATATGGATGTGAAGTCTCAAAAACTCTCAATGCATACACTCTGTGGTATATACCTTGATCTCGGAGCCTATTTTGTGGTAAACCTTTTTGTCATCTCTCTCTCAAACCGTTCTTTAGACGCTGGTAACTTCCTCGGCTTTAACATCACGTCTCTTGCCAGCGATTTAGTCAGCTGTATGGCACGATCTTTTTTTAGAAATCTTATCTCGCTGCTTCTCATTGCTGTTTTTGGCTAAACTGCTCCTGCTGCTGATCCGTAATGAGTATATATGCCAAATGACTATACATTACCCAATGAGAACGCGGTAATTGGACCAATTCGTGGTAGATATAGTCATCTTCTGACATCTGGGTTTCCAGCATTTTCTGAAAGCAAAATTCCCTGATTTTTCCCTTATTCATCCCTGGCGGAGTCTCAAAGGTCCAAGATCATTATTTCAACCCTTTCTGGTTTGAAACTTTTTCTCCTCGTGGACACTATAATAGACTGATACTTTCTTTTGAATTTCTTTGATTTTCACTGATTTTAGTAATCTATCTCAAATTCCGTGACTTTTCCCTGACTGGATACAAAGGGGACTCATTTTCCAGGTTTTCCATGATTTCCAGGGCAACCCTCGGACATACATATTAATACTCTCTCATACATTGATTCTATAAATATTCCGTCAATCAAATCTAGTCCACATGAAACAATTTGATGAGCTATATAGGCTATGTCACGGAGTCTTCCCAGGTTACTATTATTGTTATCTATCTATTTGATCAGCCATTTTATCACGTTTTCTTTCCAACTTACTGTCACTGTTTGCTATCTGAAACCATTGAGACAAAAATCAGTCCACCCCAACCAGACATTGAGCGCAGATTAATATATTGAAAAGACTAATTGTTTTATTCATTAAATGCGTATTTCTACAGGCGGTAATGATAATGACAATATTGAAAATGAATAGACTAATACTAAATTTAATATTAGATAAACTTAAATATTTAAAGTATCACAATACAACTATAGATATCGATAGGCAACACTAACAATGGTAAAACGACAATAAGGATTTTTCTCCTATAATTTACATTATAATATGTGAAAAATAATAATGATGAAGAAAAAAAAACCCTAGTAATTTTAAATAAAAATGATGATCATAATAACAATAATCATAATAATAATAATAATAATGATGAATATAATAATGAATATAATAACAATGATAACATCTATATAATTTGTATTATTTATATAGCGCTTTCTTCAGATTGGCACAAGTCGCTAAATATCATCATCATCATCATCATAAATTTGTTGATTTATTAAATATGTTTAACATAGAATTTTACATGAAGCTCTTGCTCAAGTGTCTCAGACTAACGCAGTTATCTTTTTGATTACAAGCAATGACCCTAATTTGCAGATTTGCTTGAAGAGGAGTTGATGAAAAGCGATTAAAATTTTGTATTTGTCATATTACTGGTAAGAAATCTTCCTTGATAACCTATACCCTGTTTTGAAGGTTTAAACATAGATCAGAACGTAAATCTCTTAATGCTATTCCCGTAGCACGCGGGATGTCATTTCGACTGCGTAATTACCTGCGTAAATCAAGCATGTGAAGGCAATTAGTGCATACATAAGATATTCAAAGCGACATTGGCACTGTTCAGTTAATTTGTCTTCACTGTTTGTAAAGCCTGGCTCACAAGAGGCGTCATTTCGATTGCGTCAGTACCTGAGCTAATCGAGTCTGTCAAGGCAATTAGCCCAAACGCCAGTTAGTCAAAGTATTGTTTACACTGTTCATTTTACAATCACTTTTTAAACAATATTACTCTTTCATGACGCGCAAAAGACCGTACAAATCACTGACGCGGTCCTATCGTCAGCAAATTACTCCTCGTGTGAGCCTGGCTTTAGATATTGCTCTCCCATGGCGCGTCAAAGGCAACGCCAGTTACTGACATAGTCCCAAGTCAGGCTAATGACGCCTCGCGAGCAACCATCGACGCAACTGAGAGAAAAGAGAAGTGCGATTACATTGCCTAATATTTTATTTGACAGGAATTTTAACAGTATAAAGAAGTCGAATTCACAAATGCATCCATTCAAAGAATAGGACATCGAGATCACTATAGTGAAAACAAATACATGGAAAAAAAATCTTTCTTTACACATGAGTATAGTGAAGGTGAAATCAGGAAATCACAATATCTTTGCCTTAAAGTTTTTACAATAGTTTAATCATAAAAGGGCAGGGGCGGATAAAGCTCCCTCTCCAGTTTACCGTATTATTTTTGTGGACATTTTCTTCCTGCTGCGAACGTTTGTTGACTTCGTACCTGAGCAAACTCCACGCTGTCGTGCAGCCTTATGAAGAAACTGCTGGTATACCAACATGTCGTGTGAAATGTTATTAGCTTATAAAGATATGCTTGGGCAAGTTAAAAACAGAAACTGCCGTCAATAATTATGGTTAATAATATGTATGTGATTTTAAGTGATATTTTGGGGTTTTGACCTTTGACCTCATTTTGGAGGTTGCGACTTAGTTATCACCAGGCCCCTAAAGGTCCGCCATCTTGTCGGGGTCCATTAGAAGGCCCGATAAGCATCTTTGCATAATTCATGAGCGTAAATGCATGATTCATTTTGTAAGATGCTCCCCGAGAGTAGCATTTGTTTGTACGCGGTATGAAACACATTACGCGCATCAGCTTAGAGCATGCGCAGTAAGAAAGGTCAAATTCAGTAATATATGCATTTATGGTAATGTATTCATCGCTTCAATGTACAGATTCGGCGAATCAGCGTCGGTAATTGCTAATTGTGGCAGACGGCGCTCGGTCAATGCACTTTAATTGTAATCGATCTCCGAATCAAAATATATCGCTTTGCAAATTTGTAAACAAGTAAATAAAGCTAAAAATGTAACCGGACAGACCGAATCAAATCTAATCATGGATACAGATAATGTAAAAATAAATGTAAAGTACTTGACACGTCACCAGTGGCACAAGTCTCTTTTCTTGTTGATATACTTAATACCGGTGAATATATTAATTCAATATGCATAAAGGATAATGATAAATAAGTACATAAATGATACATAAATGTATAATGAAATAAAAAAAAAAAAAAAAAACTCTTGCAGTGTAGGATTTTTTTTCAGAGATGGTTTTCATAACAGGAAGGATAATCTTCATTTGGGGGTGAGGGGATGGGGTCATTTAGTTAATTGTGATATTTTCTTTAACCTTTTAGTTAGTGTTGATGTAAATGATTTTTTTTTTAAAATAATGTAAGTGTACGTTTGTTCTTTTTTGGAAGGGATTTTTTTCTTAATTCTTAATTAACAATCCACTTTTTTTTCTTGCTTGTCAGAGAATTCTGGAGGAAAACAAGTGATTCCCCCCCCCCCCCCCCCCCACTGAGCGAGTTTTGGAGAGCTGGGGAGAAGAAGAAAAAAAGAAAAAGGGGTCTCCCTTAAAGCAGAATTTTAGAATTTACAATTTTGTACTTTGGTTTATTTTTTGCTTGTCAGAGAATTATGGAGGAAAACATCTGATAACTCCCCCCCCCCCCCCCCCCCCCCCACTGAGCCCCACTGGAACAATCAAAATACCGGGAAGAATTATCTTCTAACTTTTAATTTGCATTTGTGAGTAAAATTGATATGTTGCCATCCACTAGCGTACCCAAGGGGGGGGGGGGGGGCAGAGTGCCCCCTGACAAGTTTTGAGAAGAAAAAAAACAGGTTATCGGGTTCCTGAACAAGATTCTCGACACCCCACCCCCCCCCCCCTCCCGAGTGACTTTTGGAGGGCTGACGAACTATTTTCGGAACTGATGACCTTTTTTTTTTCTTTAATGTTTGTCAGCGAATTATGAAGGAAATCTGGACCCCATAAAATCTGATAACCCCCCCCCCCCCCCATCAACTGAGTGACTTTTGGAGGGCTGGCAAAAAAAAAAATTCTCGACCCCTCCCCCCCCCCCCCCGAGCGACTTTTGGAGGACTAGGGGGGGGGGGGGAATGTCGCCATTGATAACCCTTCTTTTTTTTTAACCCCTCTTGACGCCAAGGTCCAGATACGCCACTGTTGCCATTCCTTTCCAGCTTTCATGCCTGTGAAGTCACCACTCAATCACAAGTCTTATACAATACCATTCATTTCCATCAACTTATGACTGACCATTCCAGTCAAAGCTTATTGTCTTCACTCTTCCTTTCACATACGCAGGGGTGTCGCTAGAGAATTTTGAATGGGGCAATAGTAACTGTGCCGAGAAAAAAAATTCCCACAAATTTCCAACAATGAAAAAGTAAAACTGAAGTTTATTTCTTTATATATTTTTTGACATGCCAAAATACTGACAGTTTGAAACATTACAAATATTAAGGTGTATTACCATCCCGCCACCCCAGGGGTGCATCCAGGATTTTGTAAAAGATGGGGCACACATTGCAGAAAATTCTCTGACAAGTTGAAAAAGGTCATTTCAAAGGAGGCGGGGGGAGGGGGTACAATCTTGAAGTTGTATACTAAAGGTATGTCACTCTGTATCAAGGGAGGCATGGGCCGGAAGTGCCCCCTAAATCTGATACTGCCCCTTCCACGCCCACCCCCTCGAGCGATACCACTGCTTTTTCTCTCATTTTTTACCTTTCTCATTCCATTCTAACTCTGGCTTACCTTTCACACAAACTTTGCATTTAACATTTCTAGTTATGGAACCCCCCCCCCCCCCTCTTTGAATACTTTATGTAAAAGTATATCACATGAACATTATCACTAAAATGAGAATTCAAGTGAGACTTAAAAAGCTCTCAGAATATGTTAATGTTTAAGGTAACTAGATAGATGACCTTCCATTCCCTTAACATGATAAAAGAGATGAACTAAATCCTTTTTTGTTTTTGTTGTCTATTTAATAACAATAAATATCAATTCAAATAACAAGTTTATAATTTGAAGGAAAAAAAAGAAAATCTTGAAATTGCACATCCTTGCAGAAGTCTAGTGGTAAGTCAAATTTTCATATCACTTACTAGTATATCATTGAATGAATATTCGGTTTTTCTCACAAGTTCTCAAGCAATTTGCGTATTAACTGTCTCATTCTATTATACTGTTGAAATGGTCACCGACATAAATCAAATCTAGGTTTTCTTAAATTTCATTCAGCTGAAGGCACTTATTTTTTAGAATTTCAGCAAATGCAATATTTCAACAAAGATCCTCCAAATCAGAAACCCTTGTTAGGGATATCTGTATTGTTTTATTCTGAATGAAATACCCAACTTCAATACATGTATCCACTCGTGACACTGCTGATCTACAGGAATGAAGAGCTGTAGTGGTAATCCGTAGGTCTGTTGAATGAAAAGAGAAAATAGAACAAATTAAAAACAATTAAGGTCGTAAACAATAAGAAAGGACTGCAATGTGCCAGATATGTATATATGCATGACTCAAACAGAGTGAATATTGCTTGATAAAAAACTATTTTACCCACATTCATTAAAATTAAGTTCTTTTGTAAGCATGAAAATGGAAATGATGAATCCTTATAAAAATTAAATGAAATTTCCATATTTGACTAAAAATTCTTCTTTTTCAGGTCAAAGGGAAAGGAAATTACAATCGTTTCAAATAACTTGCTTCCTCTTCAAGTTGTATACTATTGATATAGGCCTATTACATGTATATATACTTTTTATATTGATATATTTTTCAAAAACTTTTTTTTTTTGGGGGGGGGGGATTGCCAAAATTAATTATGCACAGTAAATGCCTACCTCTCAAAGCTTGATCATGCAGGTCAGTATATCTGCTCTTTGTTCATTTCTCCTGATTGTGTATCTCCATATTCCTTCACCATCCATGGTAAAGAATCATGCTGTGAAAAAAAGGATAAATAAATAAATTTATAAGTACATGTGTAAATGAAAGTAATAGAGGTACACAATATATATTTCACAGAAATACTTCTACTCCACTAATTCTGACTTTTTTTATCTTTCAAACATCTGAATACATCTAATTTATATCATAGATCAAAGCTCAAAAGAGACCGTTTTCACAGAATGTATTGTGAATAAATGTGAAGTGTAATCTTCTCCTTCTTCTCCATGCTTACACACAATACTGGGCTTTGTTGGTGCATAGTTTAAGGACAAGCTATTTAAAAATCAATGGCAACTAGTAAGGGTATCTGTAATATGCTTTTAACTGACATATTTAGGGACCCCTGGAAGCCCTAATTGTTTTAATAGTTCATTTCCTTGTTTCCTGTTAAATTACAATATTTATGATAATCATAAAATGATTTGAATTACATTATACATGTATAAGCATATAGATACTCAGGAAATGTTCTGTAAACTTACCTGTAATTTAGGAAGGCTAAATTTCTGCTTCATCATTTATGGTCAACAGTTTGCCCAATGTTTGAATAACATTTCTTGTGTTCCTTTCCATTTTGATCTGTTTAAAAAAAAATGAAAACAGAGTTGTCACTTTTTTTGGTCTTTCTTGTTACAGTCATAGCTACAATGATAATAATTGTTTTTATCAGGCAAATAAATTCCAATCCATTATTTTTCATAGGTCAAAATTCAATAATCATCAGCTATCTTATGTTTATTAAAGTGCATTCAAGCTACATAAGTCTCTTGGAAAGAAAAGGAAACAGCCTCAGCAACATAACTTTCTAGTGACATGTGTCTGAAATATTGAACAGGGATCCCTAAACTGGCTTTAAACACCAGACTGAATTTTTGCCCAAAATACATTTGCCTCCCCCCCCCAAAAAAAAAAAAATTAAAAAAAATTATAGTTTATCAGACTCTAGTTAACTTACAGTCAGTTTAATTGACCAAATGGCACGAATTGAACCAAATATAGTAGATCCAAGTCTTTTAAGAACGAAAAGTTAGGCAGAAAAGTGAAGTTGAACAGAGTTCTTATCAAACATGGTTAGACTTAGAGATCTACTTTGACTTTGTCCCCCAAGCACAGCCTTAGCCAAGTCTACATCTACTCAAGATACACTATCCTTCAGACTTCGGTTTATGGAATAAAATTTCAACAAATATTCAGAGTTCAAAACAGTAAACCTCGTGTAACATTAATGAATCTATATCTGCACTAATTTTGGTCTACATATCTTATCAAAATCATCGACATCGTAGAATCCCACCACACAGTCACAGTTTCCAAATCTAACGTTAACCGTACTCCGTAGTCTCGTCGTACGTTAGATCCAAGTCCAAGTTGGACTAACGAATACGCTTGTGTGCAGCATACAGATGAACAACATGAGGAAAAACTTATGCAATATAGTCTATCATCATTCAAAGAGTTTACTAACGTTAGATCTGTTTAGATCTTCTTAGATCCAACTTGTTTGCAAGTATTGAATTTTTGACGCTGTCGAAATAGCCACCGCGCCGGTGGCTGAAACTGACCCGGGACTGCCTGGGTAGCTGTCATGAGCCGCAGCGTGTGAGGACAGCAATCTCCGTGTCAAACTACCTCTCGACGATAAATTCAGAACTGTAATTTCGAGAGAAAATTGTTTCAATCCTTTTTCAACACAACTCTTGTGAATCCTTTTGAAATGTAGATAAATTATCATAGATACCTAGAATTGTACAAGTTATTTTTATCAATAAACTAAATATACGAAATTTACTCATAATTTGAGCTCTACTCACCTTGTACTTTTGAACTATAACATCTCTCATTTCGTGCGGATGATGTCACTGCATATAATCTGCATAATTAATAGGTCTTGAATTGACGAAGTTGAGGTCAAGTAAATTTTAATCGATACTATCGAATTATGTACATATTCATGACCTAGCATCCAATCAGATTTTCACAATAAACTGACACGCACAAGAAATATGAATAATGCAACGTATCGGGTGCTTATCGGGCTCTTCAAATGATCCGAAAGAGGCGGGGCCTAATTCCATTCGCGTAATGATTTCCGCGCGTGCTGCTTTCCGTCTAGTAAATCTATTATGCGTCTATGGTTATCACAGTCAACTTTTATTTTGTGTGCCCTTTCTTTACAGTTCTGTGCATTTTAACACCAAGATCATCCACATACCATATTTCATTCCCGAGATACATTTTTTTTTCATGTTTTCAGCAAGGTCCTAGAAAAAGCACTTTCCCAACCCCCTATCCCACCTAACATTTTTTTTTTTTTTTTTTTTGGGGGGGGGGTACATGTTGATACCCCTACCTACTTAAATCAGTTGAAAATTCGCTTTCATAAGATTTTTTTCACAGATAAACCCTAATTTAGGGATACTAAACGAGAAATTAATTTTTTTGTACATATGACATTGAGTCTCCTACTTTTGTACCACTAAGCAATAGTGATCAACATTTTGTTTTTTCAATTCACTTGTCAAAAAGACACAGAACATCTCATAAATGTATGTTTATACCCTATCATCTCAGCTGAAAAAAAGGTGTGCTGGTTAATGTGCAGTAAAGGCTATCAATCCCGGCTCATCACTTATTGCTTCTCATTGTTTGTTTCAGTAGATCATAATAAAAAAAAAGATTTTTTTTTTTTTTTTTTTTTAAATCCAAAAACAAAACCCACCTGTTTTGAGTTTAATAAATTGGAAATTGGCAGTGAGCTTCTAAATTCAATATCATTATAGCTTGTCGGTTTGGCTTGGTGTGATGTTGTATGGATTAATTAAAGTCTGAATTGTCTCCGAATCTCAATGTTTCTATGAACATAATTGGGAGAGGCGACCGTTCGAAGACTACACTCTAAAATTTTTTTTAACCAACTCGGCAAAATTTTAACCAACAGTTGGTTTCCAGGTGAACCTATCAACTCTTGGTTAAAACATTAACCAACCCTAGTTGGTTAATGTTTTAACCAACTATTAGTGAAAACTTTAACTAATTATTTGCTAAAATTTTTTAACCAACTTTAGTTGGTTAAAAATTTAACCAACTATTTACTAAAATTTTAACCAATCATTTGTTAATCAACCAAGTTGGTTACAATTATAACCAACTGTTTATTAAAATTTTAACTAATCATTTTTAACCAACCCTAGTTGGTTACAATTATAACCAACTATTTATTAAAACTTTAACCTAGTTGGTTACAATTATAACCAACTATTTATTAAAACTTAATAAATTATTTGTTAATTTTAACCAACCATGGTTGTTGGTTAAAATATCAATCTGCACACAATTTGCACTCAGTCATGAAATAAAAAAATGAGACAGTTCTTAAGCAAAGTTCCCATTTGAATTGTGTATTTATTTTCAACTAACAGTGTAAAACTGTTCAACAGCACAAAAAGTCAAAGCTTAAATAACAAATATGCTTCACATCTGATACAGCAGACAGCATTTAAAAATAACATTTGTCTTGCTCCATGATAACGAGTAAGCACACTCGAGTAAAGTATCCATTTGCTAACAATTATTTCCTTCTTAAAAATGAAAAATGTGGCTTAATTCATATTGTTTCAATATTCTAAATAAACTTCTATCAGTTCGGTTCATTTTTTCCCCCTCCACAACAACAACAAAAACAAATGCATGTACATGTGATCAAAATCATTTAAGGCAAGTACATTAAAAAAAAAAGTACATTACAAAATACAAACATAAGTTATAAGGGAATTACAATGAAATTTACATTAGTAAAGTATATCAAAACAGAATGAAAACGGAATAAATTATTATTGTGGAGGGAGCCAACAGGTAGAAGAAAAAAAAAAAAAAAAAACTTTATACATTGGCACCCAACATATAATTGAAAATAAAAATCATGCTTATAGATGATTAAAGCCTTGGTGTAACAATATTAAATATTAAATTTCATCTTTAATTAAATAATTGAATTAAAGGAAATATAAATATAAAAGTGAGCAAAAGCATACATGTATGATATAAAGACATACATTGTAGTTTAATCTATTTCTAATTTTCTACTATTAGTTAGCCAATTTGGACCTATCTATCAGGTATTTTTTTAGATTATGTTTAAATGAAAGGAGCAACACTGAGTTTTTTAAAATTTCTTTTGGTAAAGAACTCCATAGTTTAGGGCTGGTGAATATAGAGTATTATTACCTATACAAGGCATTTTTGCTGCCAAATAAAAAGCCGTATTTTGCGCGCTACTCCGAATCCGTAACCGGAGCGGGCAATATTTGCCATATTGCCCTCTTCCGGGTTTTCCCCCATAAACGACTGTACTAAAAAAGAGTGCAACATTTTGCCATATTCCGCCCTTTCTGCTTGTCAATGCGCTTTAATTATCAAAGTGCATGTACGCGCAGTATTGTGTAATAATTAAATATATCCATGAATTCATAAATTTTTGATAACTATTGACACAAATAATTTTTTTAAAACTTAACATGAAAGTAAGTATCAAAGAATTAGCATTTCTTACACAATTGCACCTCACTTTCAGGGAGCTTTCTGTTTCAGTAACTACTGAAATCAACTGGCTTGAGCTAGCTAGCTAGCACTTAGCATAAGTAAAAGCGCAATTAATGCATGGTGGGAAACAGAATGAAGGTAGCATCTTTTGCTTGCATGTTACAGATCAGTGCTGAAAATTGGGATCTCAGCAATTCAATATAGCTCCCTTGGGCCTAGAAATTAATTTTTTTTCTTCAGAGAATTCTCGTGGAAAAAAAAAAAATCACCCTGGTGGGAGATGATGAATAGATTACCCCCAAACACAAGAACTGAGCAATTGGACACCCTTACTATTTCTTCACTATTTTAAAGAGTATTACAAAGAAATTTCACAAGTGAATTTAATATGAACATTTGACATCCTTTCACATGTAAAATAGAATTCAAAGTTCTACCACAGATATATGAGATTATTAGATAATGGTAAATAAAGTAATCTTAAATAAAGATAATCTGTTATATCGAAATACCCAATACTTTTCATTTTAAATGCAAAATGAAATCCGTCATTGAGTTCATACATCACAGAGCTTACTTTTAAGTCGAGGCAACATTTTAGTCACTTTGACATCTTATGGAGCTCATAGCTGTTTGAGAAGATATTTTCAAGACCTAATATTTTCAGCTTTCAAATGATACATGTATTTTCTTAGATTCAATGCATAAAATTATCTAAGAAATTTGAAAGTTGACCTTGAAAAACTCCTTTAATATCTGTACAGGTCAAATATCTTCACTAAAAATTTGTGAAAACTTGTGAAAACTTGTAAAAACTTGTGAAAGATTAAATCACAATCAATCTCATATGAGATCAAATCATAGGTCAATGCCTATTGTGCCTGAGCTACGTATACATAATAGTAGTCTTGACATCTGAACCTAGAAAATTTATATAGCCAACAGTCACAGCCCTTTGTCCTCCTTACTGAAGGAAGCAGATGGAATCCGCTTCAATCTTTTTCAGTGGTCGAGCACAAGGAAGTGTCTTGACATTCCTATATAGCCAACAGTGTAACCTAGAAAAGTTATTTCTGTTGAAGTTTTTTTGTTGATTCGTGATCGTAAGTGTTTAAAGATCAATTTTAGCTTTGTTTCCCAAGAGGCAACCTCGAGCAATTTGCATAATTTGCATAAATATAACAGCGACTATTGGTTTACAGATTATGCAGCCCAAGACATATTACTCAATATGTACAAAGGGATTTACATACCACAACATAATACAAATCTCGACCAGTGTTGTTTATCTTGAGTAATGATCCTGTGCTACGACGAGCGAATTAAATATCAGAAAATGATATTAGATCTGCTGAGGGATTTTGCAGGGAATAGAATCCACTTTCGTCACCTTTTGGAAGTGTGAGATCAGTTTTAGGTACTAAAGGTCAAGTGAAGGTCAGAATCGTTATAGTTAACAAGTTTTGACATTTATTTGTTGGGTTGATCAAACGGGAAAAGAAAAGAATTAAAGCAGGAAAGTATCACAGATTGATCTGAACATCTCTCTAAAATCCCATTCTTTGTGTCCTGATAATGAGTTATGATATTAAAAATTCTACCTTTCTGACCCAGCATAATTATCGAACTATGACTTAAACCCGACTTTCAATTTGTGACTTCCATCCTAAATTGAAAAGAGAACGCTATCAGAGGAACATAAGATCCACAAACCCGTCATAAATGTACTATATATAAGTAGGCCTACGCGGATGTAAAAAATCAACTATAGCAGTAGTTTCACCTTGTAGCACCCCCTTGTGATTGTTATTGACTGAAAATTTATATTAAAGGAGAATGAAACCCTGGGAAAAATCAATTTCAATGAAAAGAGAGGATAGAGAGAAGCAATTTCAAAAAAGTTCCATCAAAATCGGTTACAAAATGCGAAAGTTATGAAAGTTTGAAAAGTCTCAATTTACTTTCTATGGCGATCCTCAAATTGGCAATGTTGCTTCAAAGTGACAGGTTTAGTAGTACAACTCTCCATATGTTTTGTACACAAAATTTCATATTTTCCCCACTATCTCTCAAGGTGCAGCTTGTCTCCTATGTATTTGACACAACATATGTTGAGTTCACAAAAAGACAAGCAGCATCTTTAGAGATAATGGAGAAAAATAAAAATATGAAAAACATATTGAGAGTTGTACTACTAAAGCCTGCCATTTTGAAGCAACATTGCTAATTTGAGGATCGCCATTAAGACTTTTCAAACTTTCATAACTTTCTCATTTCGTAACCGATTTTGATGGAACTTTTTAAAAATTGCTTCTCTCTATCCTCTCTTTTCATTAACACATAAACACTGTTAGAGATTGGTATCATATTGCAGTACATAGGTTCCTTCACAAATTTTGCATAAACTGAAACCAGCGATCACTTTTACATTTATGCAAATTATGCAAATTTGCTCAAGGTTGCCCCTTGGGCAACAAAGCTGAAATTGCTCACGGACCACTTATGATTACAAATTAAAGAAAAAACTTCAACAAAACACTTTTGGCTATATAGGAATGTCAAGCCGACTATAACCTGGTCTTAAAACTTGCTTCGATAACAACAAATAACAACAAATAAATGACTGCATTACTGTTGGCTCAGCCAATTGCGAAACCGGAGGACGGATGCTGCAGTTACAGATCCTCCTAGTTTGTACACGAGACCCTCTAGAAACTGCCACACTGCCATGCAGTGTGGCTGGTAGTCAACATCCAGAACAAATATCATCTTGAAGACAATATCTACAGCCGCTTGTACACTCTTGCATGGCACTACCCTGCGCTCCACCACAGCAAAAAATTGCAGTGGCTTCCATCTGGTTCCTCCAATAAGGAGGACGAAGGGCTGTGACTGTGGATGTTCGGTGTTAACGATGCTGGATGTATAAAACTCCACACTGGTTCCTTCCTGTAAGCAAACAAGTTTAAAAAGTAATGTACACCTTGCAACCAATCTCACCAAAAAATAATTGTTTTGTTACATTATTCAGCTTTTTTACCATATCAATTTTGCAATAACTCTACCAAACTAGGAGCTGGGGTCATGAAGGTCACGTCATAACCCTAATAGAGCGGTTGAGGCATAATGCCCCCCCCCCCCTTGACCTTTCGTGTAATAAATTCGCCAACGAAAAAGCTCTCGCCACGACATTTCAAAATTGCTAATGAACAGGATTTCCTGTATAATTTCAAAACAAACTGTTTTCTGAAAAAAATTCATAAAATGCATGATTATTTTTGCTTTTACAGATTAAAATCAAATTCTAAAAGTCTGATTTCATGCATAAATTAATGACATAAAAGTATTTTAGAAAATTTAACTATACAATTTCGTAAATTCTGCTGCGGGTGACATGCTTGCCGATTTTCGTTGCCTTCGGACAGTCGACGGCTGAGATCTCAGGGGTACCATAATGACCCCCCCCCCCCCCCCATAGCATAGACCAAAATAACCCAGCTCTTTTAGGGTTAAAGCTGAAGGCCTCTTCTAGAAGTCCTTGAAATACAAAGATAAAGATATGGCATTTTATATACCGCATGTCTAGATTCTAGGCCTCTGATTGGTCAAATCTGCGGGCATGAAATTCACTACGGACTGCCGGGCGGTATGGTGAAAACTATTGACCTAGCATAGTTCTGCCCGCGCATACAATACAAATTCATGCATGACCTAAACCACAAAATGACTTGGGGGAGGGGGGATAAGGGCCCAGACAATTTTGTTACGCAATGCGAACATGCCACACCACTTTCTGACATATCAAAAGGGAAAAAATGAAGATTTTCAAGAAAATAACAATAGATTTGTGTTCTTTACTTGAATTTCGACAAAAGCCTTGTCTTTTTAGGGTGAAAGAGTTGTGAACCGCAGGCATCGAGTACAAATTAACTTTTTGAATTATCCACTTTTAGGAATAAACTCTGACTCACCACTTTCCAGTCAATGAAGGACCTTAAAGCCTGCTCAGGTGTGCATCTCCCTCTCATAGTTTTGTTGCGCCCACTAAACAGGAATGGCAGCAAGTTCAAGGCCAAACCCTGCTGTTCATCTAAGGAAAAATGATATTAGAAGACATGTAAAAGACATCACAGAGCTTATGTTTGCCAATTCTGTCATGTTAAAAACTAATTTATTACACACAAATAAGTGAATTGTGACATAACATAAACAATCCTTTACTAAAGATGGTTCCTGAAAGGTCTGAATGTTCCAATAATTTGAAGTCAGCTGACTCAGCTCATTTCTCACTATGATTGTTCACATCCGAATCATCTTCACATGCAAGGACTGGTCATTGCGCATTTCAAATACAGGGTATCTTCTGTCTTTTCCTCAAAGATTATATTTGTATAGTGAAATTATTAATTGTCAGTAAGAGGTCATAACAATTTTCACAATATGGACTGACCTTGCAAAAACCAAAACCTACATCATCTAGATGACTATTTGGGTTATCCATGAAGAACATTTATGATGCATCTGCAAACATATCTCTACAAATAGACATTTTCTATTCTGCTTATTTTTTTCCAAATTACCTACTTGGACATGTAGGGGGTTCTGCCCAATGACCCAGTGTGGACACAGGTCCCCCATTCAAACAAACACTTTCTCTTCCCTTCTTTCCTGATGGATTTATGTATTTTAAACAGCAGTCAAAACATGGAAAATTAAAATTAATGACTTCTTTTTGATGAGTAATGGCTTCTGTAAAATATCAAAAGGAATGAAAGAATGCCACAGCATGTATCAGCTTTTTTTTTTTTTCATCACTATTAATTCTGAGGAGAAATTAGAGAGAAACTTACTTAGTTTTTCATGTAAGATTTTATTGTAATCCTTTTGAATTTTTTGGAAACCATAAAACCAGTTATGGACATGCAGAGAGAAGTAAAATGACTGAATAGTTTTTGTAGCCACATGAGCTGGAAATTAAACATCACAAATCCTAAAATAAAATACTTGTTTCCACCATGGCAGAAACTGATTACGAGTACGTATATGGATTATGTAAGGAAAATAGGGTGGATGCACAAACTGTACATGAAAACATGATAAACAGGAAAACAAAATGTTACCTTCTGGAAGGTCAGCAATTTCAACTCCGCACCCAAGCTTCTCCATCCAATTTCGTGGGACTTCCACATTCCTGACATAATCAAGAATTTTCTGTGTCATCTTTGGCCATTCGACGAGAAAGCGTTTTGAAGCGTCTTTGGAAATAGTGAGTTCGAAGTCTTGCTCCACCTGCAGCAAGAAACATGTAAAAGATAACTTGTTTTGATGATATTGGTCGATATCCTTCATAAATGGCACTAAAAATGAGACTGCACCTAGCTATGAAGCTTCAAGAATAACCATTAAAACAGTACTTGATATATCCCATTCAGGAGTTTGAACAATGAGACTACCCCAAAACATTACATCTCCTGCACATCATAAGAAGTAAAACTTACTATCTCGGGCTGCAGCAAATGGGGATATTGGGCAAGAATCTCCAGCACACTTGCTTTAGAAGTTCGTATCCATGCATGCCTGTTTTTTGCTGTTTGTTTCATCAAAGTGACGATGTCCCCGGTGTTTTGAGTGTGTTTCAAAACATTAATGAGCTTCTCTTCTTCTTCATCAGACACTAAAAAATGAAAAATAAAATTGACTCGTAACACAAAACTTTGTCATCTCTTCAGCTTTCCGGACAGACGAACGGACAAGTTTCACAAGCGTCATGGACCTACGGCGTCACAAACAGCTGGGGCATTTTTAGAGCAGAGCTTAGCATGTTTGAGAAAAAGATATCAAAAATATTTTTAAAATTTATGAAACGTATTTAGATGTTTGAATAGCAAAATATAAGTTGTATACATCCCTGCACATCAACAGGAATCAACTTGGATTTGGGTTGCAGGGGACCTTAACGTCCAATTCTGCTCCAATGATTACATCCTGATGTGGCCTAGCTAATCCAGCAATCAATAATAAACTTGGACCCCTATTCTGTGATACTTTATGATTCATTACTGGCGAGGCATAGTGCAAGCCTATCAATTAGAAATTGAAAAAATAAGCATTGCATATTCATAAAATTGCTGGATTATCACTAGTTTTGTTATGCAACATATCACATATTGTTCCATAATTACAAAGATCAACATTTTTCGCTTTATGATGAATACAAATTTGATATGAAGAATATTAAGAGGTGTCATGGCCTAGTGGATATTTCTTCGAACTGCGGATCACACGTTACGGGGTTCGAATCCCATCTCTGCACTAATGTCCTTTGGCAAGAAATTAGTCTACATTTGCCACTCTCCACCCAGGTGGAAATGGGTACCTGATATGCTTGAGCGCTATTTACTTTGGAGGCTCGGCTATGACCGGGGTAATAATGTCTAAACGCCATGAGCCTCACAACGTCACAAACATGAGCGCTAGACAAATGGCCAATATTATGAAGGAGAGAAGTTTTCAGGGTGAAAAAGGAAATTTCAAGAAAAAAAAAATCCCTTCCTCAGTGGGTAGAGCTGCCAGTGGCAGGCAAAGGGTTAATGAAATGTCATTACTGATTTCTATTACTGACCAGCAAATTATTCTAACAGCGTATTCTTTGATCATGTACGAGTGAAGTTTCAGTGACTTAAACTCTGGTGATTCTAAAGATATGATTTTTACCAACCAATAAACTTTGCATTTCAAAAGTTCCTAATCATAAATCTTACACATCGTAGCCAGACAATTCAATAAAATCCTTTAAAAACAAATTTGTTGAAAGCAGAAGTGAAAATAGACATGCATATCTGTTTTAGTATTAATCCTTGAACACTTACACACAGCCTCAATAGGTTGGTGACACTTTTGTAGCAGCTTAGGGCATGTGGTGGGAGATGACCTCTTTGGGGGGTGAACCTTCTTCTTTGGATTGGTTGGACTTTGCTCTTTTCGGCGGACATATCGCAGCCTCTCCTCCAGGCACCCACTTGCTGGTTTCCCTTTCCTGCCCTTGATATACCATGCTTCCTGCAGCATAAAATATTTAAATGGGAATACAAAATAAATAAATATATATTTTTTTCATTATTTTGTCCTTATTCCATGGTTAAATTTTTAAGTTAATTGCATCCCATCACCATTCGCCCCCTTTACCAACTTTGTAATATGCCTTGAGTTCAAACACGATATTTGACGGCCTGTATTTTAACAAGTGAATTAGTAAATTATGCGATGCGTAATATATGTCCCCGCCTGAAGTGTAGATCTGTGGAATGGCGTTAATTTTTGTAATTTCTGATAGATCCTTCTAGATAAATACGAGAAATGAATTATTAAATTAATATTTTGTAATCATATTGCATTTTTCGTTGATTTTGAATACATTTGCATAATTAAAGAATTTCACAATTCTGTGTAGAAGTTTGGAAGCCCCCATCAAGCCCTGTCAGATAAAACAAACATAATCAAAATCCGCTGCGAAATAGAGAAGTAGTATTTTTCACTGATTCTGAATAAATTTGCATAAATTTGCATAATCAAATAAATGAATTTCAAAGTTCTGTGTAGAGTTTTGAAGCCCCCACCAAGCCCTATCAGATAAAACGATCAGAATCAAAATCGGCCAAGAAATGACAGAGAAGAAGCAAATTTTAACATTTCGAGCACACACGGATGGATGGACAGACATACATACACACGCACACACGTACGGAGCCCGTTTCATAGTCCCCTCGCGAACTTGAGAAATTGTTAACTGTTCAGAACTAACGAGTAACGTTAATAGTGAAAAAATAATACTATCGACGTTAGAATGAGAAAAGAATTCCTATTTTGTGAAAGCTGAATATCATTTTGCAAAAATACAAGTGTGCAATCCCACAACAGAAAAATACTGTACACTTACGATTCTAAAGGAAATGAAAGGTCTAAATCAATCTGAAACATTTCTCCATGATTGCCTATTCGCTTGCTGGTACTGCAGTCGACAGTGTAACGATGCAGGGACCGGGTACCTAAACGGGTGAGTACCGGTATGTACGCGCATGTCGTCAGGCGCAGCGCTGCATGCAGCAGCATGAGTACGTACTGCACTCGCAGGGAATTGGCAACCAGGGAGAATAGCGGGCAAGTTTTGGCGACTTTACTACATTATTCAAAATATTTGGGGGATCGTTACTGCTTCAGATGTATTATAAAAAGTTCATCATTAGAATGGTATAGTAAATATTCGTTTGGCTTACCTTCAAACACCTTTATGAGGTCTTCGGACCCCCAGTTTCGTAGCCTCTCTGCCACTGCTTCCATGATGAAAGTAGAAATATGCAAACGTAAACTGCGACGCGTGGTTCTCGTTTTCTATTGGCTCATTTCATGTCACATGATTAAAAGTTTTAACCAACCGTCGAACGGCGGGAATACTATATTTTAATTAACCAAGTACAGCAAACCACGGCACTTTACCCAAATGTTGGTTATTTTTTTAACCAACCAATTGAAACTGGCTTTAACGAACCACATTATCACCAAACCACGGCACTTTACCCAACAGTTGGTTATTTTTTTTAACCAACCAGTTTTAATACGTAAAAATTTTACCAGTGTTTTTAGAGTGTAAGGGTCATGCTAAGGGTAGGACTATAGTCTTCAATAGATGTCCCAGTACTCTTCTGCCATATCAAAGTAGCAGTTGTGCAATTAGTCTCTACTTCCAGACCCTCAGGCTTGTCAAAAAGTGTTTGATCTGAAATTGTTAAAGCATGGGCCCTAAATATTTCCATTACAACACAAATATCTTCTGAAATATAATGTATAATAAAGTATTACGAGGTCTGCATCTTAATGGAAATCTAAATTTACTTTTTTTGTATATGGAGTAAGCATTACCTATAAAAATGAGCGACCTTCTATTTGACCTCTTGATGTTGGCCCGTCACAACACGACTCTCTCATTTTCTCTCTCTTATTTCATTTAGATTGTTTTGAATTCAGCATTTACAAGACTATGAAATTGCCGCAGAGATATTGCGTCTCCAATACTGAAATAGATTAATTTTAAGAAATACAATTTCATGATTTCATACTGCTAGTGAAAATGGAAAGATTTAAAATGTTACTTATTTTTGTTCAAATGAAATAGATATCTAAAGATCAATTGTATAGTTCGTTTCCTGATTTATTCCTCGTAATTATCAAAATTTTAACAATTTCGTAGTGCATGACGATCAGCAGAATGCTAGAACCAGTCATGTCGGGAATGATCATGTGGGGTATACATGTGTACCTTCATAGACATGTTTTACCTTGAATATTACTGATCTTTGGACAATAAACTAAGCCGTATTGACATGGCCTTGCGAAATAATTCGTTCGTTATCTGTTGCATGGTGTGCGGGTGTCAACTGTCAAAAAGACAATAACTGTGAATAACATGCCTTGCAAAGACACATACACACACACACACACACGCACACAAAACCTTTTGGCTAGCTCGATCGTATTGAGTTGCAGTTTGCTCAACCCACGCACTTAGCAATCATCCTAGCCGTCGCAGCCAACAAACTACAAGCCAACTGCAGCTCGTTCAAGCTAGGCGAATTTTTTTTTTTTCGTTTCTACAATTCAAGTTATCGTCTTTATGATAAACATGAGCGACCTTTTATTTGACCTCTTGATGTTGGCCCGTCACAACACGTCTCTATCTCTCTCTCTCTCTCTCTCTCTGTCTCTCTCATTTAATTTAGATTGTCTTAAGTTCAGCATTTACAAGACTATGAAATTGCCACAGTCATAATGCGTCTACAGTATTGATAAGATTAATTCTAAAAATACAATTTCATTACTTCATACGGGTAGTGAAAATGGAAAGATTTGAACAATGTTCTTTAATAACCCGTGTTCATTTAACCTCATGTGATGGCAACAAAATATAATCCGTTCATCTCAATTTCCATGCAAACATAATTTGGTTATCAGCCTTGAAGTTCTCGAGGTACAAAGGCATATAAGATTGCAGAGGCCTACGGATTGATGGAAATGGTAAAAGATAATGCCGCCAGCAAAATCCCATATGAAAGCTTAAAATGAAACTTCTGTTTACTCCTTACTCATAAATATCTGATATCTCTCATCCTGAACAAGAATATACTTTTATCCCCTCATCAAATGTAAAAATGAAAAAATACGTATGAGAAAAACAGAAAAAGGAGATTAAAGGAAGACACCACGACATCCCCTACACCTTCCCCCTAATTAATGACCTTGTTGATTAGCATTTCATCCTCTGATGCCGACGCCCCCTCAATATCTGGACCCTATTTACGCCACTGATTCTAGCCCTCATTACAACAATAGTTTCGTTGGATGGCTTTTATTCTTATTTTTAAAATGTAGACATACATACTGGTATTTATTTAATTCAATTCAATTTAAAGACATTTGTTTCTAACTTTCCAATGTGTATACAAAGTAATAAATGAACAAAATGATGTACATGTATTTTTGACAAAAAATATGACAAAACATACATTCATCGTAGTACATACATAGTTGGAGGACACACCTCTAAAAGCAATAGCTTCGGGCGAGGGTGCCCTTATGCGTTAGAGTACATAATAAAAATAGAAAAAGAAAGAAAAAAAAGAAGAAAAAAGGAAACATACCTAAACCGTTGAGTTTGATTTGAGACTAGATAGTGGGGTGGGCTAGGGAAATTTTCGTGACAGAGCGGACAAAAGCACTAAATTTGGGATGAACACTCCTTGTGGCCTACTTATCAATATTAGTCGAGGAGCCCTCGCGAATTTTTAAAGGTAGTCGATTAAAATGCAAAAATCCAAAATGGCCGCGATCATATATATAAGCAATCTTTTCGGGTTAAATCATTTCATAGGATGCATAAATTTGTTTTCAAATTAAATTATCGAGATCATATCACATCACCTATCATTTCAAAAATAAAGGGCCTGTTTATAGGCACATGAAATTATTTATAGAATAATATCTGTAAAGGGCGCCCTCACTTAGATGGAACATTTTGCTTGGATAACAGTCAATGCATTTCAGCCAGGAAATAATATGAAAAACACAGCCGAATCGTCGGCAAAGCGTTCTACTCATTCCTAGGTGTTTTAATAGTCACGAATGAGATAATTTTTTATTCTCCCTTTTTCTCGATCAGTCTTGATGCGTCTAATATTTGATTTTTATTCGCAAAAGAGAAGACATTGGTTAATTAGCAAACAGACTGCGAGTACATGATATTTAAGGTTACCATGTGACTAACTTAGACGACCTAGCTTATATTTGAAATCGAAATACCCCTCAGAAACAAAGAAATTTGAAGATGATTAATAAAGGATCACAGACTCACCGTACGATTGCACCGGGGAATATGAACGATATTACAATCCTTCCCTCCTAGTAGGCCTTCCCTATCCAATGAAATACCGAACGACCTGAATTTGATGAAATACATTTTTTTTTTAGTTTGTGAATAAAAGTACCGTAATAATCCTCTGCAAACAGTAATAAAAGTCAGTGATGTGTGTGATAGATATAAAAGAATGCATGATGATGCTCCTTTCACGAACATTTAAGTTTTTATTGGGAGTCATGATGAGCTTGAAGTATAATGCAGATTTTATCTCCCAAATATTCAAATTTCTGAGTAATTTAGCTCTTTGTTATTTCTATCATTTATTATCATATCGCTTTTTTTTAATAACTTTTCTCATTTTGCAAAGATATTTTTAAAAATGTAATCCTTGTCAATTCAGTCATAGGACTGGGATTATTTATTTTTCCAGTAAAATCTCTCTCTCTCCCTCTCTATCATTATGTAATGTATAATTGTTTGCACACTGCTGAAAATCGAATGAATATCACCTAACTATTACAAATATAAATTATGAATATCGTATGTGTGATTATTGTATAAAGCACCAATAAAGCATAGGGTATGAGGTGGTGGGGGCGGGGAAGCCTGGAGCTAGGTGCAACTACCCTATTTTCCTAAGGATTTTTAAAGTTCCTACTCGGGCAATCATCACCTCATATTCGGGCAGCGAGGTGCCCGAATATCTCATATTTATATCTTATTTAGTGTTTTTTGATGGCGAAAAAAAACATTCTGTTACTATGGTAAATTTTCTTATTTTGAAAACTGGAAAGTTGATATTCCGGCAAGCGACATCAGCGCCCCACCCCCCCCCCCCCTGCAAAATTGTGCACGTACGCCTATGCAATAGACTGACCTCAATTTTGTATTACTTGTGAATCGTTCATAGTTATCTAAATCAATACTTGAAAAAAAAAATCCAGATAAAAGTTGTTAAATAACCAAAGCTGATACGTAAAAAAAACATATAGTTTATATTATGTTTTTTTAAAATATACTTTGTGATATAATGAATAATACCATCCTGCCCTGTGTCCTGTCTTCCCCGCCAGCCCCCGCTAGTCCCCGCTAGCCCCCGCTACTCCCGCCTTCCCTTAGTCTGGATTATGTTTAACCATAAAGATATATTACCTTATATTAACCATAAAGATATATATTTTTCAATTGTGTCAGTATAACATTCTGGTAGCGAAATCGGATGCTACTAAGCCTTAAAGTCCATGCAGAACAATTACAATTTCAACATAAACGGCGGCTATTATGGATTTTATGTTTGATTTCATATTTCAGAGAAATGCTGGGCCCATATACCTTATATCTAAATAATGATACATTCCATTCTCTTAAAGCTACAATGATTACCCATAACTAGAGTAGGTTTGTCCGCAAGGCGACAGAGTTCCTGAAACTGAGCTGTGTTTCAAGAAATGTTCAGTAATAGACTGGGATTTTACGTGTGCGGCAAGCTTAAAAGTGTCCCATGGACCGTTGCAGTCATCAATATTCAGGGTATCCGTATGTATTGCATTGTCAGTGTATGATATCGTTGCGCTGGTTTTTGTCCGGATTGTATGTGAGAAGTTTTGGCGTGGGATGCTTGCTCGGACCGCTGGCATTTGCTCAGCGCGCGAACTCTCCATTTAGTTTGTACATGTGGCCGAAGACCAGCACCGCTATGCCGAAAATCGGCTCCAAGACAGCGAAAATGAAAATAGTATTGCCACGGCAACTCTTTATATTTTTTTCGGATTTTTTTTCTTTGGTTAAAACTGAAACAAAAAGGTCTTCCATGATTTCAGTGAAAAAATAAAAGCAATTCTCTAATAAAGTGTTATGAAATAGGATTTTGTCTTACGTGGCCGAATACCAGCTTAAAATGGCGGTCATCATGGTATATCTGCTTGTTACCACGTTTACGGAGATATTTCGCGAGGGCTCCTCAGCTAAAATCATTTTCTATACCCTAAAAAAGCTTCACACCAAAAATGGAGCTTTTGAGCGTCACGAAATAGGATTTTGTCGTACGTGGCCGAAGACCAGCATAAATGGCTGTTATCTTGGATTTTTGCCTGTTGCCATGGTTACGGACATATTTCGAGAGGGCTCCCCGGCTGAAATCATTTTATATACCCTAAGGAAGCTTCACTCCAAAGATTTGCCGCGTGTCACGATAATCGAAAATGTTGACCCTAATCCACCCCACTATAGAAAAAAGGAGGAGGAAAAGAGGAAGGGGGAGAATAGGAGGTCCAAAAGAAAAGGAGTACGTAAGAAAAGAGAAATTCACGAATAAACAGAGAAGAGAAAGGGCGAGAAAAGACCCCATGGAGGGTGGGGAAGTGTGTTAGACCATGTTATTTGTAAGATGAAGTAAAATGTTTTTTCATCCTTTTTGAGAATCTGGCAAGAGATGAGGAGTATTTTATTGTATCTGGGATAACGTTCCACAGCTTAGGTCCCGAGTACCAGATGTTATTTGGGAATAATAAGGTTCTGTGCTTGGGTGGATGGATGTGATTTGCATGTCTGGTTTCGTATTTATGAATACTATAATTCCATTGTTTAGCCTATATATTGCAATAAATATTCTTATAACACTGGAGACAACAACTCACAATTGGCCATCATGCACAAAGTGACCAGATGTTATGTAGTGGGTGACTTTGGATCGGGATTACTGTTTTAGCCTGATTTCCTTATGTTTATTTGCTCATCACTCAGTTATCATACACTTTCTACCAAAATGGTTAGGTGTCTAACTTTATTTGTAGTCTTTGGCATGCAGTGTCTATAGTTTCGTTCGATTCCTTGAAACTTTATTTCCTGTCATTATTAGCATTCACGATTAAGTTTAATCACAACATAAATGTAAACATACCTTCTGTTCCAGCTAATTTTTAGAGAACTGATGTTTGATTTTATTTAGAAATAAAATAAACAGACCTTGCTCTGTTTCTGATCTGTGCTTTATATGAATTATCTTTTTATAAAAGAAATCCAATTTTCCTGACATTTGGATTTTCTGTACCAAAAGAAGTACAGTTTTCTTCAACAGGCATCTACAGAGTTTGGGGGACAAAAAGAAAAACAGATTTTATGAGAAACGAACCCGAACGTTTGACTTAGAATACAAAAGGGTATATTCCACTGTTTTTACTGTGGATTCAAAAAGGCGGTATTGAGTGAATTAATAAGTTTTACTCTCAATATTATACATTTTATGGGCAAGAGTATACGAAAATTTCCACAGTCCTGCTTGCTCATCATCCATTCCTAATAAGGGTATAAAGCTGTATATAGACTACAATATCGAGAGGTGAAAAAACATAGTTTGGGTTGCAGTTGCCCTTTCCAAGCCCAAAATAATCCTGCGCACTAAGAAATTAGGGTACAGTTTTGCATCCGTAGGGGTGCAGACCGTTGTTACAATAGCAGCAACCTTTAGGGTGCAGACTTGAACCTTTTAAGCCCACCGCACACTATACCATGTATATAATCGACTACGATCCGATTTTGGAAATAAATAGCAATAGCATTAAATATAGGCATTTTAACAAGTGAAAGCTACCTGCTTCAGGTTCTGAACAATGATATGAACACTCAACATAGGAATTTGGTGCGATATCAGCCTTATATCCGGAATAAGGGCCAAATTATTGAATTGAACGAGAGCGTACTAGAGCGGGTCAGCTTGTGTCTTGGATAATATCGCGAATTACCTTGAATTTTACCCTTTTTTAAACATACTTGCAATTTGTATTACCTCTTATGAGGTCTTTCTAACTGTTTTACGACAACCAGAAGCGATTATATGACTTATTTCCTCGTGCAACTTGTGATTTTATCATATGGATTGTAGCTCTACATTCAACATTTGTACATACAGTCCCACCAAGTGAGTTTTACGTCACCTTTCACTTTCTTGTGATCATCATTGAACCTGTACTTGTAGGTCAACATTACATTGTGGATATTGGAATTCTTATCTTTTCGTCTCTACTGAACCTAAAGTGTCCTGGACTTGCCATTCAAGTGGAATTATCTTTCTTGACTGTTTTTATTCATCCGTCCTCTCTGCACTTTCTTCTTCATTGACCTGCATTGTTTCCTTGACACTATGCCTAATCCGCCAGACAATGCCCCCAGGACGACCAGGGGGATGCAAAAGTCAACGGCCACCATGATATCTGCGGTAATTAAGGGCATCTTAACTGACCCCAGATTTGAAAGTGTCGTTGCCGTTCAAATTGAAAGTCACCTTCAGAATATCAAAGAAGAACTCGAAACCCAACAGGCCCGTATCATTGAATTGGAAACGTCATCTAAAGTTAAATCTGCACAAATCGAATCTCTGCAATCTCATCTGGAAGCTCGGACAAACACCATCAACGCCCTAAACCATCGACTTGATGGCCTGGAACAGTATTCTAGGAGGAATTCCCTTCGTTTCTTCGGCCTCAAGGAATCACCAGGGGAAAACACTGATGACATCATCCTTAAGTTAGCGAAAGAGGAGCTCAAAGTTAACCTTGGTAAGGATGATCTCGACCGAAGTCATCGCGTTGGGCCTCCAAAGGAAACCGGATCTAAGGATGGCAAGCCACGAGCAATTATTGTTAAATTCGCATCATACAGGAAACGTCGTCGTGAAGTCATCGCTAATCGTCGTAAACTTGCAGGAAAACGAATGTCCATCCTGGAAGATCTTACTGCCAGAAATGCGACTCTACTAAGCGAAGCCCGTCTGAATGAGAAAGTGAAATCAGCATGGTCTATCGATGGTCGGATCTTCGCAATATCTACAAAATCAAGCAGTGAGAAGAAACTTATAACATGTAAGGAGGACATCAACAAACTATGATCACATTTATCTTGACATGTAGACTTCTGGTTGTCTCCTGATTGTTTTTATCCTCTCCACTTGTTGAACTCTTTGTTTTTTAATGCTTTTTAAAAGTTCTTTTTTTATTATTGTTTTTCCTACACTTGTGGAATATCACCGTTGATGTATGGTTTTGGGGTTTTTCATCATGTTTTCTCCTCTGTTTTCTTATTTCGCATGTTTCTTTTCCCCCTTCAATTTCCTAGTTTTTCTTTACCTTTTCTGTACTTTTCTACTTTTATCTTGTTATTTCTCTTATTTCTGTCTACTTATATTGTATTCTGATGTCATGTGTCGATTGTAATAATAATACTGATAATAATATTGGATATTTATATAGCGCTCATATCCACCATGAATGGTGCTCAAGGCGCAATAATATTACCCCGGCTCTAGCTAGGCTACCGATTTTGGCGCTCACAGCATTCAAGGAATTCCTTCCTTCCTCAATTATGCAATTGAAATAGATTACTTAGGATGTCACCTATGCAGGAATGACCTTTTAAAAAATAACCATGTAAATACTTCTTCTTTGCAATCTGTCAATGAAATATGCCGTTGTTCTTTCCCAAGTCGTATACATTCTATGTTTCCGTTTCAAGACCTAAATAATGATGAACTTAGTGCAATATTTCATGATCTTGAAACTCATATTGATATTGGTGATTTCGATATTTTTTCAGACAATGAAGAAGAGTTTCACTTCAGCAGGTTTCTTAATTGTAGATACTACCTTGATCAAGATTGTACGAAAAAATCAGAAGACCATGAATAACGTTTGACCTTTTAAAAGAGATAAGGAATAAAAATAGAATGTATAAAATATATTGTCATAAACGTACAGAAAATAGCAGAATAAAATATGTTCGGATCCGAAATAATACTAATAAATTGCTAAGACTTGCCCGTAAAGACTACTACAGAATTAAATTTCATGCGATAAAGGGAAACATGAAAAAAACATGGCAATTAATCAATGGAATATTGGGGAAATGTATTACCAAATTTTATTGATGCCGGTGGGAATCAAATTGCTGATTCTAAAAAGATTGCTGATTATTTTAACCACTGTTTTGTACATATTGGTTTATCATTACAAACTGCCTCAACCTTGAATAATTCTGATAATTTTGCCAAATTCTTGCCGAAACAGGGTTCCAACTCTAAATATTTTAAACCAATATGTGAAAATGAAATTATCGATATTGTGAAGAAACTCAATAGTACCAACAGTTGTGGCATTGATAATTTTCATCCCAAGGTTATAAAGAATGTAATACACTATTTAGTCAAACCTCTATGTTATATTTTTAACTTATCCATTTCTACTGGTATTGTACCCTATAAATTAAAAATTGCAAAGGTTGTACCTGTTCATAAGAAAAATGATATTCATAATGTTAATAACTATAGGCCAATATCAATACTTCCCTATTTTTCAAAAATCTTAGAAAGGCTCATTTATAATCGCATTGATGGCTTCCTATGTACTAATTCTCTTTTGAATGAAAATCAGTATGGATTTTTAAAGAATGTATCAACAGAAATGGCTGTTATTGATCTTCATGATTATCTGATTGATGTATTCAATAAAAGGTTGCATTCTATTGGAGTTTTCTTAGATTTAAGCAAAGCGTTTGATACTATTGATTTCTCTATATTATTATCCAAGCTTTATCATGGAATCAGATGATTACCACTGCTGTGGCTTGAAAGTTATTTACATGATAGAACACAATGTGTATCATTTAAAAATGTGTTATCTGATCCTTTATGTATTTCATGTGGAGTACCCCAGGGGTCAATCCTAGGGCCACTTTTATTTTTACTTCATATAAATGACCTTCCATGCTGTTCTGACAAATTGAAATTCATTCTCTTTGCTGATGACACCAATATTCTCTACACATCTGATAATATTGTTTCCCTTTATAATAACCTAAATTTTGAATTGCAAAAGGTATCCAATTGGTTCAAATGTAATAGATTATAAATGCTGAAAAATCGAATTTTATATATTTTCATTCTAGATCTAGACACTGCAGATCTCTGTAGATTTGCATGATTCATTCCAGATCAAAATGGAAAATAATGTTCTCAAACGTGTCAGTTCTACCAAATTTTTAGGTATATTTATAGATGAAAACTTGTCCTGGAAAACACATATATAGCACAAATAAATAAAACAGTTTCCAGAAATACTGGTGTCATCAGCAAACTTCGCCATACCTTACCACAATCTGTCTTACTCATGCTTTACAATACACTGATTTTACCATTCCTGAATTATTGCAATATTGTTTGGGCCAATACCCACCCGACCAAATTAAAATGTTTATATCTTTTACAAAAGAGGATTGTAAGAATAATAACACTCTCTCATTACCAAGCCCATTCTAGACCTTTGTTTAAGCAGCTCAGTATATTGGATGTATATCAGTTAAATGAATATATGTGTGCAATACTTATGTATAAGCATCTAAATACAGAGCTTCCTAAAATATTATCCAATATGTTTATAAGAAATAGTGCAATACATAATTATAATACTAGATCTAAGAATAAATATCATATATGGAATGTACATTCAGAATTTGATTCTTATTCCTGCAGACATCATGTACCTGTAATTTGGAACACGCTTCCAACAAATATAACTTCAGTTTCTTTTTATAACAGTTTTAAACGTAAACTAAAAGAGTTTTTGATTATACGTGATTTTCACTGAATGAATATATAAGATTTTCTTCCATTTCCTTCCCCTCTTCTTTTTTTGTTCTGTTTTACTGTGTATCTCCTTTCCTATCCCACCATGTTGTATTCTGGGCTTGTGTTGGTGCAAGGTGCAATTCGTAAATTATTTTGTTGTTACTTTACTTGATATTTGTTTTCCGCCATTTAGTTTACCAAATTATATATCATTTGGGAAGCTGTCCTGACAAAACCTTTTTGGTTTTTTATCAGCTATTCCCAATTTAGTTTCATCGCCATTTAATATATATTTATTTTGCGATTTGAAATGAAATATGTTATATGTTATATGGAATTGCATGTTTTTATTCAATGTCTTGTATAATTTTTTTTTTTAAAAGATGGAATTGAATTGAATAAATATGAACTGAACTGAATCAGTTTCAAATCGTAGACAATCGCAGGACCGCTCTGACGTCACTACGATTCGGAGCCTTTCCTCCAACTAGAAGGCTCGTAATAGGCCTAATTTCGATTTAAAAAAAAAGAAGGTTATCAGCGTTTTTGGGGTGTATTTTGTATCCATTATATTAGTTGGTTACTATGGTTCATTTCTCAATAACATAAACTGCAATCAGAATGAAACTGAGCCTCCCGGGACGCGTATTTTTTTTTCTGTCAGGATTTGCGCCACTGACAAGAGAGGACAGTATTTGAACGTCAAGAGGCCCCATTTTGGAGACTTTGAGAGAGACTACAACTTTAAGACTTGTATTTTCTCAAAGTTTCACCTTACTTTATTTCAGCAAAAGAAAATTTTGTCAATACTAACTTCCTTAATTTTAACCCCTAAGCCCTGCCGAGAGTAGAATTCATGATTCCTTCATGACAAGCACAACGTGGATCCGAATGCGCCAACACAAGGAACTGCGACACCGGTTTGCTAATTTTATTATATCCCTACAATTTGTTTTTCATGAATATTCATGCCGACTAGTCTTGACGGAATAAACCCTATCGTCACCCCTCTTGACGCTCAAATACTGCCCTCTGTCGTCGGGTGGCGCAAGTTCCGACAGAAAAAAAAAATAGCTCCCGGGACAGTCTTCCGAATCTCTCTGTACGGCCCTTTCTATTATTAAACTCAACCCCCAAAAGAGTAAGTTCCTACTGACACTTTTTAGTGTCATGAAAAATTCTTTGTAAAAGGTCCTCTCCATCAGTGGCGGATTTAGGGCCCTCACCCCCCCCCCCCCCATTTTGAAAGAAAAGTATACATTTGCCCCCTTCTAAAACTGATAAGCTTTTTTTTTGTTTTTGTTTTTTGTTGTTGTTGCTTGTCAGAGAATTGTGGAAGATAACTGGACTCCATAAAAACTGATAATCACCCCCCCCCCCCCCCCCCCCCCCCCACTGAGCGACTTTTGGAGGGCTGGCAAGAAGATAAAAATACAAATCTCCCTCCATATGCAGTACCCCAAAGTTGACAGCCCTGCATTTGTGTACCCCCCCCCCCCCTTTTACAAAATCCTAGATACGCTATACTGAACTGGAGTAATATTCAATGAAATCTGTTCAGTCCAAGTGCTACCTACTACATTGAACACAAATTTTAGGTATGCATTGGTATACGTGCTCACATGATTTATTGCATAATGCGAGAAGGCGCTCCCACGGGATCGGGGGCAAAGTACCCCCCAAATGCCAATTATTATTTTTCTGATGCTGTTTACCCTCCTGACAAATGCCCCTTTTCCTCTCTCTTAAGCGCCCCTTTTCAAATCCGATAGGTACCCTTTCCCTTCTTAACACATCAAGTGGCCTTTTTACTTCATGCTGTCCTCTCTAAATGTTTAAAGCGTCCTTCCCCTTCTCCTAAGTGCCCCTTTTAACTACTGATAAGTGCCCCCTTTCTTTTCTAATAATAGGGCCTGCCCTTTTCCCTTTTGTTAAGTGCCCCATTTATTATATGCCCTTTTCTTTCCTGATAAGGGTCCCCTTTTACCTATTCCGTGTTTTCGAGTATGGCTTACAGTATGAGCCCTTTTAATATCCTCTAAAGTGCCCTACATAAATTTCAAGAATCTGTGCAGTTTTATACAGAAACATTACCCCAATGGGGGGGGGGGGGGGGGGAGGACTTACTATCCTCCCCTGAAGAAAAATATTTGTCATTTAGCTTCGATCAGTTATTAACAAACAATTGCAAAGTTTGATGGGGAAGCAATATCTGGAGCCAAGTAAAAAAAAAAAAAAAAAGTAAAGAGAAACAATGTTTTAGATGATGATTAATGATATATTGATTAAAATGTAGGGGTGTACGTACCAATGTCCATCTTGTATTTTGTGCTTCGTGTTCACTTGAATTAATGTGGGAGGCCCATTTTTTTAAGTATGAATTTTTCCCCCACCCCCATTATAAAAGACACCCACACACCTTGCAAACCGCAATGAAATTATTGTTATAAGGCTTTTGTAGCCTTTTTTTCAATCAATTACTTTTTGACCAACCGGAACTCTAAGAAACTCGGTCGCATACTATTGGTGCAAAAGAGCATATCTTCAAGACTGAGGAGTGCACAGGAGCAGTTAAGTACGGTTATGCTGGATGAAACATGTACTTTTTGGTATAAAATTGTGCCTGTAGACCATTACAAAATATATTTTTCGTAACTGTGCTCCCCCTTTTAAAAATAAATCCTGGATCAGCCCCTGCTGTGCTTCTTAATTGTACGGTACCCATAGCGCTTAGATCCGTTTACGCAATGTGACGATATAATTCCATACGTTTCGAACTTGCAGATCTTCATAGATATGTGAACACGTTAAATGCCGCAGGTTTTTTCTTACTATCAAAAAATTAAGAAGTATCATATCTATGTACAGGGGGGGCAGAGGGGGCGACCGCCCCCCCTATGATTTTTCAAGTAGTGAAAAAAGAAAAAAAAGAAGAAAAAAGAAGAAAAGGAGGAAGAAAAGGGAAGAAAAGGGAAGAAAGAAGAAAGAAGAAAGAGGAGTATTAAAAAGAGAGGTCTTAAACATATAACTCTATATTACCCCTGTTATTTAATGGAGAAAAAATATGACGTCATCTTAAGGTCGTCTTGCCCCTCCTATCAAAATACCCTGGCGCCGCCCCTGTCTATGTATGTGTACTTTTTGGATAGGAAGAAAAATTAGAAATTATAAGAAATAATATAACGCAAGTCTCATTTTATTATCATGATGCCCTCGGATTGCAGTGCTTTATTTTATGTTGCGGGTGAGAATCCGTGAGTAAACTAACATTAGTTGTAAATTTTCGGCCTGCATATATATACGGGTTGAGGGATGTGCTCGTCTGCGAAGTCGTGATTCAGAATGGATATAAAATGCACATTAATGCATTTCTTTACTGTAATAATATTGTAAAAATGTTGTACAAAATATTGAACAGGCCGGTTTCATTATCTCAATATTCAAAGGTTGCTGTTAATCCATCGGACATTTATACACACATATGCACATCATCATTGTATCACAGCTTAGACAAAAGCACAAACGTTATCTACTACATAAATTGTGTTTAAGAGCGCGCGCGTACCGCACACAGTGTTTTTAGTGCGTCGTAAGTGACCTCATCGTGATTTGACCTTATATAACCTTCAGCCACCCAGGTCAGCATCTTTCGGATCGAACAGTGCTGAGAGTATGCTATATTTTTTTTAGGAAAAGGTAAGTTCCTGTATACTTTACCTTAATGATTAAATGGGGTATTTTATATACCTAAATAAGCCATACATGGCATTATCGTGGTTAAGGAAACCGCCATTCACTCCGCACAGAAGTGCTTCATTGCGTTGCACGCACTGGTTTCCTCATTCCCCGTCCATAGACACTGCACTTTATTTTTGCGTGCTAAGGAGCGAGTTGTTTCCTCAACCACGATATCCCCTAGTTATTTTGCGTGGTGAATGGAGGTACATCGGTCGTGCACGACCGATGTGTATATTTAGAGTGTGCATGAACCCTACAATGCATGGCGAGTTCTAAAAGCCGGGAAGAATTTGAAGATCAGAAAGATCAAAAGCCTAAGACAGGGCAAGTTTAGAGTAACAAATGTTTTCTAAGATAATACAATCATTTGTTTACGCATTTTATCGTATTATAGGGCAAATATGTCTTCTGTTTTTTTTGTTTTTGTTTTTTTACTGGCATTGCGTGTGCAATGTCATGGTTAAGAAACCGTACCTCATGCTTTGTTGCCATGTCAAAAACATGGGAAACCGTAAATAGTTACAGTACAAGTTTATTCAAAATGACTGTTACAGGACTCTCATTTGTAAAATTAAGTCATGGATCCATGATCCCGTTCTATAGTCCCCTCGGCGGGAACAACACATTTGGCTTAAATTGAAAGTGACATGGTTGTATTTAAGTAGAATCTTGTTGGTCGCGTTCTGAAACGGCGTTCTCTTGGTGAAATTTTGTATCCATTATATTTGTTGGTTACTATGGTTCATTTCTCAATAACATAAAGTGCAATCTAATGAAACTGAGCCTCCAGGGACAGTCTTCCTATGACTCCCTGAAACGCCAAGAATCTCTCTGTACCGCCCTTTCTATTACTAAACTCAACCCCCAAAAGATTAAGTTCCTACTGACACTTTTAAGTATAACTGGAGCACTAGTGTAGCCGGGGGGGGGGGGGGGGGGACTGCCCCTGACCACTTTTGAAACCCCCCCCCCAAAAAAAAGGTTATCGGCTTCAAAAAAATTCTCTTTAAAAGGTCATCTCCATCAATGGCGGATTCAGGGCCCGTGCCCCCCCCCCCCCCCCCCCTTGAAAGAAAAGTATACATTGTGCCCCCCTTTTTTTGGATTGTGCTTGTCAGAGAATTATGGAGGATAACTGGACCCCATAAAATCTGATAACCCCCCCCCCCCCCTGAGCGACATTTGGAGGGCTAGCGAGAAGAAAAAAATACAAATCTCCCTCCAAGCAGTTTCCCAAAGTTGCAAAGTTGACAGCCCTGCATGTGTTCCCCCCCCCCCTCCCCATTTTATAAAATCCTGGATACACCACTGAACTGGAGTAATACTTTATGAAATATGTTCAGTCCAAGTGCAAAGTATGAAAATATTCTCAACCAAATTTTGATTTGCTATTTTTGAACAACTGATGTTTCGAAGTGAAATTTTGGTTTTTATTGCAGTCTGTACTAGAAAAAATTGCATTTTGCGATTCATAATGCAATGCAAGTTTTAGATGTGTATTCACTGCTACAGTTCTTTTCATCTTTTCCTGAATTTGAATCAATGTATTGTTTAACTCTGTGCAGAAGTTCTAAAGCCCAACCTAGCCTTATTATATAAAAAATGGATAAAACAAAACAAGGCAAAAGTAAAAGTAAAGAAAAAAAAACTCTAGATAATAGAGGACAAGCATTTCCTATGATTTTGAATGAATTAACATGAATTAGCATAATTAATTAGAAATACAAAAGTATCTGTACATACTCCAAAGCCCTCCACCTAAGCCATATAGTAAGATGAAGAAAGTAGAATCTAGATCATTCAGGAAAGGAGAAGTAGCATTTTCTATCATTATTATATACAGACAGACAAACTCACACCACGCACATGCACGCGCGTGCGCTCACGCGTACGGAGCCCGTTCTATAGTCCCCTCGGCGGGAACAACACATTTGGCTTAAATTAAAAGTGACATGGTTGTATTTATGTAGAATCTTGTTGTTCTCGTTCTGAAACGGCGTTCTCTTGGTGAAATTTCGTATCCATTATATTTGTTAGTTACTATGGTTCATTTCTCAATAAAATAAACTGCAATCAAAATGAAACTGAGCCTCGCGGGACAGTCTTCCTATTACTCCGTGAAACGCGAAGAATCTCTCTGTACCGCCCTTTCTATTAATATCAAGAGACTGCCCCCTGACCTCTTTTGACCCCCAAAAGGTTATCGGCTTCAAAAATTCTCTGTAAAAGGTCATCTCCATCAGTGGCGGATTCAGGGCCCGTGCCCCCCCCCCCCCCTTGAAAGAAAAGTATACATTGTCCCCCCCCCCCCTTTTTTTTAAATTGTTTTTGGAGGGTTGGTGAGAAGAAGAAAAATACAAATCACCCTCCAAGTATTGGGTTTGGGTAAAACTACATTTAGTGAATTTGATTCGAATTACGAGTATTAAAGTCGTGTCTATCGCAGAACATTTATATTTCATTGCATAGTCTCACAGGAGCGTTACCATGTATGCATCGATACATAAGCATATTAATAAAGTAATCTCTTCTGGTTTCAAAATTTTGCCATTTCAAATCTTTAAATAGTTTAGAGACGCTAATTTCGCGTCCACCGAAGTGCTTCGACACTATACGAAAAGCTCCTTTATGAATTCGATAAATAAATTCACGGTTTTTAACTACCCCTCTTTGTATAGGCAGTGGAGTAGAGGATCCGAGAAAGAACCAGGTATTTTTTTGGGGGGGCGGGGTCTGTTAGCTGGTGGTTCCAACTCGGTGAGGGGTTAGTCAAAGATTTTATCTTAGAACCACAGATAAAATGAATAAATCCCGAATGAATTGTAAGGAAAATTAATAAACAATTTAATAAAAGCGCTGGGGCACAACGTGTGTAATAAGGTGTCATAATTCTTTTATTTATATGGATCATTAACAACTAAAGAATAAAACAATTACTAAATTGGTTTCACAAATATTGCCAATAAACTCTTAATCTAAAGCAAATGAAGAGACCATATTCTACCCTAATCAATAATTATGATAACCTAACTTAAAATATTAACATTAGTTGGACATTAAGGATAGGAAGAGGTTAATGAGGGGGGGGGGGGGGGTTAACGGTGGCCACTTACATGCAACGCGGTTGTTTAACTACGCGATATCGCGACTTGTACTGGCGGACTGTTGCAGCAGTTACTGACGGCGGGGACGCTGATGCGGGAGCAGGACGGACGATGACGTTAGATACAGAATGATGCTGTCGATGACGATCGGAAGTACTAATAGCGTCGGTGGACAGGAGAATGAAGAACGTAAGAAGGAACTACGGGAACAGTGTCATGATTGTATATCAACTAGCTGGAACGAATTACTTGAAGGGATGAAACAGAAACAATCAGGAGCAATTGAGAACAATTAACAGGAATAATCAGGGACGAATTAACAGGAATACGGCTTTACAGCTAGGCAACTTGTTTTCCAAATACTGTAGACGTTACTCGATGTATCTTAAACAGCAGGCAGTTACTTCTTCCAGAATAAAAGTTCAGTTTATTAGTGGATGTTGTATTTGACTTGGGAATACACGAGTTGTGAAGATTGTCCGAATTTAGATGAAATTGCGAATCAATATTTAGTTGAAGAGGTATACGGGAGGGTAAAGATGGGAGCCGGAAAGGATGGGGAGCCAAGTGAGTAAAACAGGGTTGGGGTCTGGTTTTTTATACCTAATTACACATTCATAATAGTCTGCAGCTGATTGGCACATTATTTACAGAAAATAGGATGGGGATAGAAACTGCAATTATTATTGGTCAATAGTAGGAGGGGTCAGAATAGTTCTGCCACAACGTCTCATTCTTTGAACACTTGGACTTCCTGACCATCTGTTGTATCAATTAAGCCCTCCTCAGTTTTGTTTACAAAGGTTGGAAGATGATCCTCTTCCACTGGCCTGTACATAATAACTTCTGGTCATTTCATTATGTAAGCTACATTCTATGAGGATAGAATATCCCTACTTACAGGAACTGGACTTTTGAGAAAAACAAGATTATATTTCTACCACCATACCCCACATGTAGAATTTGCTAGTCCGGAACAAATCAAAGAGATAGAGATAGAGAGGGAGAGGGACTTGGTAGAGAGGGAGAGAAGGGAGAATCGAAGGGGCTAACTCATAGAGATAGAGAGGGAAAGAAGAAATAATAATTTGAAGGGGCTAACTTTCCTATCGTTACACCTTCCCCTCTGCCACCTGAATGGCGTCCTCGCCATTCGCTCAAAATATTATGCAGTTATACCTTTAAATTGTAATCACGAATTTGTATATTTGAAGTATTGTCAAACGACACCCTAGGACATATTACATAATACCTTACATCCTGACACCTTATAAATAAAGCAAATCACTTCTATAAATGAAACATATTAAAAGCCTATCTAAAAAATTTTTAAAAACACACTGGTCCCCTGACATGCCCAAAAGCAAATCCATGTAGTGGATCAGACTAAAACATCCCATTCCCTCTCAAAACCTGAATCAAGGACCAAAAAATAAACTTAAATATAATACACCATTACAACTAATCACAGCCACCCATTATAACTAGAAAATTCCTTATAAGAAAACACCCTATAACGAAAATTAATATTTGAATGATTGCAATTTCTCAAACTGTTGCTATACAAAATATAATCGTGAGAGCTAACAAATCATTATCCATCTAAATCACCAACTAAAATACAATACGATATGTTCTGGCATAGGCCATCAACATAAGCTGATAAAATAATATCACAGACTTATTATAAACATAACTCCAGCTACATATACTATCTACAGTAAAATCATACCACTCGCTGCCATGACTCAAAAAACATGCCGCTAGATGAAATAAACCTATTTGACCTGCAATGCAAAACCTCCAACTGACCAACAATAGACCAGCATCTAATCATATCACTCCTACGTAGTAAATCTAAACAGAATATGAAATAAGCTCCATCAACATGGCAACTAAACCAAACAAAATATGGTTCAAAACAAAATCTGATATACATGCTAAAATACCTTCAAATGGTATTTCTCGAATACCTTCTCCAACCCATATCTATAGTTCCGAAGCAATTAAATTGTTCCCGATTATATGGGCTACAAATTAATTCTTTATTTTTTTTAGTACAACAACTATCTCTTTAAAACTTAAATCAAATCAAGAAGCCTGCTAGCATTCTAACAACATATTGTAATTAGAAAAAAAAATTGGAAATACAATATTTCAAAAATATTTGTAAATTATCGGCCTAGCATGCACATACCCAATTAAGATAAAATAAGCCTATACATCTGAAAGGGCGGGTATCTTTGTGAGGGTCTAGAAAGACACTCTTCCTCACTATCTGAGGCATCCCTACTGCTCGCAATCAGAATGTATCTCATTATTATCCTCATTAAGCATGTGCAATACTCGGTCTTTCAACGCCCAAACATTTTGTCAATCTCAGTGATTATGTGGATAAAAAATCCTTTTATCAATTAAAATTTAAAACTACTCTCTTCCATATTCTAAATTTATTAAATCCTTGCCCCTCCCCTCACTAACGGTTACCTTAAAACATGACAGGGACCTAAAAACTTACATTAACTGATTCCCTAATTAGCTCGCTAATTAATGTCACAATCTGACTTTTAAAAGAGGCAACATCAATAACCAATCTGACGATAAGAAACATCTAAGCCGACTTTCAGTTACACATAACAAAAATAATGGCGAAAGACTCGGAATTTCTTCACGAGCATAAAAGTACATATTAATATATAACGCGCGGGGTCGCTCATTCGGAGGACCCAGAATATATTTTCAGCATAGTCCAAAGAATATATTCTAAAAACAAAACAAAACATTCAATCATGCCCATGCTCCACGCATAGCTACAGGTATATGTCTCTCTACAGACAAACCAACATGATCATTATACAAAAACCCACAACACACAACATTCACTTAATCATGGCCAATCACTGCATCCAAAAGCAACGTACCTATTTCGAACTTCCTGTATAATAAGGAGGTCCAGTAGTGCCAACCTAGGATGATTATTTGCCATTTCTTACTACGTTCCATGCTCGTCTAGCATTAACGCCGAAAGGGAAGGGGATGTAGCAGTTCCTTTGAACTCTACTCAAACCATGGGACTAAATCTTAACGCTACAAGTTTGTAAATGAAAGTCAACACAAACGCATCTTAATAATCCAAACCTGTCACTGTAAGGTTGCCAATTCCTATCTCATTCATCCTCTTAAATCCTAGTTCAATCTATGGTAATCTTCCCTTCAGTATTTCACCCTACTAAAATATTTAAAATGGTTAACTTATGGTATATACCTGTTTATATCTACACACTTCAATTATTATTTTATAAAAATCTATGACTAGCATGTGCCTGTATCCAAATAGTACAGTTAAATGATAATAAACCCTAACATTTAGTGAAGTATCAGCGACACTTTCATGGTGGAGATACTGAATTGTAGGTTTAGTTTTTCAGGGTTACACCATGTAATTCTTTCAAGGAATAAGAGCCCTGAAAAGGGCTGGTGAGCTCCGCTAAGAGCTCTGTGGTTCTCGACGTTTCGATCAGTATGCTCTGATCGTCATTCTCCTGATGACGATCAGAGCATACTGATCGAAACGTCGAGAACCACAGAGCTCTTAGCGGAGCTCACCAGCCCTTTTCAGGGCTCTTATTCCTTGAAAGAATTACATGGTGTAACCCTGAAAAACTAAACCTACAATTCAAACCCTAACATGTATTATAGCACAATATTTATTTCTTTTTTGCCACTTCCGAACCAAAAGAAATTACCAGATCCTCATTCAAGCACGAAATGCTATCAAAATTTAGGTAAAGCTAATTCTCCGACTCATCAACAAGTCGTCTGCATACAAAGTTAGAATCAAGTGTACAGTATTAGAGAGCTATAATAATAATTCACTAACTATGCAAATAACGTGCAAATACGAAACAAGATCATTATACTTATAGGGAACTACTAAGAATTTGTGTCTAAACGCTTAACTTGACGGGAATAATCAATTAGAAACAGGTAAATGTTTTAGATTATTTACATTATTTTGGAGAGCTTTTAGTATCGTGCTAATAACGCATTGAAGGTCATGAGTTTCGTCTAACGCCCTGCTAACCTTCCTTCCCTGTATAGGCAGTGGAGTAGAGGATCCGAGAAAGAACCAGGTGTCTTTTTTTTTTTTTTTTTTTTTTTTTTTTTGAGGGGGGTCTGTTAACTGCTGGTTCCAACTCGGTGAGGGGTTAGTCAAAGGACCACAGATAAAATGAATAAATCCCAAATGAATTGTAAGGAAAATTAATAAACAATTTAATAAAATCGCTGGGGCACAACGTGTAATAAGGATTAAGGTGTCATAATTCTTTTATTTACATGGATCATTAACAATTAAAGAATAAAACAATTACTGAATTGGTTTCACAAATATTGCCAATAAACTCTTAATCTAAAGCAAATCAAAAGGACCATATTTTACCCTAATAAATAATTATGATAACCTAACTTAAAATATTAACATTAGTGGGACATTAAGGATAGGAAGAGGTTAATGAGGGGGGGGGGGGGTGTTAACGGTGGCCACTTACATGCAACGCGGTTGTTTAACTACGCGATATCGCGACTTGTACTGGCGGACTGTTGCAGCAGTTACTGACGGCGGGGACGCTGATGCGGGAGCAGGACGGACGATGACGTTAGATACAGAATGATGCTGTCGATGACGATCGGAAGTACTAATAGCGTCGGTGGACAGGAGAATGAAGAACGTAAAAAGGAACTACGGGAACATTGTCATGATTGTATATCAACTAGCTGGAATGAATTACTTAAAGGGATGAAACAGAAACAATCAGGAGCAATCGAGAACAATTAACAGGAATAATCAGGGACGAATTAACAGGAATACGGCTTTACAGCTAGGCAACTTGTTTTTCAAATACTGTAGACGTTACTCGATGTATCTTAAACAGCAGGCAGTTACGGCGGGGACGCTGATGCGGGAGTAGTCCAGCCTGGCCTCTTTGAGAAGGAAGTTACTATTCCCGAAGCCCAACATAGAGGGAGACATAATACATAGTACAAGCCAAAGTACAAGACCCCATATAGCAGCCAACCAGCCTGGCCTCTTTGAGAGTGAAGTTACTATTCCCGAAGCCCAACATAGAGGGAGACATAATACATAGTAAAAGACATAGTACAAGACCCCATATCAGCCAACCCCACAAAGAGTACAGTACAATACTTTCCCACCTTGGAAATCCTAGGCATCAATCAAGAGATTCTTGACCCTGATTGGTCAAAGATCCCTGGAGGGTTGGGGAGAGGCGGTCCTCTGAACACAGTTGTTGGTCAGGGACGACTAGTCTCAAGTACAAAACTTTTGTTCTCACCAAAAACAACTTTACCTCAAGGATGATGACAAATACAAAGTTTTTACGAATTCTGTACAAAATAAAGATATTTTCATGATATTGTAACAATAACCATCCGTTTTTTGTTATTAAATCAAATGCTTTTCCCTTGATTTCATCCATGAACTAAATATTACAGTTTGGATAATTAGACTAATACCACTCAGTTGGTTGGCATCCTTGCTTTATTTGCACAGCACACACTGGTTGCATTGTTTTTCCAATTCCCCGTTGTTTTTTTATATGATGCCAACCAGCTGACTGGTTCAGAGGACCGCCTCTCCCCAATCCTCCAGGGATCTTTGACCAATCAGGGTCAAGAATCTCTTGATTGATGCCTAGGATTTCCAAGGTGGGAAAGTATACTGGACTCTTTGTGGGGTTGGCTGATATGGGGTCTTGTACTATGTCTTGTACTATGTATTATGTCTCCCTCTATGTTGGGATTCGGGAATAGTAACTTCCCTCTCAAAGAGGCCAGGCTGGACTAATGCGGGAGCAGGACGGACGATGACGTTAGATGGTGTAGTAAAATCACGCAAAACCGTTATAACGCAAACCCGCAATAATTTGACGTCAAAATAGTTAATCGATTACCAGGATATCACTCTCCGCGCTCCACTGTGCAAGAGAATTTGCACGCAAACCCTATGTGAATGGAGAAGGTATGAACGATTCCAAGATGCGTTCTTAATCTTTAAATTCACAGGGACGGCTCAAAAAGCAAAGGGACGGCTGCAAAATACGATACTTTTAAAGAAAAATTTATACTTGATCAATCTATCCGCGCCGAATTTTTTTTCCCCGTGGCGTTTTGCTATAAATAAATCGAAATCATAATTCATCTTTTACAAGCAGCTGACAAGAACGCCTGATAGATGTAATGACAGTCGTTGTTTGTCCAATATACACGTGTGTATGATGACCAACACGGCTGGCGTGGCAGCAGTACTATAATATTTCTATGTTTTTTCTTCTCTCTATCTTCATTCTTTTCTGATGAATTTCTTTGTTTTTCTTCTCTCTTGTCTTCTTTTTCTTATGTATTCCTTTGTTTTGCCTCTATCTGTATTGTATTTCTTTGTTTTTCTTCTCTCCGTCTTCCTTTTTCCTTATGTATTTCTTTGTTTTTCTTTTCTCTGTCTTCCTTTTTTCCTTATGTATTTATTTGTTTTTCTTCTCTCTGTCTTCCTTTTTTCCTTATGTATTTCTTTGTTTTTCTTCTCTCTTCTTTTTCCCTTATGTATTTCTTTGTTTTTCTTCTCTCTGTCTTCCTTTTTCCTTATGTATTTCTTTGTTTTTCTTCTCTCTGTCTTCCTTTTTCCTAATGTATTTCTTTGTTTTTCTTCGCTCTTCTTTTTTTCCTTATGTAATCCTTTGTTTTTCTTCTCTCTGTCTTCCTTTTTCCTTATGTATTCCTTTGTTTTTCTTCTCTCTCTCTCTCTCTCTCTTCTTTTTTTCCTTATGTATTTCTTTGTTTTTCTTCTCTCTTCTTTTTCCTTATGTATTTCTTTGTTTTTCTTCTCTCCGTCTTCCTTTCCTCATGTATTTCTTTGTTTTTCTTTTCTCTGTCTTCTTTTTTTCCTTATGTATTTCTTTGTTTTTCTTCTCTTCTTCTTCCCTTATGTATTCCTTTGTTTTTCTTCTCTCTGTCTTCTTTTTTTCCTTATGTATTTCTTTGTTTTTCTTCTCTTCTTCTTCCCTTATGTATTTCTTTGTTTTTCTTCTCTCTGTCTTCTTTTTTTCCTTATGTATTTCTTTGTTTTTCTTCTCTTCTTCTTCCCTTATGTATTCCTTTGTTTTTCTTCTCTCTGTCTTCCTTTTTCCTTATGTATTTCTTTGTTTTTCTTCTCTCTTCTTCCTTTTCCCTAATGTATTTCTTTGTTTTTCTTCGCTCTTCTTTTTTTCCTTATGTAATCCTTTGTTTTTCTTCTCTCTGTCTTTCTTTTTCCTTATGTATTCCTTTGTTTTTCTTCTCTCTTCTTTTTTTCCTTATGTATTTCTTTGTTTTTCTTCTCTCTTCTTTTTCCTTTTGTATTTCTTTGTTTTTCTTTTCTCCGTCTTCCTTTCTTCATGTATTTCTTTGTTTTTCTTTTTTATGTCTTCCTTTTTTCCTGATGTATTTCTTTGTTTTCCTTCTCTCTGTCTTCTTTTTTTCCTTATGTATTTCTTTGTTTTTCTTCTCTCTGTCTTCCTTTTTCCTTATGTATTTCTTTGTTTTTCTTCTCTCTGTCTTCCTTTTTTCCTTATGTATTTCTTTGTTTTTCTTCTCTCTGTCTTCCTTTTTCCTAATGTATTTCTTTGTTTTTCTTCGCTCTTCTTTTTTTCCTTATGTATTCCTTTGTTTTTATTCTCTCTGTCTTCCTTTTTCCTTATGTATTTCTTTGTTTTTATTCTTTAAATCTTCTTTTTATTTCTTTATGCATTTCTTTGTTTTTCTTCTCTCTGTCTTCCTTTTTTCCTTATGTATTTCTTTGTTTGTCTTCTCTCTGTCTTCCTTTTCAGTATGCACAACACGTGCGTCAACTACGGGCGAACGACTAATAAGAGACTAGGAAAATCACTGGACCGTACGACCTTGCTGAGCAGGGCTTACGTAACAATCAGCAAATATAACGCTAAACCGTTATAACGCTTTCGCGTGATTTTACTACACTGTTAGATGATGCTGTCGATAACGATTGGAAGTACTAATAGCGTCGGTGGACAGGAGAATGAAGAACGTAAAAAGGAACTACAAGAACATTGTCATGATTGTATATCAACTAGATGGAACGAATTACTTGAAGGGATGAAACAGGAACAATCAGGAGCAATCGAGAACAACTAACAGGAATAATCAGGGACGAATTAACAGGAATACGGCTTTACAGCTAGGCAACTTGTTTTTCAAATACTGTAGACGTTACTCGATGTATCTTAAACAGCAGGCAGTTACTTCTTAAAGAATAATAGTTCAGTTTATTAGTGGATGTTGTATTTGACTTGGGAATACACGACTTGTGAAGATTGTCCGAATTTAGATGAAATTGCGAATCAATAGTTAGTTGAAGAGGTAAACGGGAGGGTAAAGATGGGAGCCGGAAAGGATGGGGAGCCAAGTGATAAAACAAGGTTGGGGTATGGTTTTTATACCCAATTACACATTCATAATAGTCTGCAGCTGATTGGCACATTATTTACAGAAAATAGGATGGGGATAGAAACTGCAATTATTATTGGTCAATAGTTAGTAAGAGGGGTCAGAATAGTTCTGCCACAACATCACATTCTTTGACCACTTGGACTTCCTGACCATCTGTTGTATCAATTAAGCCCTTTTCAGTTTTGTTTACACAGGTTGGAAGATAATCCTCTTCCACTGGCCTGTACATAATAACTTCTGGTCATTTCATTATGTAAGATACATTCTATGAGGAAAGAATATCCCTACTCACAGGAACTGGACTTTTGAGAAAAACAAGATTATATTTCTACCACCATACCCCACATGTAGAATTTGCTAGTCCGGAACAAATCAAAGAGATAGAGATAGAGAGGGAGAGGGACTTGGTGGAGAGGGAGAGAAGGGAGAATCGAAGGGGCTAACTCATAGAGATAGAGAGGGAAAGAAGAAAGAATAATTTGAAGGGGCTAACTTTCCTATCGTTACATATATGTAACATAGGCTGAGTTATCAATTACAGCTCATATCCGTCATGGCTGAAAACAGTCCGTTTCTCATATATACAACAACGTATTTATTAACGTCTTTAATTGCATTGCCATATTTGATTATGCACATTGTAAATACCCCCCCCCCCCCTTCCCCCCTCCTCGTGCCTGTCCTCCTATAGCTATAAAATAATGCGTTCTTGGTAGATACCATAAGTATTAGACAGCAGGCCTGCAATATTTAAAAACCTGCGTTTATCCCTTATTTTGGGAGGAGCATTTTGATACATTTCGTATTGACTATGCTAAAAAGAGAAAAGATCTAATGTTCATACTTTTTTGGAAATGTAGACACATCTTCAAAACTGCAAGAGTTATCTCCTATGTCTGAAAAAATATTTTTCGAATTATAGCGAAAATAACATGAAAATGACATGAACTATGTTCCCCGAGAATCTGAAATAGTGTTTTTGTCTGAGCTAGTAATGGGTATCGGCAATGGAATGCGATGGCATCTCTAATGATTGCGTCCTTAATATCTTGCTTCCATTTTTTTTAAAACTTTGAATTGTAAATACTGATTAACAATGTCTGTACTTCACTCATAAGCCATGCTAAGCAAAGTTTTCAGCTAAAATGTTCAAGGTCTTGAAAATACTAGACAAATGGCGTCCCAAGAAGGCACAATACGGGACGTCCGAGACAATTATGAAAACACTAGGCGATCCCATGAAGTATGGGGCGTCTGGTCGCCCTCGTTTCATTTATTTTTCATTTCCATTAAGAAAAAATATAGTGAAATGGTACTGCAATCATAAAAGTAGGGTCTGAAGGGCCGGTTCATGTTTTTACCAACATCATAACTTCTATCGTAGCTTCAAATATGTGTGGACACACTCACTTACTCTCTAAACTTCACCTCTAAATTTCATTCTTTTGGACCATATTTTGAGGATCAAACTTTTGGCATGTAGATGTATGTGAATGACTGCTCCTTCCAGGAACCTGATGGTGTTTTAATGTCACTTTTGGTGCTTGTTAAAGGTGACAACATTTTTATTTGAGTTTCATCAGATTTGGAGTCTGTTTTTGTGTTTAGCCCCATGTGCCCAGTTTGAGGTAGTTTTTCACTGAAGTAAAGCTGCAGTTTGGTGAAAGACTTTCTGCGGGTCACTGTCCTGAAACGTTGATTGTGCAGGGAGTTATCACAGAACAATTGCTTAGATTGTGTAACAACTATACTGACTATACAAGCTACTTAAATTCTCTCATTCACTTTTAATACACCTTGAGGAGTCATGGCAGACAATGAAGCTCCTGTTACCAGAGCTCGAGCAAAAGAGCACAACGTCAACTCTGCTTTGATACAAGAGATTATCAAAGACATTCTACAGAATGAATGTTTCACTAATCTTGTTGAGGAATCAATCAGCAAAAGGATGAGTGAAATAGAGCATACAATAGAAAAGCAGAGAGCAGAGATCTTTGACCTACAAAATTGCAATGACAGTATGTCCAAAGAAATTTCAAAATTGAAAGAGAAGGTTGAAACCCAACAAAATCACATACAACGACTTGATAACATGGCAAATAGTCAGGAGCAATACTCCAGGAGAAACTGTCTGAGATTATTTGGATGTTCTGAAAGAAAAGGGGAAAATACAGACAAAATAGTCATAGACTTAGTTACAGGAGTTTTGAAGGTTGATCTCAAACTTGATGAGATAGAAAGGAGCCATAGAGTCGGGAAGCGAAGGGAGGAGACAGGGGGAAAGGCTATCCCGAGAGGCATCATCATCAAATTCAAGTCATACAGGAAGAGACAAGAGATACTAGCAAATCGGCGAAAACTTAAAGGCACCAAAAAATCTCTTGTTGAAGACTTGACGCAAAGAAATCAAGAACTTCTTAATCGCACAAGAAAAGCTAGTCCTTTGGTTCTTGATGCTTGGAGTGCAGATGGTCGCATCATTGCACTACTCGCCGAGGCTGATGACAATGGAAAAAATCTGAAACAAGTGATTCATAGTTTTGAACAGCTTCACTCTCTCAAAGAAAAGAGATAATCAAAATAAAGTATGAATATTAACGGATGAACTCATATGTATAATTGTTCCTGGATGGACATACGTTCACTAACTCCCCCCCCCCCCTCATTTTTTAATTGAACACTGATTGTGTAAACCATAAACTCTTGCCTTTCATAATTTCGTTGTTTTTTGTTTGTTCTTGCTTTGTAAAAAAAATCTTTTTTTTTTTTTTTATACCTTCACCAGTCAAATATGTCAGAGAAACGTATAGAAATTCACTATCTTTTGTTATGTGAACATCAATATTTAACAACCATACATCTGGATATACAACTATATGAATCATGTACATGCATGTGCTATGGAATGACAGTACATAATTATTGTAAAAATATTCCATGAACTATTTAGAAGATATAGACCCTGATTTAAATTTTTATAACTTGTTTGAAAAGTGTCAATCTTACACACCTAATGAATTTAATTTGAAGTTTCATCATTATTGTGGTCTGAATATATTACATGTGAATGCTCGTAGTCTTAATAAAAACTTTGAAAGCTTATCAGTTTTTCTATCTACAATCCAAACCTCATTCTCAATTATTGCAATATCTGAAACTTGGATCTGTGATACACCAATAATACCTTTTCATTTAGAAGGCTACACGTTTATTAATTCTAACCGGATTTTAGGTCGCGGCGGTGGTGTAGCATTTTTCATATCAAATCATTTAAAATACATTATAAGAAGTGATATTACTTGTACTGAAGATGTAAAAATAACCTTGAGTTTTTATTCATCGATATTATACACGTAACTAATGTCAAAAATACGGTTGGTGTAATATATAGAAAGCCAAATACCAACCTTGATAACTTTTTGAAATTTTATGACAGTGTATTACTTAAACTCAAATGTGAGCACTGTAATATATTTATTACTGGAGATTTTAATATTGACATTTTAAAACAACTATATAATTCTGATGCTACAAATTTTCTGAGTGTCAATTCTTTATACGGTCTTTATCAAAACCCCAACTCGTATAACTTGCAGTTCTGCTACATTAATCGATAATATTTTTACTAATGTCATTGATACTGATTTTGTAAGTGGAAGTTTTTGTGTCGATATATCTGACCATTTACCTATTTTTCTTCTCTCTAGAAAACAAGCATATGTACGCAGTGTTTCAAATACTTATAGCTTTTCACGTAAGATTACGGATGATAGTATTAAAGCATTAATGAATCAATTGTATTTAACAGATTGGTCTCCACTATATTGTTCTTCGAATGCTAATGTTGCATATGAGTTGTTTTATTTTACATTAGAAACTGCATTTGATAAACACTTACCTCTAACTAGGAATAAATCAAAAAGATCTTGTATTCGTAAACCCTGGATAACACCGACTTTATTACGTTCCATAAGAAAGAAAAATAAGCTTTACAAAATTTTCTTACATGATAGTAAATCTTCAAGTGAAAGTAAATCTTCAAGTGAAAGAAAATATAAGATATACAGAAATAAAGTAAATAATAAGCTCCGACATGCTAAGAAATTTTTCTATTGCAATGAATTAAAACAAATGCAAAATAATATCAAAGGAACATGGTCTGTACTAAACAAACTGTTAGGTAAGACCCAAAGAAATCTTCCTAAATATTTCATACGTGATAACATACAAATTGACGATCCACAACAGATTGCAGATGAATTCAATACATATTTCATAAACTCTTGTAAACAAGCTATAACTTCTTTTCAACAGGATGATAGCCTTTCAAATTTTACAGATTATTTAAATGAACCTATTTCAAGTTCAATATTTTTTAAGCCTATCAATGAAAACGAAATTATAAAAACTTGTAAATCACTTCATAACAGCAAAGCAAGTGGTTTTGATAATATCAGTTCCGTTATTTTGAAAAGAATTATACATTCCATTGTTAATCCTGTAACACACATTTTCAATCAATCTTTAATAACAGGAATTGTTCCTGATAAATTAAAGATAGCCAAAATTACTCCTGTACATAAAAAAGATGACCCTCATGTATTTGAGAACTATAGGCCAATTTCAATACTTCCAGCCTTATCAAAAATATTAGAAAAATGTGTACATAATCGTTTATATTCGTATTTACGTACTCATAATATTATTACTAACAGCCAATATGGTTTCCGTCCTAATCACTCAACTGTGCATGCGTTGATAAACTTACAGGACAGTGTTATTTCTGCTATTAAATGCAATACGTTTGGGATAGGAATTTTTTTAGACCTTTCAAAGGCCTTTGATATTGTGGATCATAATATACTTTTATATAAACTGAATTATTATGGTATCAGGGGTATTCCATTGCAATGGTTTCAAAGTTATTTGAAATATCGTTATCAATATACTGTTTATAATAATTATTCTTCTGACCGTTCCCTCATACATTATGGTGTTCCCCAAGGGTCTATCCTAGGCCCCTTATTATTTTTGATTTATGTTAATGATATTATTAAATCATCTGATAAGTTTATATTTACAATGTATGCAGATGATACAACATTATTTTATACTCAGAATGACGTGTCAAATTTAGAACAGAATGTTAATTTTGAACTAGCCAAAGTTTCTAAATGGTTCAAAGTCAATAAACTGATAATCAATAAGAAAAAAACAACTTCAATGATATTTTGTAACCAAAATAGAAAAAATATATCCAATACCCTTGATAGTATAACTCTTTATATAGATTCTACTCCTCTGATTAAAGTGGATGTTGTTAATTTTCTTGGTATTTATATTGAACGTAACCTGAAATGGGATGCGCATGTAAATTATGTAACGGGTAAAGTATCGAGATGCGTTGGTATTTTGTATAAAATAAGGCATTATCTTCCCCGTTCTTCTATGATATTGTTGTATAATACTCTAATATTACCATATTTATCTTATTGTATTACGGTTTGGGGGAACTGTGGCAAAACAAAGACAGATACACTATTTAAATTACAGAAAAAAGCCTTGCGTATATGTACTGATAGCCACTACCTTGCCCATTCTGCTCCTCTGTTTATAAAAGTAAAAACACTTACTATATCTGATTTATATCAGTTTTGTACCGCAGTTATTGGATTCTCCTATTTTCAAAATCTACTCCCAAATACAATATCAAGTATGTTTAATGTCAACATTGGCCTTCATAACCATAATACAAGGAGTAAACTATGTTTTCATCGTTGGAAAGTTTCATACGGTTTTGAGTTAAAGTCTCTGCGCTTTTATCTCCCTATAATTTGGAATGCCATACCGAGCAATATATCCAATTGCCATAGTCAACGATTATTTAAGAGATCACTGAAAAAATACTTCTTATCCAGATACTCAGAAATGTAACTCTATTGTTTAATACATGTATATACCTGCCGTTCCCATCTCTGACATGTTTTATTGTTTAATTGTTTAATTCTCTTTTTTCTTATCTTACACACTTACTTTATTATTGAAATTGAATTTTAAATAATTATGGTAAAACGTTAACTTATTCCAAGAGATTTTTGGTAGAGGACTTCTAGACAAGGCTTTTGCAGCTTTTTAAGTTTCTCTATTTTCTCATTTTTACTTTGTTTACCTTGGTTATATAAACGCATTATGTCATACTTGTATACTCATCGCAGTTACAAGGTTTGTGTAAGAACATGATGTTTTTATTGTTATGTTTATGTATTGTATATTTTTATGGAAATGGAAATAAACGAACGAACGAACGAACGAACGAACGATAATTATACAAAATACTATAGTTATAAAGCGTTCCACAAATCACTTTTCCAAAGCCGTTGCCGTTGTCAGTAAAAATTCTTATTCAGTCATGGTATTGAGAAAGAGTAGCAAAAAAAAAAAAAAAAAAAAAAAAAAGCTAGCCATACTCCATAAAATTTAGTATGGAAAATAATAATTTTCCGAAACGATATTTTATCACAGATGAATAGATTTCCTGGACATTTGCCAACTACTTCACTTGATCATTTCACAGACAAAGCACTACGTTGAGCTGCAATGACGACGATAGTTCACATTGAACGAACTTCTTTTTTTATGCATTCTTTTCTTATCTAAACTGACAGTGACCCTATTTTGGAAATCAATTTACCCTCACCTTTAAAATGGCGACGTCGAAAGAGATGCCTCCGGGTCGCCAAAAGGCTAAAAACATGAATACATCTAGGGCTTATAAGGCTAACACTGGAATGGGGCGGCGAGAACTTGGTTCTTACCGTGCTCCATCTCGGCCTACAAGAGCTCCCACCTCCACCATGGCACCACGCCCCGAGAGTCAGAGCCATAGTTGCCAGAGTTTGCATAATTATGGTTTTTGGCATAATTTTGACCATCTTAGCATCTATCTCTATGCCTAGCATAGTTTTACACAATTTGGCATAATTGAAGCATAATTTTTGCATAATTGTAAAAAATGTACTTTTCTATAGCTTGTTAGAGAATTTGGGAGTAAAAAGACGTCAATAAATGCTGATAACCTTTTTTATTTGCTTGTCATAGAATTTTGGAGTATACAGACATCCCAGAACAGCGCAACTTTTCGATGTTTTTAGCATAAATTAATTTCTGGCGCTGGTCACACTGGTCACAGCCCTTTCTGGTGGAGATAGGGGAGCCTGGGAAAGCACACTGTGACAACACTGGTACTACCATGGACGAAGAGGAGGGAGCCTGGATCCAAACTAATAGCGGTGAGTCACGGCCAGTCATAGCATTCCATAATTTTCCTAATAATACTTCAATATTGTATCAGGAACGAGCCTTGAACTCAGCCAACAATGGATACGGTGTTCTTTATCGTTCTGTCTGATCAGTTTGATGGACCCTGCACTCGCACCCTCCAGTCGATTAATGAAGTATGACAGATTGCTACCCGCCCGGCCTGTATGGCGGCATTCTCTGCCATAAAGATCGATCCATAAAAGCTCTTTCCATCAATCTGAAAAGAGGAAACAATTTTTTTTCCCTCGAAGTCAGTTTTGACCTTTCATAGTGGAGAGTCAGCTACTCTCCGATCGAACAAAGAAACCCAAACATTAATTGAAGATTCTCCAGGAAATGGGAGGATCGACGGTGGTACACTAGGTGTGCCAAAAAGGCATAATGGTCTAATTTGTCTTTTAATTTGCTGGACAACAAGCGGGGTGGTGGTCAAAATTCCTGGAGGCAACAGACAATTGGAAAAAAGGGTGTCTTTGCGCTTCCAAAGGGTTTGGATACGATTACCCTGGCTTTAGCTCCGGCTGCCGTAATCTGCGCACAGTGCATTTTAAGGAATTAATCCTGCCAGGTACCCATTTGACACCTGTGTGGAGAGTGGCAAACGTGGATTAATGTCTTGCCAAAAGACGCTAGTGCCGGGCTGAGATTCCAACCCCTTAACCCTTGGATTGAGAGTCAACATGGTCAAGTGAATTAACCACTATACCACGAGACCTCCATTTTTTAAATTTTTTTTTGCAACATTCGTGAACACCCCGTGAATTATATGCAACCTAGTCGCAACCTAGCCATGTCAGTGCGTGCCATCAGCAAAGTGGCAAGCATGTTCTGGACTAGCTCACGACTAGTTCACAAATAAGTTGCTCAAATTTGCGCACTCGTTACGCATACTCCCCGCACAGTTTTCGCATAGCATGCGCATAGTCTATGCATGTAGAACATGTGATCAAAACACGTGGTCTTTTCGACTGATCTCTACGTAAGAAATCTTAATCAGCTTTTCCTCCTTAAATTGGCAGCACTTAATCTTATTTCACTCCTACATAGTTTGAACAAATAAAAAAAATGTTTATTTTTAATGAACCAGTGTGAATGAAAATTGCAAAAATTTAACAGAAAAATTGCCAATTTGTACACCAGAATAGTGACTGGGCCTATATATTTTAGACTGCGTTGCCAATATCAAGACTGTAATGATTAGTGTCAATTAAATAGATCCGATCATGAATGGCACAGTGTACTGCATTGAAAATAAACTAAAATTTTGGGATTTTTTTTTTATCCTTCTGCTCATCTAATTCCTAGCAGTCTCTATCAAGAGACCAAAAACCTCACGAAAAGGAGACACCGTACTAATCCAGTCAATCATGTCAATCGTAAAAATTGATGCGTGAACAATGATTAACTTTGGCGTAAACATGGCGTAAATTGTTCGTGAATCAGACTTGACCTCCCAATTTGGTGATGACCACTCAATGGCACGCACTGGTACGCAATAATGCGGGCCTGTGCGGGACCAAAATGCGGGCAAGTGTAACTTATGGGGCATACGACTAGATATGGGCTGGTCAGACGATAACAAGATTTTTCCTACTATTAACATACAGGAGCATACTCACACGTACACACAACATTGTAGGGTGCACCTTCAATAGACTTGTTTACTAATGTATTCATAGTCACGCCCACAAGCGTACTCTGGCAAACTCTGATCCACGCCGTCTTCTACACACAGCGTTGCTGTACAAAGTGAACGGGCGAGTTTCTGCTGGACTATTTGAAACATTGGTCATTTCATTGTCCGTTTAATCATATTCTAATCCACCACAATTAAATAATTTAAGTCAAAGGGATAATCTGAGTGATATCAACTATTAGATAAACCGCATGAATCAGAAAATAAAACTCCAATTGAATCAAAATGAGAGATTTATCGGAACGTTTCAGGCATACGGTGCATTGCAAGAGTATGTGCAAACGAGTTTGTGTGTTCGTGTGGGTGTGCGCGTGTGTAACAAAATTTAATAATAATGATAATAATGGGTTCTTGTATAGCGCACATGTCTGTCAGACTTGACACTCTGGCGCTCCACAATTTTTATTACCCTGGCTTTAGCATTGCTGATCAAAATGATCTATTTCTTAATGATATTCCAAAATTAAGCAAAGAAAATCGAGAGTTTTGTGAAGGAAAAGTAACTAGAAATAAATGTGTCAGTGTTTTAAAAGAAATGAATGAATGACGGTTTCACGATAGAATTTTATTGTACTTTTTGGTCACTTTTGGGGGAAACCTTAGAGGTATTGAATGAAGCATATGATAGGGGAAATTTGTCAACATCGTGAAAGCAAGGTGCAATTACATTATTGGAAAAACAGGGAAAGAATAAAATGTATGTTCAAAATTATAGACCGATTACGCTTCTAAATGTTGATTACAAGATATTATCGAAAGTATTAGCAAAAAGAATAAAAGAGGTTTTAAGTTAGATAATCCATTATGACCAAGTAGGTTATATCAAAGATAAGAATGTAGGAGAAGCTGTAATACTAGTTGATGATATGTTATTTCATTCGTTTGATCAAAATGTTGGATTTTTAGTCACAGTGGAGTTTGGAAAGGCATTTGACTCGGTTTCTCATGATTTTTTATTTGATATCCTAGAATTATTTGGATTTGGTCATACATTTCGTTCATGGGTCAAGGTGCTTTACTAAGATATTACTGAATGGGGGATATTCCACGGGATACTTTAACTTGAAGCGAGGAGTAAGACAGGGACATCCATTGTCGCCATACTTGTTTTTATTAGCTATCGAAATTTTAGCTTTGGAAATAAGGAAAAATAATGCCGTAAAGGGAGTTCATTTTGAAAAAAATGAAATAAAACAAATTTTGTATGCATATGATATTTCCCTTTTTGTGAAAGATACTAATTCAATTAATAGGCTACAATATCTTTTTGAAGAATTCAGGAAAGTCAGCGGTCTTAAAATCAATAAATGAAAAACAAACTTTTTGTGGATGGGCAAGGATAGTGATAGACCTCTTATATCTTTGTTTGGAAACCTAGTTCAGCAAGTCAAACTATCGGGTATTCATTTTTCTGTAGATCTTAGAATAAAAGAAGATTTGAATTACAAAGAGATACTTAGTAAAATAAAAAAGGCTATTAGGGTGGTGGATACACTTGTTAAAAACATATGCACTGTCAAGGTTGAACTATGTCTCATCTCTTATAGTAGTCCCTCAGTGGTTGCTTAATGAGGTGGGGGAAAAAACACTTTTCTTATGGGCAGGAAAAGATCGTATAAAAAGTAAAGTAATGTATCAGGACTACGCTTACGGGGGGTTGAGAATGATGAATTTGAGACTTTTTGTTAAGACACACCGTATAATATGGGTAAAACATCTATTATATGGAGAAAAAAATGCTTGATGAAAAATGTACTTTGATTACTGTTTTCGAACCGTAGGGGGAGATTTTTGTTTTTATGTAATTACGATACGTCCAAATTAACAGTGAAAATACCTCCATTTTATTTAGAAATGCTGAAGGCTAGGCAGAATATGGGAAAATTCAGATACTCTGAAAGGAAGTGAATCCTGTGATATTTAATAACAGAACTATTATGTATGAAAGGTAAAATGATTTTTGATAAAGATTTATTTGATAAAGGCATATACATGTAAACAATATTTTTTATAATGGTCATTTGAAACATGTGGCCCATTTCCAAAATATTGGGTTAAACGCGAATCAATTGCTTCAGATTATCGAAATTGCACATGTTATACCCACTAGTTGGAAGAACGCCTCCCCCTCTGTTAAATTTAAGCAAGTTGATTTGTTTGATTTTGATATAAACCTAAATATTTCTGGTCAGATAACAATGTTTCTGGCTACAAAATCAAAGAAAATTTATGACTGTTTTGTCAAAGATTTACATGAATCATATAACTTGCAAGTAAAGGATTGTAGTAGCAAATTCGACTTAACGGATAAATAAATAAGTGATCTTTTCGTTACAGCAAGATGCACAACACTTATCAGAAAACAGAGAATTTCAGTTCATGCAATTACACGGAGTTATATACACAAAAGTACAGCTAATGAAGTTTGGTTTTGTTGAGGACGATTTCTGTTCATTCTGCAAAAAGGACAAAGAAACCTACTTACCTTATTTTACAATTGTGGGAAGGTCAAAGAGTTTTGGCAATGACTATTGAACACTTTGATTTAGTTGAATTAAGGGATATGAAGCGGCGAGATATATTTTTAGGATTATTGGGCCACTCAAATAGAATAAACCATCATAATTTGGGTGAAATATACAATCTTTAAATCAAGGGCAGAAGGTCATTTACCTTCCAGTATCAAGGGACAGAAAATTATTACGGATTTTATAGAGAAAGAAAAGGAACTAGACTTTGAATTCCTCACTGAAGACGAAATAGTTGGTCTGTTCCTGTGGCAAATTGCTTTTTAAAGCCCGGCGCACACTGCATGATCCGACTGCAATCCGATTGCTCTGCGACTGTGAGCCCAGTCGGATCGCAGTCGCAGCACATCGCAGACTGTACGATTCCACTAACCTTATGTGACGCACAAAAGTGAGATGAATAAAGACTCAGAGTTGCGGTCCAGGTTCTTTTGATGTCATACTTTAATTCTCGTTATCAAGTAATGGGTGTACAAGACGAAGAGAAAAACCCTGAAAGTACAATAGAAAATAAAGAATCATAAATTGTCATATTCATAGAGAGTTTCATTGTACAAACAATCATTAATAAAAGTAGTAAGCTGATAGCTCGACTCTACTATTATCACGCTACATGTTTCCAATCCACCTAACTCCTATGTTATCACACAACAAAGTATGGCGTTATATAAACGAATAAAAGAATAGGGTAGAGGTAAAGAGTTAGGGAGAAACAAAGAATGCATCGAAGAATTTATATGCAACCTTAAGCTAACATGAATATATGCATGTGTGAATGAGTGAACATAATACTACTTAAATTAAAGCATAAATGAAACATTGAAATATGATTATGATTGTCAACAACATTTTACAAAAATAAATGTAAAATACCACTAATTAGATAATGAAAAAGTGATTAACTATAAACAAAATAAACTCCATTTGAGACACAGATTAAATATCAAAGTAAATCCAGACTAAAGTTAAACCAGATTAAAATTAAATCAGATTAAAGTTAAGTCGAATTAAACTTAAACTGGATTAAATCTGTGGTATGAACAGACCCTTGTACCCCTAGTGTACAGTAACTCCCAATTAACAAGTTGTTTTGGTGTGAACAGGGCTAAGCCTTGAACCATGCAACTAAATTCCTGAGTGACCTAACACCCCTAGTCTAAACATTGACCGTAAAGCTACACAGAACTACAGCACTCGTGTGCCCGTGATTCATGACTTCATGACGTCACACTCTACTAGTTTCTATGGTCGTACAAATTAATACTGATAAAATGGCAATGTTCAATGTAAAGAACAATAATACATCTCCTTAGTGAGATATAAGCAGAAGTTTACGAAGCATGATTGGATTATATAAATCAATGGAGCTATGCAAATCTCAGATAGAGAAAATAAAACAAGTATCCATGCAAATCGTTCAATAAAATACTTCTAAACATTTGTCTCCTACAACAAATCGTATCGAATCCAGCAAATATAGCAATTCCTAACGTAATTCCATTCTTATGACAAGAAAATGAAATACATTTAAAGCTACAACACAATCAAATGAATATCTCAAGGAAAATACAAAATTACTTTCAATATATTCAAAATAATCAAGAGAATACTTTCTCACTCTCACAAATTACACACAATTAATTCAGATACAGCATATATTTGGCAATATATGAAATGGTGTAGTAAAATCAAACTTACCCCTATTGGATGGAATTTGTCATGAAAAAGTCAAGGTTTGGTCAAGTTCTCTTCTCTATAGATGTTGTCTCGAAGATAGTAATGAGGTAGAATGAATGGTTTTCACCCTTCCTCATTCAGATGGGCAGTATTCTTCCCTGCCCCCACCCTCTGGAGGTAACCACAACATTCTTTAGAGATGACTAGGAACTTTCTACTTTCTTTTTCAATAGCGAAGTATACAGAAGCCCTATACTGGACACTTGGGCAGAGGAAGTGACTCAGTAGAGTTTTCCAAGAAATTTACTGCTTAGAAACTGTCCAGTACAGATTATTACTAGTTACATGTAAACGGTTTTACCTAAAACTAAAATATCAGAAATATTATTATGTTATGAAATTTCGGGCTGTCACATTCTCCCCTACTTGATGTTGTCGTCTCTGACAACTTTGAACAATTCAATAATCAAAACGATACAAGTACAAGTATGAGAATGATTAAATGGTGGGTTAATGAGATGGGTTAGACATCATTTGCATAAACAGCAAATGAGATTTGGTAATATCAGCTACAATTTCAGACGAAAGGGACGGCAATTTCGCTTGCAACCGAGCAGACCTTCTGACAGGAACTACAGGCTCGTCTTCCTGATCAGAACCAGTAGTTTCAACAGCGTCAGGTTCCCCAGCTGAAGAACTGTCTTCTTCAGCTATCCCTGGCTGCTCGCTGTCTAGTCCAACCTGGGGAGCTGGATGCTCCCCTACTCTTTCGGAACTACCTGGTGGAATACCATCTATTGGATTGACATTCGCAGGTGGAGGTGTCCTACTCCGAAAGAGTACCTCCCTTGGCTCATCATCTTCATCAGTCTGGTAAGTAGCCGGAAAAGTGGCTGCTCGAGGTTCTGGTGTGGCATCGGCAGAGCTACTTGGGTTGATGTCTTCTACCAGTTCACGTGTATCTAGTAGGTCTCGACGGTGAACTGTCTTCTGAGGACCATCACCCTGTAAAGGCTCGATGATGTACACATTCCCCTCAGGATCGGGTCGGGCTACCACCTTATACGGAGTGTCACACCAGACATCCTGTATCTTGTTCCTGCCAAGGATGCGATTCCGTGTGAACACTCTAGCTCCGATAAGAAGGCTTGTGTCCCCTGCAGTGCGATTTACCCTTTCCCTTCTCCTTAGAGCTTCCTTTTCCGTCATCTGTCTCGCCATGTTGAAAGCAATTCTCAGGCGTCCATGATGAGTCTCCAACCAGTCTGTATCCGAGTCTGAGTCTTGAAGTCCTAGGTGACGGTCGATGGGCAACACCGGCTCCCTACCAAAGAAAAGATAGTATGGGGAATAACCTGTTGATGAATGTGGTGTACAGTTGTAGGCGTACACCAACTCAGGAAGGTACTCTGGCCATCTCCTCTTCTTCTCTGGCGGGAGGGCACGCAGTCGGTCGTGCATGGTTCGATTGAACCTCTCGCACTGCGCATTACCCTCCGGATGGTAGGGAGTTGTCCTAGACTTCTCCACTCCATACACTCTGCAAAGCTCCTTAACCAAGTTACTCTCGAAGTTTCGGCCCTGGTCGCTGTGCAGCCGCTTAGGCACGCCGAATCTGACAAACCAGTTGTTAACAAGTACCCTCGCGACTGTACTGGCCCTCTGGTCCCTGGTAGGTATTGCCTGAGTGTATTTTGTGAAGACATCTGTCAGTACAAGGACATTCTCCATCTTGCTAGAGCTAGGCTCTAGCACCGTGAAGTCTATCGCAAGCACTTCCAGAGGTTCTCTAGCTATGAGTGACCCCATCTTTGGATGTAATTTCTTACCTGCCTTGGAGAGTAGGCAACACTGGCAGTTCTCGCAGTGGGCACGGATCTCTGCTTCCATTCCTGGCCAATAGCAGTGCTGAACTGCTAGTCCAATGGTCTTTTCTGAGGCTTGGTGGCCAACTTGGTCATGGAGTGCATGGAAAATCCTGTCTTTCAAGGCTCCTGGTAAAAAAAGTTGCTTGATAGGCTGCCCTCTCAGCGTGACTCTGCGGTGTAGAATGCCATCTATAAGGAGGAGGCGTTCCCACTGCCGTAACAGCTTCCTAACTGGCTTGGCTTCTCTAGCCATCTGTTTCGGCGTCGGGGCACCTCCTTTTCCCCTGTAAAATAGCACTCTCCCAATGACTGGATCAGTCCTTTGCAGAGCTGCCAACTCTTCCCTGGGTAGGGTCGGAAGGGTAGCCAAAGCGGCTCCTTCCTTGGTACTTTCGGTATCAGTTATATCAAGGACTTCCTCTACTCTCACAAAAAGCGCAGATGGCACTGGTGTCGACAAAGATGGAGGGTGGCCTTGGAGGCTAACTCCTACCTCCTCAAGTCTCCCGTGCTCAACTCCGTGGTCCGTCTTTCTGCTCAAAGCATCTGCATTAGCATTCTGCCTCCCGGACCTGAATTCGATCTTAAAGTTGAATTGAGTAAGATCGGCTTGCCACCTCATCTCTGTCGCTCCCAGTTTGGCCGTGAGAGAGACAGCTTGGGACAAAGAGAGAAATTGATTCAAAGTAGGAAGATATAGGGTGGTATATAGGAAAGAATGAAAAGGGGGAGGGGGTTCTAGATTTTTAAAAAAGTTTATACATAATTCAGTCCCCCCGCCCCCCTCTTTCTTTCTGACTCAAACTTTTTTTTTTTCGAGATCATCCTTTAAGTTGATCCATATTAATCTCCCTGTTTCTCTCTCTCTCTCTCTATCTCTCTCTCTTTCTTAAGTATACTCATACTGTATTTTCTTCTTCCTTCCTCTCAATCCCTTTCTTTCAACTTCTCTTTGACAGAAGTTTCCTTCCATTCGAATTAAATAATCAACTCCAAATTATTTGTACGGAAACATTCATTTTCAGATAATTATTCTTTCTTTGTCCTTAAACCATCTTTATCTATAGCAATTTCATTCTAATTTCCTTCATACCTCTCCTTTATTTCAGTTCTATATTATTTTTTTTTTCTGCTCTGGAAGTACTTAAAAATGCATGTAGCATGCTGATGAAAAATCTTAGAAGCATACCCTTTTTCTATCATGTAATATACAATCATGTAGATTGCACAATTTCTGGCATGGTTCTTCAGACATTCATACGACGCCTTGAAACTAGATAATAAACAAAGTTTCATTACCAAGCTTCTTTATTCTGTTAGATTATTCAATAAATGAAACAAGCTGATCAAAGCATAAAATTCATAGATCTCATTAGATTCATGAACATGTAAAAATTATCGGAAAACTATAAGAAATTTGTGAATGTTGAGAAAAGAAATTCTTTGAGAATATCAAATTGGTGAAATGGTAATGTGACAATGGTGACATTATTTAATAGTGTCAGACAACTCTTCTTATTTTTCTCATTTGTTTGTAAACTGGCGATCATGATGTCCATTTTTGCCTTCCGTGCTGTTTTCTAATATTAATAAAGGATAATATGATGTCCTCCAGTAAACAAAAATGCCTGCTTCTAAGTCATTGGATTTTGAAACATGATTGATTTCATTAATTATGATTACAGAAACAAATGGGATAGTTTACCTATATACTTCCAATCAGACTCAAATGCATGTAATGCAAATATAGTGATTTTATCTGTAAAGTCAGGAAGGTGGTGGGGGGGGGGGGGGGCTGGTCACGGAGCTCCTTTATCACTTTGAGACCAGTGTGGCCTTTCACATTTCGAAAGTATAGTTAATCTGTAATTCATGGAAATATAAATGACTGAAAACTGCCCTCTTCCCTTTTGCAGATAAAGCTTGTGTAATTCCACACCTACATACTTTGCAGAATGTCAAATATTAACCATGGAGTTCGAAATAAATTCACATGGACATTTTGAATTCAATCTAAAGTTGGTCTACATTGCAATATTACATTTAACTGCATTAACTACAATTTTGGGTATTCTTTTTAACTTACTGGATAATGAAAATAGCAAAACATCATTATGTAATTGTACTGTTCAGTCTCTCCAATTCTAGAAGAAAAAAAAAATCCTCAAACACATGCCTATATGATGATGACCATCTAGGCCTCTACCCACTATGGGCAGCTCCAAAATATAAGAATTTAGATATTTGCCTTTTTTACTGTCTGATAAATAGTAAGGATGAGTAGCATAGTACAGACCATTCTCCTCATCATACTTTTTTTTTCAATATCCCCCTCATAGTGAAATCTCTTTTCCTTTTTCGGAATTCTTAACATTCATCGTCTGTGACTGCCAATGTCTGGGGGATTCCTTAGGGTCCTCCCCTCAGTGCCAATGCCTCATCAATCTGGAGAGAAAATAATGAAAAAGGTCTTGCTATATACACATGTATGTTACAAAGTGTCTATGGTTTGAAAGTTGATTTATATTGAATCTGGAAAGAAAAAAAATGTAGTCGTATCTTATTGTAGAGTGGCGAATAAACAATATCTGAATTTGCAATGACCTCATGAAGCAAAAGGTGTACATAGATATGATCAGGAAATACAGGGTCAATGTTACAGAAGAGGAGGGGGGGGGGCAGTCGCAAGAACAGTTCCTGTCCCGGGTTCTTGTCCCCTCTGATCTGCCAAATATCCCCCCAAAATCTTATAACTTTGGTAAAGAGAGATTTTCAAACATAGTGAATGAAATCTTGACGCTAGCATGGTTACGACAATCGTTCCCAACAACTTTTTGTTTTATTTTTATTTATTTATTTATTTTTTTAAACTGTGAAACAATTTAGTTGAGATCTTATGTATATTCCCAAGAAAGGGCATTTTTTTAAAGCTTTATCTCACCTGTAATATAGTTTTGAAAAGTGTTGGCCTCAATGGTTATGCAGCTACTACACCTTCTGGACACTTGTTCCATCAGGTCCTTTTCGAGTAGGTAGCCCCCTTCTGTCCAAACTTGAAACCCAAGTTAGTCATCCTTACGCAGCACTTGTACCTGAAATGAAAATCACAGTACAACAATAAATTATTTCAAAGGAAATCAAACTTTTTGAAAGCTTTGGTAAATAGGTCTAGGAATGTGGATGAATCCAGATTAAGTGAAGCAATTTCATGCTCATTTACTGGTAAATTGTTACTGTCGCCCTATACTAATGTACATCGCAAAAACTATGTCTCTCTGAATATATTTTGCCTCTAAATTGATTCATTTAAGAAACTTTTGCCCATTCTCTCTCTCTCTCTCTCTCTTTATACTGTATACAATGATTGCAATACTCTTTCTCACTTATCAGTTGATTCATCTGTCATTATCATGCACAGTACAATCACAACCACAATCAAATGAAAGAAATGTAATGAAATGATATACAAATGTATGCTGAGAAAAATTGAATATTTTTATTGCTTACAAAAATAAATATTAACTGTACAAGAATAATTAAATAATTAACTACAAATCCAGTAATATCTATTATTTACAAAAATAAATAAATTATACACAAATAATAAAATTAAAATGTACAATAAATGATTCCATTTACATTAGCCAATAGCGAAGTGATGTAACAAAACCAGAAATTTTTATCCCCTTTGACCAAATGCCCCAAACCGGATATTTGTATCCCCTATGACCTAATGCCCAAAACTGGAAATTTTTATCCGCTTTGACCAAATGCCAAATCCAGTATCATTTATTATTTACAACAATAAATAAATACATTTATATACAAATGATTCCACTTGTGTAAGCCTTTATATCAATACCTTGTCATCCAAAACTGGTAATTTGTATCCCCTTTGACTAAATGCCCCAAACCAGATATATAATCCCCTTTGACCAAATGCCCCAAAACCGGATATTTTTATCCACTTTGACCACATGCAAAAGAAATTTCAATCCGCTTTGACCCAATAAAGCAAACTGGAAATTTTTATCCCCTTTGACCAAAAGCCCGAAGCCGGGAATTTTTATCCTGCTTTTTCCCCAATGATGCAAACTGGAAATTTTTATCCCCCTTTGAGCAAATGAACTAAACCTGAATTTATCATTCCCTTTGACCAAATGCTCCAAACCGGAAATTTTTATCCGCTTTGATCACATGCTCCAAGCCGGAAATTTTTATCCCCTTTGACCAAATGCCCCAAACCGCAAATTTTTATCCGCTTTGACCAAATGCCCCAAACAGGAAATTTTTATCCCCTTTGACCAAATGCCCCAAACCGGAAATTTTTATCCACTTTGACCAAATGCCCCAAACCGGAAATTTTTATCCGCTTTGACCAAATGCCCCAAACCGGATATTTTTATCCATTTTAACCACATGCAAAAGAAATTTCTATCTGCTTTGACCCAATGATGCAAACTAGAAATTTTTATCCCCTTTGACCAAATGACCCAAACCGGAAATTTTTATCCGCTTTGACCAAATGCCCCAAACCGGATATTTTTATCCATTTTGACCACAAGCAAAAGAAATTTTTATCTGCTTTGACCCAATGATGCAAACTGGGAATTTTTATCCCCTTTGACCAAATGACCCAAATCACAAATTTTTATCTGCTTTGACCAAATGCTCAAAATTGGAAATGTTTATCCACTTTGACCAAATGCCCAAAACCGGAAATTTTTATACGCTTTGACCCAATGATGCTAACTGGAAATTTTTATCCCCCTTGAGCAAATGACCCAAATCGGTAATTTTTATCCCCTTTGACCAAATGCTCCAAACCGGATATTTTTATCCCCTTTGACCACATGCAAAAAAACTTTTTATCCACTTTGACCCAATAATGCAAACTGGAAATTTTTATCCCCTTTGACCACATGCAAAAAAACCTTTTTATCCGCTTTGACCCTATAATGCAAACTGGAAATTTTTATCCCCTTTGACCAAATGACCCAAACCGGAAATTTTCATCTCCTTTGACCAAACGACCCGACCGGAAATTTTTATCTTCTTTGACCCAATTCCCAATCCAGAAATTTTTGTTTACAAAAATAAATGAATAAATGCATATAATGACATACATATACAAATGATTCCACTTGTGTAAGCCATTTGCAATACCATGCCATCAAAACTGGAGATTTTTATCCCCTTTGACCAAATGCACAAATCCGTAAATTTTTATCTCCTTTGACGAAATGCCCCAAATCAGAAATTTTTTATCCCCTCTTTCCAAATGTCAAAATCCAGTATCACATATTATTTACAAAAATAAATCAAATGCATATGAACTATATATAAATAATGAAATGCATATATGTACAATACACATACTAATTTATTCCAATTGCATTAGCCTCTATAGCAAAACCTAATTCCAAAACAAGAACAATTGATTCTATATGATTTCAAACATGAGATTGGTAAATTGCATTTCCTGTCTTCATCCCTGAAATATAAGGTTGTCCAAATACAGTAGATGAAAATACCATTTGAGAGTTTCAGATACAGATGCTGCAAAATAGCTGTCCATGCATTAAGCATTCAAAACTGATATTAGCACGAGGTCACTTTAGATTTCACACAAATGTTCACACAGACTTGTCCGTATGAAAATACCATTTGAGAATTTCAGATACAGATGCTGCAAAATAGCTGTCCATGCATTAAGCATTCAAAACTGATATTAGCACGAGGTCACTTTAGATTTCACACAAAGTACACACAGACCGTGTCCGTGTGCATTTTCTTATCTCATAGTACGATTACAAATAACCTAACTGTCGCTGTACTCATAGGGATCACTGTTGTCCATAAGTGTAGACTGCCGCACCATCATTCGAATTTGCTCCTCAACTTCATGGCATCCTGTCACTGTCACAGCTTTTCTCCCCAGTCTAATAGCTGCAACTGTAGCATCTGAAAATTGACAAAGAGGCGAGAAAAAAAAAAAAGAAAAAGACATTAAAGAGTTGTTACGACCACTGTTCACTGAAAGATGATTACTTCGCGGACAATAAGATTTACTCAAAGGAAATTCTTCGTAACTGAGGAGAATTTGGGATTAGAGGACTCTATCTCCAGCCGACATTATATAATGGAATTTCTGACATAATACAAATAATAAAAATAATGTTTATTGTGCTAGACAACATTACAAATAATCCTGAAATATAAATCGCCATTTCCTTAACTCACAAATAGTCCATTGACAACTATTTTAATGAGACAAGACCACGACACTTGGGGCAAAGGTAAATTGCCACTTGGTCTAATAGCCAAATGGCACATCATTCAGTCTAACAACAATTCGTCCATCACCCATTCGTCTAATCAACATTTCGTCTAATAACCAATTGGTCTATCACTTCGTCTTCACCACTTCATCTATAGCCAATTTGTCTAAAACCCATTTGGTCTAATACCCATTTGGTCTAAAACCATTTGGTCTAAAACCATTTGGTCTAAAAATCAGTTCGTCTAATGTTCACTTGGTCCAATATCTATTTCGGCTAAAACCAGTTGGTCTAATAACCAATTTGCTAAAATAAATATATCAATGGGGAAATAACTCCTCACTTATATTGGGCTTGACTTGAAGCAGAAATTTCAAAGAAAAATAATAGTGAAAAACTGGACAAAAAAAAAAGGAAGATTATGAATCTAACTAAACAGCTAACTTTATGATCAATCTCGATTCACATAAATTGAGGTTCATTATAACATAACAGGATATAATAAAAACTCACCAGCTATTGGTCCGTACACAAGGATCAGGTCATCAGCTGAAGTGAACCTTTCTATTAAGGTCCTGTACACCTCTCCTGACAGAATGGTCTCCAAATGTGGTGGCTTTTCTGCGACCTCGTCTGCTCTCCACACCGTAAGCACCAGATGTTGCACCTTGTCCTCTGCAGAAAAAAAAAACAAGTGACTGGAATAACCATGGGTCGAGAATAACTCTCCATTTACAAAGTTCATAATGAAAACTAATTTACTTGTGCTGTCTTATGTAAATCCAGCATAGGTTAACAGTTGGGTATAGAAACTATTTTCCTCATGCGGGGAAATTATTTGTTTTCTTTTAGCCTTTATTTCATCGAAGACATGTGTGTCACTGTGAGATCTGAAAAGCAAAATATCTCAGTAGCAAGGGGGGGGGGGGTCATTAAGGAAATTTTGAATGTTAAGTGCATCATAAATTGAGTATTCATGTTATATATTAGCCATAAGCCATACTGGAAATACTTTGAGTAGCATCTTCTCGAATTCATAAAGATGTCACTTTTTGCACCAGAGTTTGAATAACAAACAAATTCATTATGAAATAACTAATTACTAATTTTCCTTATTTCTTTTTCCAAAATTACTCTACAACAAATTTATATTTATATAAATTTAGTAGCTTCATACTGCTGGTAGCTTGAATTCAGTCAATGTCTGTTCAATTATTAAGTGTTAATGGTGTCATTTTCCCTACACCTAGAGAATATTACGTTTTGGATGTACAAACCTTCTTTATTCAGCAGAACGGAATATGTATGCTGCCTCCCTTGCAAATGATCAACAGTCCGGCCAGCTAATGCTACATCTTCACAGATGTATGCAAGCAGGGTCCTAGATTGGAAGGTCTTTTCCGTTGCTGTAATATCTGAATCCTGCAGTAATATGTATAAGACAAATATAATAATTATAATAATACATGTAGTTCGTTCTTCTATAGCGCCCTTCAGGACCGTAGGCCCTCTCAAAGCGCTTTACAATGTTCAATGTTTATAATCATAGGAAGCATTCATCAAAAAGGTAAGTTTTCAGCGCTCTCTTAAAAACGTCATCATGAATATCAATTGCTTTATCTCAACAAGCCAGATTGTAATTAGTATATGGTACAAATGACTCTGAAATGACCCCAATTTGTTGGCACATGCACATTTTTTTTTGATGAACGCGCTACTTGTTTAACATGTAAAATCATACTGGTGTGCGCATTGTGGTGAGTAGAAAAAGACAGCTTCGTCTGCACATATCAGAGATAAAGATAAACCTAAGGCCAAATAAAATTAATTCTTAGTTTCTCGTCCCCTCCTCCTCCTTCCTTTTTTTTCTGTTTGCCTCAATTCTTTTACTAGCTATTTTTGTTCTAAAATGAAATAAAATAAAATAAAAAACAATATGAAGTATTAATAATCATTATGATGCAAATTTTCCCTTCTTTTTAGCCTCGGAAGCACTACAAATAAAATTGAATGAAACTGCTTTTAAAAAATGTGTTGAAATAAACCCATAGCATTTTCATGTCTCAGTAAAATATTGAATATCAGAAAACAATAGAATCCCCTCTTCCTCACCCTTGAAAACTCTGGACAAGAAAGTAACAATCAAGTTCACTCAGCCAAACTTCAAAATAGTTTGCCTGAAATCCACTTCTATACTTACAGGGAAGATAACATCAAATCAAATTACATATAAAGCTGAGAAAATACTCCCTGTGTCTGTCTGCCCATGAACTGCAATGACAAAAATTCAACCCTTCTGAATGAACAGATTTTATTTTTTATTTTTTTGTCTTTTCTTTATTCTGGCTCACAGCACAAAAAAAATTTGTAAATCCACACGACTTGTGATTCCAGATTTCATACATGAATGAATACAGCAACATAAAGCAAAAATAAAGCATACCTGTTTGACATTGACAAATGCCAACTCTACTGAGCAGTTTGGCTCAAAGTCCCTCCTGGCAAAGTGCAACCCTGCCCCTACGTCCTGCCTGTTGTGGCTTCCTCTTCTCCAGGCTTTTGCCGCCTCCAACAATTTGAGAAAAGATCTTGGCACAGATTTCTTGAAGTCCATTCCTACAAGGATGAAAAAAGACAGGAATTTCAATACATCTGAAGGAAACATTTGTAACTGCTGTCTATGCATGTAGCATTATTATAGCTAATCACGCCTGCCCACGATGCCCTCACTATTAACCCCTGTGATTTGGAGAATGCTGTGCTAACATGGAAACATAATCTGCACAGCCAACTATATCATTTTCAAGCATCCTAATATATCGTAATTTTTCCTCCCATAGTGGATTTCAGAGCCTAAATATATGTATAATAATTTTTCTAGCGATGCTAATAGACCAGTTTGTAGTTAGCACATGTCCCAATTGACCCCAAATATCCACAGATCTTTCAAACATGGAGGGTCCCCTTTTTGTGCACTTTAGAAAAATCGTCCTGGGAGTGATAGAGGTGCCTCATGAATAACTTTTATTTCCTTCTTTAAAAAGAATACTTTCACCTGATAATCATGGAATGCACCATTGAGGCATAAATGAATAATTATTACATGACATTCTTGAGCGCATATCAAGTATTCGTGTCAGTGGGTTTTACAATTTGTCACAGATGACCTTTATCTGCTTGCTCAGATTGCATCTACAAACTGGCTTATTAGGAGGCGTACCTTAAATCTTACTTTCAATATTCTTTCAATTGATAACCATGATATTTTTTTGGAAAACATTGGGACAAATACAAATTCTGCAAAATATCAAGTTTCAATATGTGAAACGTCACTGTGAAATAATTCTTTATTTTGAAAAATATATTTATACAGTGTATTAGATACCAATTACACTGAATATACCAATACTGAACTTGATATCCAACCAATATTAGACAACATGTGTCTGACTTGTCCACTATGTTGATGTAATAATCTTTTGCAATATTTCCAAGTATTTGAACTAAAAGACCATTTTATGAATAATTACCACGATATGGTTTGAGGACATCCTCTGTGGTGTGCAGTGGGTAGTCCTTCACTGCCTCCTCCCATGAAGAAACTCTGAGCTGCTGAACAAGCTCTGCTTTTACCCCTTGTAACATCTTCTTGGTGCTGGCCACCACCTTCACATCTTTCAGGGCAATCTCCCCAGACACCACTCCAGATAGAACAGCATACCTCTCTCCCTCGCCGAGGCCTTGCAGTGGCAAAAACAACTGTGAAAAAATGAAAAAGTAGAAATAATTCTAAATATTAATTGAAAGTACATACTTATCCGATAATAAATTTCAGGTATACAGTGCATTAAAACAAATGTATACCCAACTTTGGTAGCTTCTAATTAAAAAGTTATAACCTCTACAGCCTTGAAATTTATTTCATAGTAAAGAGCAATTTATATTTTGTCCAATGATAGTTTATTCATAACCGTGATGCAATAGATGACTGAGTACCAGGCTTTTAAAAAAGTACTGTCAAAATCCTCTTGTGCCAAGTTTGGTCTGAAGCAACGAATGTGGGTCAAAACCAATTATGGATACATGTAATTCCAGTTTGAAAACAATTGCTTAGTTATTTCAATTGATTTTGTGCATATGAATAGAGCAGGTGTCAATGTCAACTCAAACTCAAGAATAGGCTTATTACAAGCATAATTTCTGATATTTTCTTTGTCATGATGACACCATCTCGGTTTCATCAGCATCTCTTTATTTAAGGAAACCCTTCTTATTGAGTTATTCAAAATGGACAAAGTTTATTTGGGAAGCTATCTTTTTTAGAAAAGTCTACTATCAATTACTTTGGTAATTCTCAACACATGTATCCTTCGATCCTTATATTATTGCAGTCTTTAAAGTCAGCAAACCTTTTAGTTCATGCGCTATGCGACGAAAACACCTTATGCACCTTATACAGGTGAAATGGTACAATGCAGCAAGTTTTTAGTTATCATATGAGACCATAAGTTAGGAGGCTGTGAAAATAATTGAGATTATCCTATGGATTGAAACAAGGTCATGTGAAAGCTTAGATACCCTGGATCGCTTTAAACATTGAAGCACGAAAGAGAATTCAACTTTTAAAAGGTTTTTAGCCTGAAGTAACACATTCGTAGGCTTGACCCACATTAACTTGCATCAGCCCAAACTTGGTATAAGGGGATTTTGTTGACACTTTTTAAAAATGCTGGTTCGCAGTCATCCGTGGCAGAAAAGTCATGAATGAGGTATCATTAGACAGAAAACAAGTTACTCTTTGCCTTCAAATAGATTTCATGATCACAATGGTTATAGCTTTTTAATTTGAAGCTATCAAAGTTGGATATATTTTTTTTTGTGATAAGCACTGTATAATCACAATAGCACCGAATTTCTGTTCTTCCTTATATATATATATATATCATTATCAACAATATTTTATTGCATCACCATTAAAGTTTGAAGTAATAATTTAATATCTGAAATGTTCTGAATTTCACTGCATGGTAATGACTTGATACAGGTATTATTAAACACAACTTACCGACTGCTTCACCTCCTTTCCATTCTCTCGCTCCATATCAAACACCCTGCTAACTTTTTCATAGCAGCGGCTGCTGTACAGCGCCAGTTGAAATGTAGGCTCCAATGCTTTCATTGCCTGCAAGAATGATCAAAACAGAAGTAAAAGTACAGATATATCACAAAAAATGTTTTTGCACTAGTACAGGTGGTGTCTCAATAGACCAGTTCTGCAATGTATACAAATTTATGCACACTTCTTCTCTGAGCACCTAGTGACGAGCTAGTCCATTAACCTGCTTTTTATAAATGAGCCTCAATGCTTGGAATCCAGTTTGCATACATTACTTGTTGCTATGCCCGGCAAGCTTTCAGGTTGTCAAGAACGACCTTTGTTTGAAAGGTATGTATAAAATTTGCATACATTACCGAAGCGGTCTATTGGGTCAGGAATTAAGCCACTCAAAATTTCTGTCTGTTAATTATTATAATTTCATTATGGGGTTTATTTTTCTGTGTTTTTTTTTTGGCAAAAGGCTATTTCAGAGCTCCCCATACCTCAGGTAGGAATCCTTGCTGAATTTCCCAACCACAATAAACTAAATGGGTTAAATGCCTTTCTAATAAAAATATCTAAATGCATGAGTAAACAGTTTTTTGCATTACCAGCAATGTTATACAAATATTGACTGCTCATGAGGATGATGGTGGAAATTATCACTCCCAAGGTGGTGTTCATACCGGACCTATCACCCCCGAGGCGGAGCCGAGGGTGTGTTCATACCGGAAGGGCAGAGGGAGTAATAATTTCCTCCTCCATCCGATTACAGAGCAGTCCATATTTGTTTTATATACCTCATCCTTTTCATTGATTCAATGATTCATGTTGAATTCTTATACGCGCTGCGCGTATATTGATTGATGTAGTCGTAGCCTAGCTAGCTAGCAACCTCGCGAAAAACCAAATTGTGTGTACGTATGTGTACACGTGAAAAAGTCGCGGAGGGGTTACATGTTCTATCACAGGGTTTAGGCGTTCTATCAATTGACCTAAGTGCATGATAATGACAGATGAATCAATTGATAAGTGAGAAAGAGTATTGCAGTTATTATATACAGTATAAAGAGAGAGAGAGAGTTAGGACTTAGAATGAAATTTAAAAGTAATTTAGCAATGAATGGGCACAAGTTTCTTAAATGAATCAATTTAGAGGCAAAATATATTCAGAGAGACATAGCTTTTGCGATGTACATTAGTATAGGGCGACAGTAACAATTTACCAGTAAATGAGCATAAAATTGATTCACTTAATCTGGATTCATCCACATCCCTAGACCTATTTACCAAAGCTTTCAAAAAGTTTGATTTCCTTTGAAATAATTTTTTGTTAGTACATTTTTAGTTTATAATCTGAGGTCTATCATCACATGTTCATTTTTAGGTTGCAAAAGCTGAGGTATTTAATGGCAAAGTTTTCTTAAAAATTGAACTTGGTCTATATCGTTTTTAATATTTGGATAAAAATTGTAACTGTAAATTATTGAGACCCCCCCCCCCCCCTCCCTCAATAAACCTTAATAAAAACAGGCTAAATTTTAGATGGTCTCAAAGTAATTTTAAAAGATACCCAATGTAAATCTTTGTTGATAGAGAAATAAATAGATCCTTAGATCTAAATAAATAAAATAATAAATGGCCAAACACAAAATTTAATAATTTGATTTCAATTTAAGTTGTTAAAGCTAACAACATATAAACAGGTCTACTAATTAGAAAGATAGTAGAATCTAGATTAGATCCAGATTCTAGGTCGAGTTAGACTAGATCTAACAGATACAATCTTTTGTTAAAACTGACCCTGTGTACATATTCTACCTTTCTCTAACATTTCTCTAGAATATAATTTATTATGTTGTTGGATGTAGAATCTAGATCAAGATTTAAAAAATCAACATGAATTTAATTAAGGAATGAAGGTAGAGTACACAGGTCTAAAAGTTACATGTACAGTCGGTTTACTCGTAGTCTAGAGCAAACTAGGTCTAACCATGACTATGGTCTAACGTTAGACTCTCCAACTAAAATTGCTAAACACGGTTAGAATCTAGATCTAGATCTAGATCATCTAGTCTAACTTGTTACTAGATCTATAGATCTAGCCTAAGTTAATAGGGTAGAGATCAAAGTTAGGTCTAACTTAACTGTTGGATCTAACGTTAAAACTAAAAATTATTGACTTAGACCCTCTAGTCTAGACGAAATCTAAATGTCCTTGAATAGTTCTAGGAACTCCTGGACTGGGCATGTGTGGAAATTCCAGGGAGGCGAAAGAGGAAGAGAAAAAAGAAGCAGAAGAAGAAGAAAAAAAAAAGAAAATAAGATGTAAACCGAGTTAGATATAGATCCAGATCTAAATGTTAGACTCCAGAGTTGCCTCTCGAGCCTATATATCTAACGTTAGATCCAACAAGAAAAAAGAGATGAATAAGAATTTGGAAAAGAAGAAACTTAAGGAGGAGCTTGAGAAGAAGACGAAACTCGAAAGGAGGAGGAGGAGAAAAATTCAAAAAGAAGGAAAAGAAGAGGAAGAAGAAGAAGGAGAATGAGGCGGAAGAAGAAGAAGAAGGACGAGGAGGACGAGGAGTAGAAGAAGAAGAAGAAGAAGAATTAAGTTTTTCACTTTTATTACTTTAGTTTTAACAATTACTTTGCATAGCTAACATTTTGTTAGATCTCTAAATAAATTCTTGTTGACTACATGTAGACCTACCTCGAACTGGATAGTTGGGACTGACCTTGTCTTGATTAAGGTGAATTGAGTCTCTTTTGACTTTGAGTTTGACACTCCTCGAAGTCTTTTCCTGGAACAGGCTACCTGTTGCTTATAAGTTCTTTTTCTTGCTCATCATATTCTAACTAGTCTATTTTGTTTCGCCCAGACCGTCCAATTATAGTGTCAGATCCTCGACCTTCACTGCTCAGTGGTTCGGTAATTCAAGCACAGTCTACGGTGCGGTACGCAGGTTTTAGCCCGCCACAGTTGTGGGAGCGAGTTGTGAGTTGTGTGCGTACAACTTCAGCTGTTTTTTTTTTTGTGTGATGAGCTTTTGCCTGGCTTTGCTTGGTGATCATCTCAATCAAGCAAATTGACGATGACGTCAACATTTTGCACCATCCTGATTGGCCAAAAGATTAAAATCGCACGACTCATCGCTGAAGATTCAGTATGTCGAATCTCTGCGATTTGGTCAGGGTACGATTGTCGTGCGACTGATCGGATCGCTGTCATAAGCTATAGCACACTACACGATCCGATCAAAAATCAGTCGCTTCGCAGTCGGATCGTACAGTGTGCGCCGGGCATAAGATGTGATAATATTTCTGCAAGATATTAATTATGATAATGTTGACAACAATGATGATAAGATAGTCATATAAGTGATGACAATGACAATAATGATATCTTGGTAATGATGATCATAATGACAACAGAAAATTTTGTTTGCGCACTGACGCGCGGATGTACACGTACGCGCGTGTTTAACGAAATGACTTTGACTGGAATAACATTGACCTTAACCATGCCAAATATGAAAGAAAAATGTCATTTCGTTATGAACATATGACCATAAGTTGATTTTCACAAAATTGCGCCTGGATGACGTCACGATAACCCGATGACCTTGAAAAAGATGCGGGAACTTGGCCTTATTAGGACTGATGACTGAGGAAAATATGAAGAAAATTGACTATGCTGATTTTGAGAAATCGTGGTATCAAATTGGACGCCTTGATATTGCAGGACACGTGGGAGATTAACCCCATAGCTTTAAAGGGCAATCCAACCCTGGTAATAAGATGATTTGTGTGAAAGCAGAAAAATAAGAAAAACAGGATGGTGAAAGTTTGCAAGAAATCTGACAAGGACTAAGAAAGTTATGGATGTTTGAAAAATGAGATCACTACATCTGTGCGAATCTCAAATTGGCAATTTGATGAGTCAACTGTGACATTTTCGTGGACAACTCTCCCATTTGTCGTACACAAAAATATCATTAATTTGCGGTTTTCTTTGAGGTGCTTTTACCCTCGGGGCTGTACTCAAAATATATTGGAGATAGCATATTGTTATAGGTCCTCATGAACGAAAAGATCGTACTGGGTAATGCATTTTTTTTAAAGTGACATTTTAGTCATTTTGTGTGTTAGAACGAATGGGGGAGTTGTCCACAGCTACATCATAGTGCCATTACCTATTCGGCCAATTTGAAATTCCCATATGCATAGTGATTACAAATTTCAAAAATTCATAACTTTCTTATTGCTTGTCCGATTTCATTCAAACTTTCACCAATCTGCTTCTCTGATTTTTCCTCTTTCTTTCAAAGCAACTTGCTATTAAGGTTGGATTTCCCTTTAATACACGACAGGGAATCAGATTGTACACAAACTACTGCACACTACTTTCCAATAGACATAACACGCAAAATAAGGCAGTTTATTCCATTGTTTGTGATTGTATATCGAAGAGGATGGCTGTATATCGAAGAGGATGGCAAAAAGGAAAGGCAAAAAGGAAAAAAAATAAAAAATGGACCCACCGGGGATCGAACCTGGGTCAACGGAATGGGAGGCAGGTGCTTGATCAATAGACGAAATGTTTCTAAAAAGATAACATGTAGACGAAAAACGGGATTCTCAAATGACATTTTGTACTTTAAAAAAAGGCACGATCCCGACATCTGATCAAAAATTAGAGGAATACTTGCGAAAGCTTATAGTCAAAGCTGTAACATACTAAAATATGGAAGATAATCGATCAGAAATAACAGAGATATTGCTCAAAGAAGACGGACATGTACAATGAATATCTGAGAAAAAGTCATCTCCCGTAGAGAATACACGCAAAATGTGAAAAATTGACAGGCCTCCTTTAATCGCATGAGTACGCAATGATGCTTTTGTCAAAATAAGAAATAGTGTTTTTGAGCTTGTCGATAATTTTCTCAGCTCCAACATATCAAAATTTGGAAGAAAATGGACCACTAATTACTGAAATATTGTCAAATGAATACAAAAACTATGACGTCATTTTTACAAAATCGATTTTTCGAGTTCATATGCGAATATGACGACGTTCCGATCGTACGACCACTCAATTTTATTCATGAATTCGAATGTACAACTTATAGGCTTTCAGAATATGTTAACAAATTGGGGGGGGGGGGGGGATTCTACGCCTTCTGACGAGCTATGGCGGATTCCATATAGGCATGTTTTTACCACTTTTTACATTATATTGCCCATTGACGCGCTCACGAATTTGAAAGTTTGACGCGCGAGAATGGCTGTAAATAGTTGGAAATTGTCAAAAATAGTGTCAGGACTACAAACCATGCAAAAAAACCCCCAGCCTTTTTACGTTTTCTACGCGCTGCGCGAGCGGGCGTGCACGCACGGAAAATTTGAAATGCTTAAAATGTCCTAAACTGTACTCTACTTTGATTAAAAAGTGATTTTGAGCGTTTTTTAAATTTTGACGCGCGCGTACGTGCGCGTCATGATGTGCAGGCGGATTTTGTTGACATGTTATGTTGACCCTTGACCTGAAGTTCATGTGTGTCAAATATGGTTTATTTTTGACAACTCGTTATGAAGATATGATCGGTTATGTGATTTCACAAAATGCCGCCTGGATGACGTCACGATGACCTGATGACCTAGAAAAAAATTCGGGTACTTCACCTTGATAGCCCTGATAATTGACTGAAATTAGATAAAAAATGAATGAGACGATTTTGAGTAATCGTCTGCACAAGAAAGTGGTTGAAAAAAATAAAGAAAATTCTGACGAAATTAAGAGGTGGTCTGTCACCTAATAATGATAATAATAAAGAAAATTCCGACGAAATTAAGAGGTGGTCTGTCCATGACAGACCACCTAATAATAATAATATTAAAGAAAATTCCGACGAAATTAAGAGGTGGTCTGTCAAGTGACAGACCACCTAATAAAGAAAATTCTGACGAAATTAAGAGGTGGTCTGTCCATGACAGACCACCTAATAATAATAATAATAAAGAAAATTCCGACGAAATTAAGAGGTGGTCTGTCGATACGACAGACCACCTATAAAGAAAAACAAAATGGACCACTGGGAATCGAACCTGGTCACCGGAATGGAAGGCAAGTGCTTTACCAATACACCAGAATATTTCCAATAGAGATTACACGTAAACGAAAAACGGGATTGTCAAATCACATTTTGTAGTTAAAAATGGGCATGTTCCCGACATCTGATCAAAAATTGGAGGGCACATTTGCTTATAGCTTCAGCTATAACATACTAAAATTTGGAAGAAAATCGAGCAGAAATAACAGAGATATTGCTCAAAGAAGACGGGCATGTACAATCAAGATTTGAGAAAAAGTCATGTCCCATAGACAATACACGCAAAATGTGAAAAATTGACATGCCTCCGTTAATTGCAAAAATACGCTATGATCCATTTGTCAAAATGAAAAATGGTGACAAAATACCTTGTAGAGAATTGTCTCAGCTACAACATATCAAAATTTAGAAGAAAATCGACAACATATTACTGAAATATTGTCAAATGAATACAAAACGTATGACGTCATTTTTTCAAAATCGATTTTCGAGTTCATATGCAAAGATGACAACGTTCCGATCAAACGACCACTCAATTTTATTCATGAATTCAAATGTAGAACTTATAGGCTTTCAGAATAGATAAAAAAATTGGGGGGGGTTCCACGCATTCTGTCGAGCTATGGCGGATTCCACATAGGCATGTTTTTACCACTTTTTACTTTATATTGCCCATTGGCGCGCGCGCGCGAATTTGAAAGTTTGACGCGCATGTGTGGCATTATGGAATTATGGGGTTTCTACGTTATTTATGTGTTGCGCATGTGGAAAACGCGCGCGTGGGCGAGGCGCATACGTGCGGAAATTTTCGAAATGCTAAAATGGCCTGAAACGTGTGCAAACAAAAATTGAGATGATTTAGAGTATTTTTTCATTTTTGGGCACGCACTGACGCGCGGACGTACGCGTACGCGCCCGTTTAACGAAATGACCTTGACCGGATTGACATTGCCCTTGACCATGCAAAATATGAATAAGAAATGACATTTCGTTGTGAAGATATGACCATAAGTTGATTTTCACAAAATGGCGCCTGGATGACGTCATGATAAATTGATGACCTTGAAAACTATACGGGAATTGGATCTTATAAAACATGATAACAGATGAAAATTTAAAGAAAATTGACTGAACAGATTTTGAGGAAAAAAAAAAAAAGATGGACCCATCGGGGATTGAACCTTGGTCACCGGATTGGGAGGCAAGTGCTTTCCCAATAGACCAAAATATTTCCAACAGAGATAACACGTAAACGATAAACGGGATTCTGAAATCACATTTTGTAGTTTAAAAATGGGCATCATCCCGACATCTGATCAAAAATTGGAGGGCACTTTGCTAAAAGCTTATAGTCCCAGCTACAACATATTCAAAGCTTGACGAGAATCGAGCATAAATAACAGAGATATTGCTCAAAGAAGATTGAAATGTAGAATCAAGATTTGAGAAAAAGTCATGTCCCGTAGAGAATACACGCAAAATGTGAAAAAATTGATATGCCTCCTTTAATCGCAAAAAAATTCGCCATGATCCCTTTGTCAAAATGAAACATTGTGATGACTAGTCTTGTAGAGAATTGTCTCAGCTACAGCATATCAAAATTTGGAAGAAAATCGACACCCTAATACTGAAATATTGTCAAATGAATACAAAAATTATGACGTCATTTTTTTTTTAATCGATTTTTTTTTTTTTTTTTTGGAGTTCATATGCAAATATGACGACGTTCGATCGAACGACCACTCAATTTTATTCATGAAATCGAATGTACAACTTAAAGGCTTTCAGAATATGTAAAAAAATTGGGGGGGGGGGGGGGGGGTATCCAGGCATTCTGACGAGCTGTGGCTGATTCCAGATAGGCATGTTTTTACCACTTTTTACATTATATTGCCCATTGGTACGCGCACGAATTTAAAAGTTTCACTCGCGCGTGTGGCATTATGGAATGTCGAGAATGACTGTAAATAGTTGGGAATTGTCAAGAATAGTGTCAGGAATACAAATCATGCGCAAAAAGGGCGTTTTTTACTTTCTGTACGCGCGCGAGCGCGTAACGCACACGTGGGCGCTTACGCACGGAAAATTTTGAAATGCTTAAAATGTCCTGAAACGTACTCTTATTTGATTAAAAAGTGATTTTGAGCATTTTTAAATTTCGACGAACGCGTACGTGCGCGTCATGATCCGCGCGCTAATATTGTTGACGAAATTAAGAGCTGATCTGTCTACGACAGACCACCTAATAATAAATAAAGAAAATTCTGACGAAAACGGGTAGATTGTCAGTACACTTACAAAAATGGGAAGAACTAAAGGTAACTTTGGTAACCTTACTGTAATTGTGTGTGGTGTGTGTGTGTGTGTGGTGTGTGTGTGTGTGTGGGGGGGGGTGATTTGGTAATGTTTTCTTTTGGGAGGGGTATAATTTGTTTTTATTGATTGATTTCATTCTTTTTCTGAAATAGTGTAGGCCTATATGTAGGCCTAATTTAGGATATTTGTACTTCATGAGTATGGTTGATAACCTATGAACTGCATCTTTTTTGTATGAAGTCAGTCTGTATAAGTCAGTTCCATTTTTTAATGAAGAGTTATTTTTATTATTTATACATGTATACATTTATATACATGTGTATTGTTTCCCTTCTGGGAGGGGGGGGGGGGCTATTTTATGAAAAGATTTCATTCACTGTTTTCTTTAAATTTTTTTGAATTTCAGTTATTCTTTTATAGAAAATGTTACATGATAATGTGTTTTATTGGTTATATGCATGTACTTGCATTGAAACGATGAATAATGATTTATGTATAATTATTGAGTGGAATCAAAATAAAAATCATTGAAAAAAAGGGGGGGGTATGTGGTTCAAAATACGAAGCAACGGAAGTTATATAAGAAAAGAGTATAGTAAGAGCAAGTGAAATAATGATATTTGGCTTTAAGAATATCACATAAGCATTTTAAGAGGTAAAAATTGTCCGACCAATCAGCCAAACATCGGCCGCGCCCTTTACAGAAAAAAAATAAATAAAGATGGTACCTTATCTTTCTTCCTCATGTGAGAAACATTTAGATGAATTCTAAAGATGATATTTGGTAGAATTAAATTTCCATTACTGTAATTGATATGAATTTCTTTCACAATTCAAAAGTAATTGAGGCGTAATTAAACTTCTAATTTCAACAAAGAGCAATGATTATATTATTTTAAAGAATATCTTCCTTCCTCATGTGATAAACATTTCCATTATTTCCAAAGATGATGTTTGGTAGAATTACTATTCAGAAAGTGCAAGTAATTAGATATCAGGGTGTCAAATCTGCTAAATGGAAAGAAAATATGGACTTTAATAACCACTTTTATTTTAGAAACAATATCTTAATTAGCCATAAGTTATGTTCACACATTGCTGCACACCAGCTTCAGTTAATGAATGCTAGGAAATGGAATTTGAAGGCAGATAGAGAGAAAAAAGAAATCCGGTTGTTGATTTAAAATGGTTTATATATACAATTCTTGGAAAAGAAACATAAGGCGATTTTCATGAATTTGTTTTTTAAGGAATATAATACACATTGTATTAATCTTACGAAAGGGTTGGACATAAACAGATGTGGCAATTAGAGATTCCTCCCTTTTTGTCTTTTGCTTACGTGTTTAACTATTAAACCTCAATTTCCTTTCTTTTTATGGTGTTTACAACCACAGTTGGTAAGTAAAATGTATACAGTTTTATGCTGTTTTCCATTACTGTAATTGATATGAATTTCTTTCACAATTCAAAAGTAATTGAGGCGTAATTAAACTTCTAATTTCAACAAAGAGCAATGATTATATTATTTTAAAGAATATCTTCCTTCCTCATGTTACAAACATTTCCATTATTTCCAAAGATGATGTTTGGTAGAATTACTATTCAAAAAGTGCAAGTAATTAGATATCAGGGTGTCAAATCTGCTAAATGGAAAGAAAATATGGACTTTAATAACCACTTTTATTTTAGAAACAATATCTTAATTAGCCATAAGTTATGTTCACACATTGCTGCAATTCAGCTTCAGTTAATGAATGCTAGGAAATGTAATTTGAAGGCAGATAGAGAGAAAAAAGAAATCCGGTTGTTGATTTAAAATGGTTTATATATACAAATCCTGGAAAAGAAACATAAGGCGATTTTCATGAATTTGTTTTTTAAGGAATATAATACACATTGTATTAATCTTAGGAAAGGGTTGGACATAAACAGATGTGGCAATTAGAGATTCCTCCCTTTTTGTCTTTTGTTTACGTGTTTAACTATTAAACCTCAATTTCCTTTCTTTTTATGGTGTTTACAACCACAGATGGTAAGTAAAATGTATACAGTTTTATGCTGTTTTCCATTACTGTAATTGATATGAATTTCTTTCACAATTCAAAAGTAATTGAGGCGTAATTAAACTTCTAATTTCAACAAAGAGCAATGATTATATTATTTTAAAGAATATCTTCCTTCCTCATGTTACAAACATTTCCACTATTTCCAAAGATGATGTTTGGTAGAATTACTATTCAAAAAGTGCAAGTAATTAGATATCAGGGTGTCAAATCTGCTAAATGGAAAGAAAATATGGACTTTTAACCACTTTTTATTTTAGAAACAATATCTTAATTAGCCATAAGTTATGTTCACACATTGCTGCACACCAGCTTCAGTTAATGAATGCTAGGAAATGGAATTTGAAGGCAGATAGAGAGAAAAAAGAAATCCGGTTGTTGATTTAAAATGGTTTATATATACAAATCCTGGAAAAGAAACATAAGGCGATTTTCATGAATTTGTTTTTTAAGGAATATAATACACATTGTATTAATCTTAGGAAAGGGTTGGACATAAACAGATGTGGCAATTAGATATTCCTCCCGTTTAGTCTTTTGCTTACGTGTTTAACTATTAAACTTCAATTTCCTTTCTTTTTATGGTGTTTACAACCACAGTTGGTAAGTAAAATGTATACAGTTTTATGCTGTTTTCCATTACTGTAATTGATATGAATTTCTTTCACAATTCAAAAGTAATTGAGGCGTAATTAAACTTCTAATTTCAACAAAGAGCGATGATTATATTATTTTAAAGAATATCTTCCTTCCTCATGTGATAAACATTACCATTTTTTCCAAAGATGATGTTTGGTAGAATTACTTTTCAGAAAGTGGAAGTAATTAGATATCAGGGTGTCAAATCTGCTAAATGGAAAGAAAATATGGACTTTAATAACCACTTTTATTTTAGAAACAATATCTTAACAAGCCATAAGTTATGTTCACACATTGCTGCAAACCGGCTTCAGTTAATGAAAGCTAGGAAATGGAATTTGAAGCTAGATAGAGAGAAAAAAAATCCGGTTGTTGATTTAAAATGGTTTATATATACAAATCCTGGAAACGAAACATAAGGCGATTTTCATGAATTTGTTTTTTAAGGAATGTAATACACATTGTATTAATCTGAGGAAAGGGTTGGACATAAACAGATGTGGCAATTAGAGATTCCTCCCTTTTTGTCTTTTGTTTACGTGTTTAACTATTAAACCTCAATTTCCTTTCTTTTTATGGTGTTTACAACCACAGATGGTAAGTAAAATGTATACAGTTTTATGCTGTTTTCCATTACTCTAATTGATATAAATTTCTTTAACAATACAAAGTAATTGAGGTGTAATTAAACTTCTACTTTCAACAAAGAGTAATGATTATTTTATTTTAAAGAATATCTTCCTTCCTCATGTGATAAACATTTCCATTATTTCCAAAGATGATGTTTGGTAGAATTAATTTTCAGAAAGTGGAAGTAATTAGATATCAGGGTGTCAAATCTGCTAAATGGAAAGAAAATATGGACTTTAATAACCACTTTTATTTTAGAAACAATATCTTAATTAGCCATAAGTTATGTTCACACATTGCTGCACACCAGCTTCAGTTAATGAATGCTAGGAAATGGAATTTGAAGGCAGATAGAGAGAAAAAAGAAATCCGGTTGTTGATTTAAAATGGTTTATATATACAATTCCTGGAAAAGAAACATAAGGCGATTTTCATGAATTTGTTTTTTAAGGAATATAATACACATTGTATTAATCCTAGAAAAGGGTTGGACATAAACAGATGTGGCAATTAGATATTCCTCCCGTTTAGTCTTTTGCTTACGTGTTTAACTATTAAACCTCAATTTCCTTTCTTTTTATGGTGTTTACAACCACAGTTGGTAAGTAAAATGTATACAGTTTTATGCTGTTTTCCATTACTGTAATTGATATGAATTTCTTTCACAATTCAAAAGTAATTGAGGCGTAATTAAACTTCTAATTTCAACAAAGAGCAATGATTATATTATTTTAAAGAATATCTTCCTTCCTCATGTGATAAACATTTCCATTATTTCCAAAGATGATGTTTGGTAGAATTACTTTTCAGAAAGTGGAAGTAATTAGATATCAGGGTGTCAAATCTGCTAAATGGAAAGAAAATATGGACTTTAATAACCACTTTTATTTTAGAAACAATATCTTAACAAGCCATAAGTTATGTTCACACATTGCTGCAAACCGGCTTCAGTTAATGAAAGCTAGGAAATGGAATTTGAAGGTAGATAGAGAGAAAAAAAATCCGGTTGTTGATTTAAAATGGTTTATATATACAAATCCTGGAAACGAAACATAAGGCGATTTTCATGAATTTGTTTTTTAAGGAATGTAATACACATTGTATTAATCTGAGGAAAGGGTTGGACATGAACAGATGTGGCAATTAGAGATTCCTCCCTTTTTGTCTTTTGTTTACGTGTTTAACTATTAAACCTCAATTTCCTTTCTTTTTATGCTGTTTACAACCACAGATGGTAAGTAAAATGTATACAGTTTTATGATGTTTTCCATGACTCTAATTGATATAAATTTCTTTAACAATACAAAGTAATTGAGGTGTAATTAAACTTCTACTTTCAACAAAGAGCAATGATTATATTATTTTAAAGAATATCTTCCTTCCTCATGTGATAAACATTTCCATTATTTCCAAAGATGATGTTTGGTAGAATTAATTTTCAGAAAGTGGAAGTAATTAGATATCAGGGTGTCAAATCTGCTAAATGGAAAGAAAATATGGACTTTAATAACCACTTTTATTTTAGAAACAATATCTTAATTAGCCATAAGTTATGTTCACACATTGCTGCACACCAGCTTCAGTTAATGAATGCTAGGAAATGGAATTTGAATGCAGATAGAGAGAAAAAAGAAATCCGGTTGTTGATTTAAAATGGTTTATATATACAATTCTTGGAAAAGAAACATAAGGCGATTTTCATGAATTTGTTTTTTAAGGAATATAATACACATTGTATTAATCCTAGAAAAGGGTTGGACATAAACAGATGTGGCAATTAGAGATTCCTCCCTTTTTGTCTTTTGCTTACGTGTTTAACTATTAAACCTCAATTTCCTTTCTTTTTATGTTGTTTACAACTACAGTTGGTAAGTAAAATGTATACAGTTTTATGCTGTTTTCCATTAATCTAATTGAAATAAATTTCTTTAACAATACAAAGTAACTGAGGCGTAATTAAACTTCTAATTTCAACAAAGAGCAATGATTATATTATTTTAAAGAATATCTTCCTTCCTCATGTGACAAACATTTCCATTATTTCCAAAGATGATGTTTGGTAGAATTACTTTTCAGAAAGTGGAAGTAATTAGATATCAGGGTGTCAAATCTGCTAAATGGAAAGAAAATATGGACTTTTAACCACTTTTATTTTAGAAACAATATCTTAATTAGCCATAAGTTATGTTCACACATTGCTGCACACCAGCTTCAGTTAATGAATGCTAGGAAATGGAATTTGAATGCAGATAGAGAGAAAAAAGAAATCCGATTGTTGATTTAAAATGGTTTATATATACAAATCCTGGAAACGAAACATAAGGCGATGTTCATGAATTTGTTTTTTAAGCAATATATTACACATTGTATTAATCTAAGGAAAGGGTTGGACATAAAACAGATGTGGCAATTAGAAATTCCTCCTCTTTTTTTTTTTTTTTTTTTTTTTGCTTACGTGTTTTACTATTGAAGCTCAATTTCCTTTCTTTTTATACTGTTTACAACCACAGGAGGTAAGTAAAATGTATACAGTTTTATGCTGTTTTCCATTACTCTAATTGATATCAATTTCTTTAACAATACAAAGTAATTGAGACGTAATTAAACTTCTAATTTCAACAAAGAGCAATGATTCTATTATTTTAAAGAATATCTTCCTTCCTCATGTTACAAACATTTCCACTATTTCCAAAGATGATGTTTGGTAGAATTACTATTCAAAAAGTGCAAGTAATTAGATATCAGGGTGTCAAATCTGCTAAATGGAAAGAAAATATGGACTTTAATACCCACTTTTGTTTTAGAAACAATATCTTAATTAGCCATAAGTTATGTTCACACATTGCTGCAATCCAGCTTCAGTTAATGAATGCTAGGAAATGGAATTTGAAGGTAGATAGAGAGAAAAAAAATCCGGTTGTTGATTTAAAATGGTTTATATATACAATTCTTGGAAAAGAAACATAAGGCGATTTTCATGAATTTGTTTTTTAAGGAATATAATACACATTGTATTAATCCTAGAAAAGGGTTGGACATAAACAGATGTGGCAATTAGAGATTCCTCCCTTTTTGTCTTTTGCTTACGTGTTTAACTATTAAACCTCAATTTCCTTTCTTTTTATGTTGTTTACAACTACAGTTGGTAAGTAAAATGTATACAGTTTTATGCTGTTTTCCATTACTCTAATTGAAATAAATTTCTTTAACAATACAAAGTAACTGAGGCGTAATTAAACTTCTAATTTCAACAAAGAGCAATGATTATATTATTTTAAAGAATATCTTCCTTCCTCATGTGATAAACATTTCCATTATTTCCAAAGATGATGTTTGGTAGAATTACTTTTCAGAAAGTGGAAGTAATTAGATATCAGGGTGTCAAATCTGCTAAATGGAAAGAAAATATGGACTTTTAACCACTTTTATTTTAGAAACAATATCTTAATTAGCCATAAGTTATGTTCACACATTGCTGCACACCAGCTTCAGTTAATGAATGCTAGGAAATGGAATTTGAATGCAGATAGAGAGAAAAAAAATCCGATTGTTGATTTAAAATGGTTTATATATACAAATCCTGGAAACGAAACATAAGGCGATTTTCATGAATTTGTTTTTTAAGGAATATAATACACATTGTATTAATCTAAGGAAAGGGTTGGACATAAAACAGATGTGGCAATTAGAGATTCCTCCCTTTTTGTCTTTTGCTTACTTGTTTAACTATTAAACCTCAATTTCCTTTCTTTTTATGGTGTTTACAACCACAGTTGGTAAGTAAAATGTATACAGTTTTATGCTGTTTTCCATTACTGTAATTGATATAAATTTCTTTCACAATTCAAAAGTAATTGAGGCGTAATTAAACTTCTAATTTCAACAAAGAGCAATGATTATATTATTTTAAAGAATATCTTCCTTCCTCATGTGACAAACATTTCCATTATTTCCAAAGATGATGTTTGGTAGAATTACTATTCAAAAAGTGCAAGTAATTAGATATCAGGGTGTCAAATCTGCTAAATGGAAAGAAAATATGGACTTTAATACCCACTTTTGTTTTAGAAACAATATCTTAATTAACCATAAGTTATGTTCACACATTGCTGCAAACCAGCTTCAGTTAATGAATGCTAGGAAATGGAATTTGAAGGTAGATAGAGAGAAAAAAAAACCGGTTGTTGATTTAAAATGGTTTATATATACAATTCCTGGAAAAGAAACATAAGGCGATTTTCATGAATTTGTTTTTTAAGGAATATAATACACATTGTATTAATCTTAGAAAAGGGTTGGACATAAACAGATGTGGCAATTAGAGATTCCTCCCTTTTTGTCTTTTGCTTACGTGTTTAACTATTAAACCTCAATTTCCTTTCTTTTTATGGTGTTTACAACCACAGTTGGTAAGTAAAATGTATACAGTTTTATGCTGTTTTCCATTACTGTAATTGATATGAATTTCTTTCACAATTCAAAAGTAATTGAGGCGTAATTAAACTTCTAATTTCAACAAAGAGCAATGATTATATTATTTTAAAGAATATCTTCCTTCCTCATGTGATAAACATTTCCATTATTTCCAAAGATGATGTTTGGTAGAATTACTTTTCAGAAAGTGGAAGTAATTAGATATCAGGGTGTCAAATCTGCTAAATGGAAAGAAAATATGGACTTTAATACCCACTTTTGTTTTAGAAACAATATCTTAATTAACCATAAGTTATGTTCACACATTGCTGCACACCAGCTTCAGTTAATGAATGCTAGGAAATGGAATTTGAAGGTAGATAGAGAGAAAAAAAAACCGGTTGTTGATTTAAAATGGTTTATATATATACAAATACCGGAAACGAAACATAAAGCGATGTTCATGAATTTGTTTTTTAAGGAATATAATACACATTGTATTAATCTAAGGAAAGGGTTGGACATAAAGCAAATGTGGCAATTAGAGATTCCTCCCTTTTTGTCTTTTGCTTACTTGTTTAACTATTAAACCTCAATTTCCTTTCTTTTTATGTTGTTTACAACTACAGTTGGTAAGTAAAATGTATACAGTTTTATGCTGTTTTCCATTACTCTAATTGAAATAAATTTCTTTAACAATACAAAGTAACTGAGGCGTAATTAAACTTCTAATTTCAACAAAGAGCAATGATTCTATTATTTTAAAGAATATCTTCCTTCGTCATGTGATAAACATTTCCATTATTTCCAAAGATGATGTTTGGTACAATTACTTTTCAGTAAGTGGAAGTAATTAGATATCAGGGTGTCAAATCTACTAAATGGAAAGAAAATATGGACTTTTAACCACTTTTGTTTTAGAAACAACATCTTAATTAGCCATAAGTTATGTTCACACATTGCTGCAATTCAGCTTCAGTTAATGAATGCTAGGAAATGGAATTTGAATGCAGATAGAGAGAAAAAAGAAATCCGATTGTTGATTTAAAATGGTTTATATATACAAATCCTGGAAACGAAACATAAGGCGATGTTCATGAATTTGTTTTTTAAGGAATATAATACCTATTGTATTAATCTAAGGAAAGGGTTGGACATAAAACAGATGTGGCAATTAGAAATTCCTCCCTTTTTTTTTTTTTTTTTTTTTTGCTTACGTGTTTTAACTATTGAAGCTCAATTTCCTTTCTTTTTATACTGTTTACAACCACAGGAGGTAAGTAAAATGTATACAGTTTTATGCTGTTTTCCATTACTCTAATTGATATAAATTTCTTTAACAATACAAAGTAATTGAGACGTAATTAAACTTCTAATTTCAACAAAGAGCAATGATTATATTATTTTAAAGAATATCTTCCTTCCTCATGTTACAAACATTTCCATTATTTCCAAAGATGATGTTTGGTAGAATTACTATTCAAAAAGTGCAAGTAATTAGATATCAGGGTGTCAAATCTGCTAAATGGAAAGAAAATATGGACTTTAATACCCACTTTTGTTTTAGAAACAATATCTTAATTAGCCATAAGTTATGTTCACACATTGCTGCAAACCAGCTTCAGTTAATGAATGCTAGGAAATGGAATTTGAAGGTAGATAGAGAGAAAAAAAATCCGGTTGTTGATTTAAAATGGTTTATATATACAAATCCTGGAAACGAAACATAAGGCGATTTTCATGAATTTGTTTTTTAAGGAATATAATACACATTGTATTAATCTTAGGAAAGGGTTGGACATAAACAGATGTGGCAATTAGAGATTCCTCCCTTTTTGTCTTTTGCTTACGTGTTTAACTATTAAACCTCAATTTCCTTTCTTTTTATGGTGTTTACAACCACAGTTGGTAAGTAAAATGTATACAGTTTTATGCTGTTTTCCATTACTCTAATTGATATAAATTTCTTTCACAATTCAAAAGTAATTGAGGCGTAATTAAACTTCTAATTTCAACAAAGAGCAATGATTATATTATTTTAAAGAATATCTTCCTTCCTCATGTGACAAACATTTCCATTATTTCCAAAAATGATGTTTGGTAGAATTACTATTCAAAAAGTGCAAGTAATTAGATATCAGGGTGTCAAATCTGCTAAATGGAAAGAAAATATGGACTTTAATACCCACTTTTGTTTTAGAAACAATATCTTAATTAGCCATAAGTTATGTTCACACATTGCTGCAAACCAGCTTCAGTTAATGAATGCTAGGAAATGAAATTTGAAGGTAGATAGAGAGAAAAAAAAACCGGTTGTTGATTTAAAATGGTTTATATATACAAATCCGGAAACGAAACATAAAGCGATGTTCATGAATTTGTTTTTTAAGGAATATAATACACATTGTATTAATCTAAGGAAAGGGTTGGACATAAAGCAAATGTGGCAATTAGAGATTCCTCCCTTTTTGTCTTTTGCTTACGTGTTTAACTATTAAACCTCAATTTCCTTTCTTTTTATGTTGTTTACAACTACAGTTGGTAAGTAAAATGTATACAGTTTTATGCTGTTTTCCATTACTCTAATTGAAATAAATTTCTTTAACAATACAAAGTAACTGAGGCGTAATTAAACTTCTAATTTCAACAAAGAGCAATGATTATATTATTTTAAAGAATATCTTCCTTCCTCATGTGATAAACATTTCCATTATTTCCAAAGATGATGTTTGGTAGAATTACTTTTCAGTAAGTGGAAGTAATTAGATATCAGGGTGTCAAAGAAAATATGGACTTTAATACCCACTTTTGTTTTAGAAACAATATCTTAATTAGCCATAAGTTATTTTCACACATTGCTGCAATCCAGCTTCAGTTAATGAATGCTAGGAAATGGAATTTGAAGGTAGATAGAGAGAAAAAAAATCCGGTTGTTGATTTAAAATGGTTTATATATACAAATCCTGGAAACGAAACATAAGGCGATTTTCATGAATTTGTTTTTTAAGGAATATAATACCTATTGTATTAATCTAAAGAAAGGGTTGGACATAAAACAGATGTGGCAATTAGAAATTTCTCCCTTTTTGTCTTTTGCATACTTCTTTAACTACTAAACCTCAATTTCCTTTCTTTTTATGGTGTTTACAACCACAGAACGTAAGTAAAATGTATACAGTTTTATGATGTTTTCCATTACTCTAATTGATATAAATTTCTTTAACAATACAAAGTAATTGAGGTGTAATTAAACTTCTAATTTCAACAAAGAGCAATGATTATATTATTTTAAAGAATATCTTCCTTCCTCATGTTACAAACATTTCCACTATTTCCAAAGATGATGTTTGGTAGAATTACTATTCAAAAAGTGCAAGTAATTAGATATCAGGGTGTCAAATCTGCTAAATGGAAAGAAAATATGGACTTTAATACCCACTTTTGTTTTAGAAACAATATCTTAATTAACCATAAGTTATGTTCACACATTGCTGCACACCAGCTTCAGTTAATGAATGCTAGGAAATGGAATTTGAAGGTAGATAGAGAGAAAAAAGAAATCCGATTGTTGATTTAAAATGGTTTATATATACAAATCCTGGAAACGGAACATAAGGCGATGTTCATGAATTTGTTTTTTAAGCAATATATTACACATTGTATTAATCTAAGGAAAGGGTAGGACATAAAACAGATGTGGCAATTAGAAATTCCTCCCTTTTTTTTTTTTTTTTCCCCTTACGTGTTTAACTATTAAACTTCAATTTCCTTTCTTTTCATGCTGTTTACAACCACAGGACGTAAGTAAAATGTATACAGTTTTATACTGTTTTCCATTACTCTAATTGATATAAATTTCTTTAACAATACAAAGTAACTGAGGCGTAATTAAACTTCTAATTTCAACAAAGAGCAATGATTACTTCATTTCAAAGAATATCTTCCTTCCTCATGTGATAAACATTTCCATTATTTCCAAAGATGATGTTTGGTAGAATTACTTTTCAGTAAGTGGAAGTAATTAGATATCAGGGTGTCAAAGAAAATATGGACTTTAATACCCACTTTTGTTTTAGAAACAATATCTTAATTAGCCATAAGTTATTTTCACACATTGCTGCAATCCAGCTTCAGTTAATGAATGCTAGGAAATGGAATTTGAAGGTAGATAGAGAGAAAAAAAATCCGGTTGTTGATTTAAAATGGTTTATATATACAAATCCTGGAAACGAAACATAAGGCGATTTTCATGAATTTGTTTTTTAAGGAATATAATACCTATTGTATTAATCTAAAGAAAGGGTTGGACATAAAACAGATGTGGCAATTAGAAATTTCTCCCTTTTTGTCTTTTGCATACCTCTTTAACTACTAAACCTCAATTTCCTTTCTTTTTATGGTGTTTACAACCACAGAACGTAAGTAAAATGTATACAGTTTTATGCTGTTTTCCATTACTCTAATTGATATAAATTTCTTTAACAATACAAAGTAATTGAGGTGTAATTAAACTTCTAATTTCAACAAAGAGCAATGATTATATTATTTTAAAGAATATCTTCCTTCCTCATGTGACAAACATTTCCATTATTTCCAAAGATGATGTTTGGTAGAATTACTATTCAAAAAGTGCAAGTAATTAGATATCAGGGTGTCAAATCTGCTAAATGGAAAGAAAATATGGACTTTAATACCCACTTTTGTTTTAGAAACAATATCTTAATTAACCATAAGTTATGTTCACACATTGCTGCAAACCAGCTTCAGTTAATGAATGCTAGGAAATGGAATTTGAAGGTAGATAGAGAGAAAAAAAATCCGGTTGTTGATTTAAAATGGTTTATATATACAAATCCTGGAAACGAAACATAAGGCGATTTTCATGAATTTGTTTTTTAAGGAATATAATACCTATTGTATTAATCTAAGGAAAGGGTTGGACATAAAACAGATGTGGCAATTAGAAATTCCTCCCTTTTTTAATTTTTTTTTTTCCTTACGTGTTTAACTATTAAACCTCAATTTCCTTTCTTTTTATGCTGTTTACAACCACAGCACGTAAGTAAAATGTATACAGTTTTATGCTGTTTTCCATTACTCTAATTGATATAAATTTCTTTAACAATACAAAGTAACTGAGGCGTAATTAAACTTCTAATTTCAACAAAGAGCAATGATTACTTCATTTTAAAGAATATCTTCCTTCCTCATGTGATAAACATTTCCATTATTTCCAAAGATGATGTTTGGTAGAATTACTTTTCAGTAAGTGGAAGTAATTAGATATCAGGGTGTCAAAGAAAATATGGACTTTAATACCCACTTTTGTTTTAGAAACAATATCTTAATTAGCCATAAGTTATTTTCACACATTGCTGCAATCCAGCTTCAGTTAATGAATGCTAGGAAATGGAATTTGAAGGTAGATAGAGAGAAAAAAAATCCGGTTGTTGATTTAAAATGGTTTATATATACAAATCCTGGAAACGAAACATAAGGCGATTTTCATGAATTTGTTTTTTAAGGAATATAATACCTATTGTATTAATCTAAAGAAAGGGTTGGACATAAAACAGATGTGGCAATTAGAAATTCTCCCTTTTTGTCTTTTGCATACCTCTTTAACTACTAAACCTCAATTTCCTTTCTTTTTATGGTGTTTACAACCACAGAACGTAAGTAAAATGTATACAGTTTTATGCTGTTTTCCATTACTCTAATTGATATAAATTTCTTTAACAATACAAAGTAATTGAGGTGTAATTAAACTTCTAATTTCAACAAAGAGCAATGATTATATTATTTTAAAGAATATCTTCCTTCCTCATGTTACAAACATTTCCATTATTTCCAAAGATGATGTTTGGTAGAATTACTATTCAAAAAGTGCAAGTAATTAGATATCAGGGTGTCAAATCTGCTAAATGGAAAGAAAATATGGACTTTAATACCCACTTTTGTTTTAGAAACAATATCTTAATTAACCATAAGTTATGTTCACACATTGCTGCAAACCAGCTTCAGTTAAAGAATGCTAGGAAATGGAATTTGAAGCTAGATAGATAGAAAAAAATTCCGGTTGTTGATTTAAAATGGTTTATATATACAAATCCTGGAAACGAAACATAAGGCGATTTTCATGAATTTGTTTTTTAAGGAATATAATACCTATTGTATTAATCTAAGGAAAGGGTTGGACATAAAACAGATGTGGCAATTAGAAATTCCTCCCTTTTTTAACTTTTTTTTTTTTTGCTTACGTGTTTAACTATTAAACCTCAATTTCCTTTCTTTTTATGCTGTTTACAACCACAGTACGTAAGTAAAATGTATACAGTTTTATGCTGTTTTCCATTACTCTAATTGATATAAATTTCTTTAACAATACAAAGTAACTGAGGCGTAATTAAACTTCTAATTTCAACAAAGAGCAATGATTATATTATTTTAAAGAATATCTTCCTTCCTCATGTTACAAACATTTCCACTATTTCCAAAGATGATGTTTGGTAGAATTACTTTTCAGTAAGTGGAAGTAATTAGATATCAGGGTGTCAAAGAAAATATGGACTTTAATACCCACTTTTGTTTTAGAAACAATATCTTAATTAGCCATAAGTTATGTTCACACATTGCTGCACACCAGCTTCAGTTAATGAATGCTAGGAAATGGAATTTGAATGCAGATAGAGAGAAAAAAGAAATCCGGTTGTTGATTTAAAATGGTTTATATATACAATTCCTGGAAAAGAAACATAAGGCGATGTTCATGAATTTGTTTTTTAAGGAATATAATACACATTGTATTAATCTAAGGAAAGGGTTGGACATAAAGCAAATGTGGCAATTAGAGATTCCTCCCTTTTTGTCTTTTGCTTACGTGTTTAACTATTAAACCTCAATTTCCTTTCTTTTTATGTTGTTTACAACTACAGTTGGTAAGTAAAATGTATACAGTTTTATGCTGTTTTCCATTAATCTAATTGAAATAAATTTCTTTAACAATACAAAGTAACTGAGGCGTAATTAAACTTCTAATTTCAACAAAGAGCAATGATTATATTATTTTAAAGAATATCTTCCTTCGTCATGTGATAAACATTTCCATTATTTCCAAAGATGATGTTTGGTACAATTACTTTTCAGTAAGTGGAAGTAATTAGATATCAGGGTGTCAAAGAAAATATGGACTTTAATACCCACTTTTGTTTTAGAAACAATATCTTAATTAGCCATAAGTTATTTTCACACATTGCTGCAATCCAGCTTCAGTTAATGAATGCTAGGAAATGGAATTTGAAGGTAGATAGAGAGAAAAAGAATCCGGTTGTTGATTTAAAATGGTTTATATATACAAATCCTGGAAACGAAACATAAGGCGATTTTCATGAATTTGTTTTTTAAGGAATATAATACCTATTGTATTAATCTAAAGAAAGGGTTGAACATAAAACAGATGTGGCAATTAGAAATTTCTCCCTTTTTGTCTTTTGCATACTTCTTTAACTACTAAACCTCAATTTCCTTTCTTTTTATGGTGTTTACAACCACAGAACGTAAGTAAAATGTATACAGTTTTATGATGTTTTCCATTACTCTAATTGATATAAATTTCTTTAACAATACAAAGTAATTGAGACGTAATTAAACTTCTAATTTCAACAAAGAGCAATGATTCTATTATTTTAAAGAATATCTTCCTTCCTCATGTGACAAACATTTCCATTATTTTCAAAGATGATGTTTGGTAGAATTACTTTTCAGTAAGTGGAAGTAATTAGATTTCAGGGTGTCAAAGAAAATATGGACTTTAATACCCACTTTTGTTTTAGAAACAATATCTTAATTAGCCATAAGTTATGTTCACACATTGCTGCACACCAGCTTCAGTTAATGAATGCTAGGAAATGGAATTTGAATGCAGATAGAGAGAAAAAGAAATCCGGTTGTTGATTTAAAATGGTTTATATATACAAATCCTGGAAACGAAACATAAAGCGATGTTCATGAATTTGTTTTTTAAGGAATATAATACACATTGTATTAATCTAAGGAAAGGGTTGGACATAAAACAGATGTGGCAATTAGAGATTCCTCCCTTTTTGTCTTTTGCTTACTTGTTTAACTATTAAACCTCAATTTCCTTTCTTTTTATGTTGTTTACAACTACAGTTGGTAAGTAAAATGTATACAGTTTTATGCTGTTTTCCATTACTCTAATTGAAATAAATTTCTTTAACAATACAAAGTAACTGAGGCGTAATTAAACTTCTAATTTCAACAAAGAGCAATGATTATATTATTTTAAAGAATATCTTCCTTCCTCATGTGATAAACATTTCCATTATTTCCAAAGATGATGTTTGGTAGAATTACTTTTCAGTAAGTGGAAGTAATTAGATATCAGGGTGTCAAAGAAAATATGGACTTTAATACCCACTTTTGTTTTAGAAACAATATCTTAATTAGCCATAAGTTATTTTCACACATTGCTGCAATCCAGCTTCAGTTAATGTATGCTAGGAAATGGAATTTGAAGGTAGATAGAGAGAAAAAAGAATCCGGTTGTTGATTTAAAATGGTTTATATATACAAATCCTGGAAACGAAACATAAGGCGATTTTCATGAATTTGTTTTTTAAGGAATATAATACCTATTGTATTAATCTAAAGAAAGGGTTGAACATAAAACAGATGTGGCAATTAGAAATTTCTCCCTTTTTGTCTTTTGCATACTTCTTTAACTACTAAACCTCAATTTCCTTTCTTTTTATGGTGTTTACAACCACAGAACGTAAGTAAAATGTATACAGTTTTATGATGTTTTCCATTACTCTAATTGATATAAATTTCTTTAACAATACAAAGTAATTGAGGTGTAATTAAACTTCTAATTTCAACAAAGAGCAATGATTATATTATTTTAAAGAATATCTTCCTTCCTCATGTGACAAACATTTCCATTATTTTCAAAGATGATGTTTGGTAGAATTACTTTTCAGTAAGTGGAAGTAATTAGATTTCAGGGTGTCAAAGAAAATATGGACTTTAATACCCACTTTTGTTTTAGAAACAATATCTTAATTAACCATAAGTTATGTTCACACATTGCTGCACACCAGCTTCAGTTAAGGAATGCTAGGAAATGGAATTTGAAGCTAGATAGATAGAAAAAAAAATCCGGTTGTTGATTTAAAATGGTTTATATATACAAATCCTGGAAACGGAACATAAGGCGATGTTCATGAATTTGTTTTTTAAGCAATATATTACACATTGTATTAATCTAAGGAAAGGGTAGGACATAAAACAGATGTGACAATTAGAAATTCCTCCCTTTTTGTCTTTTGCATACTTGTTTACCTATTAAACCTCAATTTCCTTTCTTTTTATGGTGTTTACAACCACAGAACGTAAGTAAAATGTATACAGTTTTATGCTGTTTTCCATTACTCTAATTGATATAAATTTCTTTAACAATACAAAGTAATTGAGGCGTAATTAAACTTCTAATTTCAACAAAGAGCAATGATTATATTATTTTAAAGAATATCTTCCTTCCTCATGTGACAAACATTTCCATTATTTCCAAAGATGATGTTTGGTAGAATTACTATTCAAAAAGTGCAAGTAATTAGATATCAGGGTGTCAAATCTGCTAAATGGAAAGAAAATATGGACTTTAATACCCACTTTTGTTTTAGAAACAATATCTTAATTAACCATAAGTTATGTTCACACATTGCTGCACACCAGCTTCAGTTAAGGAATGCTAGGAAATGGAATTTGAAGCTAGATAGAGAGAAAAAAAATCCGGTTGTTGATTTAAAATGGTTTATATATACAAATCCTGGAAACGAAACATAAGGCGATTTTCATGAATTTGTTTTTTAAGGAATATAATACCCATTGTATTAATCTAAGGAAAGGGTTGGACATAAAACAGATGTGGCAATTAGAAATTCCTCCCTTTTTTTTTTTTTTTGCTTACGTGTTTAACTATTAAACCTCAATTTCCTTTCTTTTTATGGTGTTTACAACCACAGGACGTAAGTAAAATGTATACAGTTTTATGCTGTTTTCCATTACTCTAATTGATATAAATTTCTTTAACAATACAAAGTAACTGAGGCGTAATTAAACTTCTAATTTCAACAAAGAGCAATGATTATATTATTTTAAAGAATATCTTCCTTCCTCATGTGATAAACATTTCCATTATTTCCAAAGATGATGTTTGGTAGAATTACTTTTCAGTAAGTGGAAGTAATTAGATATCAGGGTGTCAAAGAAAATATGGACTTTAATACCCACTTTTGTTTTAGAAACAATATCTTAATTAGCCATAAGTTATTTTCACACATTGCTGCAATCCAGCTTCAGTTAATGAATGCTAGGAAATGGAATTTGAAGCTAGATAGAGAGAAAAAAAATCCGGTTGTTGATTTAAAATGGTTTATATATACAAATCCTGGAAACGAAACATAAGGCGATGTTCATGAATTTGTTTTTTAAGCAATATAATACACATTGTATTAATCTAAGGAAAGGGTAGGACATAAAACAGATGTGGCAATTAGAAATTCCTCCCTTTTTGTCTTTTGCTTACTTGTTTAACTATTAAACCTCAATTTCCTTTCTTTTTATGGTGTTTACAACCACAGAACGTAAGTAAAATGTATACAGTTTTATGCTGTTTTCCATTACTCTAATTGATATAAATTTCTTTAACAATACAAAGTAACTGAGGCGTAATTAAACTTCTAATTTCAACAAAGAGCAATGATTATATTATTTTAAAGAATATCTTCCTTCCTCATGTTACAAACATTTCCATTATTTCCAAAGATGATGTTTGGTAGAATTACTATTCAAAAAGTGCAAGTAATTAGATATCAGGGTGTCAAATCTGCTAAATGGAAAGAAAATATGGACTTTAATACCCACTTTTGTTTTAGAAACAATATCTTAATTAGCCATAAGTTATGTTCACACATTGCTGCACACCAGCTTCAGTTAATGAATGCTAGGAAATGGAATTTGAAGGTAGATAGAGAGAAAAAAAATCCGGTTGTTGATTTAAAATGGTTTATATATACAAATCCTGGAAACGAAACATAAGGCGATTTTCATGAATTTGTTTTTTAAGGAATATAATACCTATTGTATTAATCTAAGGAAAGGGTTGGACATAAAACAGATGTGGCAATTAGAAATTCCTCCCTTTTTTTCTTTTTTTTTGCTTACGTGTTTAACTATTAAACCTCAATTTCCTTTCTTTTTATGGTGTTTACAACCACAGGACGTAAGTAAAATGTATACAGTTTTATGCTGTTTTCCATTACTCTAATTGATATAAATTTCTTTAACAATACAAAGTAACTGAGGCGTAATTAAACTTCTAATTTCAACAAAGAGCAATGATTATATTATTTTAAAGAATATCTTCCTTCCTCATGTGATAAACATTTCCATTATTTCCAAAGATGATGTTTGGTAGAATTACTTTTCAGTAAGTGGAAGTAATTAGATATCAGGGTGTCAAAGAAAATATGGACTTTAATACCCACTTTTGTTTTAGAAACAATATCTTAATTAGCCATAAGTTATTTTCACACATTGCTGCAATCCAGCTTCAGTTAATGAATGCTAGGAAATGGAATTTGAAGGTATAGAGAGAAAAAAAAATCCGGTTGTTGATTTAAAATGGTTTATATATACAAATCCTGGAAACGAAACATAAGGCGATGTTCATGAATTTGTTTTTTAAGGAATATAATACACATTGTATTAATCTAAGGAAAGGGTTGGACATAAAACAGATGTGGCAATTAGAGATTCCTCCCTTTTTGTCTTTTGCTTACTTGTTTAACTATTAAACCTCAATTTCCTTTCTTTTTATGGTGTTTACAACCACAGTTGGTAAGTAAAATGTATACAGTTTTATGCTGTTTTCCATTACTCTAATTGATATAAATTTCTTTAACAATACAAAGTAACTGAGGCGTAATTAAACTTCTAATTTCAACAAAGAGCAATGATTATATTATTTTAAAGAATATCTTCCTTCCTCATGTGATAAACATTTCCATTATTTCCAAAGATGATGTTTGGTAGAATTACTTTTCAGTAAGTGGAAGTAATTAGATATCAGGGTGTCAAAGAAAATATGGACTTTAATACCCACTTTTGTTTTAGAAACAATATCTTAATTAGCCATAAGTTATGTTCACACATTGCTGCACACCAGCTTCAGTTAAGGAATGCTAGGAAATGGAATTTGAATGCAGATAGAGAGAAAAAAGAAATCCGATTGTTGATTTAAAATGGTTTATATATACAAATCCTGGAAACGGAACATAAGGCGATGTTCATGAATTTGTTTTTTAAGCAATATATTACACATTGTATTAATCTAAGGAAAGGGTAGGACATAAAACAGATGTGACAATTAGAAATTCCTCCCTTTTTGTCTTTTGCATACTTGTTTAACTATTAAACCTCAATTTCCTTTCTTTTTATGGTCTTTACAACCACAGATGGTAAGTAAAATGTATACAGTTTTATGCTGTTTTCCATTACTCTAATTGATATTAATTTCTTTAACAATTCAAAGTAATTGAGACGTAATCAAACTTCGAATTTCAACAAAGAGCAATGATTATATTATTTTAAAGAATATCTTCCTTCCTCATGTGACAAACATTTCCATTATTTCCAAAAATGATGTTTGGTAGAATTACTTTTCAGTAAGTGGAAGTAATTAGATATCAGGGTGTCAAAGAAAATATGGACTTTAATACCCACTTTTGTTTTAGAAACAATATCTTAATTAGCCATAAGTTATGTTCACACATTGCTGCAAACCAGCTTCAGTTAATGAATGCTAGGAAATGGAATTTGAAGGTAGATAGAGAGAAAAAAAAATCCGGTTGTTGATTTAAAATGGTTTATATATACAAATCCTGGAAACGAAACATAAAGCGATGTTCATGAATTTGTTTTTTAAGCAATATAATACACATTGTATTAATCTAAGGAAAGGGTTGGACATAAAACAGATGTGGCAATTAGAGATTCCTCCCTTTTTGTCTTTTGCTTACGTGTTTAACTATTAAACCTCAATTTCCTTTCTTTTTATGTTGTTTACAACCACAGTTGGTAAGTAAAATGTATACAGTTTTATGCTGTTTTCCATTACTCTAATTGATATAAATTTCTTTAACAATACAAAGTAACTGAGGCGTAATTAAACTTCTAATTTCAACAAAGAGCAATGATTATATTATTTTAAAGAATATCTTCCTTCCTCATGTGATAAACATTTCCATTATTTCCAAAGATGATGTTTGGTAGAATTACTTTTCAGTAAGTGGAAGTAATTAGATATCAGGGTGTCAAAGAAAATATGGACTTTAATACCCACTTTTGTTTTAGAAACAATATCTTAATTAGCCATAAGTTATTTTCACACATTGCTGCAATCCAGCTTCAGTTAATGAATGCTAGGAAATGGAATTTGAAGGTAGATAGAGAGAAAAAAAATCCGGTTGTTGATTTAAAATGGTTTATATATACAAATCCTGGAAACGAAACATAAGGCGATTTTCATGAATTTGTTTTTTAAGGAATATAATACCTATTGTATTAATCTAAAGAAAGGGTTGGACATAAAACAGATGTGGCAATTAGAAATTTCTCCCTTTTTGTCTTTTGCTTACTTGTTTAACTATTAAACCTCAATTTCCTTTCTTTTTATGGTGTTTACAACCACAGAACGTAAGTAAAATGTATACAGTTTTATGCTGTTTTCCATTACTCTAATTGATATAAATTTCTTTAACAATACAAAGTAATTGAGGCGTAATTAAACTTCTAATTTCAACAAAGAGCAATGATTATATTATTTTAAAGAATATCTTCCTTCCTCATGTGACAAACATTTCCATTATTTTCAAAGATGATGTTTGGTAGAATTACTTTTCAGTAAGTGGAAGTAATTAGATATCAGGGTGTCAAAGAAAATATGGACTTTAATACCCACTTTTGTTTTAGAAACAATATCTTAATTAGCCATAAGTTATTTTCACACATTGCTGCAATCCAGCTTCAGTTAATGAATGCTAGGAAATGGAATTTGAAGGTAGATAGAGAAAAAAAAATCCGGTTGTTGATTTAAAATGGTTTATATATACAAATCCTGGAAACGAAACATAAGGCGATTTTCATGAATTTGTTTTTTAAGGAATATAATACACATTGTATTAATCTAAGGAAAGGGTTGGACATAAAACAGATGTGGCAATTAGAAATTCCTCCCTTTTTGTTTTTTTGCTTACGTGTTTAACTATTAAACCTCAATTTCCTTTCTTTTTATGGTGTTTACAACCACAGGACGTAAGTAAAATGTATACAGTTTTATGCTGTTTTCCATTACTCTAATTGATATAAATTTCTTTAACAATACAAAGTAACTGAGGCGTAATTAAACTTCTAATTTCAACAAAGAGCAATGATTATATTATTTTAAAGAATATCTTCCTTCCTCATGTTACAAACATTTCCACTATTTCCAAAGATGATGTTTGGTAGAATTACTATTCAAAAAGTGCAAGTAATTAGATATCAGGGTGTCAAATCTGCTAAATGGAAAGAAAATATGGACTTTAATACCCACTTTTGTTTTAGAAACAATATCTTAATTAACCATAAGTTATGTTCACACATTGCTGCACACCAGCTTCAGTTAAGGAATGCTAGGAAATGGAATTTGAAGCTAGACAGATAGAAAAAAAATCCGGTTGTTGATTTAAAATGGTTTATATATACAAATCGTGGAAACGAAACATAAGGCGATGTTCATGAATTTGTTTTTTAAGCAATATATTACACATTGTATTAATCTAAGGAAAGGGTAGGACATAAAACAGATGTGACAATTAGAAATTCCTCCCTTTTTGTCTTTTGCATACTTGTTTACCTATTAAACCTCAATTTCCTTTCTTTTTATGGTGTTTACAACCACAGAACGTAAGTAAAATGTATACAGTTTTATGCTGTTTTCCATTACTCTAATTGATATAAATTTCTTTAACAATACAAAGTAACTGAGGCGTAATTAAACTTCTAATTTCAACAAAGAGCAATGATTATATTATTTTAAAGAATATCTTCCTTCCTCATGTGATAAACATTTCCATTATTTCCAAAGATGATGTTTGGTAGAATTACTTTTCAGTAAGTGGAAGTAATTAGATATCAGGGTGTCAAAGAAAATATGGACTTTAATACCCACTTTTGTTTTAGAAACAATATCTTAATTAGCCATAAGTTATTTTCACACATTGCTGCAATCCAGCTTCAGTTAATGAATGCTAGGAAATGGAATTTGAAGGTAGATAGAGAGAAAAAAAATCCGGTTGTTGATTTAAAATGGTTTATATATACAAATCCTGGAAACGAAACATAAGGCGATTTTCATGAATTTGTTTTTTAAGGAATATAATACATATTGTATTAATCTAAGGAAAGGGTAGGACATAAAACAGATGTGACAATTAGAAATTCCTCCCTTTTTGTCTTTTGCATACTTGTTTAACTATTAAACCTCAATTTCCTTTCTTTTTATGGTGTTTACAACCACAGAACGTAAGTAAAATGTATACAGTTTTATGCTGTTTTCCATTACTCTAATTGATATAAATTTCTTTAACAATACAAAGTAATTGAGACGTAATTAAACTTCTAATTTCAACAAAGAGCAATGATTATATTATTTTAAAGAATATCTTCCTTCCTCATGTGACAAACATTTCCATTATTTCCAAAGATGATGTTTGGTAGAATTACTTTTCAGTAAGTGGAAGTAATTAGATATCAGGGTGTCAAAGAAAATATGGACTTTAATACCCACTTTTGTTTTAGAAACAATATCTTAATTAGCCATAAGTTATTTTCACACATTGCTGCAATCCAGCTTCAGTTAATGAATGCTAGGAAATGGAATTTGAAGCTAGATAGAGAGAAAAAAAAATCCGGTTGTTGATTTAAAATGGTTTATATATACAAATCCTGGAAACGAAACATAAAGCGATGTTCATGAATTTGTTTTTTAAGCAATATAATACACATTGTATTAATCTAAGGAAAGGGTTGGACATAAAACAGATGTGGCAATTAGAGATTCCTCCCTTTTTGTCTTTTGCTTACTTGTTTAACTATTAAACCTCAATTTCCTTTCTTTTTATGTTGTTTACAACCACAGGTGGTAAGTAAAATGTATACAGTTTTATGCTGTTTTCCATTACTCTAATTGATATAAATTTCTTTAACAATACAAAGTAATTGAGACGTAATTAAACTTCTAATTTCAACAAAGAGCAATGATTATATTATTTTAAAGAATATCTTCCTTCCTCATGTTACAAACATTTCCACTATTTCCAAAGATGATGTTTGGTAGAATTACTATTCAAAAAGTGCAAGTAATTAGATATCAGGGTGTCAAATCTGCTAAATGGAAAGAAAATATGGACTTTAATACCCACTTTTGTTTTAGAAACAATATCTTAATTAACCATAAGTTATGTTCACACATTGCTGCACACCAGCTTCAGTTAAAGAATGCTAGGAAATGGAATTTGAAGCTAGATAGATAGAAAAAAAATCCGGTTGTTGATTTATAATGGTTTATATATACAAATCCTGGAAACCAAACATAAAGCGATGTTCATGAATTTGTTTTTTAAGCAATATATTACACATTGTATTAATCTAAGGAAAGGGTAGGACATAAAACAGATGTGACAATTAGAAATTCCTCCCTTTTTGTCTTTTGCATACTTGTTTAACTATTAAACCTCAATTTCCTTTCTTTTTATGGTGTTTACAACCACAGAACGTAAGTAAAATGTATACAGTTTTATGCTGTTTTCCATTACTCTAATTGATATAAATTTCTTTAACAATACAAAGTAATTGAGGCGTAATTAAACTTCTAATTTCAACAAAGAGCAATGATTATATTATTTTAAAGAATATCTTCCTTCCTCATGTGACAAACATTTCCATTATTTCCAAAGATGATGTTTGGTAGAATTACTATTCAAAAAGTGCAAGTAATTAGATATCAGGGTGTCAAATCTGCTAAATGGAAAGAAAATATGGACTTTAATACCCACTTTTGTTTTAGAAACAATATCTTAATTAACCATAAGTTATGTTCACACATTGCTGCACACCAGCTTCAGTTAAGGAATGCTAGGAAATGGAATTTGAAGCTAGATAGAGAGAAAAAAAATCCGGTTGTTGATTTAAAATGGTTTATATATACAAATCCTGGAAACGAAACATAAGGCGATTTTCATGAATTTGTTTTTTAAGGAATATAATACCTATTGTATTAATCTAAGGAAAGGGTAGGACATAAAACAGATGTGGCAATTAGAAATTCCTCCCTTTTTTTCTTTTTTTTTCTTACGTGTTTAACTATTAAACCTCAATTTCCTTTCTTTTTATGGTGTTTACAACCACAGGACGTAAGTAAAATGTATACAGTTATATGCTCTTTTCCATTACTCTAATTGATATAAATTTATTTAACAATACAAAGTAATTGAGACGTAATTAAACTTCTAATTTCAACAAAGAGCAATGATTCTATTATTTTAAAGAATATCTTCCTTCCTCATGTTACAAACATTTCCACTATTTCCAAAGATGATGTTTGGTAGAATTACTATTCAAAAAGTGCAAGTAATTAGATATCAGGGTGTCAAATCTGCTAAATGGAAAGAAAATATGGACTTTAATACCCACTTTTGTTTTAGAAACAATATCTTAATTAACCATAAGTTATGTTCACACATTGCTGCACACCAGCTTCAGTTAAGGAATGCTAGGAAATGGAATTTGAAGCTAGATAGATAGAAAAAAAAATCCGGTTGTTGATTTAAAATGGTTTATATATACAAATCCTGGAAACGAAACATAAGGCGATTTTCATGAATTTGTTTTTTAAGGAATATAATACACATTGTATTAATCCTAGAAAAGGGTTGGACATAAACAGATGTGGCAATTAGAGATTCCTCCCTTTTTGTCTTTTGCTTACGTGTTTAACTATTAAACCTCAATTTCCTTTCTTTTTATGGTGTTTACAACCACAGATGGTAAGTAAAATGTATACAGTTTTATGCTCTTTTCCATTACTCTAAATGACATAAATTTCTTTAACAATACAAAGTAACTGAGGCGTAATTAAACTTCTAATTTCAACAAAGAGCAATGATTCTATTATTTTAAAGAATATCTTCCTTCCTCATGTTACAAACATTTCCACTATTTCCAAAGATGATGTTTGGTAGAATTACTATTCAAAAAGTGCAAGTAATTAGATATCAGGGTGTCAAATCTGCTAAATGGAAAGAAAATATGGACTTTTAACCACTTTTATTTTAGAAACAATATCTTAATTAGCCATAAGTTATGTTCACACATTGCTGCACACCAGCTTCAGTTAATGAATGCTAGGAAATGGAATTTGAATGCAGATAGAGAGAAAAAAGAAATCCGGTTGTTGATTTAAAATGGTTTATATATACAATTCTTGGAAAAGAAACATAAGGCGATTTTCATGAATTTGTTTTTTAAGGAATATAATACACATTGTATTAATCCTAGAAAAGGGTTGGACATAACAGATGTGGCAATTAGAGATTCCTCCCTTTTTGTCTTTTGCTTACGTGTTTAACTATTAAACCTCAATTTCCTTTCTTTTTATGGTGTTTACAACCACAGATGGTAAGTAAAATGTATACAGTTTTATGCTGTTTTCCATTACTCTAATTGATATAAATTTCTTTAACAATACAAAGTAATTGAGGCGTAATTAAACTTCTAATTTCAACAAAGAGCAATGATTATTTTATTTTAAAGAATATCTTCCTTCCTCATGTGATAAACATTTCCATTATTTCCAAAGATGATGTTTGGTAGAATTACTTTTCAGAAAGTGGAAGTAATTAGATATCAGGGTGTCAAATCTGCTAAATGGAAAGAAAATATGGACTTTAATACCCACTTTTGTTTTAGAAACAATATCTTAATTAGCCATAAGTTATGTTCACACATTGCTGCACACCAGCTTCAGTTAATGAATGCTAGGAAATGGAATTTGAAGGTAGATAGAGAGAAAAAAAAATCCGGTTGTTGATTTAAAATGGTTTATATATACAAATCCTGGAAACGAAACATAAGGCGATTTTCATGAATTTGTTTTTTAAGGAATATAATACACATTGTATTAATCTAAGGAAAGGGTAGGACATAAAACAGATGTGACAATTAGAAATTCCTCCCTTTTTGTCTTTTGCATACTTGTTTACCTATTAAACCTCAATTTCCTTTCTTTTTATGGTGTTTACAACCACAGAACGTAAGTAAAATGTATAAAGTTTTATGCTCTTTTCCATTACTCTAATTGAAATAAATTTCTTTAACAATACAAAGTAACTGAGGCGTAATTAAACTTCTAATTTCAACAAAGAGCAATGATTCTATTATTTTAAAGAATATCTTCCTTCCTCATGTTACAAACATTTCCACTATTTCCAAAGATGATGTTTGGTAGAATTACTATTCAAAAAGTGCAAGTAATTAGATATCAGGGTGTCAAATCTGCTAAATGGAAAGAAAATATGGACTTTAATACCCACTTTTGTTTTAGAAACAATATCTTAATTAACCATAAGTTATGTTCACACATTGCTGCACACCAGCTTCAGTTAAGGAATGCTAGGAAATGGAATTTGAAGCTAGACAGATAGAAAAAAAAATCCGGTTGTTGATTTAAAATGGTTTATATATACAAATCCTGGAAACGGAACATAAGGCGATGTTCATGAATTTGTTTTTTAAGCAATATATTACACATTGTATTAATCTAAGGAAAGGGTAGGACATAAAACAGATGTGACAATTAGAAATTCCTCCCTTTTTGTCTTTTGCATACTTGTTTAACTATTAAACCTCAATTTCCTTTCTTTTTATGGTGTTTACAACCACAGAACGTAAGTAAAATGTATACAGTTTTATGCTGTTTTCCATTACTCTAATTGATATAAATTTCTTTAACAATACAAAGTAACTGAGGCGTAATTAAACTTCTAATTTCAACAAAGAGCAATGATTCTATTATTTTAAAGAATATCTTCCTTCCTCATGTGACAAACATTTCCATTATTTCCAAAGATGATGTTTGGTAGAATTAATTTTCAAAAAGTGCAAGTAATTAGATATCAGGGTGTCAAATCTGCTAAATGGAAAGAAAATATGGACTTTAATACCCACTTTTGTTTTAGAAACAATATCTTAATTAGCCATAAGTTATGTTCACACATTGCTGCACACCAGCTTCAGTTAATGAATGCTAGGAAATGGAATTTGAATGCAGATAGAGAGAAAAAAGAAATCCGGTTGTTGATTTAAAATGGTTTATATATACAAATCCTGGAAACGAAACATAAGGCGATTTTCATGAATTTGTTTTTTAAGGAATATAATACACATTGTATTAATCCTAGAAAAGGGTTGGACATAAACAGATGTGGCAATTAGAGATTCCTCCCTTTTTGTCTTTTGCTTACGTGTTTAACTATTAAACCTCAATTTCCTTTCTTTTTATGTTGTTTACAACTACAGTTGGTAAGTAAAATGTATACAGTTTTATGCTGTTTTCCATTACTCTAATTGATATAAATTTCTTTAACAATACAAAGTAACTGAGGCGTAATTAAACTTCTAATTTCAACAAAGAGCAATGATTATATTATTTTAAAGAATATCTTCCTTCCTCATGTTACAAACATTTCCACTATTTCCAAAGATGATGTTTGGTAGAATTACTATTCAAAAAGTGCAAGTAATTAGATATCAGGGTGTCAAATCTGCTAAATGGAAAGAAAATATGGACTTTAATACCCACTTTTGTTTTAGAAACAATATCTTAATTAGCCATAAGTTATGTTCACACATTGCTGCACACCAGCTTCAGTTAATGAATGCTAGGAAATGGAATTTGAAGGTAGATAGAGAGAAAAAAAATCCGGTTGTTGATTTAAAATGGTTTATATATACAAATCCTGGAAACGAAACATAAGGCGATTTTCATGAATTTGTTTTTTAAGGAATATAATACCTATTGTATTAATCTAAGGAAAGGGTTGGACATAAAACAGATGTGGCAATTAGAAATTCCTCCCTTTTTTTTTTTTTTGCTTACGTGTTTAACTATTAAACCTCAATTTCCTTTCTTTTTATGGTGTTTACAACCACAGGACGTAAGTAAAATGTATACAGTTTTATGCTGTTTTCCATTACTCTAATTGATATAAATTTCTTTAACAATACAAAGTAACTGAGGCGTAATTAAACTTCTAATTTCAACAAAGAGCAATGATTATATTATTTTAAAGAATATCTTCCTTCCTCATGTGATAAACATTTCCATTATTTCCAAAGATGATGTTTGGTAGAATTACTTTTCAGTAAGTGGAAGTAATTAGATATCAGGGTGTCAAAGAAAATATGGACTTTAATACCCACTTTTGTTTTAGAAACAATATCTTAATTAGCCATAAGTTATTTTCACACATTGCTGCAATCCAGCTTCAGTTAATGAATGCTAGGAAATGGAATTTGAAGGTAGATAGAGAGAAAAAAAATCCGGTTGTTGATTTAAAATGGTTTATATATACAAATCCTGGAAACGAAACATAAGGCGATTTTCATGAATTTGTTTTTTAAGGAATATAATACCTATTGTATTAATCTAAGGAAAGGGTAGGACATAAAACAGATGTGACAATTAGAAATTCCTCCCTTTTTGTCTTTTGCTTACTTGTTTAACTATTAAACCTCAATTTCCTTTCTTTTTATGGTGTTTACAACCACAGGACGTAAGTAAAATGTATACAGTTATATGCTGTTTTCCATTACTCTAATTGATATAAATTTCTTTAACAATACAAAGTAATTGAGACGTAATTAAACTTCTAATTTCAACAAAGAGCAATGATTATATTATTTTAAAGAATATCTTCCTTCCTCATGTTACAAACATTTCCACTATTTCCAAAGATGATGTTTGGTAGAATTACTATTCAAAAAGTGCAAGTAATTAGATATCAGGGTGTCAAATCTGCTAAATGGAAAGAAAATATGGACTTTAATACCCACTTTTGTTTTAGAAACAATATCTTAATTAACCATAAGTTATGTTCACACATTGCTGCACACCAGCTTCAGTTAAGGAATGCTAGGAAATGGAATTTGAAGCTAGATAGAAAAAAAATCCGGTTGTTGATTTATAATGGTTTATATATACAAATCCTGGAAACGAAACATAAGGCGATTTTCATGAATTTGTTTTTTAAGGAATATAATACATATTGTATTAATCTAAGGAAAGGGTAGGACATAAAACAGATGTGGCAATTAGAAATTCCTCCCTTTTTGTCTTTTGCTTACGTGTTTAACTATTAAACCTCAATTTCCTTTCTTTTTATGGTGTTTACAACCACAGTTGGTAAGTAAAATGTATACAGTTTTATGCTGTTTTCCATTACTCTAATTGATATAAATTTCTTTAACAATACAAAGTAACTGAGGCGTAATTAAACTTCTAATTTCAACAAAGAGCAATGATATATTATTTTAAAGAATATCTTCCTTCCTCATGTGATAAACATTTCCATTATTTCCAAAGATGATGTTTGGTAGAATTACTTTTCAGTAAGTGGAAGTAATTAGATATCAGGGTGTAAAAGAAAATATGGACTTTAATACCCACTTTTGTTTTAGAAACAATATCTTAATTAGCCATAAGTTATGTTCACACATTGCTGCAATCCAGCTTCAGTTAATGAATGCTAGGAAATGGAATTTGAAGGTAGATAGAGAGAAAAAAAATCCGGTTGTTGATTTAAAATGGTTTATATATACAAATCCTGGAAACGAAACATAAGGCGATTTTCATGAATTTGTTTTTTAAGCAATATATTACACATTGTATTAATCTAAGGAAAGGGTAGGACATAAAACAGATGTGACAATTAGAAATTCCTCCCTTTTTGTCTTTTGCATACTTGTTTAACTATTAAACCTCAATTTCCTTTCTTTTTATGGTGTTTACAACCACAGGACGTAAGTAAAATGTATACAGTTATATGCTGTTTTCCATTACTCTAATTGATATAAATTTCTTTAACAATACAAAGTAATTGAGACGTAATTAAACTTCTAATTTCAACAAAGAGCAATGATTATATTATTTTAAAGAATATCTTCCTTCCTCATGTGACAAACATTTCCATTATTTCCAAAGATGATGTTTGGTAGAATTACTATTCAAAAAGTGCAAGTAATTAGATATCAGGGTGTCAAATCTGCTAAATGGAAAGAAAATATGGACTTTAATACCCACTTTTGTTTTAGAAACAATATCTTAATTAGCCATAAGTTATGTTCACACATTGCTGCACACCAGCTTCAGTTAATGAATGCTAGGAAATGGAATTTGAAGGTAGATAGAAAAAAAATCCGGTTGTTGATTTAAAATGGTTTATATATACAAATCCTGGAAACGAAACATAAGGCGATTTTCATGAATTTGTTTTTTAAGGAATATAATACACATTGTATTAATCCTAGAAAAGGGTTGGACATAAACAGATGTGGCAATTAGAGATTCCTCCCTTTTTGTCTTTTGCTTACGTGTTTAACTATTAAACCTCAATTTCCTTTCTTTTTATGTTGTTTACAACTACAGTTGGTAAGTAAAATGTATACAGTTTTATGCTGTTTTCCATTACTCTAATTGATATAAATTTCTTTAACAATACAAAGTAACTGAGGCGTAATTAAACTTCTAATTTCAACAAAGAGCAATGATTATATTATTTTAAAGAATATCTTCCTTCCTCATGTGATAAACATTTCCATTATTTCCAAAGATGATGTTTGGTAGAATTACTTTTCAGTAAGTGGAAGTAATTAGATATCAGGGTGTAAAAGAAAATATGGACTTTAATACCCACTTTTGTTTTAGAAACAATATCTTAATTAGCCATAAGTTATTTTCACACATTGCTGCAATCCAGCTTCAGTTAATGAATGCTAGGAAATGGAATTTGAAGGTAGATAGAGAGAAAAAAAATCCGGTTGTTGATTTAAAATGGTTTATATATACAAATCCTGGAAACGAAACATAAGGCGATTTTCATGAATTTGTTTTTTAAGGAATATAATACACATTGTATTAATCTAAGGAAAGGGTAGGACATAAAACAGATGTGACAATTAGAAATTCCTCCCTTTTTGTCTTTTGCATACTTGTTTAACTATTAAACCTCAATTTCCTTTCTTTTTATGGTGTTTACAACCACAGGACGTAAGTAAAATGTATACAGTTTTATGCTGTTTTCCATTACTCTAATTGATATAAATTTCTTTAACAATACAAAGTAACTGAGGCGTAATTAAACTTCTAATTTCAACAAAGAGCAATGATTATATTATTTTAAAGAATATCTTCCTTCCTCATGTTACAAACATTTCCATTATTTCCAAAGATGATGTTTGGTAGAATTACTATTCAAAAAGTGCAAGTAATTAGATATCAGGGTGTCAAATCTGCTAAATGGAAAGAAAATATGGACTTTAATACCCACTTTTGTTTTAGAAACAATATCTTAATTAGCCATAAGTTATGTTCACACATTGCTGCACACCAGCTTCAGTTAATGAATGCTAGGAAATGGAATTTGAAGGTAGATAGAGAGAAAAAAAATCCGGTTGTTGATTTAAAATGGTTTATATATACAAATCCTGGAAACGAAACATAAGGCGATTTTCATGAATTTGTTTTTTAAGGAATATAATACACATTGTATTAATCTAAGGAAAGGGTTGGACATAAAACAGATGTGGCAATTAGAAATTCCTCCCTTTTTGTCTTTTGCTTACTTGTTTAACTATTAAACCTCAATTTCCTTTCTTTTTATGGTGTTTACAACCACAGAACGTAAGTAAAATGTATACAGTTTTATGCTGTTTTCCATTACTCTAATTGATATAAATTTCTTTAACAATACAAAGTAACTGAGGCGTAATTAAACTTCTAATTTCAACAAAGAGCAATGATTATATTATTTTAAAGAATATCTTCCTTCCTCATGTTACAAACATTTCCATTATTTCCAAAGATGATGTTTGGTAGAATTACTATTCAAAAAGTGCAAGTAATTAGATATCAGGGTGTCAAATCTGCTAAATGGAAAGAAAATATGGACTTTAATACCCACTTTTGTTTTAGAAACAATATCTTAATTAACCATAAGTTATGTTCACACATTGCTGCACACCAGCTTCAGTTAATGAATGCTAGGAAATGGAATTTGAAGCTAGATAGAGAGAAAAAAAAATCCGGTTGTTGATTTAAAATGGTTTATATATACAAATCCTGGAAACGAAACATAAAGCGATGTTCATGAATTTGTTTTTTAAGCAATATAATACACATTGTATTAATCTAAGGAAAGGGTTGGACATAAAACAGATGTGGCAATTAGAGATTCCTCCCTTTTTGTCTTTTGCTTACTTGTTTAACTATTAAACCTCAATTTCCTTTCTTTTTATGTTGTTTACAACCACAGTTGGTAAGTAAAATGTATACAGTTTTATGCTGTTTTCCATTACTCTAATTGATATAAATTTCTTTAACAATACAAAGTAACTGAGGCGTAATTAAACTTCTAATTTCAACAAAGAGCAATGATTATATTATTTTAAAGAATATCTTCCTTCCTCATGTGATAAACATTTCCATTATTTCCAAAGATGATGTTTGGTAGAATTACTTTTCAGTAAGTGGAAGTAATTAGATATCAGGGTGTCAAAGAAAATATGGACTTTAATACCCACTTTTGTTTTAGAAACAATATCTTAATTAGCCATAAGTTATGTTCACACATTGCTGCACACCAGCTTCAGTTAATGAATGCTAGGAAATGGAATTTGAAGGTAGATAGAGAGAAAAAAAATCCGGTTGTTGATTTAAAATGGTTTATATATACAAATCCTGGAAACGAAACATAAGGCGATTTTCATGAATTTGTTTTTTAAGGAATATAATACCTATTGTATTAATCTAAGGAAAGGGTAGGACATAAAACAGATGTGACAATTAGAAATTCCTCCCTTTTTGTCTTTTGCATACTTGTTTAACTATTAAACCTCAATTTCCTTTCTTTTTATGGTGTTTACAACCACAGGACGTAAGTAAAATGTATACAGTTTTATGCTGTTTTCCATTACTCTAATTGATATAAATTTCTTTAACAATACAAAGTAACTGAGGCGTAATTAAACTTCTAATTTCAACAAAGAGCAATGATTATATTATTTTAAAGAATATCTTCCTTCCTCATGTGATAAACATTTCCATTATTTCCAAAGATGATGTTTGGTAGAATTACTTTTCAGTCAGTGGAAGTAATTAGATATCAGGGTGTCAAAGAAAATATGGACTTTAATACCCACTTTTGTTTTAGAAACAATATCTTAATTAGCCATAAGTTATGTTCACACATTGCTGCAATCCAGCTTCAGTTAATGAATGCTAGGAAATGGAATTTGAAGGTAGATAGAGAGAAAAAAAATCCGGTTGTTGATTTAAAATGGTTTATATATACAAATCCTGGAAACGAAACATAAGGCGATTTTCATGAATTTGTTTTTTAAGGAATATAATACCTATTGTATTAATCTAAGGAAAGGGTTGGACATAAAACAGATGTGGCAATTAGAAATTCCTCCCTTTTTGTTTCTTTTGCTTACGTGTTTAACTATTAAACCTCAATTTCCTTTCTTTTTATGCTGTTTACAACCACAGGACGTAAGTAAAATGTATACAGTTTTATGCTGTTTTCCATTACTCTAATTGATATAAATTTCTTTAACAATACAAAGTAACTGAGGCGTAATTAAACTTCTAATTTCAACAAAGAGCAATGATTACTCATTTTAAAGAATATCTTCCTTCCTCATGTGATAAACATTTCCATTATTTCCAAAGATGATGTTTGGTAGAATTACTTTTCAGTAAGTGGAAGTAATTAGATATCAGGGTGTCAAAGAAAATATGGACTTTAATACCCACTTTTGTTTTAGAAACAATATCTTAATTAGCCATAAGTTATTTTCACACATTGCTGCAATCCAGCTTCAGTTAATGAATGCTAGGAAATGGAATTTGAAGGTAGATAGAGAGAAAAAAAATCCGGTTGTTGATTTAAAATGGTTTATATATACAAATCCTGGAAACGAAACATAAGGCGATGTTCATGAATTTGTTTTTTAAGGAATATAATACATATTGTATTAATCTAAGGAAAGGGTAGGACATAAAACAGATGTGACAATTAGAAATTCCTCCCTTTTTGTCTTTTGCATACTTGTTTAACTATTAAACCTCAATTTCCTTTCTTTTTATGGTGTTTACAACCACAGAACGTAAGTAAAATGTATACAGTTTTATGCTGTTTTCCATTACTCTAATTGATATAAATTTCTTTAACAATACAAAGTAACTGAGGCGTAATTAAACTTCTAATTTCAACAAAGAGCAATGATTCTATTATTTTAAAGAATATCTTCCTTCCTCATGTGACAAACATTTCCATTTTTTCCAAAGATGATGTTTGGTAGAATTACTATTCAAAAAGTGCAAGTAATTAGATATCAGGGTGTCAAATCTGCTAAATGGAAAGAAAATATGGACTTTAATACCCACTTTTGTTTTAGAAACAATATCTTAATTAGCCATAAGTTATGTTCACACATTGCTGCACACCAGCTTCAGTTAATGAATGCTAGGAAATGGAATTTGAAGGTAGATAGAGAGAAAAAAAATCCGGTTGTTGATTTAAAATGGTTTATATATACAAATCCTGGAAACGAAACATAAGGCGATTTTCATGAATTTGTTTTTTAAGGAATATAATACCTATTGTATTAATCTAAGGAAAGGGTTGGACATAAACAGATGTGGCAATTAGAGATTCCTCCCTTTTTGTCTTTTGCTTACGTGTTTAACTATTAAACCTCAATTTCCTTTCTTTTTATGTTGTTTACAACTACAGTTGGTAAGTAAAATGTATACAGTTTTATGCTGTTTTCCATTACTCTAATTGATATAAATTTCTTTAACAATACAAAGTAACTGAGGCGTAATTAAACTTCTAATTTCAACAAAGAGCAATGATTATATTATTTTAAAGAATATCTTCCTTCCTCATGTTACAAACATTTCCACTATTTCCAAAGATGATGTTTGGTAGAATTACTATTCAAAAAGTGCAAGTAATTAGATATCAGGGTGTCAAATCTGCTAAATGGAAAGAAAATATGGACTTTAATACCCACTTTTGTTTTAGAAACAATATCTTAATTAACCATAAGTTATGTTCACACATTGCTGCACACCAGCTTCAGTTAAAGAATGCTAGGAAATGGAATTTGAAGCTAGATAGATAGAAAAAAAATCCGGTTGTTGATTTATAATGGTTTATATATACAAATCCTGGAAACGAAACATAAGGCGATGTTCAAGAATTTGTTTTTTAAGCAATATATTACACATTGTATTAATATAAGGAAAGGGTAGGACATAAAACAGATGTGACAATTAGAAATTCCTCCCTTTTTGTCTTTTGCATACTTGTTTACCTATTAAACCTCAATTTCCTTTCTTTTTATGGTGTTTACAACCACAGAACGTAAGTAAAATGTATAAAGTTTTATGCTGTTTTCCATTACTCTGATTGATATAAATTTCTTTAACAATACAAAGTAATTGAGACGTAATTAAACTTCTAATTTCAACAAAGAGCAATGATTCTATTATTTTAAAGAATATCTTCCTTCCTCATGTTACAAACATTTCCACTATTTCCAAAGATGATGTTTGGTAGAATTACTATTCAAAAAGTGCAAGTAATTAGATATCAGGGTGTCAAATCTGCTAAATGGAAAGAAAATATGGACTTTAATACCCACTTTTGTTTTAGAAACAATATCTTAATTAACCATAAGTTATGTTCACACATTGCTGCACACCAGCTTCAGTTAAAGAATGCTAGGAAATGGAATTTGAAGCTAGATAGATAGAAAAAAAATCCGGTTGTTGATTTAAAATGGTTTATATATACAAATCCTGGAAACGAAACATAAGGCGATTTTCATGAATTTGTTTTTTAAGGAATATAATACCCATTGTATTAATCTAAGGAAAGGGTAGGACATAAAACAGATGTGGCAATTAGAAATTCCTCCCTTTTTTTTTTTTTTTCCGCTTACGTGTTTAACTATTAAACCTCAATTTCCTTTCTTTTTATGGTGTTTACAACCACAGAACGTAAGTAAAATGTATACAGTTTTATGCTGTTTTCCATTACTCTAATTGATATAAATTTCTTTAACAATACAAAGTAACTGAGGCGTAATTAAACTTCTAATTTCAACAAAGAGCAATGATTATATTATTTTAAAGAATATCTTCCTTCCTCATGTTACAAACATTTCCATTATTTCCAAAGATGATGTTTGGTAGAATTACTTTTCAGTAAGTGGAAGTAATTAGATATCAGGGTGTCAAAGAAAATATGGACTTTAATACCCACTTTTGTTTTAGAAACAATATCTTAATTAGCCATAAGTTATTTTCACACATTGCTGCAATCCAGCTTCAGTTAATGAATGCTAGGAAATGGAATTTGAAGGTAGATAGAGAGAAAAAAAATCCGGTTGTTGATTTAAAATGGTTTATATATACAAATCCTGGAAACGAAACATAAGGCGATTTTCATGAATTTGTTTTTTAAGGAATATAATACCTATTGTATTAATCTAAGGAAAGGGTTGGACATAAAACAGATGTGGCAATTAGAAATTCCTCCCTTTTTGTTTTTTGCTTACGTGTTTAACTATTAAACCTCAATTTCCTTTCTTTTTATGGTGTTTACAACCACAGGACGTAAGTAAAATGTATACAGTTATATGCTGTTTTCCATTACTCTAATTGATATAAATTTCTTTAACAATACAAAGTAATTGAGACGTAATTAAACTTCTAATTTCAACAAAGAGCAATGATTATATTATTTTAAAGAATATCTTCCTTCCTCATGTGACAAACATTTCCATTATTTCCAAAGATGATGTTTGGTAGAATTACTATTCAAAAAGTGCAAGTAATTAGATATCAGGGTGTCAAATCTGCTAAATGGAAAGAAAATATGGACTTTAATACCCACTTTTGTTTTAGAAACAATATCTTAATTAGCCATAAGTTATTTTCACACATTGCTGCACACCAGCTTCAGTTAATGAATGCTAGGAAATGGAATTTGAAGGTAGATAGAGAGAAAAAAAATCCGGTTGTTGATTTAAAATGGTTTATATATACAAATCCTGGAAACGAAACATAAGGCGATTTTCATGAATTTGTTTTTTAAGGAATATAATACCTATTGTATTAATCTAAGGAAAGGGTTGGACATAAAACAGATGTGGCAATTAGAAATTCCTCCCTTTTTGTCTTTTGCTTACTTGTTTAACTATTAAACCTCAATTTCCTTTCTTTTTATGGTGTTTACAACCACAGAACGTAAGTAAAATGTATACAGTTTTATGCTGTTTTCCATTACTCTAATTGATATAAATTTCTTTAACAATACAAAGTAATTGAGGCGTAATTAAACTTCTAATTTCAACAAAGAGCAATGATTATATTATTTTAAAGAATATCTTCCTTCCTCATGTTACAAACATTTCCATTATTTCCAAAGATGATGTTTGGTAGAATTACTATTCAAAAAGTGCAAGTAATTAGATATCAGGGTGTCAAATCTGCTAAATGGAAAGAAAATATGGACTTTAATACCCACTTTTGTTTTAGAAACAATATCTTAATTAGCCATAAGTTATGTTCACACATTGCTGCACACCAGCTTCAGTTAATGAATGCTAGGAAATGGAATTTGAAGGTAGATAGAGAGAAAAAAAATCCGGTTGTTGATTTAAAATGGTTTATATATACAAATCCTGGAAACGAAACATAAGGCGATTTTCATGAATTTGTTTTTTAAGGAATATATTACATATTGTATTAATCTAAGGAAAGGGTAGGACATAAAACAGATGTGACAATTAGAAATTCCTCCCTTTTTGTCTTTTGCATACTTGTTTAACTATTAAACCTCAATTTCCTTTCTTTTTATGGTGTTTACAACCACAGAACGTAAGTAAAATGTATACAGTTTTATGCTGTTTTCCATTACTCTAATTGATATAAATTTCTTTAACAATACAAAGTAATTGAGGCGTAATTAAACTTCTAATTTCAACAAAGAGCAATGATTATATTATTTTAAAGAATATCTTCCTTCCTCATGTTACAAACATTTCCATTATTTCCAAAGATGATGTTTGGTAGAATTACTATTCAAAAAGTGCAAGTAATTAGATATCAGGGTGTCAAATCTGCTAAATGGAAAGAAAATATGGACTTTAATACCCACTTTTGTTTTAGAAACAATATCTTAATTAGCCATAAGTTATGTTCACACATTGCTGCAAACCAGCTTCAGTTAATGAATGCTAGGAAATGGAATTTGAAGGTAGATAGAGAGAAAAAAAATCCGGTTGTTGATTTAAAATGGTTTATATATACAAATCCTGGAAACGAAACATAAGGCGATTTTCATGAATTTGTTTTTTAAGGAATATAATACCTATTGTATTAATCTAAGGAAAGGGTTGGACATAAAACAGATGTGGCAATTAGAAATTCCTCCCTTTTTTTTTTTTTTTTGCTTACGTGTTTAACTATTAAACCTCAATTTCCTTTCTTTTTATGGTGTTTACAACCACAGAACGTAAGTAAAATGTATACAGTTTAATGCTGTTTTCCATTACTCTAATTGATATAAATTTCTTTAACAATACAAAGTAACTGAGGCGTAATTAAACTTCTAATTTCAACAAAGAGCAATGATTATATTATTTTAAAGAATATCTTCCTTCCTCATGTGACAAACATTTCCATTATTTCCAAAGATGATGTTTGGTAGAATTACTATTCAAAAAGTGCAAGTAATTAGATATCAGGGTGTCAAATCTGCTAAATGGAAAGAAAATATGGACTTTAATACCCACTTTTGTTTTAGAAACAATATCTTAATTAACCATAAGTTATGTTCACACATTGCTGCACACCAGCTTCAGTTAAAGAATGCTAGGAAATGGAATTTGAAGCTAGATAGATAGAAAAAAAATCCGGTTGTTGATTTATAATGGTTTATATATACAAATCCTGGAAACCAAACATAAAGCGATGTTCATGAATTTGTTTTTTAAGCAATATATTACACATTGTATTAATCTAAGGAAAGGGTAGGACATAAAACAGATGTGACAATTAGAAATTCCTCCCTTTTTGTCTTTTGCATACTTGTTTAACTATTAAACCTCAATTTCCTTTCTTTTTATGGTGTTTACAACCACAGAACGTAAGTAAAATGTATACAGTTTTATGCTGTTTTCCATTACTCTAATTGATATAAATTTCTTTAACAATACAAAGTAATTGAGGCGTAATTAAACTTCTAATTTCAACAAAGAGCAATGATTATATTATTTTAAAGAATATCTTCCTTCCTCATGTGACAAACATTTCCATTATTTCCAAAGATGATGTTTGGTAGAATTACTATTCAAAAAGTGCAAGTAATTAGATATCAGGGTGTCAAATCTGCTAAATGGAAAGAAAATATGGACTTTAATACCCACTTTTGTTTTAGAAACAATATCTTAATTAGCCATAAGTTATGTTCACACATTGCTGCACACCAGCTTCAGTTAATGAATGCTAGGAAATGGAATTTGAATGCAGATAGAGAGAAAAAAGAAATCCGGTTGTTGATTTAAAATGGTTTATATATACAATTCTTGGAAAAGAAACATAAGGCGATTTTCATGAATTTGTTTTTTAAGGAATATAATACACATTGTATTAATCCTAGAAAAGGGTTGGACATAAACAGATGTGGCAATTAGAGATTCCTCCCTTTTTGTCTTTTGCTTACGTGTTTAACTATTAAACCTCAATTTCCTTTCTTTTTATGTTGTTTACATCCACAGAACGTAAGTAAAATGTATACAGTTATATGCTGTTTTCCATTACTCTAATTGATATAAATTTATTTAACAATACAAAGTAATTGAGACGTAATTAAACTTCTAATTTCAACAAAGAGCAATGATTCTATTATTTTAAAGAATATCTTCCTTCCTCATGTTACAAACATTTCCACTATTTCCAAAGATGATGTTTGGTAGAATTACTATTCAAAAAGTGCAAGTAATTAGATATCAGGGTGTCAAATCTGCTAAATGGAAAGAAAATATGGACTTTAATACCCACTTTTGTTTTAGAAACAATATCTTAATTAACCATAAGTTATGTTCACACATTGCTGCACACCAGCTTCAGTTAAGGAATGCTAGGAAATGGAATTTGAAGCTAGATAGATAGAAAAAAAAATCCGGTTGTTGATTTAAAATGGTTTATATATACAAATCCTGGAAACGGAACATAAGGCGATGTTCATGAATTTGTTTTTTAAGCAATATATTACACATTGTATTAATCTAAGGAAAGGGTAGGACATAAAACAGATGTGACAATTAGAAATTCCTCCCTTTTTGTCTTTTGCATACTTGTTTACCTATTAAACCTCAATTTCCTTTCTTTTTATGGTGTTTACAACCACAGGACGTAAGTAAAATGTATACAGTTATATGCTGTTTTCCATTACTCTAATTGATATAAATTTATTTAACAATACAAAGTAATTGAGACGTAATTAAACTTCTAATTTCAACAAAGAGCAATGATTCTATTATTTTAAAGAATATCTTCCTTCCTCATGTTACAAACATTTCCACTATTTCCAAAGATGATGTTTGGTAGAATTACTATTCAAAAAGTGCAAGTAATTAGATATCAGGGTGTCAAATCTGCTAAATGGAAAGAAAATATGGACTTTAATACCCACTTTTGTTTTAGAAACAATATCTTAATTAACCATAAGTTATGTTCACACATTGCTGCACACCAGCTTCAGTTAAAGAATGCTAGGAAATGGAATTTGAAGCTAGATAGAGAGAAAAAAAATCCGGTTGTTGATTTAAAATGGTTTATATATACAAATCCTGGAAACGAAACATAAGGCGATTTTCATGAATTTGTTTTTTAAGGAATATAATACCTATTGTATTAATCTAAGGAAAGGGTTGGACATAAAACAGATGTGGCAATTAGAAATTCCTCCTTTTTTTTTTTTTTTTGCTTACGTGTTTAACTATTAAACCTCAATTTCCTTTCTTTTTATGGTGTTTACAACCACAGAACGTAAGTAAAATGTATACAGTTTTATGCTGTTTTCCATTACTCTAATTGATATAAATTTCTTTAACAATACAAAGTAATTGAGGCGTAATTAAACTTCTAATTTCAACAAAGAGCAATGATTATATTATTTTAAAGAATATCTTCCTTCCTCATGTTACAAACATTTCCACTATTTCCAAAGATGATGTTTGGTAGAATTACTATTCAAAAAGTGCAAGTAATTAGATATCAGGGTGTCAAATCTGCTAAATGGAAAGAAAATATGGACTTTAATACCCACTTTTGTTTTAGAAACAATATCTTAATTAGCCATAAGTTATGTTCACACATTGCTGCACACCAGCTTCAGTTAATGAATGCTAGGAAATGGAATTTGAAGGTAGATAGAGAGAAAAAAAATCCGGTTGTTGATTTAAAATGGTTTATATATACAAATCCTGGAAACGAAACATAAGGCGATTTTCATGAATTTGTTTTTTAAGGAATATAATACCTATTGTATTAATCTAAGGAAAGGGTTGGACATAAACAGATGTGGCAATTAGAAATTCCTCCCTTTTTGTCTTTTGCTTACGTGTTTAACTATTAAACCTCAATTTCCTTTCTTTTTATGTTGTTTACAACTACAGTTGGTAAGTAAAATGTATACAGTTTTATGCTGTTTTCCATTACTCTAATTGATATAAATTTCTTTAACAATACAAAGTAATTGAGGCGTAATTAAACTTCTAATTTCAACAAAGAGCAATGATTATATTATTTTAAAGAATATCTTCCTTCCTCATGTGACAAACATTTCCATTATTTCCAAAGATGATGTTTGGTAGAATTACTATTCAAAAAGTGCAAGTAATTAGATATCAGGGTGTCAAATCTGCTAAATGGAAAGAAAATATGGACTTTAATACCCACTTTTGTTTTAGAAACAATATCTTAATTAACCATAAGTTATGTTCACACATTGCTGCACACCAGCTTCAGTTAAAGAATGCTAGGAAATGGAATTTGAAGCTAGATAGATAGAAAAAAAATCCGGTTGTTGATTTAAAATGGTTTATATATACAAATCCTGGAAACGAAACATAAGGCGATGTTCATGAATTTGTTTTTTAAGCAATATATTACACATTGTATTAATCTAAGGAAAGGGTAGGACATAAAACAGATGTGGCAATTAGAAATTCCTCCCTTTTTTACCTTTTTTTTTCGCTTACGTGTTTAACTATTAAACCTCAATTTCCTTTCTTTTTATGGTGTTTACAACCACAGAACGTAAGTAAAATGTATACAGTTTTATGCTGTTTTCCATTACTCTAATTGATATAAATTTCTTTAACAATACAAAGTAATTGAGGCGTAATTAAACTTCTAATTTCAACAAAGAGCAATGATTATATTATTTTAAAGAATATCTTCCTTCCTCATGTTACAAACATTTCCATTATTTCCAAAGATGATGTTTGGTAGAATTACTTTTCAGTAAGTGGAAGTAATTAGATATCAGGGTGTCAAATCTGCTAAATGGAAAGAAAATATGGACTTTAATACCCACTTTTGTTTTAGAAACAATATCTTAATTAGCCATAAGTTATTTTCACACATTGCTGCAATCCAGCTTCAGTTAATGAATGCTAGGAAATGGAATTTGAAGGTAGATAGAGAGAAAAAAAATCCGGTTGTTGATTTAAAATGGTTTATATATACAAATCCTGGAAACGAAACATAAGGCGATTTTCATGAATTTGTTTTTTAAGGAATATAATACCTATTGTATTAATCTAAGGAAAGGGTTGGACATAAAACAGATGTGGCAATTAGAAATTCCTCCCTTTTTGTCTTTTGCATACTTCTTTAACTATTAAACCTCAATTTCCTTTCTTTTTATGGTGTTTACAACCACAGAACGTAAGTAAAATGTATACAGTTTTATGCTGTTTTCCATTACTCTAATTAATATAAATTTCTTTAACAATACAAAATAATTGAGGCGTAATTAAACTTCTAATTTCAACAAAGAGCAATGATTATATTATTTTAAAGAATATCTTCCTTCCTCATGTTACAAACATTTCCACTATTTCCAAAGATGATGTTTGGTAGAATTACTATTCAAAAAGTGCAAGTAATTAGATATCAGGGTGTCAAATCTGCTAAATGGAAAGAAAATATGGACTTTAATACCCACTTTTGTTTTAGAAACAATATCTTAATTAACCATAAGTTATGTTCACACATTGCTGCACACCAGCTTCAGTTAAAGAATGCTAGGAAATGGAATTTGAAGCTAGATAGATAGAAAAAAAATCCGGTTGTTGATTTAAAATGGTTTATATATACAAATCCTGGAAACGAAACATAAGGCGATTTTCATGAATTTGTTTTTTAAGGAATATAATACCTATTGTATTAATCTAAGGAAAGGGTAGGACATAAAACAGATGTGGCAATTAGAAATTCCTCCCTTTTTTACCTTTTTTTTGCTTACGTGTTTAACTATTAAACCTCAATTTCCTTTCTTTTTATGGTGTTTACAACCACAGAACGTAAGTAAAATGTATACAGTTTAATGCTGTTTTCCATTACTCTAATTGATATAAATTTCTTTAACAATACAAAGTAATTGAGACGTAATTAAACTTCTAATTTCAACAAAGAGCAATGATTCTATTATTTTAAAGAATATCTTCCTTCCTCATGTTACAAACATTTCCACTATTTCCAAAGATGATGTTTGGTAGAATTACTATTCAAAAAGTGCAAGTAATTAGATATCAGGGTGTCAAATCTGCTAAATGGAAAGAAAATATGGACTTTAATACCCACTTTTGTTTTAGAAACAATATCTTAATTAACCATAAGTTATGTTCACACATTGCTGCACACCAGCTTCAGTTAAAGAATGCTAGGAAATGGAATTTGAAGCTAGATAGAGAGAAAAAAAATCCGGTTGTTGATTTAAAATGGTTTATATATACAAATCCTGGAAACGAAACATAAGGCGATTTTCATGAATTTGTTTTTTAAGGAATATAATACCTATTGTATTAATCTAAGGAAAGGGTAGGACATAAAACAGATGTGGCAATTAGAAATTCCTCCCTTTTTTTTTTTTTTTGCTTACGTGTTTAACTATTAAACCTCAATTTCCTTTCTTTTTATGGTGTTTACAACCACAGAACGTAAGTAAAATGTATACAGTTTTATGCTGTTTTCCATTACTCTAATTGATATAAATTTCTTTAACAATACAAAGTAATTGAGGCGTAATTAAACTTCTAATTTCAACAAAGAGCAATGATTATATTATTTTAAAGAATATCTTCCTTCCTCATGTTACAAACATTTCCACTATTTCCAAAGATGATGTTTGGTAGAATTACTATTCAAAAAGTGCAAGTAATTAGATATCAGGGTGTCAAATCTGCTAAATGGAAAGAAAATATGGACTTTAATACCCACTTTTGTTTTAGAAACAATATCTTAATTAACCATAAGTTATGTTCACACATTGCTGCACACCAGCTTCAGTTAATGAATGCTAGGAAATGGAATTTGAAGCTAGATAGAGAGAAAAAAAATCCGGTTGTTGATTTAAAATGGTTTATATATACAAATCCTGGAAACGAAACATAAGGCGATTTTCATGAATTTGTTTTTTAAGGAATATAATACATATTGTATTAATCTAAGGAAAGGGTTGGACATAAAACAGATGTGGCAATTAGAAATTCCTCCCTTTTTGTCTTTTGCTTACGTGTTTAACTATTAAACCTCAATTTCCTTTCTTTTTATGTTGTTTACAACTACAGTTGGTAAGTAAAATGTATACAGTTTTATGCTGTTTTCCATTACTCTAATTGATATAAATTTCTTTAACAATACAAAGTAATTGAGGCGTAATTAAACTTCTAATTTCAACAAAGAGCAATGATTATATTATTTTAAAGAATATCTTCCTTCCTCATGTGACAAACATTTCCATTATTTCCAAAGATGATGTTTGGTAGAATTACTATTCAAAAAGTGCAAGTAATTAGATATCAGGGTGTCAAATCTGCTAAATGGAAAGAAAATATGGACTTTAATACCCACTTTTGTTTTAGAAACAATATCTTAATTAGCCATAAGTTATGTTCACACATTGCTGCAATCCAGCTTCAGTTAATGAATGCTAGGAAATGGAATTTGAAGGTAGATAGAGAGAAAAAAAATCCGGTTGTTGATTTAAAATGGTTTATATATACAAATCCTGGAAACGAAACATAAGGCGATTTTCATGAATTTGTTTTTTAAGGAATATAATACATATTGTATTAATCTAAGGAAAGGGTAGGACATAAAACAGATGTGACAATTAGAAATTCCTCCCTTTTTGTCTTTTGCATACTTGTTTAACTATTAAACCTCAATTTCCTTTCTTTTTATGGTGTTTACAACCACAGAACGTAAGTAAAATGTATACAGTTTTATGCTGTTTTCCATTACTCTAATTGATATAAATTTCTTTAACAATACAAAGTAACTGAGGCGTAATTAAACTTCTAATTTCAACAAAGAGCAATGATTATTTATTTTAAAGAATATCTTCCTTCCTCATGTGATAAACATTTCCATTATTTCCAAAGATGATGTTTGGTAGAATTACTTTTCAAAAAGTGCAAGTAATTAGATATCAGGGTGTCAAATCTGCTAAATGGAAAGAAAATATGGACTTTAATACCCACTTTTGTTTTAGAAACAATATCTTAATTAGCCATAAGTTATGTTCACACATTGCTGCACACCAGCTTCAGTTAATGAATGCTAGGAAATGGAATTTGAAGGTAGATAGAGAGAAAAAAAATCCGGTTGTTGATTTAAAATGGTTTATATATACAAATCCTGGAAACGAAACATAAGGCGATTTTCATGAATTTGTTTTTTAAGGAATATAATACATATTGTATTAATCTAAGGAAAGGGTTGGACATAAAACAGATGTGGCAATTAGAAATTCCTCCCTTTTTGTCTTTTGCTTACGTGTTTAACTATTAAACCTCAATTTCCTTTCTTTTTATGGTGTTTACAACCACAGTTGGTAAGTAAAATGTATACAGTTTTATGCTGTTTTCCATTACTCTAATTGATATAAATTTCTTTAACAATACAAAGTAACTGAGGCGTAATTAAACTTCTAATTTCAACAAAGAGCAATGATTACTTATTTTAAAGAATATCTTCCTTCCTCATGTGACAAACATTTCCATTATTTCCAAAGATGATGTTTGGTAGAATTACTATTCAAAAAGTGCAAGTAATTAGATATCAGGGTGTCAAATCTGCTAAATGGAAAGAAAATATGGACTTTAATACCCACTTTTGTTTTAGAAACAATATCTTAATTAACCATAAGTTATGTTCACACATTGCTGCAAACCAGCTTCAGTTAATGAATGCTAGGAAATGGAATTTGAAGGTAGATAGAGAGAAAAAAAATCCGGTTGTTGATTTAAAATGGTTTATATATACAAATCCTGGAAACGAAACATAAGGCGATTTTCATGAATTTGTTTTTTAAGGAATATAATACATATTGTATTAATCTAAGGAAAGGGTTGGACATAAAACAGATGTGGCAATTAGAGATTCCTCCCTTTTTGTCTTTTGCTTACGTGTTTAACTATTAAACCTCAATTTCCTTTCTTTTTATGTTGTTTACAACTACAGTTGGTAAGTAAAATGTATACAGTTTTATGCTGTTTTCCATTACTCTAATTGAAATAAATTTCTTTAACAATACAAAGTAACTGAGGCGTAATTAAACTTCTAATTTCAACAAAGAGCAATGATTACTCATTTTAAAGAATATCTTCCTTCCTCATGTGATAAACATTTCCATTATTTCCAAAGATGATGTTTGGTAGAATTACTTTTCAGTAAGTGGAAGTAATTAGATATCAGGGTGTCAAAGAAAATATGGACTTTAATACCCACTTTTGTTTTAGAAACAATATCTTAATTAGCCATAAGTTATTTTCACACATTGCTGCAATCCAGCTTCAGTTAATGAATGCTAGGAAATGGAATTTGAAGGTAGATAGAGAGAAAAAAAATCCGGTTGTTGATTTAAAATGGTTTATATATACAAATCCTGGAAACGAAACATAAGGCGATGTTCATGAATTTGTTTTTTAAGCAATATATTACACATTGTATTAATCTAAGGAAAGGGTAGGACATAAAACAGATGTGACAATTAGAAATTCCTCCCTTTTTGTCTTTTGCATACTTGTTTAACTATTAAACCTCAATTTCCTTTCTTTTTATGGTGTTTACAACCACAGAACGTAAGTAAAATGTATACAGTTTTATGCTGTTTTCCATTACTCTAATTGATATAAATTTCTTTAACAATACAAAGTAACTGAGGCGTAATTAAACTTCTAATTTCAACAAAGAGCAATGATTATATTATTTTAAAGAATATCTTCCTTCCTCATGTTACAAACATTTCCATTATTTCCAAAGATGATGTTTGGTAGAATTACTATTCAAAAAGTGCAAGTAATTAGATATCAGGGTGTCAAATCTGCTAAATGGAAAGAAAATATGGACTTTAATACCCACTTTTGTTTTAGAAACAATATCTTAATTAGCCATAAGTTATGTTCACACATTGCTGCACACCAGCTTCAGTTAATGAATGCTAGGAAATGGAATTTGAAGGTAGATAGAGAGAAAAAAAAACCGGTTGTTGATTTAAAATGGTTTATATATACAAATCCTGGAAACGAAACATAAAGCGATGTTCATGAATTTGTTTTTTAAGGAATATAATACACATTGTATTAATCTAAGGAAAGGGTTGGACATAAAACAGATGTGGCAATTAGAGATTCCTCCCTTTTTGTCTTTTGCTTACGTGTTTAACTATTAAACCTCAATTTCCTTTCTTTTTATGTTGTTTACAACCACAGGACGTAAGTAAAATGTATACAGTTTTATGCTGTTTTCCATTACTCTAATTGATATAAATTTCTTTAACAATACAAAGTAACTGAGGCGTGATTAAACTTCTAATTTCAACAAAGAGCAATGATTATATTATTTTAAAGAATATCTTCCTTCCTCATGTGATAAACATTTCCATTATTTCCAAAGATGATGTTTGGTAGAATTACTTTTCAGTAAGTGGAAGTAATTAGATATCAGGGTGTCAAAGAAAATATGGACTTTAATACCCACTTTTGTTTTAGAAACAATATCTTAATTAGCCATAAGTTATTTTCACACATTGCTGCAATCCAGCTTCAGTTAATGAATGCTAGGAAATGGAATTTGAAGGTAGATAGAGAGAAAAAAAATCCGGTTGTTGATTTAAAATGGTTTATATATACAAATCCTGGAAACGAAACATAAGGCGATTTTCATGAATTTGTTTTTTAAGGAATATAATACACATTGTATTAATCTAAGGAAAGGGTAGGACATAAAACAGATGTGACAATTAGAAATTCCTCCCTTTTTGTCTTTTGCATACTTGTTTAACTATTAAACCTCAATTTCCTTTCTTTTTATGGTGTTTACAACCACAGGAGGTAAGTAAAATGTATACAGTTTTATGCTGTTTTCCATTACTCTAATTGATATAAATTTCTTTAACAATACAAAGTAACTGAGGCGTAATTAAACTTCTAATTTCAACAAAGAGCAATGATTATATTATTTTAAAGAATATCTTCCTTCCTCATGTTACAAACATTTCCATTATTTCCAAAGATGATGTTTGGTAGAATTACTATTCAAAAAGTGCAAGTAATTAGATATCAGGGTGTCAAATCTGCTAAATGGAAAGAAAATATGGACTTTAATACCCACTTTTGTTTTAGAAACAATATCTTAATTAGCCATAAGTTATGTTCACACATTGCTGCACACCAGCTTCAGTTAATGAATGCTAGGAAATGGAATTTGAAGGTAGATAGAGAGAAAAAAAATCCGGTTGTTGATTTAAAATGGTTTATATATACAAATCCTGGAAACGAAACATAAGGCGATGTTCATGAATTTGTTTTTTAAGCAATATATTACACATTGTATTAATCTAAGGAAAGGGTAGGACATAAAACAGATGTGACAATTAGAAATTCCTCCCTTTTTGTCTTTTGCATACTTGTTTAACTATTAAACCTCAATTTCCTTTCTTTTTATGGTGTTTACAACCACAGAACGTAAGTAAAATGTATACAGTTTTATGCTGTTTTCCATTACTCTAATTGATATAAATTTCTTTAACAATACAAAGTAACTGAGGCGTAATTAAACTTCTAATTTCAACAAAGAGCAATGATTATATTATTTTAAAGAATATCTTCCTTCCTCATGTTACAAACATTTCCATTATTTCCAAAGATGATGTTTGGTAGAATTACTATTCAAAAAGTGCAAGTAATTAGATATCAGGGTGTCAAATCTGCTAAATGGAAAGAAAATATGGACTTTAATACCCACTTTTGTTTTAGAAACAATATCTTAATTAACCATAAGTTATGTTCACACATTGCTGCACACCAGCTTCAGTTAATGAATGCTAGGAAATGGAATTTGAAGCTAGATAGAGAGAAAAAAAAACCGGTTGTTGATTTAAAATGGTTTATATATACAAATCCTGGAAACGAAACATAAAGCGATGTTCATGAATTTGTTTTTTAAGCAATATAATACACATTGTATTAATCTAAGGAAAGGGTTGGACATAAAACAGATGTGGCAATTAGAGATTCCTCCCTTTTTGTCTTTTGCTTACTTGTTTAACTATTAAACCTCAATTTCCTTTCTTTTTATGGTGTTTACAACCACAGTTCGTAAGTAAAATGTATACAGTTTTATGCTGTTTTCCATTACTCTAATTGATATAAATTTCTTTAACAATACAAAGTAACTGAGGCGTAATTAAACTTCTAATTTCAACAAAGAGCAATGATTATATTATTTTAAAGAATATCTTCCTTCCTCATGTGATAAACATTTCCATTATTTCCAAAGATGATGTTTGGTAGAATTACTTTTCAGTAAGTGGAAGTAATTAGATATCAGGGTGTCAAAGAAAATATGGACTTTAATACCCACTTTTGTTTTAGAAACAATATCTTAATTAGCCATAAGTTATTTTCACACATTGCTGCAATCCAGCTTCAGTTAATGAATGCTAGGAAATGGAATTTGAAGGTAGATAGAGAGAAAAAAAATCCGGTTGTTGATTTAAAATGGTTTATATATACAAATCCTGGAAACGAAACATAAGGCGATGTTCATGAATTTGTTTTTTAAGCAATATATTACACATTGTATTAATCTAAGGAAAGGGTAGGACATAAAACAGATGTGACAATTAGAAATTCCTCCCTTTTTGTCTTTTGCATACTTGTTTAACTATTAAACCTCAATTTCCTTTCTTTTTATGGTGTTTACAACCACAGGAGTAAGTAAAATGTATACAGTTTTATGCTGTTTTCCATTACTCTAATTGATATAAATTTCTTTAACAATACAAAGTAATTGAGACGTAATTAAACTTCTAATTTCAACAAAGAGCAATGATTCTATTATTTTAAAGAATATCTTCCTTCCTCATGTTACAAACATTTCCACTATTTCCAAAGATGATGTTTGGTAGAATTACTATTCAAAAAGTGCAAGTAATTAGATATCAGGGTGTCAAATCTGCTAAATGGAAAGAAAATATGGACTTTAATACCCACTTTTGTTTTAGAAACAATATCTTAATTAGCCATAAGTTATGTTCACACATTGCTGCAAACCAGCTTCAGTTAATGAATGCTAGGAAATGGAATTTGAAGGTAGATAGAGAGAAAAAAAAACGGTTGTTGATTTAAAATGGTTTATATATACAAATCCTGGAAACGAAACATAAAGCGATGTTCATGAATTTGTTTTTTAAGCAATATATTACACATTGTATTAATCTAAGGAAAGGGTAGGACATAAAACAGATGTGGCAATTAGAAATTCCTCCCTTTTTGTCTTTTGCATACTTGTTTAACTATTAAACCTCAATTTCCTTTCTTTTTATGTTGTTTACAACCACAGTTGGTAAGTAAAATGTATACAGTTTTATGCTGTTTTCCATTACTCTAATTGATATAAATTTCTTTAACAATACAAAGTAACTGAGGCGTAATTAAACTTCTAATTTCAACAAAGAGCAATGATTATATTATTTTAAAGAATATCTTCCTTCCTCATGTGATAAACATTTCCATTATTTCCAAAGATGATGTTTGGTAGAATTACTTTTCAGTAAGTGGAAGTAATTAGATATCAGGGTGTCAAAGAAAATATGGACTTTAATACCCACTTTTGTTTTAGAAACAATATCTTAATTAGCCATAAGTTATGTTCACACATTGCTGCAATCCAGCTTCAGTTAATGAATGCTAGGAAATGGAATTTGAAGGTAGATAGAGAGAAAAAAAATCCGGTTGTTGATTTAAAATGGTTTATATATACAAATCCTGGAAACGAAACATAAGGCGATTTTCATGAATTTGTTTTTTAAGGAATATAATACCTATTGTATTAATCTAAGGAAAGGGTTGGACATAAAACAGATGTGGCAATTAGAAATTCCTCCCTTTTTTTTTTTTTTTGCTTACGTGTTTAACTATTAAACCTCAATTTCCTTTCTTTTTATGGTGTTTACAACCACAGGACGTAAGTAAAATGTATACAGTTTTATGCTGTTTTCCATTACTCTAATTGATATAAATTTCTTTAACAATACAAAGTAACTGAGGCGTAATTAAACTTCTAATTTCAACAAAGAGCAATGATTACTCATTTTAAAGAATATCTTCCTTCCTCATGTGATAAACATTTCCATTATTTCCAAAGATGATGTTTGGTAGAATTACTTTTCAGTAAGTGGAAGTAATTAGATATCAGGGTGTCAAAGAAAATATGGACTTTAATACCCACTTTTGTTTTAGAAACAATATCTTAATTGGCCATAAGTTATTTTCACACATTGCTGCAATCCAGCTTCAGTTAATGAATGCTAGGAAATGGAATTTGAAGGTAGATAGAGAGACAAAAAATCCGGTTGTTGATTTAAAATGGTTTATATATACAAATCCTGGAAACGAAACATAAGGCGATTTTCATGAATTTGTTTTTTAAGGAATATAATACCTATTGTATTAATCTAAGGAAAGGGTTGGACATAAAACAGATGTGGCAATTAGAAATTCCTCCCTTTTTTTTTTTTTGCTTACGTGTTTAACTATTAAACCTCAATTTCCTTTCTTTTTATGCTGTTTACAACCACAGGACGTAAGTAAAATGTATACAGTTTTATGCTGTTTTCCATTACTCTAATTGATATAAATTTCTTTAACAATACAAAGTAACTGAGGCGTAATTAAACTTCTAATTTCAACAAAGAGCAATGATTACTTCATTTTAAAGAATATCTTCCTTCCTCATGTGATAAACATTTCCATTATTTCCAAAGATGATGTTTGGTAGAATTACTTTTCAGTAAGTGGAAGTAATTAGATATCAGGGTGTCAAAGAAAATATGGACTTTAATACCCACTTTTGTTTTAGAAACAATATCTTAATTAGCCATAAGTTATTTTCACACATTGCTGCAATCCAGCTTCAGTTAATGAATGCTAGGAAATGGAATTTGAAGGTAGATAGAGAGAAAAAAAATCCGGTTGTTGATTTAAAATGGTTTTATATATACAAATCCTGGAAACGAAACATAAGGCGATTTTCATGAATTTGTTTTTTAAGGAATATAATACCTATTGTATTAATCTAAAGAAAGGGTAGGACATAAAACAGATGTGACAATTAGAAATTCCTCCCTTTTTGTCTTTTGCATACTTGTTTAACTATTAAACCTCAATTTCCTTTCTTTTTATGGTGTTTACAACCACAGAACGTAAGTAAAATGTATACAGTTTTATGCTGTTTTCCATTACTCTAATTGATATAAATTTCTTTAACAATACAAAGTAACTGAGGCGTAATTAAACTTCTAATTTCAACAAAGAGCAATGATTATATTATTTTAAAGAATATCTTCCTTCCTCATGTTACAAACATTTCCATTATTTCCAAAGATGATGTTTGGTAGAATTACTATTCAAAAAGTGCAAGTAATTAGATATCAGGGTTTAAAATCTAAATGGAAAGAAAATATGGACTTTAATACCCACTTTTGTTTTAGAAACAATATCTTAATTAGCCATAAGTTATGTTCACACATTGCTGCAAACCAGCTTCAGTTAATGAATGCTAGGAAATGGAATTTGAAGGTAGATAGAAAAAAAATCCGGTTGTTGATTTAAAATGGTTTATATATACAAATCCTGGAAACGAAACATAAGGCGATTTTCATGAATTTGTTTTTTAAGGAATATAATACCTATTGTATTAATCTAAGGAAAGGGTTGGACATAAAACAGATGTGGCAATTAGAAATTCCTCCCTTTTTTTTTTTTTTTTGCTTACGTGTTTAACTATTAAACCTCAATTTCCTTTCTTTTTATGGTGTTTACAACCACAGGACGTAAGTAAAATGTATACAGTTTTATGCTGTTTTCCATTACTCTAATTGATATAAATTTCTTTAACAATACAAAGTAACTGAGGCGTAATTAAACTTCTAATTTCAACAAAGAGCAATGATTACTCATTTTAAAGAATATCTTCCTTCCTCATGTGATAAACATTTCCATTATTTCCAAAGATGATGTTTGGTAGAATTACTTTTCAGTAAGTGGAAGTAATTAGATATCAGGGTGTCAAAGAAAATATGGACTTTAATACCCACTTTTGTTTTAGAAACAATATCTTAATTAGCCATAAGTTATTTTCACACATTGCTGCAATCCAGCTTCAGTTAATGAATGCTAGGAAATGGAATTTGAAGGTAGATAGAGAGAAAAAAAATCCGGTTGTTGATTTAAAATGGTTTATATATACAAATCCTGGAAACGAAACATAAGGCGATTTTCATGAATTTGTTTTTTAAGGAATATAATACCTATTGTATTAATCTAAAGAAAGGGTTGGACATAAAACAGATGTGGCAATTAGAAATTCCTCCCTTTTTGTCTTTTGCATACTTCTTTACCTATTAAACCTCAATTTCCTTTCTTTTTATGGTGTTTACAACCACAGAACGTAAGTAAAATGTATACAGTTTTATGCTGTTTTCCATTACTCTAATTGATATAAATTTCTTTAACAATACAAAGTAACTGAGGCGTAATTAAACTTCTAATTTCAACAAAGAGCAATGATTATATTATTTTAAAGAATATCTTCCTTCCTCATGTTACAAACATTTCCATTATTTCCAAAGATGATGTTTGGTAGAATTACTATTCAAAAAGTGCAAGTAATTAGATATCAGGGTTTAAAATCTAAATGGAAAGAAAATATGGACTTTAATACCCACTTTTGTTTTAGAAACAATATCTTAATTAGCCATAAGTTATGTTCACACATTGCTGCAAACCAGCTTCAGTTAATGAATGCTAGGAAATGGAATTTGAAGGTAGATAGAAAAAAAATCCGGTTGTTGATTTAAAATGGTTTATATATACAAATCCTGGAAACGAAACATAAGGCGATTTTCATGAATTTGTTTTTTAAGGAATATAATACCTATTGTATTAATCTAAGGAAAGGGTAGGACATAAAACAGATGTGACAATTAGAAATTCCTCCCTTTTTGTCTTTTGCATACTTGTTTAACTATTAAACCTCAATTTCCTTTCTTTTTATGGTGTTTACAACCACAGAACGTAAGTAAAATGTATAAAGTTTTATGCTCTTTTCCATTACTCTAATTGAAATAAATTTCTTTAACAATACAAAGTAACTGAGGCGTAATTAAACTTCTAATTTCAACAAAGAGCAATGATTCTATTATTTTAAAGAATATCTTCCTTCCTCATGTTACAAACATTTCCACTATTTCCAAAGATGATGTTTGGTAGAATTACTATTCAAAAAGTGCAAGTAATTAGATATCAGGGTGTCAAATCTGCTAAATGGAAAGAAAATATGGACTTTTAACCACTTTTATTTTAGAAACAATATCTTAATTAGCCATAAGTTATGTTCACACATTGCTGCACACCAGCTTCAGTTAATGAATGCTAGGAAATGGAATTTGAATGCAGATAGAGAGAAAAAAGAAATCCGGTTGTTGATTTAAAATGGTTTATATATACAATTCTTGGAAAAGAAACATAAGGCGATTTTCATGAATTTGTTTTTTAAGGAATATAATACACATTGTATTAATCCTAGAAAAGGGTTGGACATAAACAGATGTGGCAATTAGAGATTCCTCCCTTTTTGTCTTTTGCTTACGTGTTTAACTATTAAACCTCAATTTCCTTTCTTTTTATGTTGTTTACAACCACAGTTCGTAAGTAAAATGTATACAGTTTTATGCTGTTTTCCATTACTCTAATTGATATAAATTTCTTTAACAATACAAAGTAACTGAGGCGTAATTAAACTTCTAATTTCAACAAAGAGCAATGATTATATTATTTTAAAGAATATCTTCCTTCCTCATGTTACAAACATTTCCATTATTTCCAAAGATGATGTTTGGTAGAATTACTATTCAAAAAGTGCAAGTAATTAGATATCAGGGTTTAAAGATGCTAAATGGAAAGAAAATATGGACTTTAATACCCACTTTTGTTTTAGAAACAATATCTTAATTAACCATAAGTTATGTTCACACATTGCTGCAAACCAGCTTCAGTTAATGAATGCTAGGAAATGAAATTTGAAGGTAGATAGAGAGAAAAAAAATCCGGTTGTTGATTTAAAATGGTTTATATATACAAATCCGGAAACGAAACATAAAGCGATGTTCATGAATTTGTTTTTTAAGGAATATAATACACATTGTATTAATCTAAGGAAAGGGTTGGACATAAAACAGATGTGGCAATTAGAGATTCCTCCCTTTTTGTCTTTTGCTTACGTGTTTAACTATTAAACCTCAATTTCCTTTCTTTTTATGTTGTTTACAACTACAGTTGGTAAGTAAAATGTATACAGTTTTATGCTGTTTTCCATTACTCTAATTGATATAAATTTCTTTAACAATACAAAGTAACTGAGGCGTAATTAAACTTCTAATTTCAACAAAGAGCAATGATTATATTATTTTAAAGAATATCTTCCTTCCTCATGTTACAAACATTTCCACTATTTCCAAAGATGATGTTTGGTAGAATTACTATTCAAAAAGTGCAAGTAATTAGATATCAGGGTGTAAAGTTGCTAAATGGAAAGAAAATATGGACTTTAATACCCACTTTTGTTTTAGAAACAATATCTTAATTAGCCATAAGTTATGTTCACACATTGCTGCACACCAGCTTCAGTTAATGAATGCTAGGAAATGGAATTTGAAGGTAGATAGAGAGAAAAAAAATCCGGTTGTTGATTTAAAATGGTTTATATATACAAATCCTGGAAACGAAACATAAGGCGATGTTCATGAATTTGTTTTTTAAGCAATATATTACACATTGTATTAATCTAAGGAAAGGGTAGGACATAAAACAGATGTGACAATTAGAAATTCCTCCCTTTTTGTCTTTTGCATACTTGTTTAACTATTAAACCTCAATTTCCTTTCTTTTTATGGTGTTTACAACCACAGAACGTAAGTAAAATGTATACAGTTTTATGCTGTTTTCCATTACTCTAATTGATATAAATTTCTTTAACAATACAAAGTAACTGAGGCGTAATTAAACTTCTAATTTCAACAAAGAGCAATGATTATATTATTTTAAAGAATATCTTCCTTCCTCATGTGATAAACATTTCCATTATTTCCAAAGATGATGTTTGGTAGAATTACTTTTCAGTAAGTGGAAGTAATTAGATATCAGGGTGTCAAATCTGCTAAATGGAAAGAAAATATGGACTTTAATACCCACTTTTGTTTTAGAAACAATATCTTAATTAGCCATAAGTTATGTTCACACATTGCTGCAATCCAGCTTCAGTTAATGAATGCTAGGAAATGGAATTTGAAGGTAGATAGAGAGAAAAAAAAACCGGTTGTTGATTTAAAATGGTTTATATATACAAATCCCGGAAACGAAACATAAAGCGATGTTCATGAATTTGTTTTTTTAAGAAATATAATACACAATGTATTAATCTAAGGAAAGGGTTGGACATAAAACAGATGTGGCAATTAGAGATTCCTCCCTTTTTGTCTTTTGCTTACTTGTTTAACTATTAAACCTCAATTTCCTTTCTTTTTATGTTGTTTACAACCACAGGACGTAAGTAAAATGTATACAGTTTTATGCTGTTTTCCATTACTCTAATTGATATAAATTTCTTTAACAATACAAAGTAACTGAGGCGTAATTAAACTTCTAATTTCAACAAAGAGCAATGATTACTCATTTTAAAGAATATCTTCCTTCCTCATGTGATAAACATTTCCATTATTTCCAAAGATGATGTTTGGTAGAATTACTTTTCAGTAAGTGGAAGTAATTAGATATCAGGGTGTCAAAGAAAATATGGACTTTAATACCCACTTTTGTTTTAGAAACAATATCTTAATTAGCCATAAGTTATTTTCACACATTGCTGCAATCCAGCTTCAGTTAATGAATGCTAGGAAATGGAATTTGAAGGTAGATAGAGAGAAAAAAAATCCGGTTGTTGATTTAAAATGGTTTATATATACAAATCCTGGAAACGAAACATAAGGCGATTTTCATGAATTTGTTTTTTAAGGAATATAATACCTATTGTATTAATCTAAAGAAAGGGTTGGACATAAAACAGATGTGGCAATTAGAAATTCCTCCCTTTTTGTCTTTTGCTTACTTGTTTAACTATTAAACCTCAATTTCCTTTCTTTTTATGTTGTTTACAACTACAGTTGGTAAGTAAAATGTATACAGTTTTATGCTGTTTTCCATTACTCTAATTGATATAAATTTCTTTAACAATACAAAGTAATTGAGGCGTAATTAAACTTCTAATTTCAACAAAGAGCAATGATTATATTATTTTAAAGAATATCTTCCTTCCTCATGTGACAAACATTTCCATTATTTCCAAAGATGATGTTTGGTAGAATTACTATTCAAAAAGTGCAAGTAATTAGATATCAGGGTGTCAAATCTGCTAAATGGAAAGAAAATATGGACTTTAATACCCACTTTTGTTTTAGAAACAATATCTTAATTAACCATAAGTTATGTTCACACATTGCTGCACACCAGCTTCAGTTAATGAATGCTAGGAAATGGAATTTGAAGCTAGATAGAGAGAAAAAAAATCCGGTTGTTGATTTAAAATGGTTTATATATACAAATCCTGGAAACGAAACATAAGGCGATGTTCATGAAGATGTGACAATTAGAAATTCCTCCCTTTTTGTCTTTTGCATACTTGTTTAACTATTAAACCTCAATTTCCTTTCTTTTTATGGTGTTTACAACCACAGAACGTAAGTAAAATGTATACAGTTTTATGCTGTTTTCCATTACTCTAATTGATATAAATTTCTTTAACAATACAAAGTAACTGAGGCGTAATTAAACTTCTAATTTCAACAAAGAGCAATGATTATATTATTTTAAAGAATATCTTCCTTCCTCATGTGACAAACATTTCCATTATTTCCAAAGATGATGTTTGGTAGAATTACTATTCAAAAAGTGCAAGTAATTAGATATCAGGGTGTCAAATCTGCTAAATGGAAAGAAAATATGGACTTTAATACCCACTTTTGTTTTAGAAACAATATCTTAATTAACCATAAGTTATGTTCACACATTGCTGCAAACCAGCTTCAGTTAATGAATGCTAGGAAATGGAATTTGAAGGTAGATAGAGAGAAAAAAAAACCGGTTGTTGATTTAAAATGGTTTATATATACAAATCCGGAAACGAAACATAAAGCGATGTTCATGAATTTGTTTTTTAAGGAATATAATACACATTGTATTAATCTAAGGAAAGGGTTGGACATAAAACAGATGTGGCAATTAGAAATTCCTCCCTTTTTGTCTTTTGCTTACGTGTTTAACTATTAAACCTCAATTTCCTTTCTTTTTATGTTGTTTACAACTACAGTTGGTAAGTAAAATGTATACAGTTTTATGCTGTTTTCCATTAATCTAATTGAAATAAATTTCTTTAACAATACAAAGTAACTGAGGCGTAATTAAACTTCTAATTTCAACAAAGAGCAATGATTCTATTATTTTAAAGAATATCTTCCTTCCTCATGTTACAAACATTTCCACTATTTCCAAAGATGATGTTTGGTAGAATTACTATTCAAAAAGTGCAAGTAATTAGATATCAGGGTTTAAAGCTGCTAAATGGAAAGAAAATATGGACTTTAATACCCACTTTTGTTTTAGAAACAATATCTTAATTAACCATAAGTTATGTTCACACATTGCTGCACACCAGCTTCAGTTAAGGAATGCTAGGAAATGGAATTTGAAGCTAGATAGATAGAAAAAAAATCCGGTTGTTGATTTAAAATGGTTTATATATACAAATCCTGGAAACGAAACATAAAGCGATGTTCATGAATTTGTTTTTTAAGCAATATATTACACATTGTATTAATCTAAGGAAAGGGTTGGACATAAAACAGATGTGGCAATTAGAGATTCCTCCCTTTTTGTCTTTTGCTTACGTGTTTAACTATTAAACCTCAATTTCCTTTCTTTTTATGTTGTTTACAACCACAGTTGGTAAGTAAAATGTATACAGTTTTATGCTGTTTTCCATTACTCTAATTGATATAAATTTCTTTAACAATACAAAGTAACTGAGGCGTAATTAAACTTCTAATTTCAACAAAGAGCAATGATTATATTATTTTAAAGAATATCTTCCTTCCTCATGTTACAAACATTTCCATTATTTCCAAAGATGATGTTTGGTAGAATTACTATTCAAAAAGTGCAAGTAATTAGATATCAGGGTTTAACAGTTGCTAAATGGAAAGAAAATATGGACTTTAATACCCACTTTTGTTTTAGAAACAATATCTTAATTAACCATAAGTTATGTTCACACATTGCTGCACACCAGCTTCAGTTAAGGAATGCTAGGAAATGGAATTTGAAGCTAGATAGATAGAAAAAAAATCCGGTTGTTGATTTAAAATGGTTTATATATACAAATCCTGGAAACGAAACATAAGGCGATGTTCATGAATTTGTTTTTTAAGCAATATATTACACATTGTATTAATCTAAGGAAAGGGTAGGACATAAAACAGATGTGACAATTAGAAATTCCTCCCTTTTTGTCTTTTGCATACTTGTTTAACTATTAAACCTCAATTTCCTTTCTTTTTATGGTGTTTACAACCACAGAACGTAAGTAAAATGTATACAGTTTTATGCTGTTTTCCATTACTCTAATGGATATAAATTTCTTTAACAATACAAAGTAACTGAGGCGTAATTAAACTTCTAATTTCAACAAAGAGCAATGATTATATTATTTTAAAGAATATCTTCCTTCCTCATGTGATAAACATTTCCATTATTTCCAAAGATGATGTTTGGTAGAATTACTTTTCAGTAAGTGGAAGTAATTAGATATCAGGGTGTCAAATCTGCTAAATGGAAAGAAAATATGGACTTTAATAACCACTTTTATTTTAGAAACAATATCTTAATTAGCCATAAGTTATGTTCACACATTGCTGCAATTCAGCTTCAGTTAATGAATGCTAGGAAATGGAATTTGAAGGTAGATAGAGAGAAAAAAAAATTCCGGTTGTTGATTTAAAATGGTTTATATATACAAATCCCGGAAACGAAACATAAAGCGATGTTCATGAATTTGTTTTTTTAAGAAATATAATACACATTGTATTAATCTAAGGAAAGGGTTGGACATAAAACAGATGTGGCAATTAGAGATTCCTCCCTTTTTGTCTTTTGCTTACTTGTTTAACTATTAAACCTCAATTTCCTTTCTTTTTATGGTGTTTACAACCACAGAACGTAAGTAAAATGTATACAGTTTTATGCTGTTTTCCATTACTCTAATTGATATAAATTTCTTTAACAATACAAAGTAACTGAGGCGTAATTAAACTTCTAATTTCAACAAAGAGCAATGATTACTTCATTTTAAAGAATATCTTCCTTCCTCATGTGATAAACATTTCCATTATTTCCAAAGATGATGTTTGGTAGAATTACTTTTCAGTAAGTGGAAGTAATTAGATATCAGGGTGTCAAAGAAAATATGGACTTTAATACCCACTTTTGTTTTAGAAACAATATCTTAATTAGCCATAAGTTATTTTCACACATTGCTGCAATCCAGCTTCAGTTAATGAATGCTAGGAAATGGAATTTGAAGGTAGATAGAGAGAAAAAAAATCCGGTTGTTGATTTAAAATGGTTTATATATACAAATCCTGGAAACGAAACATAAGGCGATTTTCATGAATTTGTTTTTTAAGGAATATAATACCTATTGTATTAATCTAAAGAAAGGGTTGGACATAAAACAGATGTGGCAATTAGAGATTCCTCCCTTTTTGTCTTTTGCTTACGTGTTTAACTATTAAACCTCAATTTCCTTTCTTTTTATGTTGTTTACAACTACAGTTGGTAAGTAAAATGTATACAGTTTTATGCTGTTTTCCATTACTCTAATTGATATAAATTTCTTTAACAATACAAAGTAACTGAGGCGTAATTAAACTTCTAATTTCAACAAAGAGCAATGATTATATTATTTTAAAGAATATCTTCCTTCCTCATGTTACAAACATTTCCATTATTTCCAAAGATGATGTTTGGTAGAATTACTATTCAAAAAGTGCAAGTAATTAGATATCAGGGTTTAAAATCTAAATGGAAAGAAAATATGGACTTTAATACCCACTTTTGTTTTAGAAACAATATCTTAATTAGCCATAAGTTATGTTCACACATTGCTGCAAACCAGCTTCAGTTAATGAATGCTAGGAAATGGAATTTGAAGGTAGATAGAAAAAAAATCTGGTTGTTGATTTAAAATTGTTTATATATACAAATCCTGGAAACGAAACATAAGGCGATTTTCATGAATTTGTTTTCTAAGGAATAAAATACCTATTTTATTAATCTAAGGAAAGGGTTGGACATAAAACAGATGTGGCAATTAGAGATTCCTCCCTTTTTGTCTTTTGCTTACGTGTTTAACTATTAAACCTCAATTTCCTTTCTTTTTATGTTGTTTACAACCACAGTTGGTAAGTAAAATGTATACAGTTTTATGCTGTTTTCCATTACTCTAATTGATATAAATTTCTTTAACAATACAAAGTAACTGAGGCGTAATTAAACTTCTAATTTCAACAAAGAGCAATGATTATATTATTTTAAAGAATATCTTCCTTCCTCATGTTACAAACATTTCCATTATTTCCAAAGATGATGTTTGGTAGAATTACTATTCAAAAAGTGCAAGTAATTAGATATCAGGGTTTAAAATCTAAATGGAAAGAAAATATGGACTTTAATACCCACTTTTGTTTTAGAAACAATATCTTAATTAGCCATAAGTTATGTTCACACATTGCTGCAAACCAGCTTCAGTTAATGAATGCTAGGAAATGGAATTTGAAGGTAGATAGAAAAAAAATCTGGTTGTTGATTTAAAATGGTTTATATATACAAATCCTGGAAACGAAACATAAGGCGATTTTCATGAATTTGTTTTTTAAGGAATATAATACCTATTGTATTAATCTAAAGAAAGGGTTGGACATAAAACAGATGTGGCAATTAGAAATTCCTCCCTTTTTGTCTTTTGCATACTTCTTTAACTATTAAACCTCAATTTCCTTTCTTTTTATACTGTTTACAACCACAGGAGGTAAGTAAAATGTATACAGTTTTATGCTGTTTTCCATTACTCTAATTGATATAAATTTCTTTAACAATACAAAGTAATTGAGGCGTAATTAAACTTCTAATTTCAACAAAGAGCAATGATTATATTATTTTAAAGAATATCTTCCTTCCTCATGTGACAAACATTTCCATTATTTCCAAAGATGATGTTTGGTAGAATTACTTTTCAGAAAGTGGAAGTAATTAGATATCAGGGTGTCAAATCTGCTAAATGGAAAGAAAATATGGACTTTAATACCCACTTTAGTTTTAGAAACAATATCTTAATTAACCATAAGTTATGTTCACACATTGCTGCAATTCAGCTTCAGTTAATGAATGCTAGGAAATGGAATTTGAAGCTAGATAGATAGAAAAAAAAATCCGGTTGTTGATTTAAAATGGTTTATATATACAAATCCTGGAAACGAAACATAAGGCGATGTTCATGAATTTGTTTTTTAAGCAATATATTACACATTGTATTAATCTAAGGAAAGGGTAGGACATAAAACAGATGTGACAATTAGAAATTCCTCCCTTTTTGTCTTTTGCATACTTGTTTAACTATTAAACCTCAATTTCCTTTCTTTTTATGGTGTTTACAACCACAGGACGTAAGTAAAATGTATACAGTTATATGCTGTTTTCCATTACTCTAATTGATATAAATTTATTTAACAATACAAAGTAATTGAGACGTAATTAAACTTCTAATTTCAACAAAGAGCAATGATTCTATTATTTTAAAGAATATCTTCCTTCCTCATGTTACAAACATTTCCACTATTTCCAAAGATGATGTTTGGTAGAATTACTATTCAAAAAGTGCAAGTAATTAGATATCAGGGTGTCAAATCTGCTAAATGGAAAGAAAATATGGACTTTTAACCACTTTTATTTTAGAAACAATATCTTAATTAGCCATAAGTTATGTTCACACATTGCTGCACTTCAGCTTCAGTTAATGAATGCTAGGAAATGGAATTTGAATGCAGATAGAGAGAAAAAGAAATCCGGTTGTTGATTTAAAATGGTTTATATATACAAATCCTGGAAACGAAACATAAGGCGATGTTCATGAATTTGTTTTTTAAGGAATATAATACACATTGTATTAATCTAAGGAAAGGGTAGGACATAAAACAGATGTGGCAATTAGAAATTCCTCCCTTTTTGTCTTTTGCTTACGTGTTTAACTATTAAACTTCAATTTCCTTTCTTTTTATACTGTTTACAACCACAGGACGTAAGTAAAATGTATACAGTTTTATGCTGTTTTCCATTACTCTAATGGATATAAATTTCTTTAACAATACAAAGTAACTGAGGCGTAATTAAACTTCTAATTTCAACAAAGAGCAATGATTATTTTATTTTAAAGAATATCTTCCTTCCTCATGTGATAAACATTTCCATTATTTCCAAAGATGATGTTTGGTAGAATTACTTTTCAGTAAGTGGAAGTAATTAGATATCAGGGTGTCAAATCTGCTGAATGGAAAGAAAATATGGACTTTAATAACCACTTTATTTTAGAAACAATATCTTAATTAGCCATAAGTTATGTTCACACATTGCTGCAATTCAGCTTCAGTTAATGAATGCTAGGAAATGAAATTTGAAGGTAGATAGAGAGAAAAAAAAACCGGTTGTTGATTTAAAATGGTTTATATATACAAATCCGGAAACGAAACATAAAGCGATGTTCATGAATTTGTTTTTTAAGGAATATAATACACATTGTATTAATCTAAGGAAAGGGTTGGACATAAAACAGATGTGACAATTAAAAAATTCCTCCCTTTTTGTCTTTTGCTTACGTGTTTAACTATTAAACTTCAATTTCCTTTCTTTTTATACTGTTTACAACCACAGGAGGTAAGTAAAATGTATACAGTTTTATGCTGTTTTCCATTACTCTAATGGATATAAATTTCTTTAACAATACAAAGTAACTGAGGCGTAATTAAACTTCTAATTTCAACAAAGAGCAATGATTATTTTATTTTAAAGAATATCTTCCTTCCTCATGTGATAAACATTTCCATTATTTCCAAAGATGATGTTTGGTAGAATTACTTTTCAGTAAGTGGAAGTAATTAGATATCAGGGTGTCAAATCTGCTGAATGGAAAGAAAATATGGACTTTAATAACCACTTTATTTTAGAAACAATATCTTAATTAGCCATAAGTTATGTTCACACATTGCTGCAATTCAGCTTCAGTTAATGAATGCTAGGAAATGAAATTTGAAGGTAGATAGAGAGAAAAAAAAACCGGTTGTTGATTTAAAATGGTTTATATATACAAATACCGGAAACTAAACATAAAGCGATGTTCATGAATTTGTTTTTTAAGGAATATAATACACATTGTATTAATCTAAGGAAAGGGTTGGACATAAAACAGATGTGGCAATTAGAGATTCCTCCCTTTTTGTCTTTTGCTTACTTGTTTAACTATTAAACCTCAATTTCCTTTCTTTTTATGTTGTTTACAACTGCAGTTGGTAAGTAAAATGTATACAGTTTTATACTGTTTTCCATTACTCTAATTGATATAAATTTCTTTAACAATACAAAGTAACTGAGGCGTAATTATACTTCTAATTTCAACAAAGAGCAATGATTATTTTATTTTAAAGAATATCTTCCTTCCTCATGTGATAAACATTTCCATTATTTCCAAAGATGATGTTTGGTAGAATTACTTTTCAGTAAGTGGAAGTAATTAGATATCAGGGTGTCAAATCTGCTGAATGGAAAGAAAATATGGACTTTAATAACCACTTTATTTTAGAAACAATATCTTAATTAGCCATAAGTTATGTTCACACATTGCTGCAATTCAGCTTCAGTTAATGAATGCTAGGAAATGAAATTTGAAGGTAGATAGAGAGAAAAAAAAACCGGTTGTTGATTTAAAATGGTTTATATATACAAATACCGGAAACTAAACATAAAGCGATGTTCATGAATTTGTTTTTTAAGGAATATAATACACATTGTATTAATCTAAGGAAAGGGTTGGACATAAAACAGATGTGGCAATTAGAGATTCCTCCCTTTTTGTCTTTTGCTTACTTGTTTAACTATTAAACCTCAATTTCCTTTCTTTTTATGTTGTTTACAACTGCAGTTGGTAAGTAAAATGTATACAGTTTTATACTGTTTTCCATTACTCTAATTGATATAAATTTCTTTAACAATACAAAGTAACTGAGGCGTAATTAAACTTCTAATTTCAACAAAGAGCAATGATTATTTTATTTTAAAGAATATCTTCCTTCCTCATGTGATAAACATTTCCATTATTTCCAAAGATGATGTTTGGTAGAATTACTTTTCAGTAAGTGGAAGTAATTAGATATCAGGGTGTCAAATCTGCTGAATGGAAAGAAAATATGGACTTTAATAACCACTTTATTTTAGAAACAATATCTTAATTAGCCATAAGTTATGTTCACACATTGCTGCAATTCAGCTTCAGTTAATGAATGCTAGGAAATGAAATTTGAAGGTAGATAGAGAGAAAAAAAAACCGGTTGTTGATTTAAAATGGTTTATATATACAAATACCGGAAACTAAACATAAAGCGATGTTCATGAATTTGTTTTTTAAGGAATATAATACACATTGTATTAATCTAAGGAAAGGGTTGGACATAAAACAGATGTGGCAATTAGAGATTCCTCCCTTTTTGTCTTTTGCTTACTTGTTTAACTATTAAACCTCAATTTCCTTTCTTTTCATGCTGTTTACAACCACAGGACGTAAGTAAAATGTATACAGTTTTATACTGTTTTCCATTACTCTAATTGATATAAATTTCTTTAACAATACAAAGTAACTGAGGCGTAATTAAACTTCTAATTTCAACAAAGAGCAATGATTACTTCATTTTAAAGAATATCTTCCTTCCTCATGTGATAAACATTTCCATTATTTCCAAAGATGATGTTTGGTAGAATTACTTTTCAGTAAGTGGAAGTAATTAGATATCAGGGTGTCAAAGAAAATATGGACTTTAATACCCACTTTTGTTTTAGAAACAATATCTTAATTAGCCATAAGTTATTTTCACACATTGCTGCAATCCAGCTTCAGTTAATGAATGCTAGGAAATGGAATTTGAAGGTAGATAGAGAGAAAAAAAATCCGGTTGTTGATTTAAAATGGTTTATATATACAAATCCTGGAAACGAAACATAAGGCGATTTTCATGAATTTGTTTTTTAAGGAATATAATACCTATTGTATTAATCTAAAGAAAGGGTTGGACATAAAACAGATGTGGCAATTAGAGATTCCTCCCTTTTTGTCTTTTGCTTACTTGTTTAACTATTAAACCTCAATTTCCTTTCTTTTTATGTTGTTTACAACTGCAGTTGGTAAGTAAAATGTATACAGTTTTATGCTGTTTTCCATTACTCTAATGGATATAAATTTCTTTAACAATACAAAGTAACTGAGGCGTAATTATACTTCTAATTTCAACAAAGAGCAATGATTATATTATTTTAACGAATATCTTCCTTCCTCATGTGACAAACATTTCCATTATTTCCAAAGATGATGTTTAGGAGAATTACTATTCAAAAAGTGCAAGTAATTAGATATCAGGGTTTAAAATCTAAATGGAAAGAAAATATGGACTTTAATACCCACTTTTGTTTTAGAAACAATATCTTAATTAGCCATAAGTTATGATCACACATTGCTGCAAACCAGCTTCAGTTAATGAATGTTAGGAAATGGAATTTGAAGGTAGATAGAAAAAAAATCTGGTTGTTGATTTAAAATTGTTTATATATACAAATCCTGGAAACGAAACATAAGGCGATGTTCATGAATTTGTTTTTTAAGCAATATATTACACATTGTATTAATCTAAGGAAAGGGTAGGACATAAAACAGATGTGACAATTAGAAATTCCTCCCTTTTTGTCTTTTGCATACTTGTTTAACTATTAAACCTCAATTTCCTTTCTTTTTATACTGTTTACAACCACAGGAGGTAAGTAAAATGTATACAGTTTTATGCTGTTTTCCATTACTCTAATTGATATAAATTTCTTTAACAATACAAAGTAATTGAGACGTAATTAAACTTCTAATTTCAACAAAGAGCAATGATTATATTATTTTAAAGAATATCTTCCTTCCTCATGTGACAAACATTTCCATTATTTCCAAAGATGATGTTTGGTAGAATTACTATTCAAAAAGTGCAAGTAATTAGATATCAGGGTGTCAAATCTGCTAAATGGAAATCTGCTAAATGGAAAGAAAATATGGACTTTTAACCACTTTTATTTTAGAAACAATATCTTAATTAGCCATAAGTTATGTTCACACATTGCTGCACACCAGCTTCAGTTAAGGAATGCTAGGAAATGGAATTTGAATGCAGATAGAGAGAAAAAAGAAATCCGATTGTTGATTTAAAATGGTTTATATATACAAATCCTGGAAACGGAACATAAGGCGATGTTCATGAATTTGTTTTTTAAGCAATATATTACACATTGTATTAATCTAAGGAAAGGGTAGGACATAAAACAGATGTGACAATTAGAAATTCCTCCCTTTTTGTCTTTTGCATACTTGTTTACCTATTAAACCTCAATTTCCTTTCTTTTTATGGTGTTTACAACCACAGGACGTAAGTAAAATGTATACAGTTATATGCTCTTTTCCATTACTCTAATTGATATAAATTTATTTAACAATACAAAGTAATTGAGACGTAATTAAACTTCTAATTTCAACAAAGAGCAATGATTCTATTATTTTAAAGAATATCTTCCTTCCTCATGTTACAAACATTTCCACTATTTCCAAAGATGATGTTTGGTAGAATTACTATTCAAAAAGTGCAAGTAATTAGATATCAGGGTGTCAAATCTGCTAAATGGAAAGAAAATATGGACTTTTAACCACTTTTATTTTAGAAACAATATCTTAATTAGCCATAAGTTATGTTCACACATTGCTGCACACCAGCTTCAGTTAAGGAATGCTAGGAAATGGAATTTGAATGCAGATAGAGAGAAAAAAGAAATCCGGTTGTTGATTTAAAATGGTTTATATATACAAATCCTGGAAACGAAACATAAGGCGATGTTCATGAATTTGTTTTTTAAGCAATATATTACACATTGTATTAATCTAAGGAAAGGGTAGGACATAAAACAGATGTGACAATTAAAAAATTCCTCCCTTTTTGTCTTTTGCTTACGTGTTTAACTATTAAACCTCAATTTCCTTTCTTTTTATGGTGTTTACAACCACAGGACGTAAGTAAAATGTATACAGTTTTATGCTGTTTTCCATTACTCTAATTGATATAAATTTCTTTAACAATACAAAGTAACTGAGGCGTAATTAAACTTCTAATTTCAACAAAGAGCAATGATTATATTATTTTAAAGAATATCTTCCTTCCTCATGTGATAAACATTTCCATTATTTCCAAAGATGATGTTTGGTAGAATTACTTTTCAGTAAGTGGAAGTAATTAGATATCAGGGTGTCAAATCTGCTGAATGGAAAGAAAATATGGACTTTAATAACCACTTTATTTTAGAAACAATATCTTAATTAGCCATAAGTTATGTTCACACATTGCTGCAATTCAGCTTCAGTTAATGAATGCTAGGAAATGAAATTTGAAGGTAGATAGAGAGAAAAAAAAACCGGTTGTTGATTTAAAATGGTTTATATATACAAATACCGGAAACTAAACATAAAGCGATGTTCATGAATTTGTTTTTTAAGGAATATAATACACATTGTATTAATCTAAGGAAAGGGTAGGACATAAAACAGATGTGACAATTAAAAAATTCCTCCCTTTTTGTCTTTTGCTTACGTGTTTAACTATTAAACTTCAATTTCCTTTCTTTTTATACTGTTTACAACCACAGGAGGTAAATAAAATGTATACAGTTTTATGCTGTTTTCCATTACTCTAATGGATATAAATTTCTTTAACAATACAAAGTAACTGAGGCGTAATTATACTTCTACTTTCAACAAAGAGCAATGATTATTTTATTTTAAAGAATATCTTCCTTCCTCATGTGATAAACATTTCCATTATTTCCAAAGATGATGTTTGGTAGAATTACTTTTCAGTAAGTGGAAGTAATTAGATATCAGGGTGTCAAATCTGCTGAATGGAAAGAAAATATGGACTTTAATAACCACTTTATTTTAGAAACAATATCTTAATTAGCCATAAGTTATGTTCACACATTGCTGCAATTCAGCTTCAGTTAATGAATGCTAGGAAATGAAATTTGAAGGTAGATAGAGAGAAAAAAAAACCGGTTGTTGATTTAAAATGGTTTATATATACAAATACCGGAAACTAAACATAAAGCGATGTTCATGAATTTGTTTTTTAAGGAATATAATACACATTGTATTAATCTAAGGAAAGGGTTGGACATAAAACAGATGTGGCAATTAGAGATTCCTCCCTTTTTGTCTTTTGCTTACTTGTTTAACTATTAAACCTCAATTTCCTTTCTTTTTATGTTGTTTACAACTGCAGTTGGTAAGTAAAATGTATACAGTTTTATACTGTTTTCCATTACTCTAATTGATATAAATTTCTTTAACAATACAAAGTAACTGAGGCGTAATTATACTTCTACTTTCAACAAAGAGCAATGATTATTTTATTTTAAAGAATATCTTCCTTCCTCATGTGATAAACATTTCCATTATTTCCAAAGATGATGTTTGGTAGAATTACTTTTCAGTAAGTGGAAGTAATTAGATATCAGGGTGTCAAATCTGCTGAATGGAAAGAAAATATGGACTTTAATAACCACTTTATTTTAGAAACAATATCTTAATTAGCCATAAGTTATGTTCACACATTGCTGCAATTCAGCTTCAGTTAATGAATGCTAGGAAATGAAATTTGAAGGTAGATAGAGAGAAAAAAAAACCGGTTGTTGATTTAAAATGGTTTATATATACAAATACCGGAAACTAAACATAAAGCGATGTTCATGAATTTGTTTTTTAAGGAATATAATACACATTGTATTAATCTAAGGAAAGGGTTGGACATAAAACAGATGTGGCAATTAGAGATTCCTCCCTTTTTGTCTTTTGCTTACTTGTTTGACTATTAAACCTCAATTTCCTTTCTTTTCATGCTGTTTACAACCACAGGACGTAAGTAAAATGTATACAGTTTTATACTGTTTTCCATTACTCTAATTGATATAAATTTCTTTAACAATACAAAGTAACTGAGGCGTAATTAAACTTCTAATTTCAACAAAGAGCAATGATTACTTCATTTTAAAGAATATCTTCCTTCCTCATGTGATAAACATTTCCATTATTTCCAAAGATGATGTTTGGTAGAATTACTTTTCAGTAAGTGGAAGTAATTAGATATCAGGGTGTCAAAGAAAATATGGACTTTAATACCCACTTTTGTTTTAGAAACAATATCTTAATTAGCCATAAGTTATTTTCACACATTGCTGCAATCCAGCTTCAGTTAATGAATGCTAGGAAATGGAATTTGAAGGTAGATAGAGAGAAAAAAAATCCGGTTGTTGATTTAAAATGGTTTATATATACAAATCCTGGAAACGAAACATAAGGCGATTTTCATGAATTTGTTTTTTAAGGAATATAATACCTATTGTATTAATCTAAAGAAAGGGTTGGACATAAAACAGATGTGGCAATTAGAGATTCCTCCCTTTTTGTCTTTTGCTTACTTGTTTAACTATTAAACCTCAATTTCCTTTCTTTTTATGTTGTTTACAACTGCAGTTGGTAAGTAAAATGTATACAGTTTTATGCTGTTTTCCATTACTCTAATGGATATAAATTTCTTTAACAATACAAAGTAACTGAGGCGTAATTATACTTCTAATTTCAACAAAGAGCAATGATTATATTATTTTAACGAATATCTTCCTTCCTCATGTGACAAACATTTCCATTATTTCCAAAGATGATGTTTGGGAGAATTACTATTCAAAAAGTGCAAGTAATTAGATATCAGGGTTTAAAATCTAAATGGAAAGAAAATATGGACTTTAATACCCACTTTTGTTTTAGAAACAATATCTTAATTAGCCATAAGTTATGATCACACATTGCTGCAAACCAGCTTCAGTTAATGAATGTTAGGAAATGGAATTTGAAGGTAGATAGAAAAAAAATCTGGTTGTTGATTTAAAATTGTTTATATATACAAATCCTGGAAACGAAACATAAGGCGATGTTCATGAATTTGTTTTTTAAGCAATATATTACACATTGTATTAATCTAAGGAAAGGGTAGGACATAAAACAGATGTGACAATTAGAAATTCCTCCCTTTTTGTCTTTTGCATACTTCTTTAACTACTAAACCTCAATTTCCTTTCTTTTTATACTGTTTACAACCACAGGAGGTAAGTAAAATGTATACAGTTTTATGCTGTTTTCCATTACTCTAATTGATATAAATTTCTTTAACAATACAAAGTAATTGAGACGTAATTAAACTTCTAATTTCAACAAAGAGCAATGATTATATTATTTTAAAGAATATCTTCCTTCCTCATGTGACAAACATTTCCATTATTTCCAAAGATGATGTTTGGTAGAATTACTATTCAAAAAGTGCAAGTAATTAGATATCAGGGTGTCAAATCTGCTAAATGGAAAGAAAATATGGACTTTAATACCCACTTTTGTTTTAGAAACAATATCTTAATTAACCATAAGTTATGTTCACACATTGCTGCACACCAGCTTCAGTTAATGAATGCTAGGAAATGGAATTTGAAGGTAGATAGAGAGAAAAAGAAATCCGGTTGTTGATTTAAAATGGTTTATATATACAAATCCTGGAAACGAAACATAAGGCGATTTTCATGAAGATGTGACAATTAAAAAATTCCTCCCTTTTTGTCTTTTGCATACTTGTTTAACTATTAAACCTCAATTTCCTTTCTTTTTATGGTGTTTACAACCACAGAACGTAAGTAAAATGTATACAGTTTTATGCTGTTTTCCATTACTCTAATTGATATAAATTTCTTTAACAATACAAAGTAACTGAGGCGTAATTAAACTTCTAATTTCAACAAAGAGCAATGATTATATTATTTTAAAGAATATCTTCCTTCCTCATGTGACAAACATTTCCATTATTTCCAAAGATGATGTTTGGTAGAATTAATTTTCAGAAAGTGGAAGTAATTAGATATCAGGGTGTAAAATCTGCTAAATGGAAAGAAAATATGGACTTTAATAACCACTTTTATTTTAGAAACAATATCTTAATTAGCCATAAGTTATGTTCACACATTGCTGCAATTCAGCTTCAGTTAATGAATGCTAGGAAATGTAATTTGAAGGCAGATAGAGAGAAAAAAGAAATCCGGTTGTTGATTTAAAATGGTTTATATATACAAATCCTGGAAAAGAAACATAAGGCGATTTTCATGAATTTGTTTTTTAAGGAATATAATACATATTGTATTAATCTTAGGAAAGGGTTGGACATAAAACAGATGTGACAATTAGAAATTCCTCCCTTTTTGTCTTTTGCATACTTGTTTAACTATTAAACCTCAATTTCCTTTCTTTTTATGGTGTTTACAACCACAGGACGTAAGTAAAATGTATACAGTTTTATGCTGTTTTCCATTACTCTAATTGATATAAATTTCTTTAACAATACAAAGTAATTGAGACGTAATTAAACTTCTAATTTCAACAAAGAGCAATGATTATATTATTTTAAAGAATATCTTCCTTCCTCATGTGACAAACATTTCCATTATTTCCAAAGATGATGTTTAGTAGAATTACTATTCAAAAAGTGCAAGTAATTAGATATCAGGGTGTCAAATCTGCTAAATGGAAAGAAAATATGGACTTTAATAACCACTTTTATTTTAGAAACAATATCTTAATTAGCCATAAGTTATGTTCACACATTGCTGCAAATCAGCTTCAGTTAATGAATGCTAGGAAATGGAATTTGAAGGCAGATAGAGAGAAAAAAGAAATCCGGTTGTTGATTTAAAATGGTTTATATATACAATTCTTGGAAAAGAAACATAAGGCGATTTTCATGAATTTGTTTTTTAAGGAATATAATACACATTGTATTAATCTAAGGAAAGCGTTGGACATAAACAGATGTGGCAATTAGAGATTCCTCCCTTTTTGTCTTTTGCTTACGTGTTTAACTATTAAACCTCAATTTCCTTTCTTTTTATGTTGTTTACAACTACAGTTGGTAAGTAAAATGTATACAGTTTTATGCTGTTTTCCATTAATCTAATTGAAATAAATTTCTTTAACAATACAAAGTAACTGAGGCGTAATTAAACTTCTAATTTCAACAAAGAGCAATGATTATATTATTTTAAAGAATATCTTCCTTCCTCATGTTACAAACATTTCCACTATTTCCAAAGATGATGTTTGGTAGAATTACTAATCAAAAAGTGCAAGTAATTAGATATCAGGGTGTCAAATCTGCTAAATGGAAAGAAAATATGGACTTTAATACCCACTTTTGTTTTAGAAACAATATCTTAATTAACCATAAGTTATGTTCACACATTGCTGCAAACCAGCTTCAGTTAATGAATGCTAGGAAATGTAATTTGAAGGCAGATAGAAAAAAGAAATCCGGTTGTTGATTTAAAATGGTTTATATATACAAATCCTGGAAAAGAAACATAAGGCGATTTTCATGAATTTGTTTTTTAAGCAATATAATACATATTGTATTAATCTAAGGAAAGGGTAGGACATAAAACAGATGTGACAATTAGAAATTCCTCCCTTTTTGTCTTTTGCTTACGTGTTTAACTATTAAACCTCAATTTCCTTTCTTTTTATGTTGTTTACAACTACAGTTGGTAAGTAAAATGTATACAGTTTTATGCTGTTTTCCATTACTCTAATTGAAATAAATTTCTTTAACAATACAAAGTAACTGAGGCGTAATTAAACTTCTAATTTCAACAAAAAGCAATGATTACTTCATTTTAAAGAATATCGTCCTTCCTCATGTGACAAACATTTCCATTATATCCAAAGATGATGTTTGGTAGAATTACTATTCAAAAAGTGCAAGTAATTAGATATCAGGGTGTCAAATCTGCTAAATGGAAAGAAAATATGGACTTTAATAACCACTTTTTTTTTATAAACAATATCTTAATTAGCCATAAGTTATGTTCACACACTGCTGCAATTTAACTTCAGTAAATCAATAGGCGAGTGCATTTATGGAAGCAAAGGACCTTACCCAAAAAAATTGCAACAAAAGGTTTTTCAAATGTTTTTTGTAGTGTTCGATGTCTACCAAAATCTGACCATGGGAAAAGCATAAATTTCAAAATGGCGTCCAAGATGTCCGCCAATACCTTAAAACATGTGTAATTCCTTAATTTTCATCGTAGACAAGTAATTGTGGTGTCTAACCCCATGTTTTCAGGGGCGAGCAATCCAGTTAGCTACGTCAAATCATAGAATAATGATTGCATAACTGCAAATCCAAGATGGCCGAACGAAATGGCCGCTAAAGCCGAAAAATTATGCATAATTCCTCTATATTTTCATCATGACCATGCAATTTTGGTGCCCCACATTTCGAACCGCTACATTTCACGCTACGCCACTTTCTGAATTTTTTTTTCAAATATTGCGCATCTTTTGACACCAAGTTTGTGAAAATCTGTCATACCGTTACTGAGTCATGTGACCTTTTGTGACCTCTTATCAGCCCCAAAATGGAGATTTTCTGAGTTTCGTGTACAAAACGAATATGAAAATGGATTTCCTCATGATTCCCCTTTATCACCTAAAATTTCTTCTTTAAGCTGTGATTATCATTTATTCTAACTGAATATTGGTTCAGATAACACTCTGAAACAGCACACTTACATGTAAAAAACAATGAAAAGGTTAAAGTTGAAAAACAAAGAAATACATAAGAAATTCGTAGAACAATAGAATACATAAGAATCAAAATCACTTTCATTTTTTTTCTTATGTAATAATATTTTTAAGGTCTAGAAAGAACTTTTTAAATTAAAATTTTATCTCCAAGCCCCTTCTTTACTTGATTATCAGTGGAAATGTATATTTACGCATAAATTTGCATAAATTATAATATTAAATAAAAAAGATTTACATAAAAATAAAGGTGGGTTCATGGTCTTTGCACGATTTTCAAGGGCCATTCAAAATTTTGCGTTGATCGGTCATGTCCTGGCCGAAATCAGAGGGTGGGGGGGGGGGGGACTCCGATGTCCCCCCCCCCCCCCCCCCCCCCTCAGTCAGAGAGGTGCTTGAAATAGCCCAGTACAGTAAGGGTTAAATTGCTGCAAACTGAATAACCACACTGATATAATTCTGTAATTATCCTTTTTTGTGGGTGTGAATCCGAAATAGCCGATCAATATGGCCCCCAAATAGTAGCCAAGCTGTTTGAGGGTCTTGTTCAGGCCCGTGGGAACGATTTTGTTACTGGGGGTGCTGTGTGCAGATTTTTTATTTTTTTCTTTTTTTTATTTTTTTTTTGGGGGGGGGGGGGTGTGGGTATGTAGTTGCTTGACAAGCAAAAACAAAAAAAGGGTCATTAGCATTTCCTGGCTAGTACCCCCAGCACCCCCTACAGCACCCCAGCATCATCAGCCTTCTAGGGGGTGCTCAAAAAAAATCTGGCGGTGCTGCAGCACCCCCAGCACCCCCGGCTCCCAGGGGCCTGCTCTTGTCCCCACACTATAATAGTTTGGTACGCTGTACAGGAATGTACTTCCTCAGGAACTTCATATTAAGAAGGGTGACATGCCCGGAGCCATCAACCCGTATGGCGTATTGATCAAATTGCCGGACTTCCACTACAACATCGGTCTTATCCCATTTCAAGAGGTGCAGCCCCGTCTGGTTCTTGATACTGACATGATCACCTATGACTAGTGGCAGAAGTCGTTTAGTGTGTTCAGACCAGCGTTCGGCACCTCTCATGTGGCGGTTTCTGAGTGCCTCCTCCCGAGCTCCGAGGGTCACACGCCAAATATCATGAGCTTTGTCTCTGCCAGGAGCTATGGGAATGAAGTCTCGAACTGGGCGACCAAAGATGCACATCGTCGGGGAGAGGTTGGTATCCCTGTCTGGAGAGTTCCTGTATGGCTCGTTAGAAAGAATCAGTGTCAAGGGCACCTGTGGGGCTTGTGTTATCCACGATGAGACGCTTCAGTCTTCATGCCAACTTCGGCACGACAGTGCCTAGGGGGAAAGCCACAGAGGAAATACGATGATGCACACCCCAGTCCTTTAGAAAGTGTCGTGTAGCGATAGCCACCATCGGAAGCCAGTTTGTCAGGAATACCAAAGATGACAAAGGTGCGTCGTAGACAAGTGATAAGTCCATCTGCACCACGGGAAGACCTCTCAACAATCGGCCAGTTAGAGTAACGGTCGTTCACTACCAAGTAGTTGCAAGCTTTTTAGTGGAATAAGTTTGCTCAAATGCACTGGAATGGGTAAGCTGGAGATGCCAAGTGGGTGGGTGGTGCGCTAGGGTTCGAGGGGGGCAATTCTTGACACAGGAGCCAAAAGCCAATTCCGCTTCAGGACCAATCTGTCGCCAACATGTAAGCTTGTGCGGGTCAAAGATTTTGACACCCTCTTCAATCTCACTGGCAATAACAGCTTTGGATTCCTGAAGAGTCTCGTCCCATACGTAGGGTGTGCCTGGCTTCCAGAGCTGCCGAAAGGGTAGCATTTTCCCTGCCACCATTGGCCACGCTGAGTGCATATGACACCTGATTAAAAAGTTGAAACCACGAGCAGATGTCTATGATGTCCTAGGGCGTTGGAAAGTCCAGGATTGCCTGTAATTATTTCTTACATGGACGAACACTGTTAGGGATGATCTCGAACCCAGCGAACTCTACGATGTCTGCACCCAACAAAAACTTCTCAGGGACTAGAGTGATCCCATGGCGGCCACATGTGTCAAGCCACTGGACGGCCTGAAAGAAGCTGTCTGCCATTGTGTCTGCCCACAGCAGGACGTCATCCACGCACTTGGCCTTATTGGAGATGTGTGACACAATCTCATCATACCGCCTTGTGTAGCCGTCACCTGAGGCAATGTATCCTTGAGGCGCAGTTTTGTAACGGTACCTGCCCCAGGGTGTCGGTCCACTTTGCGGAGGGGTACGCCGTGGTAACCATTCCATGCATCAAAGACAGCCTTTTTTTTTTTTTTTTTTTCTTTGTTTTTTGCCATGCGGAACCAATCTCGCCTGGTGGGAGGGTGATGGCGTGTGATGCATTTCCATCGTGGCATGAGTATTGAGAGCCTGGAAGTAAACAGTCCGCCGTTATTTACCATTTTTCTTTGCACAGATGACCAGCCTATGGCACCAGGTAACAGGTTCGCCGACAGGGACTGGTTCGATGACGCACAACTGGCCATCGTGGTCTAACCCAGCGTTCACAGCATCAAGTCAGTGGAGCGGGACTGGTACTGGAGTGTGATGTGCCACCGGATGAGCGTTCGCATCTACCATCAGTTTCATGGGAGGGCTGTCCATGAGAGGCAGGGTTTGATGCTCACATCCGTTGAATGCACTAGCCTTGTAGTAGTCAAGCAGATATTGCTGCAGCTTCCGTTGTATCCAGATGGTGTGATTCCTGTGTTGCATCATGCAATCGTGGTAAAGCTTTCGAAGATGAGTCTGAAATCAATGCAGGCTTCTTTACTGAGAAAGATCTTGTCAGAACTGTCAGTGATATAGGTCATTTGCCTGGTTTCAAGGACCTAGTCCTGATCATCTTTGCCCGAAAAACATAGGATGGCAGCTCCAAGGATCTTGATGCCTCCTGTTAGTATCAGTGTGCATCCTCATAGTAACTGGAATGAGGTCTGAATGACGTAACCCAGCAAGGCAGCTCTAGCATCCTATATCAGCCATGGCGGATGCTGGGCAAGTCATTGTAAGGATGGAGAGGTCAAAACCTCTCTCATGGTGACATGAAGCTTTTGAACTGAATGAATGACACCACTTATTATAGTTATTGGAGCTTTCATTGGTATTTATTGTGTACATACTCAACTATTATGCTGTAAAATGAACGTCCAACGTGTATTGTTTGAATAACAATACTATCTTTTAATATATTCTGTGTAAATATGTATATATCATTTTTGGTATCCCAAGTGGGGATTTTTATTGATCCAAGATCATCTCTTTACTTTGTTTATGAGCTTTCATAATATTTTTATATTTTCAGGGGTTGTCGAAAGTATTTGTTGTCCTTTCATCTCATTGAAAAAAAAAAGAATTACCGAATGTGTGTATATATATATATACATGTATAAAACGTTTATGACATACTGTTATATGTATAGCTTGCATGTGTACACACATATAAATATATCCTTGCAAATCCATGCAAATTCATTCAAAGGTCATCATAAGGAGTGATTAACTGAATTCAAAGGACCCAATGTTCCACTATATATTATAGACCTGTAGATGACGTGTAAAGCGAACCTTTTTATAACTATCTATAAAAACCAGTCATCTCAATATCACATTGACAACCGAGAAGGAATGAAATGGCAAATTGCCTTTTTTAGATATTTTTATCAGCTGCAATAATACAACTGATTATACTTAATAGTATATCACACACAAAGAATTATACTGGCTTGTATTCAAATGTTTATAGCTTCACCTGTTTTAAATACAAATCTGGGTTGATTCTAGCATTATAAGACAGGGCTCACAAAACCGTAATAATTCATGCCAGTATTCATGATCTGAGTACTGTTTTGAAGAAAACTATGTACCCAGATTGGATGATGGAAAAAATGGTGAACCAATCCCTTCAAAATGTCCCAAATCAAACTGATATTAAAATAGGAGAAAGAACAACGTGATATTTGATGCTACGTACCTAGCTATAGGTAACATATCTATAGGGAACTTGGGAATATACCTATATACACGCACCCATATGGTATATCTTGCATATATGAAACCATCCTACATACAATTCAGACTATCCGTTGGTAGCAGTAATAATTGTTCTGTGTATTCCAACAAGGAAAATGAAGACCAACCTTTCCATGATGACTACATGTATCTACAAGTGGGAGGGAATTCAATGGCCAATAGCCTCTTTTTTTTTTTTTTTTAAAAAATAATTAGCAACAATACAAATGAATCTACCACTTCAGTATATCACAAAATTAAATATACTGGCTTGAATATACAAACTTTCCTCATTTCACCTGTTTCGAATAAAAAACAGGATTGATTAGAACATTATTTGACATTGCTTGCAAAATCATCAATAAGTCCAATCTCTTTCATGCCAGTACTGATAATCTGAGTAAGGTTTGAAGAAGAAATATGTAAACAGGTTGATTAATTGAAAAGCCAGTGACAGTCTACCGATACCTTCGAAAGGTCCAAAATCAACTCATGTGATAATAGGAGAACAGAGACATTGCAAGATACCCCAGGGAATTCGGAAATATATACACACACATATATATCTTGCCTATGATACCATCCTGCACTACCATTTAGGCCATTCGGTGGTAGCAACATCTCCACTCGTCCATAGCCATCGATCCTTGTAATGGCATTTCCTCCTCTGCTTAACGCATGACCACTAAAATTTACATGACAAGGACCACCATGATATTTCACAATACTACGACCCTTTGTCTACGCCAATTCACTAAATAAAATTGCACACTGGCAGAGTACTATACCTCCTTATGTAACTAAAGTACATGGAACTAATATCACAAATAATTACCGGTCTTCAGGGTCTTGAGAAAAGAGCTAATTGGCAGAAGTAAGTAAAAATCATTTACCCATTCTAAATGTGAAAAGCAAATAGTGCAACACAAAATCTCCACATGAATACTGAAAAAATGTTAACGTCGACCTGAAATTGTTGAAATTTAACGCTCTTAGACAGGAATTAACGTCCACTTCATGTTCCTTAACTACCCAACGAATAGCCAATAGGCGAAATGCATTTATCTAAACGGGGGACGCAAGCATAATTGCACTTAAAGCTGTCCCCAAAATAATTATTTTATAACAGATGTTTGAGAGAAATAACATCAGATGTATGAATTTCAGGTCGAATTACTTAATCTCTATTAAAGCTCCATTTACACTCAGTTAATTTCCTCCGTTTCAACTTGAAAAATATGATGGCATTTATGATAAAAGCTTTTCCTACCATCAAACCAGAGTTTCATTATACAATTTCATCCATTTTTTTTCTTCTATTTCTTATACTTTTGTCCCTGAAATGATGACTATCAATATACCGTGTGTGCAAAGGGATGTAAGATTTGCTATATGGTTAAAACTAACACGCAGCACTCCTTGTCGATCTAAAACCCTACAAGCAACACCCGCGATTATTTTATTATTATTTTGTTTGTTTGTTTTGTTCTTTTCTAAACACCAGCGCCCCGTACATAGGGGGGTCGAGGTAAATCGGCACACCGGCAGACTCGGGATTGCGCAACGACGTGCAAGCTTCTGACTGGACCTTAAATATAGCCTTACTTTTCATGTTCTGCATTTAAACAGTTGATGCCCAGATGACTGATGGCCCTTCTACTTGCCATGGCTCGGGCATAACGAGTATTGCCCTCCGTCGGCTGTCCACCTTAGCTTGGTCCTCTGGCCGAAAATTGCGTTAAGCGACTCGTTCAACCACACAATATTTGACTTACTGTACGATTATATATAGTTAGTTCAGGGTGTTCGCCACTAGCCGGCTTGGGCTTACCGACCCACCGATTGAAGTCAAGAGTTCATCTGATCCAAGTGCAGGGTTCTCTTGCCTGCTCAGTGGAAGGCAGCCAAAGGCCAAGACCGGTCATTTCCATCCACTCGGCTCTGTGCTCGGCTCAACAGACGATTGAATCCTGTCCATAAGGTTGGCTCAGACGGCCCCTAAAAATTGGGGTAAATTTTTCCCCTTGAAGCCCAGGGATCAAATTTTGTTAGAACAGCTATGGATGTACATTCCAAAAATATAAAAACTGACAAAATTGTCCATCGGGAAGGGGGTGTCAGACCCCAGAAATGAAAACCCCAAAGTGCCCTTTGACAATGCTTTGCCCCCCCCAAAAAAAAAAAAACACACACACACACCAAAATGCTATACATGTAAAGAAAAAACATTTTCTTACATTCTGACTATGATAACTCAAAAGTGTTTTATTCAATTCAGTTTAAACTTTCATTACATAATTTTGAGTATAATAATCTTGCGGTGCAATTGCTTGCTCAAAAGTAGCTAAAAAATATTGTCTGGATTATGTGAACACACCCATTGTCCCTCATCACCTGTTTGACAAGCCATAACAGAAGAGCTTTTCAGGTATCTGTGGTATGTGAATGCCAGGCTGAAATGTACTATTCATGTGTTAATTAGACAGATACCAAGCAAGCTCCTCTATTATACCTTGTCAGATGGTCAGTGGGTGTGTCCACATAATCCTGACAGTATTTTTCGGCAACTTTTGAGAAAGCAATACATTTTTCACAATTTAATAATTTATTAATCAAAATTTACAATTAACACTAAATTGCACCGCAAGAATATTTTTATACTCAAAATTATGTTTATAATAGTTTGAATTGAATTGAATAAAACACTTTTGAGTTATCATAGTCAGAAGGTAAGAAAATGTTTTTTCTTTACATGCAGAGCATTTGGGGGGGGGGCAAAACGTAGTCAAAGGGCACTTTGAGGTTTTCATTTCAGGGGGTCTGGCACACCCTTCCTGATGGACAATTTTGTAAGTTTTTTTTATAAATTTTGGGAATGTACATCCATAACTCTTCCTTCTGACAAAATTTGGTCCCTGGGCTTCAAGGGGAAAATTTTAACCTAATTTTTAGGGGCCGTTTGACACCCCATCCCGACAGAAATTTGTCATTTTTTTTGTGTTTTGTAATGTCCAGTCATACTGCTTCATACTGACAAAGTTTGGTGCATGGGGGAGATGGGGTGAAATCGACCCGACTTTGGGGTCTTTTTGGGGGGCTCTGGAGGCTAAACCCGGCGGCTACGTTCAGGCTGACAACCTTTTTGTCAATGACTCAGATGGTCTAAGCAACTTTAAGGGGTCAAATCTTATGGGTAAAAGGGGGTGACTATTTCGGGACAGGCTCACAAACTAATAGGGTTTGCGTGCAAATCCACTTGCACAGTGGAGCGCGGAGAGTGATTTCACGGTAATCGATTAACTATTTTGACGTCAATTTATTACGGGTTTGCGTTATAACGGTTTTGCGTTAATTTACTACACTGCTGAAGCTTGGTTAAATGGAAATCATTGCTATGACTGCGTGCTTTCTGATTTGGAGCCTACCCATACCACCGATGAAATTCATATTTCTAGGGAACACAGAACACAGAGGCTTGCAACGTTCACTCACGTAATCAGGTCACAGCGCAATATCACGTTTTGACTACTTTCGAAGTAACACCGTCCTCTAATCTACGAAGTGTTGGGTTACGTGACCCTACATTTCGTTGAAATACAATAAACAAACCACGAATAGTCACGTTACTTGATGCACGCATTAACAAAATTAATGTAAATGGTCATTGAGAAGAGACTAACACCAAAAAGATGATTTTAGGCACAAAATTGTAAACGAAAATCTTTTATCTGTGATCACACGCAAAATTCAGCAGCCAGGTGCGGATTTTAATATTTTCATATTTTTTTAATTATTTTCATTTCATTTATTTATTTTTTTTATCTTATATTTTTGGGGGGGAGGGGGGGGGGGTTCTCCAACGGTTTATAGATAATTCAAGGAAACTGTGTATAATCACAATGAGATTATGAAAGTGATACTGATAGAAATCAACTTCTTTTTAATTAAAAAAAAAACAGATTGATAACAATAATAGCAACAATAAAAATTAGAAATTTAATTCGTCACTGAAGACGAATTAGGTGGTCTGTTTTTTGCATCATATGATGGACTGTATTTTTCGTTTTTGTGATGATTATTATGTTTTTCGCTGTCATTGTTATTTGCCATTATTAGGAGTCATAGTAATTTGTTATTAGTCAATTTTATTCAAATGATTAATAGGGATGAAACAAGCATACTCTTCATCGTCATTACATTCATACATCATCATAACAGGTAATCATTTTTAGCTATCCGCATTATTATGTAATGTGATTATTTGATCAGGATACAATACTGCAGTAATAATGATAGTAACTACATATGGTCATGGCATTTATATTGATGATGTTAATTATGCTATGTATCATAAGCCTAACTGAAATTAAGATATATAAAAGAAATCACCAGAAACATCATCATGATCTTGATAATGTGTTTCACAGAGAAAAGTGACCGTTATAGTAATACCATTGATTATGATATTAATAATGAGATCCTTATGATGAAGACTGCGCATAGATAATAGAAATAATAAATTAGAAAGACCGAAATGTAGACCTGGATTATGACATGGTCACAATCATGATAATCATCATTGTCATCATCATCATTATTAATGTTCTCATGATCATCACGATCATTTTCAGGATCATCATTCATGATTAATAATATGCTCGTGACAATTAAATATATACCAGAGATGAGCAACATAATCATGGCCATGAATGACATTTGCCGTGTTGATAACGATTATCTGAACTGGGTAAGCACATCTCGTCAAATTATCTTGTTGAACCCACTACAGGTCATCGTTACTTTCAAATTTACCCTTGTAGATGGTACATAATCATGACATGCTGCTTTATGTGTGTACACATGTGTGAACATGTATATCTGTATGCGTAGCCAAAAGGTAAGGAATTTGCATGTTTAGAAGCTAAAATATGAATGAAATGTCACGGAAAATGAAAATAATGAAAGAAGAAACATTGCAAAAGAGTGCAAAAAATTGCGCCGTGACCGGGACTCGAACCCGGGTCGTTTGATTCGTAGGCAGAGTCATACACCAGTAGACCAAAACATATGTCCATAGACTTTACATGCAAAGCTGAAAAACGGCCTTGGTATAGATGAAATGTCAACTTTCAATTGAGAATTTCAGCATGATCCCGACATCTAATCAAAAAATGGATGGCACACTTACGATAGCGCATAGACTCAGCTATAACATACTCAAATTTGGGCGAAAATCGAGCAAAAATGACGGAGATACGGCTCAAAGAAGACTTGAATGTACAATCATGACTTGAGAAAAAGTCATCTCCCATAGACAATACACGTAAATTGTGAAAAATTGACATACCTTCTTTCATCGCAAAAATACGCCATGATGCCTATGTCAAAATGAAAAATCGTGTTGACTGAGCTAGTACAGAATAGTCTCAGCTACAACATATCAAAATTTGGGCGAAAAACGACAAATATTAAAGGAGATATAGTCAAATTTATATAAATTTGATGACGTCATTTAAAAAAAAAAAAAATTGGAGTTTAGACGCCATTTTGATGACTTTGCAATATAATTGAGGGTCAAATGACCCATGAAATAATATCTATGATTCCTCCTCTACCCAAATATGAAAAAAAAATTGGGGGTCAATGGACTATTTAAAGAGCTAGAGTTAATTTTGTAAAGGCATGTTTTTACGACTTTTTACACTATTTTGCCAATTGACGCGCGCGTGTGGCCTTATGGAATGTCAAGAATGACTGTAAATGGTTGGAAATTGTCAAAAATAGTGTCAGAAACACAAATCATGCGAAAAAACGGCGTTTTCCCGCTCTGTACGCGCTGCGCGCACGCATAACGCGCGCGCGGACGCGCACGGACGGAAAATTTTGAAATGCTTAAAATGACCTGAAACGTACTATCATTTAGTCCTGGGATGATTTTGAGCATTTTAAAATTTTGACGCGCGCGTACGCGCGCGTCATGACCTCTGGATGACTTTTGACGACGTGAGCTGATGACTCATGACCTGAAGTTAATGTCATGTGAATTTGGTTGATTTTTGATAATCGATAATGAAGATATGATTGATAATGTGTTTTTACAAAATGGCGTCTAGATGACGTCATGATGACGTCATGATATTGAAATTGTTGCGGGAGCGAGAACTCATTGATGTTGATATGTGATGATATTTTGATGATGATTGAATTTGAGGTTTTATAGATATCGTGACCACAAAAAATGGAGGAAATAAAAAGAATAATAAAAATAAAAACTAGAACTTTAATTCGTCACTGAAGACGAATTAGGTGGTCTGTCTTCCCGTTGGTAAAATTGCTAAGGTGTGATAATATTTGTGCAAGATAATATTCTTGATTATGTTGAAAATGGATGGAGACTTGCGTCAAAGAAAATCGGGCAATTTCATATTGCATTATACATGGGATATTAAACCCATAGGTTTAATACACGACAGGCAATCAGATTTTGCATAGGGTTGTACACAAACTACATTCAATTAGGCATAACACGCAAAATAAAAAAGTTTATTACATTGTTTGTCATTTTATATGTTACAGTAGTCGAAGCAAATGGTAAAATATGAGGCAAAAAGAAGAAAAAAAAATTTCAAAAAAAAATGGACCCACCGGGATTCGAACCTGGGTCGGCGGGATGGGAGGCAAGTACTTTACCAATGGACCAAAAGTTTTCCAATAGAGATAACACGTACACTAAAAACGGGATTCTCAAATTACAGTTTGTACTTTAAAAAGGGGCATGATCCCGACATCTGATCAAAAATTGGAGGGTACACTTGTGAAAGCTTATAGTCTCAGCTATAACATATTAAAATTTGGAAGAAAATCGAGCAGAAATTACAAAGATACTGCTCAAAGAAGACGGGAATGTAGAATCAAGATTTGAGAAAAAGTCATCTCCCATAGAGAATACACGCAAAATGAGAAAAATTGACATGCCTCCTTTAATCGCAAAAATACGCCATGATGCCTTTGTCAAAATGAAAAATCGTGGTGACTGATCTTGTAGAGAATTGTCTCAGCTACAACATATCAAAATTTGGAAGAAAATCGACAACCTATCACTGAAATATTCTCAAATGAATACAAAAATTATGACGTCATTTTTTCAAAATCGAATTTTTGAGTTCATAGGCAAATATGATGACGTCACAACATTTGAGTGGCCAAAATTATGCATGAATTCAGATCTACAACTTACTGGCTTTCGAAATATGTAATAAAATTTGGGGGTCAACGGACTTTCTGACGAGCTATGGCGGATTATAGATAGGCATGTTTTTACCACTTTTTACATTATACTGCCCATTGACGCACGCACGAATTTGAAAGTTTGACTAGCGCGTGTGGCATTATGGAATGTCGAGAATGACTGTAAATAGTTGGAAATTGTCAGGAATAGTATCAGGAAGACAGACCATGCGAAAAAAACGGCGTTTTTACGTTCTGTATGCGCTGTGCGCGCGCATAACGCGCGCGCGGACGCGCACGGACGGAAAATTTTGAAATGCTTAAAATGTCCTGAACCGTACTCTAATTTGATTAAAAAGTGATTTTGAGCATTTCTAAATTTTGACGCGCGCGTACGTGCGCGTCATGATGCGCGCGCGGATTTTATTGACATTTTATGTTGACCCTTGACCTGAAGTTCATGTGTGTCAAATATAAGACATTTTTGATTTTTGACGTTGACCGGATGACCTTGAAAAAGATGCGGGAGCTTGATCTCATAGGACATGATGACTGACTAAAATTTGAAGAAAATTGCCTGAGCAGATTTTGAGATTTTATGGAAACAAGAAAGTGGGAGAAAAAATAAATAATAATAAAGAAAATTCTGACGAAATTAATAGGTGTTCTGTCTTCGACAGACCACCTAAATAAAGAAAATTCGTACGAATCCAAAAGGTGATCTGTCAATCATGACAGACCACCTAATAACTAGAAATTTAATTCGTCACTGAAGACGAATTAGGTGGTCTGTTTTTTGTATCATATGATGGACTGTATTTTTCGTTTTTGTGATGATTATTATGTTTTTTCGCTGTCTTCATAACGAGTCATCAAAAATGAACCATTTTTCGTACACATGAACTTCAGGTCAAGGGTCAACATAAAATGTCATCAAAATCCGCGCGCGCATCATGACGCGCACGTACGCGCGCGTTAAAATTTAGAATTGCTCAAAATCACTTTTTAATCAAAGGAGAGTACGGTTCAGGACATTTTAAGCATTTCAAAATTTTCCGTCTGTGCGCGTCCGCGCGCGCGTTATGCGCGTGCGCAGCGCGTATAGAACGTAAAAACTCCGTTTTTTTTGCATGGTTTGTATTCCTGACACTATTCTGGACAATTTCCAACTATTTACAGTCATTCTCGACTTTCTGTATTGCCACACGCGCGCGTCAAACTTTCAAATTCGTGCGCGCGTCAATGGGCAATATAATGTAAAAAGTGCTAAAAACATGCCTCATATGCCTCATGACGTCATATTTTTTGTATTCATTTGACAATATTTCAGTAATAGGTTGTCGATTTTCTTCCAAATTTTGATATGTTGTAGCTGAGACAATTCTCTACAAGATCAGTCACCACGATTTTTCATTTTGACAAATGCATCATGGCGTATTTTTGCGATTAAAGGAGGTATGTCAATTTTTCTCATTTTGCGTGCATTCTCTATGGGACATGACTTTTTCTCAAATCTTGATTCTACATTCCCGTCTTCTTTGAGCAGTATCTCTGTTATTTCTGCTCGATTTTCTCCCAAATTTTGGTATGTTATAGCTGAGACTATGAGCTTTTACAAGTGTGCCCTCCAATTTTTGATCAAATGTCGGGATCATGCCCTTTTTTTAACTACAAAATGTCATTTGAGAATCCCGTTTTTCGTCTACGTGTTATCTCTATTGGAAATATTTTGGTCCATTGGTAAAGCACTTGCCTCCCATTCCGGCGACCCAGGTTCGACTCCCGGTGGGTCCATTTTTTTTTTTTTTTTTTTTTTTTTTTTTTTTTGCCTTTCATTCTACCATCTTCTTCGACTATTATAACATATACCATCACAAACAATGTAAAAAACTGCCTAATTTTGCGTGTTATGTCTATTGAAAGTAGTGTGCAGTAGTTTGTGTAGAATCTCATTCCCTGTCGTGTATTAAGATCTAAGGGGATAATCTTCCACATGTCCTGCAATATCAAATCGTCCAGTTCGTTATCCCGATTTCTCCAAATCGGCTCTGTCAATTTTCTTCATATTTTCGTCAGTCATCAGTCGTAATAAGGTCAAGTTCCCACATCTTTTTCAAGGTCATCAGGTTATTGTGACTTCATCCAGGCGCCATTTTGTGAAAATCAACATATGGTCATATGTTCATAACGAAATGTCATTTCTCTTTCATATTTGGCATGGTTAAGGTCACTGTCATTCCAGTCAAGGTCATTTCGTTAAACGCGCGCGTACGCGTACGTCCGCGCGTCCGTGCACGCGCAAAATTTAGAAATGATCCAAATCGTCCCAAATTCATTTTGCAAACGTTTCATGCCATTTCAAGCACTTTTCGAAAAATCGCCCATAAAACTGAACCTGTAGGGGCGCTATGCCACTTAGGTTATCGTGGTTATTGTCATCATTATTGTCATTATGATCATCATTATCAATATATCATTATCGTCATTGTCATCACTTATATGACCATATCTTATGATCATTGTCGTCAACATTATGATTATAATCTTGCAGAAATATTATCACACCTGACAAAGCACTTTGCCACAGTGAAAGACCACCTAATTCGTCTTCAGTGACGAAATTTCTAGTTTAACTTTTATTTTTCTCCCACTTTCTTGTGAACATGATTCCTCAAAATCGGCTCAGTCAATTTTTTTCAAATTTTCGTCAGATATCAGGTCTTATATGATCAAGCTCGGGTATCTTTTTCAAGGTCATCAGGTCATCGTGACGTCATCCAGGCGCCATTTTGTGAAATCAAATTATCGATGATATCTTCATAACGAGTCATCAAAAATGAACCATTTTTCGTACACATGAACTTCAGGTCAAGGGTCAACATAAAATGTCATCAAAATCCGCGCGCGCATCATGACGCGCACGTACGCGCGCGTTAAAATTTAGAATTGCTCAAAATCACTTTTTAATCAAAGGAGAGTACGGTTCAGGACATTTTAAGCATTTCAAAATTTTCCGTCCGTGCGCGTCCGCGCGCGCGTTATGCGCGTGCGCAGCGCGTATAGAACGTAAAAACTCCGTTTTTTTTTGCATGGTTTGTATTCCTGACACTATTCTTGACAATTTCCAACTATTTACAGTCATTCTCGACCTTCTGTATTGCCACACGCGCGCGTCAAACTTTCAAATTCGTGCGCGCGTCAATGGGCAATATAATGTAAAAAGTGGTAAAAACATGCCTATCTAGAATCCACCATAGCTCGTCAGAATGAACCGGTACCCCCAAATTTTATTAAATATTCTGAAAGCCTATGAGTTGTAGATTTGGATTCATGCAAAATTTTGGCCGATCGGATTTTGTGACGTCATCATATTTGCCTATGAACGCAAAAATTCAATTTTGAAAAAATGACGTCATATTTTTTGTATTCATTTGACAATATTTCAGTAATAGGTTCTCGATTTTCTTCCAAATTTTGATATGTTGTAGCTGAGACAATTCTCTACAAGATCAGTCACCACGATTTTTCATTTTGACAAAGGCATCATGGCGTATTTTTGCGATTAAAGGAGGTATGTCAATTTTTCTCATTTTGCGTGCATTCTCTATGGGACATGACTTTTTCTCAAATCTTGATTCTACATTCCCGTCTTCTTTGAGCAGTATCTCTGTTATTTCTGCTCGATTTTTTCCCAAATTTTGGTATGTTATAGCTGAGACTATAAGCTTTTACAAGTGTGCCCTCCAATTTTTGATCAGATGTCGGGATCATGCCCTTTTTTAAACTACAAAATGTCATTTGAGAATCCCGTTTTTCGTCTACGTGTTATCTCTATTGGAAATATTTTGGTCCATTGGTAAAGCACTTGCCTCCCATTGCGGCGACCCAGGTTCGACTCCCGGTGGGTCCATTTTTTTTTTTTTTTTTTTTTTTTTTTTTGCCTTTCATTCTACCATCTTCTTCGACTATTATAACATATACCATCACAAACAATGTAAAAAACTGCCTAATTTTGCGTGTTATGTCTATTGAAAGTAGTGTGCAGTAGTTTGTGTAGAATCTCATTCCCTGTCGTGTATTAAAGCTAAGGGGATAATCTTCCATATGTCCTGCAATATCAAATCGTCCAGTTCGTTATCCCGATTTCTCCAAATCGGCTCAGTCAATTTTCTTCATATTTTCGTCAGTCATCAGTCGTAATAAGGTCAAGTTCCCACATCTTTTTCAAGGTCATCAGGTTATTGTGACGTCATCCAGGCGCCATTTTGTGAAAATCAACTTATGGTCATTTTTTCATAACGAAATGTCATTTCTCTTTCATATTTGGCATGGTTAAGGTCACTGTCATTCCAGTCAAGGTCATTTCGTTAAACGCGCGCGTACGCGTACGTCCGCGCGTCCGTGCACGCGCAAAATTTAGAAATGATCCAAATCGTCCCAAATTCATTTTGCAAACGTTTCATGCCATTTCAAGCACTTTTCGAAAAATCGCCCATAAAACTGAACCTGTAGGGGCGCTATGCCACTTAGGTTATCGTGGTTATTGTCATCATTATTGTCATTATGATCATCATTATCAATATATCATTATCGTCATTGTCATCACTTATATGACCATATCTTATGATCATTGTCGTCAACATTATGATTATAATCTTGCAGAAATATTATCACACCTGACAAAGCACTTTGCCACAGTGAAAGACAGACCACCTAATTCGTCTTCAGTGACGAATTAAATTTCTAGTTAGGTGGTCTGTCACTTGACAGACCACCTCTTAATTTCGTCAGAATTTTCTTTATTATTATTCTTTATTTACGCCACTTTTTTGTGACAGTGATTTCTCAAATTCGTCTCATTCAGTTTTCATCAAATTTCAGTCATTCATCAGGCATATCAATGTCAAGTTCCCGAAATATTTTTCAAGGTCATCAGGTCATCGTGACGTCATCCAGGCGCCATTTTGTGAAATCACATTATCGATCATATCTTCATAACGAGTCATCAAAAATGAACCATATTTAACACACATAAACTTCCGGTCAAGGGTCAATGTAACATGTCAGCAAAATTTGCGCGCGCATTATGACGTGCACGTACGCGCACGTCAAAATTTAAAAATGCTCAAAATCATCTCAAATTCATTTTGCACACGTTTGAGGCCATTTTAAGCATTTCAAAATTTTCCGTGCGTGCACGCCTGCGCGCGCGTTATGCGCGCGCACAGCGCGTACGGAATGTAAAAACGCCGTTTTTTCGTATGGTTTGGATTCCTGACACTATTCTTGACAATTTCCAACTATTTCCAGTCATTCTCGACATTCCATAATGCCACACGCGCGCGTCAAACTTTCAAATTCGTGCGCGCGTCAATGGGCAATATAATGTAAAAAGTGGTAAAAACATGTCTATATAAAATCCGTCATAGCTCGTCAGAATGTGTGGCTACCCCCCATTTTTTTTACATTTTCTGAAAGCCTATGAGTTGTAGATTGTAATTCATGAAAAAAATTGGGGGGTCAATCGATCGGAACGTCGTCACATTTGCATATGAACTCAAAAATTCGATTTTGAAAAAATGACGTCATAAATTTTGTATTCATTTGACAATATTTCACTCATAGTTAGTCAATTTTCATCCAATTTTCGATATGTTGTAGCTGAGACAATTCTCTACAAGATCAGTCACCACGATTTTTCATTTTGACAAAGGCATCATGGCGTATTTTTGCGATTAAAGGAGGCATGTCAATTTTTCACATTTTGCGTGTATTCTCTATGGGACATGACTTTTTCTCAAATCTTGATTCTACATTCCCGTCTTCTTTGAGCAGTATCTCTGTTATTTCTGCTCGATTTTCTCCCAAATTTTGGTATGTTATAGCTGAGACTATAAGCTTTTACAAATGTGCCCTCCAATTTTTGATCAGATGTCGGGATCATGCCCTTTTTTTAACTACAAAATGTCATTTGAGAATCCCGTTTTTCGTCTACGTGTTATCTCTATTGGAAATATTTTGGTCCATTGGTAAAGCACTTGCCTCCCATTCCGGCGACCCAGGTTCGACTCCCGGTGGGTCCATTTTTTTTTTTTTTTTTTTTTTTTTTTTTGCCTTTCATTCTACCATCTTCTTCGACTATTATAACATATACCATCACAAACAATGTAAAAAACTGCCTAATTTTGCGTGTTATGTCTATTGAAAGTAGTGTGCAGTAGTTTGTGTAGAATCTCATTCCCTGTCGTGTATTAAAGCTAAGGGGATAATCTTCCATATGTCCTGCAATATCAAATCGTCCAGTTCGTTATCCCGATTTCTCCAAATCGGCTCTGTCAATTTTCTTCATATTTTCGTCAGTCATCAGTCGTAATAAGGTCAAGTTCCCACATCTTTTTCAAGGTCATCAGGTTATTGTGACGTCATCCAGGCGCCATTTTGTGAAAATCAACTTATGGTCATTTTTTCATAACGAAATGTCATTTCTCTTTCATATTTGGCATGGTTAAGGTCACTGTCATTCCAGTCAAGGTCATTTCGTTAAACGCGCGCGTACGCGTACGTCCGCGCGTCCGTGCACGCGCAAAATTTAGAAATGATCCAAATCGTCCCAAATTCATTTTGCAAACGTTTCATGCCATTTCAAGCACTTTTCGAAAAATCGCCCATAAAACTGAACCTGTAGGGGCGCTATGCCACTTAGGTTATCGTGGTTATTGTCATCATTATTGTCATTATGATCATCATTATCAATATATCATTATCGTCATTGTCATCACTTATATGACCATATCTTATGATCATTGTCGTCAACATTATGATTATAATCTTGCAGAAATATTATCACACCTGACAAAGCACTTTGCCACAGTGAAAGACAGACCACCTAATTCGTCTTCAGTGACGAATTAAATTTCTAGTTAGGTGGTCTGTCACTTGACAGACCACCTCTTAATTTCGTCAGAATTTTCTTTATTATTATTATTCTTTATTTACGCCACTTTTTTGTGACAGTGATTTCTCAAATTCGTCTCATTCAGTTTTCATCAAATTTCAGTCATTCATCAGGCATATCAATGTCAAGTTCCCGAAATATTTTTCAAGGTCATCAGGTCATCGTGACGTCATCCAGGCGCCATTTTGTGAAATCACATTATCGATCATATCTTCATAACGAGTCATCAAAAATGAACCATATTTAACACACATAAACTTCCGGTCAAGGGTCAATGTAACATGTCAGCAAAATTTGCGCGCGCATTATGACGTGCACGTACGCGCACGTCAAAATTTAAAAATGCTCAAAATCATCTCAAATTCATTTTGCACACGTTTGAGGCCATTTTAAGCATTTCAAAATTTTCCGTGCGTGCACGCCTGCGCGCGCGTTATGCGCGCGCACAGCGCGTACGGAATGTAAAAACGCCGTTTTTTCGTATGGTTTGGATTCCTGACACTATTCTTGACAATTTCCAACTATTTCCAGTCATTCTCGACATTCCATAATGCCACACGCGCGCGTCAAACTTTCAAATTCGTGCGCGCGTCAATGGGCAATATAATGTAAAAAGTGGTAAAAACATGTCTATATAAAATCCGTCATAGCTCGTCAGAATGTGTGGCTACCCCCCATTTTTTTTACATTTTCTGAAAGCCTATGAGTTGTAGATTGTAATTCATGAAAAAAATTTGGGGGTCAATCGATCGGAACGTCGTCACATTTGCATATGAACTCAAAAATTCGATTTTGAAAAAATGACGTCATAAATTTTGTATTCATTTGACAATATTTCACTCATAGTTAGTCAATTTTCATCCAATTTTCGATATGTTGTAGCTGAGACAATTCTCTACAAGATCAGTCACCACGATTTTTCATTTTGACAAAGGCATCATGGCGTATTTTTGCGATTAAAGGAGGCATGTCAATTTTTCACATTTTGCGTGTATTCTCTATGGGACATGACTTTTTCTCAAATCTTGATTCTACATTCCCGTCTTCTTTGAGCAGTATCTCTGTTATTTCTGCTCGATTTTCTCCCAAATTTTGGTATGTTATAGCTGAGACTATAAGCTTTTACAAATGTGCCCTCCAATTTTTGATCAGATGTCGGGATCATGCCCTTTTTTTAACTACAAAATGTCATTTGAGAATCCCGTTTTTCGTCTACGTGTTATCTCTATTGGAAATATTTTGGTCCATTGGTAAAGCACTTGCCTCCCATTCCGGCGACCCAGGTTCGACTCCCGGTGGGTCCATTTTTTTTTTTTTTTTTTTTTTTTTTTTGCCTTTCATTCTACCATCTTCTTCGACTATTATAACATATACCATCACAAACAATGTAAAAAACTGCCTAATTTTGCGTGTTATGTCTATTGAAAGTAGTGTGCAGTAGTTTGTGTAGAATCTCATTCCCTGTCGTGTATTAAAGCTAAGGGGATAATCTTCCACATGTCCTGCAATATCAAATCGTTCAGTTCGTTATCCCGATTTCTCGAAATCGGCTCAGTCAATTTTCTTCATATTTTCGTCAGTCATCAGTCCTAATAAGGTCAAGTTCCCACATCTTTTTCAAGGTCATCAGGTTATGGTGACGTCATGCAGGCGCCATTTTGTGAAAATCAACTTATGGTTATATCTTCATAATGAAATGTCATTTCTCTTTCATATTTGGCATGGTTAAGGTCACTGTCATTTCAGTCAAGGTCAATTCGTTAAACGCGCGCGTACGCGTACGTCCGCGCGTCCGTGCGCGCGCAAAATTTAGAAATGATCCAAATCGTCCCAAATTCATTTTGCAAACGTTTCATGCCATTTCAAGCACTTTTCGAAAAATCGCCCATAAAAACTGAACCTGTAGGGGCGCTATGCAACTTAGGTTATCGTGGTTATTGTCATCATTATTGTCATTATGATCATCATTATCAATATATCATTATCGTCATTGTCATCACTTATATGACCATATCTTATCATCATTGTCGTCAACATTATGATTATAATCTTGCAGAAATATTATCACACCTGACAAAGCACTTTGCCACAGTGAAAGACAGACCACCTAATTCGTCTTCAGTGACGAATTAAATTTCTAGTAGGTTAATTTTAGTTTTGTCAAAACCAGCTTTCCTTTTGCCGCCCACTTTTTGTGACCATGATATCTCAAAATCGGCTTAGTCCAATTTCTTCAAATTTTCGTCAGTCATCAGCCCCTATGAGATCAAGTTCCCGGAAACTTTTCAAGCTCATCAGGTCATCGTGAGGTCATGCAGGCGCCACTTTGTGAAAATCAACTCATGGTTATATCTTCATCAGGGAAAGTCATTTCTCATTCATATTAGGCATGAGGGAAGCTAATATCAATCAGGTCAAATTCAGAGACTTAGACGCGCACGTGCGCCCACGTTCGCGCGTCAGTGCCCCCGCAAATATGAAAAATGCCACCCCCGATAACTCCCAAACGAGGAGGTCAATCTTTCTCAATCTTCCCATAGTCATCACATCTACACCAAATATCATGCACACAAAAATTCACATTCATACCTCAATTCGTTTTTTTTTTATAATTCATTTTTTCCTTTTTTACCCCCCCCCCCCCTCTTTTTTACGGGGGCAATAACTCAAAAACGAAACCATGAATCTTTTTCAAATTCAGCACAGTAATGAGGACTGATAAGAAGAATTGACGGTGAAAATCTGAGGTTCATGACGACATTATGACGTCATCTAGGCTTCATTTAGTGATTTTGGGGTGAAAAATACCCTTGTCGGACCTTGAACGGGGCCTCTAACTTCAGTTTGCGGGGTGCTAGAGACTTGGGACTTGATTCAGATGAAAGAGCAGAAAATTCTACACAAAAAAGGTTCGTGTAGCTCAAACGTTTTAACGGTCGTTTTCAGGCCGAAAATGGCTTTCAAAGTTTAAATTGCTCATTTTGCCATAGACACACACGTTGTAGGTATTATTAGGTGGTCTGTCGGAATCGACAGATCACCTTTTAATTTCGTCAGAATTTTCTTTATTTATTATTCTTTATTTACGCCACTTTTTTGTGACAGTGATTTCTCAAATTCGGCTCAATCAATTTTCATCAAATTTCCGTGAATGATCAGGCCTATCAAGGTCAAGTGCCAGAAATTTTTTCAAGGTCATCAGGTCATCGTGACGTCATCCAGGCGCCATTTTGTGAAATCACATTATCGATAATATCTTCATAACGAGTCATCAAAAATGAATCATATTTAATACACATAAACTTCAGATCAAGGGTCAATGTAACATGTCAGCAAAATCCGCGCGGGCATTAAGACGTGCACGTACGCGCGCGTCAAAATTTAAAAATGCTTAAAATCATCTCAAATTCATTTTGCACACGTTTCAGGCCATTTTAAGCATTTCAAAATTTTCCGTGCGTGCACGCCCGCGCGCGCGTTGTGCGCGCGCACAGCGCGTACGGAAGGTAAAAACGCCGTAGCTCGTCAGAATGTGTGGCTACCCCCCAATTTTTTTACATTTTCTGAAAGCTTATGAGTTGGAGATATGAATTCATGAAAAAAAATTGGGGGTCGATCGATCGGAATGTCGTCATATTTGCATATGAACTCAAAAATTCGATTTTGAAAAAATGACGTCATAATTTTTGTATTCATTTGACAATATTTCAGTAATAGAATGTCGATTTTCTTCCAAATTTTGATATGTTGTAGCTGAGACAATTCTCTACAAGATTAGTCACCACCATTTTTCATTTTGACAAAGGCATCATGGCGCATTTTTACGATTAAAGGAGGCATGTCAATTTTTCACATTTTGCGTGTATTCTCTATGGGAGATGACTTTTTCTCAAATCTTGATTCTACATTCCCGTCTTCTTTGAGCAGTATCTCTGTTATTTCTGCTCGATTTTCTTCCAAATTTTAGTATGTTATAGCTGAGACTATAAGCTTTTACAAATGTGCCCTCCAATTTTTGATCAGATGTCGGGATCATGCCCCCTTTTTTAGTACAAAATGTCATTTGAGAATCCCGTTTTTCGTCTACGTGTTATCTCTATTGGAAAACTTTTGGTCTATTGGTAAAGTACTTGCCTCCCATCCCGCCGACCCAGGTTCAAATCCCGGTGGGTCCATTTTTTTTGGAATTTTTTTTTTCCTCTTTTTGCCTTTTATTTTACCATTTGCTTCGACTACTGTAACATATAAAATCACAAAAAATGTAATAAACTTTTTTATTTTGCGTGTTATGTCTAATTGAATATAGTTTGTGTACATGACCCTATGCAAAATCTGATTGCCTGTCGTGTATTAACCTATGGGTTAATATCCCATGTATAATGCAATATGAAATTGTCTGATTTTCTTTGACGCAAGTCTCCATCCATTGTCAACATTATCAGGAATATCATCATGCACAAATATTATCACATCTTGCAATTTACCAACGGGTAGACAGACCACCTAATTCGTCTTCAGTGACGAATTAAATTTCTAGTTAGGTGGTCTGTCGAATCGACAGATCACCTCTTAATTTCGTCAGAATTTTCTTTATTATTATTTATTTATTTTTATTTTTATCCCACTTTCTTGTTACCATGATTCCTCAAAATCTGCCAAGTCAATTTTCTTCAAATTTTCAACAGTCATCAGGTCATATATGATCAAGCTCGGGCATCTTTTTCAAGGTCATCAGGTCATCATGACGTCATCCAGGCGCCATTTTGTAAAATCACATTATCGATCATATCTTCATAACGAATCATCAAAAATGAACCATATTTGACACACATGAACTTCAGGTCAAGGATCAACATAAAATGTCAATAAAATCCGCGTACACCTCATGACGCGCACGTACGCGCGCGTCAAAATTTAGAAGTGCTCAAAATCACTTTTTAATCAAAGGAGAGTACGGTTTAGGACATTTTAAGCATTTCAAATTTTTTCGTCCGTGCGCGTCCGCGCGCGCGTTATGCGCGCGCACAGCGCATACAGAACCCCAGAAAGCCGTTTTTTCCGCATGGTTTGTATTCCTTACATTATTCTTGACAATTTCCAACTATTTACAGTCATTCTCGACCTTCCATAATGCCACACGCGCGCGTCAAACTTTCAAATTCGTGCGCGCGTCAATGGCCAATATAATGTAAAAAGTGGTAAAAACATGCCTTTCTAAAATCAGCCATAGCTCGTCAGAAAGCACGGTTACCCCCATTTTTTTTACATATTCTGAAAGCCTATGAGTTGTAGATTTGAATTCATGCATAATTTTGGCCGATCGGACATTCTGACGTCATCATATCAGCAAGTGAACTCAAAATTATGATTTTGAAAAAATTACGTCATAATTTTTCTATTGATTTGACAGTACTTCAGTCATATTGGGTCGATTTTCTCCCAGCTTTTGATATGTTGTAGCTGAGACAATTCTCTACAAGCTCAGTCAACACCATTTTTCATTTTGATGACGTCATCATAGTCAAAAATTCGATTAAACGCGACATGTCAGAATTTTCCCTATTTACGTGTTATGTCTATGGAAGATGAATTTTTCTCATATCATCAAACTACATGGCTTTGTTCTTTGAGCAATATCTCACATATAAAATAAGTAGTAGAGCCTAGGAATTGAAAATGCTAGGAAAAAGCTGAAATCATAAAAATCATTATCACCATTTCAACCATTATCATCACTATCATTACCATTTCAACCATCATCGTCATCATCATTATCACCATTTTAACCATCATTATCATCATCGTCATCATCATCACAATCGTTTTCATCATTTCTACTATCATCATCACTGCCATCTCTCTCTTTCTCTTTCACCTCCCCTTTATGTCTTTGTTTCATCCTTATCTTTCGACGAATCATCCAAAATTCATTTTTCACACGCTTTATGCCTTATTGAAAACAAAGGGGCGCTATTTCACTAAAATAGGTAGTAGAGCCTAGGAATTGAAAATGCTGAGAAAAGGCTGAAATCATAACAATCATGAATAGATTCATTATAAATGTTATCGTCATATGAGGGTCATCTTTCACATAATCATTTTGTCATTCATCTTCGTCAACATAATCATAATCATGATAGAAAATGAATTTGTAATCTGTGTGCAATCACCCCCCCCCCCCAATTTCTCTCTCTTTTTCTCTCTGTCTCTCTTATCCTATCTCACTTTCCTATCTGTCTCTGTCTCCTTCTATCTCTTTGTCTCTTCTCTCCCTTTCCCTTACTCCTCTCTCTCTCTCTCCCTTTCTCTTTCATCTCCCCTCTTTGTTTTTGTTTCATCCCTATCTTTCTACGAATCATCCCAAATTCATTTTTCACACGCTTTATGCCCTATTGAAACCGAAGGGGCGCTATTCCACTTAAAAAGGTAGTAGAGCCTAGGAATTGAAAATGCTAGGAAAAGGCTGAAATCGTAACAATCACTTATATGGCCATGTTATCATCATTGTCAACATTATCATGATTATCATCTTCCATAAATATTATCACGTCTGACAAAGCAATTTGCCACAGGGACAGACCACCTAATTCGTCTTCAGTGACGAATTAAATTTCTAGTTAGGTGGTCTGTCATTGACAGATCACCTTTTAATTTCGTCAGAATTTTCTTTATTATTAGGTGGTCTGTCATTGACAGATCACCTTTTAATTTCGTCAGAATTTTCTTTATTATTATTATTTATTTTTATTTTTCTCCCACTTTCTTGTTACCATGATTCCTCAAAATCAGCTCAGCCAATTTTTATCAAATTTTCGTCAGATATCAGGTCATAACAGGTCAAGCCCGGGTATCTATTTCAAGGTCATCAGAATATCATGACGTCATCCAGGCGCCATTTTGTAAAATGACAATATTGATCATATCTTCATAACGAGTCATCAAAAATGTCTTATATTTGACACACATGAACTTCAGGTCAAGGGTCAACATAAAATGTCAATAAAATCCGCGCGCGCATCATGACGCGCACGTACGCGCGCGTCAAAATTTAGAATTGCTCAAAATCACTTTTTTATCAAATTAGAGTACGGATCAGGACATTTTAAGCATTTCAAAATTTTCCGTTCGTGCGCGTCCGCGCGCGCGTTATGCGCGCGCACAGCGCGTACAGAACGTAAAAACGCCGTTTTTTTCGCATGGTCTGTCTTCCTGATACTATTCTTGACAATTTCCAACTATTTACAGTCATTCTCGACATTCCATAATGCCACACGCGCGCGTCAAACTTTCAAATTCGTGCGCGCGTCAATGGGCAATATAATGTAAAAAGTGGTAAAAACATGCCTATCTATAATCCGCCATAGCTCGTCAGAAAGTCCGTTGACCCCCAAATTTTATTACATATTTCGAAAGCCAGTAAGTTGTAGATCTGAATTCATGTATAATTTTGGCCACTCAAATGTTGTGACGTCATCATATTTGCCTATGAACTCAAAAATTCGATTTTGAAAAAATGACGTCGTAATTTTTGTATTCATTTGACAATATTTCAGTAATAGGTTGTCGATTTTCTTCCAAATTTTGATATGTTGTAGCTGAGACAATTCTCTACAAGATCAGTCACCACGATTTTTCATTTTGACAAAGGGATCATGGCGTATTTTTGCGATTAAAGGAGGCATGTCAATTTTTCACATTTTGCGTGTATTCTCTATGGGACATGACTTTTTCTCAAATCTTGATTCTACATTCCCGTCTTCTTTGAGCAGTATCTCTGTTATTTCTGCTCGATTTTCTCCCAAATTTTGGTATGTTATAGCTGAGACTATAAGCTTTTACAAGTGTGCCCTCCAATTTTTGATCAGATGTCGGGATCATGCCCTTTTTTTAACTACAAAATGTCATTTGAGAATCCCGTTTTTCGTCTACGTGTTATCTCTATTGGAAAACTTTTGGTCCATTGGTAAAGCACTTGCCTCCCATTCCGGCGACCCAGGTTCGACTCCCGGTGGGTCCATTTTTTTTTTTTTTTTTTTTTTTTTTTTTTTTGCCTTTCATTCTACCATCTTCTTCGACTATTATAACATATACCATCACAAACAATGTAAAAAACTGCCTAATTTTGCGTGTTATGTCTATTGAAAGTAGTGTGCAGTAGTTTGTGTAGAATCTCATTCCCTGTCGTGTATTAAAGCTAAGGGGATAATCTTCCACATGTCCTGCAATATCAAATCGTCCAGTTCGTTATCCCGATTTCTCCAAATCGGCTCAGTCAATTTTCTTCATATTTTCGTCAGTCATCAGTCGTAATAAGGTCAAGTTCCCACATCTTTTTCAAGGTCATCAGGTTATTGTGACGTCATCCAGGCGCCATTTTGTGAAAATCAACTTATGGTCATATGTTCATAACGAAATGTCATTTCTCTTTCATATTTGGCATGGTTAAGGTCACTGTCATTCCAGTCAAGGTCATTTCGTTAAACGCGCGCGTACGCGTACGTCCGCGCGTCCGTGCACGCGCAAAATTTAGAAATGATCCAAATCGTCCCAAATTCATTTTGCAAACGTTTCATGCCATTTCAAGCACTTTTCGAAAAATCGCCCATAAAACTGAACCTGTAGGGGCGCTATGCCACTTAGGTTATCGTGGTTATTGTCATCATTATTGTCATTATGATCATCATTATCAATATATCATTATCGTCATTGTCATCACTTATATGACCATATCTTATGATCATTGTCAACATTATGATTATAATCTTGCAGAAATATTATCACACCTGACAAAGCACTTTGCCACAGTGAAAGACAGACCACCTAATTCGTCTTCAGTGACGAATTAAATTTCTAGTTAGGTGGTCTGTCGGTATCGACAGATCACCTCTTAATTTCGTCAGAATTTTCTTTCTTTATTTATTTTTATTTTTCTCCCACTTTCTTGTTACCATGATTCCTCAAAATCAGCTCAGCCAATTTTTATCAAATTTTCGTCAGATATCAGGTCATAACAGGTCAAGCCCGGGTATCTATTTCAAGGTCATCAGAATATCATGACGTCATCCAGGCGCCATTTTGTAAAATGACAATATTGATCATATCTTCATAACGAGTCATCAAAAATGTCTTATATTTGACACACATGAACTTCAGGTCAAGGGTCAACATAAAATGTCAATAAAATCCGCGCGCGCATCATGACGCGCACGTACGCGCGCGTCAAAATTTAGAATTGCTCAAAATCACTTTTTTATCAAATTAGAGTACGGATCAGGACATTTTAAGCATTTCAAAATTTTCCGTTCGTGCGCGTCCGCGCGCGCGTTATGCGCGCGCACAGCGCGTACAGAACTTAAAAACGCCGTTTTTTCGCATGGTCTGTCTTCCTGATACTATTCTTGACAATTTCCAACTATTTACAGTCATTCTCGACATTCCATAATGCCACACGCGCGCGTCAAACTTTCAAATTCGTGCGCGCGTCAATGGGCAATATAATGTAAAAAGTGGTAAAAACATGCCTATCTATAATCCGCCATAGCTCGTCAGAAAGTCCGTTGACCCCCAAATTTTATTACATATTTCGAAAGCCTATGAGTTGTAGATTTCGATTCATGCAAAATTTTGGCCACTCAAATGTTGTGACGTCATCATATTTGCCTATGAACTCAAAAATTCGATTTTGAAAAAATGACGTCGTAATTTTTGTATTCATTTGACAATATTTCAGTAATAGGTTGTCGATTTTCTTCCAAATTTTGATATGTTGTAGCTGAGACAATTCTCTACAAGATCAGTCACCACGATTTTTCATTTTGACAAAGGGATCATGGTGTATTTTTGCGATTAAAGGAGGCATGTCAATTTTTCACATTTTGCGTGTATTCTCTATGGGACATGACTTTTTCTCAAATCTTGATTCTACATTTCAGTCTTCTTTGAGCAGTATCTCTGTTATTTCTCCTCGATTTTCTTCCAAATTTTAGTATGTTATAGCTGAGACTATAAGCTTTTACAAGTGTGCCCTCCAATTTTTGATCAGATGTCGGGATCATGCCCATTTTTTAACTACAAAATGTCATTTGAAAATCCCGTTTTTCGTCTACGTGTTATCTCTATTGGAAATATTTTGGTCCATTGGTAAAGCACTTGCCTCCCATTCCGGCGACCCAGGTTCGACTCCCGGTGGGTCCATTTTTTTTTTTTTTTTTTTTTTTTTTTTTTTGCCTTTCATTCTACCATCTTCTTCGACTATTATAACATATACCATCACAAACAATGTAAAAAACTGCCTAATTTTGCGTGTTATGTCTATTGAAAGTAGTGTGCAGTAGTTTGTGTAGAATCTCATTCCCTGTCGTGCATTAAAGCTAAGGGGATAATCTTCCACATGTCCTGCAATATCAAATCGTCCAGTTCGTTATCCCGATTTCTCCAAATCGGCTCAGTCAATTTTCTTCATATTTTCGTCAGTCATCAGTCCTAATAAGGTCAAGTTCCCACATCTTTTTCAAGGTCATCAGGTTATTGTGACGTCATCCAGGCGCCATTTTGTGAAAATCAACTTATGGTCATATGTTCATAACGAAATGTCATTTCTCTTTCATATTTGGCATGGTTAAGGTCACTGTCATTCCAGTCAAGGTCATTTCGTTAAACGCGCGCGTACGCGTACGTCCGCGCGTCCGTGCGCGCGCAAAATTTAGAAATGATCCAAATCGTCCCAAATTCATTTTGCAAACGTTTCATGCCATTTCAAGCACTTTTCGAAAAATCGCCCATAAAACTGAACCTGTAGGGGCGCTATGCCACTTAGGTTATCGTGGTTATTGTCATCATTATTGTCATTATGATCATCATTATCAATATATCATTATCGTCATTGTCATCACTTATATGACCATATCTTATGATCATTGTCGTCAACATTATTATAATCTTGCAGAAATATTATCACACCTGACAAAGGACTTTGCCACAGTGAAAGACAGACCACCTAATTCGTCTTCAGTGACGAATTAAATTTCTAGTTTATTTTTATTTTTCTCCCACTTTCTTGTTACCATGATTCCTCAAAATCGGCTCAGTCAATTTTTTTCAAATTTTCGTCAGATATCAGGTCTTACATGATCAAGCTCGGGTATCTTTTTCAAGGTCATCAGGTCATCGTGACGTCATCCAGGCGCCATTTTGTGAAATCAAATTATCGATGATATCTTCATAACGAGTCATCAAAAATGAACCATTTTTGGTACACATGAACTTCAGGTCAAGGGTCAACATCAAATGTCATCAAAATCCGCGCGCGCATCATGACGCGCACGTACGCGCGCGTCAAAATTTAGAATTGCTCAAAATCACTTTTTAATCAAAGGAGAGTACGGTTCAGGACATTTTAAGCATTTCAAAATTTTCCGTTCGTGCGCGTCCGCGCGCGCGTTATGCGCGTGCGCAGCGCGTATAGAATGTAAAAACTCCGTTTTTTTTGCATGGTTTGTATTCCTGACACTATTCTTGACAATTTCCAACTATTTACAGTCATTCTCGACCTTCTGTATTGCCACACGCGCGCGTCAAACTTTCAAATTAGTGCGCGCGTCAATGGGCAATATAATGTAAAAAGTGGTAAAAACATGCCTATCTATAATCCGCCATAGCTCGTCAGAAAGTCCGTTGACCCCCAAATTTTATTACATATTTCGAAAGCCAGTAAGTTGTAGATCTGAATTCATGTATAATTTTGGCCACTCAAATGTTGTGACGTCATCATATTTGCCTATGAACTCAAAAATTTGATTTTGAAAAAATGACGTCGTAATTTTTGTATTCATTTGACAATATTTCAGTAATAGGTTGTCGATTTTCTTCCAAATTTTGATATGTTGTAGCTGAGACAATTCTCTACAAGATCAGTTACCACGATTTTTCATTTTGACAAAGGGATCATGGCGTATTTTTGCGATTAAAGGAGGCATGTCAATTTTTCACATTTTGCGTGTATTCTCTATGGGACATGACTTTTTCTCAAATCTTGATTCTACATTCCCGTCTTCTTTGAGCAGTATCTCTGTTATTTCTGCTCGATTTTCTCCCAAATTTTGGTATGTTATAGCTGAGACTATAAGCTTTTACAAGTGTGCCCTCCAATTTTTGATCAGATGTCGGGATCATGCCCTTTTTTTAACTACAAAATGTCATTTGAGAATCCCGTTTTTCGTCTACGTGTTATCTCTATTGGAAATATTTTGGTCCATTGGTAAAGCACTTGCCTCCCATTCCGGCGACCCAGGTTCGACTCCCGGTGGGTCCATTTTTTTTTTTTTTTTTTTTTTTTTTTTTTTTTTGCCTTTCATTCTACCATCTTCTTCGACTATTATAACATATACCATCACAAACAATGTAAAAAACTGCCTAATTTTGCGTGTTATGTCTATTGAAAGTAGTGTGCAGTAGTTTGTGTAGAATCTCATTCCCTGTCGTGTATTAAAGCTAAGGGGATAATCTTCCACATGTCCTGCAATATCAAATCGTCCAGTTCGTTATCCCGATTTCTCCAAATCGGCTCAGTCAATTTTCTTCATATTTTCGTCAGTCATCAGTCGTAATAAGGTCAAGTTCCCACATCTTTTTCAAGGTCATCAGGTTATTGTGACGTCATCCAGGCGCCATTTTGTGAAAATCAACTTATGGTCATATGTTCATAACGAAATGTCATTTCTCTTTCATATTTGGCATGGTTAAGGTCACTGTCATTCCAGTCAAGGTCATTTCGTTAAACGCGCGCGTACGCGTACGTCCGCGCGTCCGTGCACGCGCAAAATTTAGAAATGATCCAAATCGTCCCAAATTCATTTTGCAAACGTTTCATGCCATTTCAAGCACTTTTCGAAAAATCGCCCATAAAACTGAACCTGTAGGGGCGCTATGCCACTTAGGTTATCGTGGTTATTGTCATCATTATTGTCATTATGATCATCATTATCAATATATCATTATCGTCATTGTCATCACTTATATGACCATATCTTATGATCATTGTCAACATTATGATTATAATCTTGCAGAAATATTATCACACCTGACAAAGCACTTTGCCACAGTGAAAGACAGACCACCTAATTCGTCTTCAGTGACGAATTAAATTTCTAGTTATTATTTATTTTTATTTTTCTCCCACTTTCTTGTTACCATGATTCCTCAAAATCAGCTCAGCCAATTTTTATCAAATTTTCGTCAGATATCAGGTCATAACAGGTCAAGCCCGGGTATCTATTTCAAGGTCATCAGAATATCATGACGTCATCCAGGCGCCATTTTGTAAAATGACAATATTGATCATATCTTCATAACGAGTCATCAAAAATGTCTTATATTTGACACACATGAACTTCAGGTCAAGGGTCAACATAAAATGTCAATAAAATCCGCGCGCGCATCATGACGCGCACGTACGCGCGCGTCAAAATTTAGAATTGCTCAAAATCACTTTTTTATCAAATTAGAGTACGGATCAGGACATTTTAAGCATTTCAAAATTTTCCGTTCGTGCGCGTCCGCGCGCGCGTTATGCGCGCGCACAGCGCGTACAGAACGTAAAAACGCCGTTTTTTTCGCATGGTCTGTCTTCCTGATACTATTCTTGACAATTTCCAACTATTTACAGTCATTCTCGACATTCCATAATGCCACACGCGCGCGTCAAACTTTCAAATTCGTGCGCGCGTCAATGGGCAATATAATGTAAAAAGTGGTAAAAACATGCCTATCTATAATCCGCCATAGCTCGTCAGAAAGTCCGTTGACCCCCAAATTTTATTACATATTTCGAAAGCCAGTAAGTTGTAGATCTGAATTCATGTATAATTTTGGCCACTCAAATGTTGTGACGTCATCATATTTGCCTATGAACTCAAAAATTCGATTTTGAAAAAATGACGTCGTAATTTTTGTATTCATTTGACAATATTTCAGTAAAAGGTTGTCGATTTTCTTCCAAATTTTGATATGTTGTAGCTGAGACAATTCTCTACAAGATCAGTCACCACGATTTTTCATTTTGACAAAGGGATCATGGTGTATTTTTGCGATTTAAGGAGGCATGTCAATTTTTCACATTTTGCGTGTATTCTCTATGGGACATGACTTTTTCTCAAATCTTGATTCTACATTTCAGTCTTCTTTGAGCAGTATCTCTGTTATTTCTCCTCGATTTTCTTCCAAATTTTAGTATGTTATAGCTGAGACTATAAGCTTTTACAAGTGTGCCCTCCAATTTTTGATCAGATGTCGGGATCATGCCCATTTTTTAAGTACAAAATGTCATTTGAGAATCCCGTTTTTCGTCTACGTGTTATCTCTATTGGAAAACTTTTGGTCCATTGGTAAAGCACTTGCCTCCCATCCCGCCGACCCAGGTTCGAATCCCGGTGGGTCCATTTTTTTTTTGAAATTTTTTTCTTTTCTTTTTGCCTCATATTTTACCATTTGCTTCTACTACTGGAACATATAAAATCACAAACAATGTAATAAACTTTTTTATTTTGCGTGTTATGCCTAATTGAATGTAGTTTGTGTACAACCCTATGGAAAATCTGATTGCCTGTCGTGTTTTAAACCAATGGGTTAATATCCCATGTATAATGCAATATGAAATTGCCCGATTTTCTTTGACGCAAGTCTCCATCCATTTTCAACATAATCAGGAATATTATCTTGCACAAATATTATCATATCTTAGCAATTTTACCATCGGGTAGACAGACCACCTAATTCGTCTTCAGTGACGAATTAAAGTTCTAGTTTATTTTTATTTTTATCCCACTTTCTTGTTACCATGATTCCTCAAAATCGGCTCAGTCAATTTTTTTCAAATTTTCGTCAGATATCAGGTCTTACATGATCAAGCTCGGGTATCTTTTTCAAGGTCATCAGGTCATCGTGACGTCATCCAGGCGCCATTTTGTGAAATCAAATTATCGATGATATCTTCATAACGAGTCATCAAAAATGAACCATTTTTGGTACACATGAACTTCAGGTCAAGGGTCAACATAAAATGTCATCAAAATCCGCGCGCGCATCATGACGCGCACGTACGCGCGCGTCAAAATTTAGAATTGCTCAAAATCACTTTTTAATCAAAGGAGAGTACGGTTCAGGACATTTTAAGCATTTCAAAATTTTCCGTTCGTGCGCGTCCGCGCGCGCGTTATGCGCGTGCGCAGCGCGTATAGAACGTAAAAACTCCGTTTTTTTGCATGGTTTGTATTCCTGACACTATTCTTGACAATTTCCAACTATTTACAGTCATTCTCGACCTTCTGTATTGCCACACGCGCGCGTCAAACTTTCAAATTCGTGCGCGCGTCAATGGGCAATATAATGTAAAAAGTGGTAAAAACATGCCTATCTAGAATCCGCCATAGCTCGTCAGAAAGTCCGTTGACCCCCAAATTTTATTACATATTTCGAAAGCCAGTAAGTTGTAGATCTGAATTCATGTATAATTTTGGCCACTCAAATGTTGTGACGTCATCATATTTGCCTATGAACTCAAAAATTCGATTTTGAAAAAATGACGTCGTAATTTTTGTATTCATTTGACAATATTTCAGTAATAGGTTGTCGATTTTCTTCCAAATTTTGATATGTTGTAGCTGAGACAATTCTCTACAAGATCAGTCACCACGATTTTTCATTTTGACAAAGGGATCATGGCGTATTTTTGCGATTAAAGGAGGTATGTCAATTTTTCTCATTTTGCGTGCATTCTCTATGGGACATGACTTTTTCTCAAATCTTGATTCTACATTCCCGTCTTCTTTGAGCAGTATCTCTGTTATTTCTGCTCGATTTCTCCCCAAATTTTGGTATGTTATAGCTGAGACTATAAGCTTTCACAAGTGTGCCCTCCAATTTTTGATCAGATGTCGGGATCATGCCCTTTTTTAAACTACAAAATGTCATTTGAGAATCCCGTTTTTCGTCTACGTGTTATCTCTATTGGAAATATTTTGGTCCATTGGTAAAGCACTTGCCTCCCATTCCGGCGACCCAGGTTCGACTCCCGGTGGGTCCATTTTTTTTTTTTTTTTTTTTTTTTTGGCCTTTCATTCTACCATCTTCTTCGACTATTATAACATATACCATCACAAACAATGTAAAAAACTGCCTAATTTTGCGTGTTATGTCTATTGAAAGTAGTGTGCAGTAGTTTGTGTAGAATCTCATTCCCTGTCGTGTATTAAAGCTAAGGGGATAATCTTCCACATGTCCTGCAATATCAAATCGTCCAGTTCGTTATCCCGATTTCTCCAAATCGGCTCAGTCAATTTTCTTCATATTTTCGTCAGTCATCAGTCGTAATAAGACCAAGTTCTCACATCTTTTTCAAGGTCATCAGGTTATTGTGACGTCATCCAGGCGCCATTTTGTGAAAATCAACTTATGGTCATATGTTCATAACGAAATGTCATTTCTCTTTCATATTTGGCATGGTTAAGGTCACTGTCATTCCAGTCAAGGTCATTTCGTTAAACGCGCGCGTACGCGTACGTCCGCGCGTCCGTGCACGCGCAAAATTTAGAAATGATCCAAATCGTCCCAAATTCATTTTGCAAACGTTTCATGCCATTTCAAGCACTTTTCGAAAAATCGCCCATAAAACTGAACCTGTAGGGGCGCTATGCCACTTAGGTTATCGTGGTTATTGTCATCATTATTGTCATTATGATCATCATTATCAATATATCATTATCGTCATTGTCATCACTTATATGACCATATCTTATGATCATTGTCAACATTATGATTATAATCTTGCAGAAATATTATCACACCTGACAAAGCACTTTGCCACAGTGAAAGACAGACCACCTAATTCGTCTTCAGTGACGAATTAAATTTCTAGTTTATTTTTATTTTTCATACACTTTCTTGTTACCATGATTCCGGAAAATCGGCTCACCCAATTTTTATGAAATTTTCGTCAGATATCAGGTTATATCAGATCAAGCTCTGGCATCTTTTTCAAGGTCATCAGGTCATCATGACGTCATCCAGGCGCCATTTTGTGAAATCACATTATCGATCATATCTTCATAACGAGTCATCAAAAATAAACCATATTTGACACACATTAATTTCAGGTCATGGGTCAACATAAAATGTCAACAAAATCCGCACGCGCATCATGACGCGCACGTACGCGCGCGTCAAAATTTAAAAATGCTCAAAATCACTTTTTAATCAAAGGAGAGTATGGTTCAGGACATTTTAAGCATTTCAAAATTTTCCGTCCGTGCGCGTCCGCGCGCGCGTTATGCGCGTGCACAACTCGTACAGAACGTAAAAACGCCGTTTTTGTGCATGGTTTGTATTCCTGACACAATTCTTGACAATTTCCAACTATTTACAGTCATTCTCGACATTCCATAATGCCACACGCGCGCGTCAAACTTTCAAATTCGTGCGCGCGTCAATGGGCAATATAATGTAAAAAGTGCTAAAAACATGCCTATCTAGAATCCGCCATAGCTCGTCAGAAAGCGTGGAGACCCCCCATTTTTTTTACATTTTCTGAAAGCCTATGAGTTGTAGATTGTAATTCATGAAAAAAAATCGGGGGTCAATCGAACGGAACGTCGTCACATTTGCATATGAACTCAAAAATTCGATTTTGAAAAAATGACGTCATAATTTTTGTATTCATTTGACAATATTTCAGTAATAGATTGTCGATTTTCTTCCAAATTTTGATATGTTGTAGCTGAGACAATTCTCTACAAGATCAGTCACCACGATTTTTCATTTTGACAAAGGCATCATGGCGTATTTTTGCGATTAAAGGAGGCATGTCAATTTTTCTCATTTTGCGTGTATTCTCTATGGGAGATGACTTTTTCTCAAATCTTGATTCTACATTCCGGTCTTCTTTGAGCAGTATCTTTGTAATTGCTGCTCGATTTTCTTCCAAATTTTAATATGTTATAGCTGAGACTATAAGCTTTCACAAGTGTGCCCTCCAATTTTTGATCAAATGTCGGGATCATGCCCTTTTTTTAACTACAAAATGTCATTTGAGAATCCCGTTTTTCGTCTACGTGTTATGTCTATTGGAAATATTTTGGTCCATTGGTAAAGCACTTGCCTCCCATTCCGGCGACCCAGGTTCGACTCCCGGTGGGTCCATTTTTTTTTTTTTTTTTTTTTTTTTTTTGCCTTTCATTCTTCCATCTTCTTCGACTATTATAACATATACCATCACAAACAATGTAAAAAACTGCCTAATTTTGCGTGTTATGTCTATTGAAAGTAGTGTGCAGTAGTTTGTGTAGAATCTCATTCCCTGTCGTGTATTAAAGCTAAGGGGATAATCTTCCACATGTCCTGCAATATCAAATCGTCCAGTTCGTTATCCCGATTTCTCCAAATCAGCTCAGTCAATTTTCTTCATATTTTCGTCAGTCATCAGTCGTAATAAGGTCAAGTTGCCACATCTTTTTCAAGGTCATCAGGTTATTGTGACGTCATCCAGGCGCCATTTTGTGAAAATCAACTTATGGTCATATGTTCATAACGAAATGTCATTTCTCTTTCATATTTGGCATGGTTAAGGTCACTGTCATTCCAGTCAAGGTCATTTCGTTAAACGCGCGCGTACGCGTACGTCCGCGCGTCCGTGCGCGCGCAAAATTTAGAAATGATCCAAATCGTCCCAAATTCATTTTGCAAACGTTTCATGCCATTTCAAGCACTTTTCGAAAAATCGCCCATAAAACTGAACCTGTAGGGGCGCTATGCCACTTAGGTTATCGTGGTTATTGTCATCATTATTGTCATTATGATCATCATTATCAATATATCATTATCGTCATTGTCATCACTTATATGACCATATCTTATGATCATTGTCAACATTATGATTATAATCTTGCAGAAATATTATCACACCTGACAAAGCACTTTGCCACAGTGAAAGACAGACCACCTAATTCGTCTTCAGTGACGAATTAAATTTCTAGTTGTTATTTGCCATTATTAGGAGTCATAGTAATTTGTTATTAGTCAATTTTATTCAAATGATTAATAGGGATGAAACAAGCATACTCTTCATCGTCAGCGCCACCTTGACACGTCATCATCACTATGCTGCAGTAAGCTGGAATGTTCAGAACTTCATGCTCAAAAGAAATATAAAACTTGATGAAGGTGATGGCGGAGGCGGTAATTACATTAAAGACGACATATGATAATGAATATGATCATGACAGGGTGAGTAATTGTGATGACGATCACAATACCAGATCATAATACCTTCCCTATTTCTTTTCTTTTTTTTTTAAATTTCTTTTTTCTTTTCTTCACGAAGGCTTATACTTCATACAATGACTTTGCTCGAGGTATTTGATAATTGTGAAAATCCTCATGAAATAATTATGGCGATGAAAATAATAGTGATTATGTTGGGGATAGAAAAAAAAACCCAACATGAACATACTTCAAGGGCTAGAGCCTTATAGCCCTAATCTCATGATGTGATCACCATGAAGGACAAACTGATAAAACGGATTGAGAGTGATTATGAACTATGAAAATAAAGAGGGAAATAATAAATCAGTTCTTTTAAAGCTTCCCCCCCCCCCCCTCTCTCTCTCTAAACCTTTTGTTTCTCTTGTTTGTGTAACGCTTGCTTTTCTTTTTTCTTTTTCTGTCACTAAAGCGTACTTGAAACTTTAAAGTAGACGCTGTCCCCCTGCGTTTGAAAGGTGATAATTATGATCATCATAATGACTGTGAAAGCATTGATTTTAGCCTATATACCAATGCCCCGTTTCCTCAAGAAACCATGAAACACCATGCCGTACACTGGGGAGCAAAACATAAATGACGAAAAATTGTTAAAAGAAAAAAAATCACACTTGTGATGAACAGTATAGCGCCACCTTGAGACGTCATCAGCATGCTCAACATAAATAGAAAACTTGGTGAAGATGATGGCTTAGATGGTAATGATATTAAAGGCATAATTGGAAGGACAATTATAATTGTTTAGATGTAATGTGTATTTTGTATTTTTTTTCATTTATTGCGAACGCCCCTTTGTAAAAAAGTTTCATAACTGAAAGGTCTATAACCCTGAGTAAATATAAGCCTAACTGAAATTAAGATATATAAAAGAAATCACCAGAAACATCATCATGATCTTGATAATGTGTTTCACAGAGAAAAGTGACCGTTATAGTAATACCATTGATTATGATATTAATAATGAGATCCTTATGATGAAGACTGCGCATAGATAATAGAAATAATAAATTAGAAAGACCGAAATGTAGACCTGGATTATGACATGGTCACAATCATGATAATCATCATTGTCATCATCATCATTATTAATGTTCTCATGATCATCACGATCATTTTCAGGATCATCATTCATGATTAATAATATGCTCGTGACAATTAAATATATACCAGAGATGAGCAACATAATCATGGCCATGAATGACATTTGCCGTGTTGATAACGATTATCTGAACTGGGTAAGCACATCTCGTCAAATTATCTTGTTGAACCCACTACAGGTCATCGTTACTTTCAAATTTACCCTTGTAGATGGTACATAATCATGACATGCTGCTTTATGTGTGTACACATGTGTGAACATGTATATCTGTATGCGTAGCCAAAAGGTAAGGAATTTGCATGTTTAGAAGCTAAAATATGAATGAAATGTCACGGAAAATGAAAATAATGAAAGAAGAAACATTGCAAAAGAGTGCAAAAAATTGCGCCGTGACCGGGACTCGAACCCGGGTCGTTTGATTCGTAGGCAGAGTCATACACCAGTAGACCAAAACATATGTCCATAGACTTTACATGCAAAGCTGAAAAACGGCCTTGGTATAGATGAAATGTCAACTTTCAATTGAGAATTTCAGCATGATCCCGACATCTAATCAAAAAATGGATGGCACACTTACGATAGCGCATAGACTCAGCTATAACATACTCAAATTTGGGCGAAAATCGAGCAAAAATGACGGAGATACGGCTCAAAGAAGACTTGAATGTACAATCATGACTTGAGAAAAAGTCATCTCCCCTAGACAATACACGTAAATTGTGAAAAACTGACATACCTTCTTTCATCGCAAAAATACGCCATGATGCCTATGTCAAAATGAAAAATGGTGATGACTGAGCTTGTACAGAATAGTCTCAGCTACAACATATCAAAATTTGGGCGAAAAACGACAAATATTAAAGGAGATATAGTCAAATTTATATAAATTTGATGACGTCATTTAAAAAAAAACAATAATTGGAGTTTAGACGCCATTTTGATGACTTTGCAATATAATTGAGGGTCAAATGACCCATGAAATAATATCTATGATTCCTCCTCTACCCAAATATGAAAAAAAAATTGGGGGTCAATGGACTATTTAAAGAGCTAGAGTTAATTTTGTAAAGGCATGTTTTTTACGACTTTTTACACTATTTTGCCAATTGACGCGCGCGCGGATTTCAATGTTTGACGCGCGCGTGTGGCCTTATGGAATGTCAAGAATGACTGTAAATGGTTGGAAATTGTCAAAAATAGTGTCAGAAACACAAATCATGCGAAAAAACGGCGCGTTTTCCCGCTCTGTACGCGCGCACGCACGCATAACGCGCGCGCGGACGCGCACGGACGGAAAATTTTGAAATGCTTAAAATGACCTGAAACGTACTATCATTTAGTCCTGGGATGATTTTGAGCATTTTAAAATTTTGACGCGCGCGTACGCGCGCGTCATGACCTCTGGATGACTTTTGACGACGTGAGCTGATGACTCATGACCTGAAGTTAATGTCATGTGAATTTGGTTGATTTTTGATAATCGATAATGAAGATATGATTGATAATGTGTTTTTACAAAATGGCGTCTAGATGACGTCATGATGACGTCATGATATTGAAATTGTTGCGGGAGCGAGAACTCATTGATGTTGATATGTGATGATATTTTGATGATGATTGAATTTGAGGTTTTATAGATATCGTGACCACAAAAAATGGAGGAAATAAAAAGAATAATAAAAATAAAAAAGAAAATTCGTACGAATCCAAAAGGTGATCTGTCAATCATGACAGACCACCTAATAAAAATAAAGAAAATTCGTACGAATCCATTAAGAGCGAATCTGTCGATACCGACAGACCACCTAATGATGATCATAATGACAATAATGACGACAATAACCACGATAACCTAAGTGGCATAGCGCCCCTACAGGTTCAATTTTATGGGCGATTTTTCGAAAAGTGCTTGAAATGGCATGAAACGTTTGCAAAATGAATTTGGGACGATTTGGATCATTTCTAAATTTTGCGCGCGCACGGACGCGCGGACGTAGGCGTACGCGCGCGTTTAACGAAATGACCTTGACTGGAATGACAGTGACCTTAACCATGCCAAATATGAAAGAGAAATGACATTTCGTTATGAACATATGACCATAAGTTGATTTTCACAAAATGGCGCCTGGATGACGTCACAATAACCTGATGACCTTGAAAAAGATGTGGGAACTTGACCTTATTAGGACTGATGACTGACGAAAATATGAAGAAATTTGACTGAGCCGATTTGGAGAAATCGGGATAAAGAACTGGACGATTTGATATTGCAGGACATGTGGAAGATTATCCCCTTAGCTTTAATGCACGACAGGGAATGAGATTCTACACAAACTACTGCACACTACTTTCAATAGACATAACACGCAAAATTAGGCAGTTTTTTACATTGTTTGTGATGGTATATGTTATAATAGTCGAAGAAGATGGTAGAATGAAAGGCAAAAAAAAAAACCAAAAAAAAAACAAAAAAAATGGACCCACCGGGAATCGAACCTGGGTCGCCGGAATGGGAGGCAAGTGCTTTACCAATGGACCAAAATATTTCCAATAGAGATAACACGTAGACGAAAAACGGGATTCTCAAATGACATTTTGTAGTTAAAAAATGGGCATGATCCCGACATCTGATCAAAAATTGGATGGCACACTTGTAAAAGCTTATAGTCTCAGCTATAACATATTAAAATTTGGAAGAAAATCGAGCAGAAATTACAAAGATACTGCTCAAAGAAGACGGGAATGTAGAATCAAGATTTGAGAAAAAGTCATGTCCATAGAGAATACACGCAAAATGAGAAAAATTGACATGCCTCCTTTAATCGCAAAAATACGCCATGATGCCTTTGTCAAAATGAAAAATCGTGGTGACTGATCTTGTAGAGAATCGTCTCAGCTACAACATATTAAAATTTGGAAGAAAATCGACAACCTATTACTGAAATATTGACAAATGAATACAAAAATAATGACGTCATTTTTTCATAATCGAATTTTTGAGTTCCGAGGCAAATATGATGACGTCACAAAATCCGATCGGCAAAAATTTTGCATGAATCCAAATCTACAACTCACAGGCTTTCAGAATATGTAATAAAATTTGGGGGTACCGGTTCATTCTGACGAGCTATGGCGGATTCTAGATAGGCATGTTTTTACCACTTTTTACATTAAATTGCCGATTGACGCGCGCACGAATTTTAAAGTTTGACGGGCGCGTGTGGCATTATGGAAAGTCGAGAATGACTGTAAATAGTTGGAAATTGTCAAGAATAGTATCAGGAATACAGATCATGCAAAAAAAACGGTGTTTTTAAGTTCTGTACGCGCTGCGCGCGCGCATAACGCGCGCGCGGACGCGCTCGGACGGAAAATTTTGAAATGCTTAAAATGTCCTGAACCGTACTCTAATTTGAAAAAAAAGTGATTTTGAGCAATTCTAAATTTTGACGCGCGCGTACGTGCGCGTCATGATGCGCGCGCGGATTGTGTTGACATTTTATGTTGACCCTTGACCTGAAGTTAATGTGTGTTAAATATGGTTCATTTTTGATGATTCGTTTTGAAGATATGATCGATAATGTGATATTACAAAATGGCGCCTGGATGACGTCACGATGACCTGATGACCTTGAAAAGTTTCCTAGAACTTGACCTTGATAAGCCTGATCACTGACTGAAATTTGGTGAAAATTGAGTTCCCCGAATTTGAGTTATCACACCCACAAGAAAGTGGGAGAAAAAAATAATAACTAGAACTTTAATTCGTCACTGAAGACGAATTAGGTGGTCTGTCTACCCGTTGGTAAAATTGCTAAGATGTGATAATATTTGTGCAAGATAATATTCCTGATTATGTTGAAAATGGATGGAGACTTGCGTCAAAGAAAATCGGACAATTTCATATTGCATTATACATGGGATATTAACCCATAAGTTTAATACACGACAGGCAATCAGATTTTGCATAGGGTTGTACACAAACTAAATTCAATTAGGCATAACACGCAAAATAAAAAAGTTTATTACATTGTTTATGATTTTATATGTTACAGTAGTCGAAGCAAATGGTAAAATATGAGGCAAAAAGAAGAAAAAAAAATTTCAAAAAAAAAATGGACCCACCGGGATTCGAACCTGGGTCGGCGGGATGGGAGGCAAGTACTTTACCAATAGACCAAAAGTTTTCCAATAGAGATAACACGTAGACGAAAAACGGGATTCTCAAATGACATTTTTTACTTAAAAAAGGGGCATGATCCCGACATCTGATCAAAAATTGGAGGGCACACTTGTAAAAGCTTATAGTCTCAGCTATAACATACTAAAATTTGGAAGAAAATCGAGCAGAAATAACAAAGATACAGCTCAAAGAAGACGGGAATGTAAAATCAAGATTTGAGAAAAAGTCATGTCCCATAGAGAATACACGCAAAATGTGAAAAATTGACATGCCTCCTTTAATCGCAAAAATACGCCATGATGTCTTTGTCAAAATGAAAAATCGTCTAACTGATCTTGTAGAGAATTGTCTCAGCTACAACATATCAAAATTTGGAAGAAAATTGACAATATTTTACTGAAATATTGTCAAATGAATACAAAAATTATGACATCATTTTTTGAAAATTGAATTTTTGAGTTCATTGGCAAATATGATGACGTCACAAAATCCGATCAGCCAAAATTTTGCATGAATCAAAATCTACAACTCATAGGCTTTCAGAATATGTAATAAAATTTGGGGGTACCGGTTCATTCTGACGAGCTATGGCGGATTCTAGATAGGCATGTTTTTACCACTTTTGACATTATATTGCCCATTGAGGCGCGCACGGATTTGAAAGTTTGACGCGCGCGTGTGGCATTATGGAAGGTCGAGAATGACTGTAAATAGTTGGAAATTGTCAAGAATTGTGTCAGGAATACAAACCATGAAAAAAAACGGCGTTTTTACGTTCTGTACGCGCTGTGCGCGCGCATAACGCGCGCGCGGACGCGCACGCACGAAAAATTTTGAAATGCTTAAAATGTCCTGAACCGTACTCTCCTTTGATTAAAAAGTGATTTGGAGCATTTTAAAATTTTGACGCGCGCGTACGTGCGCGTCATGATGCGCGCGAGGATTTTATTGACATTTTATGTTGATCCTTGACCTGAAGTTAATGTATGTCAAATATGGTTCATTTTTGATGACTCGTTATGAAGATATGAATGATAATGTGATTTCACAAAATGGCGCCTGGATGACGTCATGATGACTTGATGACCTTGAAAAGTTTCCTAGAACTTGATTAATATAGGCCTGATGACTGACTGAAATTTGGTGAAAATTGAGTGGGCCAAATTTGAGTAATCACGACCACAAGAAAGTGGTGGAAATAAATAATAAATAAATAAATAAAGAAAATTCTGACGAAATTAAGAGGTGATCTGTCTACGACAGACCACCTAATAAACTAGAAATTTAATTCGTCACTGAAGACGAATTAGGTGGTCTGTCTTTCACTGTGGCAAAGTGCTTTGTCAGGTGTGATAATATTTCTGCAAGATTATAATCATAATGTTGACGACAATGATCATAAGATATGGTCATATAAGTGATGACAATGACGATAATGATATATTGATAATGATGATCATAATGACAATAATGATGACAATAACCACGATAACCTAAGTGGCATAGCGCCCCTACAGGTTCAGTTTTATGGGCGATTTTTCGAAAAGTGCTTGAAATGGCATGAAACGTTTGCAAAATGAATTTGGGACGATTTGGATCATTTCTAAATTTTGCGCGTGCACGGACGCGCGGACGTACGCGTACGCGCGCGTTTAACGAAATGACCTTGACTGGAATGACAGTGACCTTAACCATGCCAAATATGAAAGAGAAATGACATTTCGTTATGAACATATGACCATAAGTTGATTTTCACAAAATGGCGCCTGGATTGCGTCACAATAACCTGATGACCTTGAAAAAGATGTGGGAACTTGACCTTATTACGACTGATGACTGACGAAAATATGAAGAAAATTGACTGAGCCGATTTGGAGAAATCGGGATAACGAACTGGACGATTTGATATTGCAGGACATGTGGAAGATTATCCCCTTAGCTTTAATACACGACAGGGAATGAGATTCTACACAAACTACTGCACACTACTTTCAATAGACATAACACGCAAAATTAGGCAGTTTTTTACATTGTTTGTGATGGTATATGTTATAATAGTCGAAGAAGATGGTAGAATGAAAGGCAAAAAAAAAAAAAAAAAAAAAAAAAAAAAAAAATGGACCCACCGGGAGTCGAACCTGGGTCGCCGGAATGGGAGGCAAGTGCTTTACCAATGGACCAAAATATTTCCAATAGAGATAACACGTAGACGAAAAACGGGATTCTCAAATGACATTTTGTAGTTAAAAAAAGGGCATGATCCCGACATCTGATCAAAAATTGGAGGGCACACTTGTAAAAGCTTATAGTCTCAGCTATAACATACCAAAATTTGGGAGAAAATCGAGCAGAAATAACAGAGATACTGCTCAAAGAAGACGGGAATGTAGAATCAAGATTTGAGAAAAAGTCATCTCCCATAGAGAATGCACGCAAAATGAGAAAAATTGACATACCTCCTTTAATCGCAAAAATACGCCATGATGCCTTTGTCAAAATGAAAAATCGTGGTAACTGATCTTGTAGAGAATTGTCTCAGCTACAACATATCAAAATTTGGAAGAAAATCGACAACCTATTACTGAAATATTGTCAAATGAATACAAAAAATATGACGTCATTTTTTCAAAATTGAATTTTTGCGTTCATAGGCAAATATGATGACGTCACAAAATCCGATCGGCCAAAATTTTGCATGAATCCAAATCTACAACTCATAGGCTTTCAGAATATTTAATAAAATTTGGGGGTACCGGTTCATTCTGACGAGCTATGGTGGATTCTAGATAGGCATGTTTTTACCACTTTTTACATTATATTGCCCATTGACGCGCGCACGAATTTGAAAGTTTGACGCGCGCGTGTGGCAATACAGAAGGTCGAGAATGACTGTAAATAGTTGGAAATTGTCAAGAATAGTGTCAGGAATACAAACCATGCAAAAAAAACGGAGTTTTTACGTTCTATACGCGCTGCGCACGCGCATAACGCGCGCGCGGACGCGCACGGACGGAAAATTTTGAAATGCTTAAAATGTCCTGAACCGTACTCTCCTTTGATTAAAAAGTGATTTTGAGCAATTCTAAATTTTAACGCGCGCGTACGTGCGTGTCATGATGCGCGCGCGGATTTTGATGACATTTTATGTTGACCCTTGACCTGAAGTTCATGTGTACGAAAAATGGTTCATTTTTGATGACTCGTTATGAAGATATGATCGATAATTTGATTTCACAAAATGGCGCCTGGATGACGTCACGATGACCTGATGACCTTGAAAAAGATACCCGAGCTTGATCATATAAGACCTGATATCTGACGAAAATTTGAAAAAAAGTGACTGAGCCGATTTTGAGGAATCATGTTCACAAGAAAGTGGGAGAAAAATAAAAGTTAAACTAGAAATTTAATTCGTCACTGAAGACGAATTAGGTGGTCTGTCTTTCACTGTGGCAAAGTGCTTTGTCAGGTGTGATAATATTTCTGCAAGATTATAATCATAATGTTGACGACAATGATCATAAGATATGGTCATATAAGTGATGACAATGACGATAATGATATATTGATAATGATGATCATAATGACAATAATGATGACAATAACCACGATAACCTAAGTGGCATAGCGCCCCTACAGGTTCAGTTTTATGGGCGATTTTTCGAAAAGTGCTTGAAATGGCATGAAACGTTTGCAAAATGAATTTGGGACGATTTGGATCATTTCTAAATTTTGCGCGCGCACGGACGCGCGGACGTACGCGTACGCGCGCGTTTAACGAAATGACCTTGACTGGAATGACAGTGACCTTAACCATGCCAAATATGAAAGAGAAATGACATTTCGTTATGAACATATGACCATAAGTTGATTTTCACAAAATGGCGCCTGGATGACGTCACAATAACCTGATGACCTTGAAAAAGATGTGGGAACTTGACCTTATTACGACTGATGACTGACGAAAATATGAAGAAAATTGACTGAGCCGATTTGGAGAAATCGGGATAACGAACTGGACGATTTGATATTGCAGGACATGTGGAAGATTATCCCCTTAGCTTTAATACACGACAGGGAATGAGATTCTACACAAACTACTGCACACTACTTTCAATAGACATAACACGCAAAATTAGGCAGTTTTTTACATTGTTTGTGATGGTATATGTTATAATAGTCGAAGAAGATGGAAGAATGAAAGGCAAAAAAAAAAAAAAAAAAAAAAAAAAAAAAATGGACCCACCGGGAGTCGAACCTGGGTCGCCGGAATGGGAGGCAAGTGCTTTACCAATGGACCAAAATATTTCCAATAGAGATAACACGTAGACGAAAAACGGGATTCTCAAATGACATTTTGTAGTTAAAAAAAGGGCATGATCCCGACATCTGATCAAAAATTGGAGGGCACACTTGTAAAAGCTTATAGTCTCAGCTATAACATACCAAAATTTGGGAGAAAATCGAGCAGAAATAACAGAGATACTGCTCAAAGAAGACGGGAATGTAGAATCAAGATTTGAGAAAAAGTCATCTCCCATAGAGAATGCACGCAAAATGTGAAAAATTGACATGCCTCCTTTAATCGCAAAAATACGCCATGATGCCTTTGTCAAAATGAAAAATCGTGTGACTGATCTTGTAGAGAATTGTCTCAGCTACAACATATCAAAATTTGGAAGAAAATCGACAACCTATTACTGAAATATTGTCAAATGAATACAAAAAATATGACATCATTTTTTCAAAATTGAATTTTTGCGTTCATAAGCAAATATGATGACGTCACAAAATCCGATCGGCCAAAATTTTGCATGAATCGAAATCTACAACTCATAGGCTTTCAGAATATGTAATAAAATTTGGGGGTACCCGTTCATTCTGACGAGCTATGGCGGATTCTAGGTAGGCATGTTTTTACCACTTTTTACATTATATTGCCCATTGACGCGCGCACGAATTTTAAAGTTTGACGCGCGCGTGTGGCATTATGGAAGGTCGAGAATGACTGTAAATAGTTGGAAATTGTCAAGAATAGTGTAAGGAATACAAACCATGCGAAAAAACGGCGTTTTTAGGTTCTGTATGCGCTGTGCGCGCACATAACGCGCGCGCGGACGCGCACGGACGGAAAAATTTGAAATGTTTAAAATGTCCTGAACCGTACTCTCGTTTGATTAAAAAGTGATTTTGAGCATTTCTAAATTTTAACGCGCGCGTACGTGCGCGTCATGATGCGCGCGAGGATTTTATTGACATTTTATGTTGACCCTTGACCTGAAGTTTATGTGTGTCAAATATGGATAATTTTTGATGACTCGTTATGAAGATATGATCGATAATGTGATTTCACAAAATGGCGCCTGGATGACGTCACGATGACCTGATGACCTTAAAAAAAATTTTGACACTTGTACTTGATAGTTCTAATGACTGACTGAAATTTGAAGAAAATTGAACGAGCCGATTTTGAGATTCCATGGTAACAAGAAAATGGTGGAAAAATAAAAATAAACTAGAAATTTAATTCGTCACTGAAGACGAATTAGGTGGTCTGTCTTTCACTGTGGCAAAGTGCTTTGTCAGGTGTGATAATATTTCTGCAAGATTATAATCATAATGTTGACGACAATGATCATAAGATATGGTCATATAAGTGATGACAATGACGATAATGATATATTGATAATGATGATCATAATGACAATAATGATGACAATAACCACGATAACCTAAGTGGCATAGCGCCCCTACAGGTTCAGTTTTATGGGCGATTTTTCGAAAAGTGCTTGAAATGGCATGAAACGTTTGCAAAATGAATTTGGGACGATTTGGATCATTTCTAAATTTTGCGCGCGCACGGACGCGCGCACGTACGCGTACGCGCGCGTTTAACGAAATGACCTTGACTGGAATGACAGTGACCTTAACCATGCCAAATATGAAAGAGAAATGACATTTCGTTATGAACATATGACCATAAGTTGATTTTCACAAAATGGCGCCTGGATGACGTCACAATAACCTGATGACCTTGAAAAAAGATGTTGGAACTTGACCTTTTTAGGACTGATGACTGACGAAAATATGAAGAAAATAGACTGAGCCGATTTGGAGAAATCGGGATAACGAACTGGACGATTTGATATTGCAGGACATGTGGAAGATTATCCCCTTAGCTTTAATACACGACAGGGAATGAGATTCTACACAAACTACTGCACACTACTTTCAATAGACATAACACGCAAAATTAGGCAGTTTTTTACATTGTTTGTGATGGTATATGTTATAATAGTCGAAGAAGATGGTAGAATGAAAGGCAAAAAAAAAAAAAAAAAAAAAAAAATGGACCCACCGGGAATCGAACCTGGGTCGCCGGAATGGGAGGCAAGTGCTTTACCAATGGACCAAAATATTTCCAATAGAGATAACACGTAGACGAAAAACGGGATTCTCAAATGACATTTTGTAGTAAAAAAATGGGCATGATCCCGACATCTGATCAAAAATTGGAGGACACATGTGTGAAAGCTTATAGTCTCAGCTATAACATATTCAAATTTGGAAAAAAATCGAGCAGAAATTACAAAGATACTGCTCAAAGAAGACGGGAATGTAGAATCAAGATTTGAGAAAAAGTCATCTCCCATAGAGAATACACGCAAAATGAGAAAAATTGACATGCCTCTTTTAATCGCAAAAATACACCATGATTCCTTTGTCAAAATGAACAATCGTGTAACTGATCTTGTAGAGAATTGTCTCAGCTACAACATATCAAAATTTGGAAGAAAATCGACTAACTATGAGTGAAATATTGTCAAATGAATACAAAAATTATGACGTCATTTTTTCAAAATCATTTTTTTCAGTTGATATGCAAATATGATGACGTCACAACGTATTTTTGGCCAAAATTTTGCATGAATTCAGATTTACATCTTACAGGCTTTCAGAATATTCAATAAAATTTGGGGGTCCCCAGCCATTCTGACGAGCTATGGCGGATTCTAGATAGGCATCTTTTTAGCACTTTTTACATTATATTCCCCATTGACGCGCGCGCGGATTTTTAAGTTTGACGCGCGCGTGTGGCCTTATGGAAAGTCGAGAATGACTGTAAATAGTTGGAAATTGTCAAGAATAGTGTCAGGAATAGATACCATGCGAAAAAACTGCGTTTTTACGTTCTGTACGAGCTGTGCACGCGCATAACGCGCGCGCGGACGCGCACGGACGGAAAATTTTGAAATGCCTAGAATGTCCTGAACCGTACTCTCCTTTGATTAAAAAGTGATTTTGAGCATTTTAAAATTTTGACGCGCGCGTACGTGCGCGTCATGATGCGCGCGCAAATTTTGATGACCTTTTATGTTGACCCTTGACTTAAAGTTGATGTCTATCAAACATGGTTCATTTTTGATGACTGGTTATGAAGATATGATCGATAATGTGATTTCACAAAATGGCGCCTGGATGACGTCACGATGACCTGATGACCTTGAAAAAGATGCCCGAGCTTGATCATATATGACCTGATGACTGACGAAAATTTGAAGAAAATTGACTGAGCACATTTTGTGGAATCATGGTAACAAGAAAGTGGTGGAAAAATAAAAGACAAATAAATAAAGAAAATTCTGACGAAATTAATAGGTGTTCTGTCTTCGACAGACCACCTAATAAAGAAAGAAAATTCTGACGAAATTAAAAGGTGTTCTGTCTTCGACAGACCACCTAATAAAGAAAATTCTGACGAAATTAATAGGTGTTCTGTCTTCGACAGACCACCTAATAATAAAGAAAATTCTGACGAAATTAAGAGGTGTTCTGTCTTCGACAGACCACCTAATAATACCTATAACGTGTGTGTCTATGGCCAAATGGGCAATTTAAACTTTGAAAGCCATTTTCGGCCTGAAAACGACCGTTAAAACGTTTGAGCTATACGAGCCTTTTATGTGTAGAATTTTCTGCTCTTTCATCTGAATCAAGTCCCAAGTCTCTAGCACCCCGCAAACTGAAGTTAGAGGCCCCGTTCAAGGTCCGAACAGGGTATTTTTCACCCCAAAATCACTAAATGAAGCCTGGATGACGTCATAATGTCGTCATGAACCTCAGATTTTCACCGTCAATTCTTCTTATCAGTCGTCATTACTGTGCTGAATTTGAAAAAGATTCATGGTTTTGTTTTTGAGTTATTGCCCCTGTAAAAAAAGGGGGGGGGGTCAAAAAAGGAAAAAATGAATTATAAAAAAAAAACGAATTGAGCTATGAATCTGATTTTTGGTGTGCATGATATTTGGTCGAAATGTGATGGACGAGGCAAAATTACAGAGATACTGCTCAACGAAGACGGGAATGTAGAATCAAGATTGGAGAAAAAGTCATCTCCCATAGAGAATACACGCAAAATGTGAAAAATTGACATGCCTCCTTTAATCGCAAAAATACGCCATGATGCCTTTGTCAAAATGAAAAATCGTGGAACTGATCTTGTAGAGAATTGTCTCAGCTACAACATATCAAAATTTGAAAGAAAATCGACAACCTATTACTGAAAAATTGTCAAATGAATACAAAAATTATGACGTCATTTTTTTAGAATCGAATTTTTGAGTTCATAGGCAAATATGATGACGTCACAAAATCCGATCGGCCAAAATTTTGCATGAATCGAAATTTACAACTCATAGGCTTTCAGAATGTGTAATAAAATTTGGGGGTACCGGTTCATTCTGACGAGCCATGGCGGAATCTAGATAGGCATGTTTTTACCACTTTTTACATTATATTGCCCATTGACGCGCGCACGAATTTGAAAGTTTGACGCGCGCGTGTGGCATCATGGAAGGTCGTGAATGACTGTAAATAGTTGGAAATTGTCAAGAATAGTGTAAGGAATACAAACCATGCAAAAAACGACGTTTTTACGTTCTGTATGCGCTGCGCGCGTGCATAACGCGCGCGCGGACGCGCACGGACGGAAAATTTTGAAATGCCTAGAATGTCCTGAACCGTACTCTCCTTTGATTAAAAAGTGATTTTGAGCATTTTAAAATTTTGACGCGCGCGTACGTGCGCGTCATGATGCGCGCGCAAATTTTGATGACCTTTTATGTTGACCCTTGACTTAAAGTTGATGTCTATCAAACATGGTTCATTTTTGATGACTGGTTATGAAGATACGATCGATAATGTGATTTCACAAAATGGCGCCTGGATGACGTCACGATGACCTGATGACCTTGAAAAAGATGCCCGATCTTGATCATATATGACCTGATGACTGACGAAAATTTGAAGAAAATTGACTGAGCACATTTTGTGGAATCATGGTAACAAGAAAGTGGTGGAAAAATAAAAGACAAATAAATAACTAGAAATTTAATTCGTCACTGAAGACGAATTAGGTGGTCTGTCTTTCACTGTGGCAAAGTGCTTTGTCAGGTGTGATAATATTTCTGCAAGATTATAATCATAATGTTGACAATGATGATAAGATATGGTCATATAAGTGATGACAATGACGATAATGATATATTGATAATGATGATCATAATGACAATAATGATGACAATAACCACGATAACCTAAGTGGCATAGCGCCCCTACAGGTTCAGTTTTATGGGCGATTTTTCGAAAAGTGCTTGAAATGGCATGAAACGTTTGCAAAATGAATTTGGGACGATTTGGATCATTTCTAAATTTTGCGCGTGCACGGACGCGCGGACGTACGCGTACGCGCGCGTTTAACGAAATGACCTTGACTGGAATGACAGTGACCTTAACCATGCCAAATATGAAAGAGAAATGACATTTCGTTATGAACATATGACCATAAGTTGATTTTCACAAAATGGCGCCTGGATGACGTCACAATAACCTGATGACCTTGAAAAAGATGTTGGAACTTGACCTTATTAGGACTGATGACTGACGAAAATATGAAGAAAATAGACTGAGCCGATTTGGAGAAATCGGGATAACGAACTGGACGATTTGATATTGCAGGACATGTGGAAGATTATCCCCTTAGCTTTAATACACGACAGGGAATGAGATTCTACACAAACTACTGCACACTACTTTCAATAGACATAACACGCAAAATTAGGCAGTTTTTTACATTGTTTGTGATGGTATATGTTATAATAGTCGAAGAAGATGGTAGAATGAAAGGCAAAAAAAAAAAAAAAAAAAAAAAAAATGGACCCACCGGGAATCGAACCTGGGTCGCCGGAATGGGAGGCAAGTGCTTTACCAATGGACCAAAATATTTCCAATAGAGATAACACGTAGACGAAAAACGGGATTCTCAAATGACATTTTGTAGTAAAAAAATGGGCATGATCCCGACATCTGATCAAAAATTGGAGGACACATGTGTGAAAGCTTATAGTCTCAGCTATAACATATTCAAATTTGGAAAAAAATCGAGCAGAAATTACAAAGATACTGCTCAAAGAAGACGGGAATGTAGAATCAAGATTTGAGAAAAAGTCATCTCCCATAGAGAATACACGCAAAATGAGAAAAATTGACATGCCTCTTTTAATCGCAAAAATACACCATGATTCCTTTGTCAAAATGAACAATCGTGTAACTGATCTTGTAGAGAATTGTCTCAGCTACAACATATCAAAATTTGGAAGAAAATCGACCAACTATGAGTGAAATATTGTCAAATGAATACAAAAATTATGACGTCATTTTTTCAAAATCATTTTTTTCAGTTGATATGCAAATATGATGACGTCACAACGTATTTTTGGCCAAAATTTTGCATGAATTCAGATTTACATCTTACAGGCTTTCAGAATATTCAATAAAATTTGGGGGTCCCCAGCCATTCTGACGAGCTATGGCGGATTCTAGATAGGCATCTTTTTAGCACTTTTTACATTATATTCCCCATTGACGCGCGCGCGGATTTTTAAGTTTGACGCGCGCGTGTGGCCTTATGGAAAGTCGAGAATGACTGTAAATAGTTGGAAATTGTCAAGAATAGTGTCAGGAATAGATACCATGCGAAAAAACTGCGTTTTTTACGTTCTGTACGAGCTGTGCACGCGCATAACGCGCGCGCGGACGCGCACGGACGGAAAATTTTGAAATGCCTAGAATGTCCTGAACCGTACTCTCCTTTGATTAAAAAGTGATTTTGAGCATTTTAAAATTTTGACGCGCGCGTACGTGCGCGTCATGATGCGCGCGCAAATTTTGATGACCTTTTATGTTGACCCTTGACTTAAAGTTGATGTCTATCAAACATGGTTCATTTTTGATGACTGGTTATGAAGATATGATCGATAATGTGATTTCACAAAATGGCGCCTGGATGACGTCACGATGACCTGATGACCTTGAAAAAGATGCCCGAGCTTGATCATATATGACCTGATGACTGACGAAAATTTGAAGAAAATTGACTGAGCACATTTTGTGGAATCATGGTAACAAGAAAGTGGTGGAAAAATAAAAGACAAATAAATAATAAAGAAAATTCTGACGAAATTAATAGGTGTTCTGTCTTCGACAGACCACCTAATAAAGAAAGAAAATTCTGACGAAATTAAAAGGTGTTCTGTCTTCGACAGACCACCTAATAAAGAAAATTCTGACGAAATTAATAGGTGTTCTGTCTTCGACAGACCACCTAATAATAAAGAAAATTCTGACGAAATTAAGAGGTGTTCTGTCTTCGACAGACCACCTAATAATACCTATAACGTGTGTGTCTATGGCCAAATGGGCAATTTAAACTTTGAAAGCCATTTTCGGCCTGAAAACGACCGTTAAAACGTTTGAGCTATACGAGCCTTTTATGTGTAGAATTTTCTGCTCTTTCATCTGAATCAAGTCCCAAGTCTCTAGCACCCCGCAAACTGAAGTTAGAGGCCCCGTTCAAGGTCCGAACAGGGTATTTTTCACCCCAAAATCACTAAATGAAGCCTGGATGACGTCATAATGTCGTCATGAACCTCAGATTTTCACCGTCAATTCTTCTTATCAGTCGTCATTACTGTGCTGAATTTGAAAAAGATTCATGGTTTGTTTTTGAGTTATTGCCCCTGTAAAAAAAGGGGGGGGGGTCAAAAAAGGAAAAAATGAATTAATAAAAAAAAACGAATTGAGCTATGAATCTGATTTTTGGTGTGCATGATATTTGGTCGAAATGTGATGGACGAGGCAAAATTACAGAGATACTGCTCAACGAAGACGGGAATGTAGAATCAAGATTGGAGAAAAAGTCATCTCCCATAGAGAATACACGCAAAATGACATTGAAAAATTGACATGCCTCCTTTAATCGCAAAAATACGCCATGATGCCTTTGTCAAAATGAAAAATCGTGGAACTGATCTTGTAGAGAATTGTCTCAGCTACAACATATCAAAATTTGAAAGAAAATCGACAACCTATTACTGAAAAATTGTCAAATGAATACAAAAAATTATGACGTCATTTTTTTAGAATCGAATTTTTGAGTTCATAGGCAAATATGATGACGTCACAAAATCCGATCGGCCAAAATTTTGCATGAATCGAAATTTACAACTCATAGGCTTTCAGAATGTGTAATAAAATTTGGGGGTACCGGTTCATTCTGACGAGCCATGGCGGAATCTAGATAGGCATGTTTTTACCACTTTTTTACATTATATTGCCCATTGACGCGCGCACGAATTTGAAAGTTTGACGCGCGCGTGTGGCATCATGGAAGGTCGTGAATGACTGTAAATAGTTGGAAATTGTCAAGAATAGTGTAAGGAATACAAACCATGCAAAAAAAAACGACGTTTTTACGTTCTGTATGCGCTGCGCGCGTGCATAACGCGCGCGCGGACGCGCACGGACGGAAAATTTTGAAATGCCTAGAATGTCCTGAACCGTACTCTCCTTTGATTAAAAAGTGATTTTGAGCATTTTAAAATTTTGACGCGCGCGTACGTGCGCGTCATGATGCGCGCGCAAATTTTGATGACCTTTTATGTTGACCCTTGACTTAAAGTTGATGTCTATCAAACATGGTTCATTTTTGATGACTGGTTATGAAGATACGATCGATAATGTGATTTCACAAAATGGCGCCTGGATGACGTCACGATGACCTGATGACCTTGAAAAAGATGCCCGATCTTGATCATATATGACCTGATGACTGACGAAAATTTGAAGAAAATTGACTGAGCACATTTTGTGGAATCATGGTAACAAGAAAGTGGTGGAAAAATAAAAGACAAATAAATAACTAGAAATTTAATTCGTCACTGAAGACGAATTAGGTGGTCTGTCTTTCACTGTGGCAAAGTGCTTTGTCAGGTGTGATAATATTTCTGCAAGATTATAATCATAATGTTGACAATGATGATAAGATATGGTCATATAAGTGATGACAATGACGATAATGATATATTGATAATGATGATCATAATGACAATAATGATGACAATAACCACGATAACCTAAGTGGCATAGCGCCCCTACAGGTTCAGTTTTATGGGCGATTTTTCGAAAAGTGCTTGAAATGGCATGAAACGTTTGCAAAATGAATTTGGGACGATTTGGATCATTTCTAAATTTTGCGCGTGCACGGACGCGCGGACGTACGCGTACGCGCGCGTTTAACGAAATGACCTTGACTGGAATGACAGTGACCTTAACCATGCCAAATATGAAAGAGAAATGACATTTCGTTATGAACATATGACCATAAGTTGATTTTCACAAAATGGCGCCTGGATGACGTCACAATAACCTGATGACCTTGAAAAAGATGTGGGAACTTGACCTTATTACGACTGATGACTGACGAAAATATGAAGAAAATTGACTGAGCCGATTTGGAGAAATCGGGATAACGAACTGGACGATTTGATATTGCAGGACATGTGGAAGATTATCCCCTTAGCTTTAATACACGACAGGGAATGAGATTCTACACAAACTACTGCACACTACTTTCAATAGACATAACACGCAAAATTAGGCAGTTTTTTACATTGTTTGTGATGGTATATGTTATAATAGTCGAAGAAGATGGTAGAATGAAAGGCAAAAAAAAAAAAAAAAAAAAAAAAAAAAAATGGACCCACCGGGAGTCGAACCTGGGTCGGCGGGATGGGAGGCAAGTGCTTTACCAATGGACCAAAAGTTTTCCAATAGAGATAACACGTAGACGAAAAACGGGATTCTCAAATCACATTTTGTACTTAAAAAACGGGCATGATCCCGACATCTGATCAAGAATTGGAGAGCACACTTGTAAAAGCTTATAGTCTCAGCTATAACATATTAAAATTTGGAAGAAAATCGAGCAGAAATTACAAAGATACTGCTCAAAGAAGACCGGAATGTAGAATCAAGATTTGAGAAAAAGTCATCTCCCATAGAGAATACACGCAAAATGAGAAAAATTGACATACATCCTTTAATCGCAAAAATACGCCATGATGCCTTTGTCAAAATTAAATAACGTGGTGACTGATCTTGTAGAGAATTGTCTAAGCTACAACATATCAAAATTTGGAAGAAAACCGACAATCTATTACTGAAATATTGTCAAATGAATACAAAAAATATGACATCATTTTTTCAAAATTGAATTTTTGAGTTCATAGGGCAAATATGATGACGTCACAAAATCTGATCGGCCAAAATTTTGCATGAATCGAAATTTACAACTCATAGGCTTTCAGAATATGTAATAAAATTTGGGGGTAGCGGTGCATTCTGACGAGCTATGGCGGATTCTAGATAGGCATGTTTTTACCACTTTTTACATTATATTGCCCATTGACGCACGCGCGGATTTTAAAGTTTGACGCGCGCGTGTGGCATTATTAGATGTCGAGAATGACTGAAACTAATTGGAAATTGTCAAGAATTTTATCAGGAATCGATTCCATGCAAAAAAACGGCATTTCTACCTTCCGGACGCGCTGCACACGCGCATAACGCGCGCGCGGACGCGCACGGACGAAAAAATTTGAAATGCTTAAAATGTCCTGAACCGTACTCTCCTTTGATTAAAAATTGATTTTGAGCATTTCTAAATTTTGACGCGCGCGTACGTGCGCGTCATTATGCGTGTGCGGATTTTGGTGACATATTAAGTTGACTCTTGACCTGAAGTTTATGAGTGTCAAATATGGTTCATTTTTGATGACTCGTTATGAAGATATGATCGATAACGTGATTTTACAAAATGGCGCCTGGATGACGTCACGATGACCTGATGACCTTGTAAAAGATGCCCGAGCTTGATCTGATAAGACCTGATATCTGACAAAAATTTGATAAAAATTGACTGAGCAGATTTTGAGGAATCATGGTAACAAGAAAGTGCCGGAAAAATAAAAATAAATAAAGAAAATTCTGACGAAATTAAGAGGTGATCTGTCGATTCCGACAGACCACCTAATAATACCTATAACGTGTGTGTCTATGGCAAAATGGGCAATTTAAACTTTGAAAGCCATTTTCGGCCTGAAAACGACCGTTAAAACGTCTGAGCTATACGAGCCTTTTTTGTGTAGAATTTTCTGCTCTTTCATCTGAATCAAGTCCCAAGTCTCTAGCACCCCGCAAACTGAAGTTAGAGGCCCCGTTCAAGGTCCGAACAGGGTATTTTTCACCCCAAAATCACTAAATGAAGCCTGGATGACGTCATAATGTCGTCATGAACCTCAGATTTTCACCGTCAATTCTTCTTATCAGTCGTCATTACTGTGCTGAATTTGAAAAAGATTCATGGTTTTGTTTTTGAGTTATTGCCCCTGTAAAAAAAGGGGGGGGTCAAAAAAGGAAAAAATGATTTATAAAAAAAAAACGAATTGAGCTATGAATCTGATTTTTGGTGTGCATGATATTTGGTCGAAATGTGATGGACGAGGCAAAATTACAGAGATACTGCTCAACGAAGACGGGAATGTAGAATCAAGATTGGAGAAAAAGTCATCTCCCATAGAGAATACACGCAAAATGTGAAAAATTGACATGCCTCCTTTAATCGCAAAAATACGCCATGATGCCTTTGTCAAAATGAAAAATCGTGGAACTGATCTTGTAGAGAATTGTCTCAGCTACAACATATCAAAATTTGAAAGAAAATCGACAACCTATTACTGAAAAATTGTCAAATGAATACAAAAATTATGACGTCATTTTTTTAGAATCGAATTTTTGAGTTCATAGGCAAATATGATGACGTCACAAAATCCGATCGGCCAAAATTTTGCATGAATCGAAATTTACAACTCATAGGCTTTCAGAATGTGTAATAAAATTTGGGGGTACCGGTTCATTCTGACGAGCCATGGCGGAATCTAGATAGGCATGTTTTTACCACTTTTTACATTATATTGCCCATTGACGCGCGCACGAATTTGAAAGTTTGACGCGCGCGTGTGGCATCATGGAAGGTCGTGAATGACTGTAAATAGTTGGAAATTGTCAAGAATAGTGTAAGGAATACAAACCATGCAAAAAAACGACGTTTTTTACGTTCTGTATGCGCTGCGCGCGTGCATAACGCGCGCGCGGACGCGCACGGACGGAAAATTTTGAAATGCCTAGAATGTCCTGAACCGTACTCTCCTTTGATTAAAAAGTGATTTTGAGCATTTTAAAATTTTGACGCGCGCGTACGTGCGCGTCATGATGCGCGCGCAAATTTTGATGACCTTTTATGTTGACCCTTGACTTAAAGTTGATGTCTATCAAACATGGTTCATTTTTGATGACTGGTTATGAAGATACGATCGATAATGTGATTTCACAAAATGGCGCCTGGATGACGTCACGATGACCTGATGACCTTGAAAAAGATGCCCGATCTTGATCATATATGACCTGATGACTGACGAAAATTTGAAGAAAATTGACTGAGCACATTTTGTGGAATCATGGTAACAAGAAAGTGGTGGAAAAATAAAAGACAAATAAAGAAAATTCTGACGAAATTAATAGGTGTTCTGTCTTCGACAGACCACCTAATAAATAATAATAAAGAAAATTCTGACGAAATTAATAGGTGGTCTGTTCACAGACCACCTAATAAAGAAAATTCTGACGAAATTAATAGGTGTTCTGTCTATGACAGACCACCTAATAATACCTACAACGTGTGTGTCTATGGCAAAATGAGCAATTTAAACTTTGAAAGCCATTTTCGGCCTGAAAACGACCGTTAAAACGTTTGAGCTACACGAACCTTTTTTGTGTAGAATTTTCTGCTCTTTCATCTGAATCAAGTCCCAAGTCTCTAGCACCCCGCAAACTGAAGTTAGAGGCCCCGTTCAAGGTCCGACAAGGGTATTTTTCACCCCAAAATCACTAAATGAAGCCTAGATGACGTCATAATGTCGTCATGAACCTCAGATTTTCACCGTCAATTCTTCTTATCAGTCCTCATTACTGTGCTGAATTTTAAAAAGATTCATGTTTCGTTTTTGAGTTATTGCCCCCGTAAAAAAGAGGGGGGGGGTAAAAAAGGAAAAAATGAATTATAAAAAAAAAAACGAATTGAGGTATGAATGTGAATTTTTGTGTGCATGATATTTGGTGCAGATGTGATGACTATGGGAAGATTGAGAAAGATTGACCTCCTCGTTTGGGAGTTATCGGGGGTGGCATTTTTCATATTTGCGGGGGCACTGACGCGCGAACGTGGGCGCACGTGCGCGTCTAAGTCTCTGAATTTGACCTGATTGATATTAGCTTCCCTCATGCCTAATATGAATGAGAAATGACTTTCCCTGATGAAGATATAACCATGAGTTGATTTTCACAAAGTGGCGCCTGCATGACCTCACGATGACCTGATGAGCTTGAAAAGTTTCCGGAACTTGATCTCATAGGGGCTGATGACTGACGAAAATTTGAAGAAATTGGACTAAGCCGATTTTGAGATATCATGGTCACAAAAAGTGGGCGGCAAAAGGAAAGCTGGTTTTGACAAAACTAAAATTAACCTACTAGAACTTTAATTCGTCACTGAAGACGAATTAGGTGGTCTGTCTACCCGTTGGTAAAATTGCTAAGATGTCATAATATTTGTGCAAGATAATATTCCTGATTATGTTGAAAATGGATGGAGACTTGCGTCAAAGAAAATCGGGCAATTTCATATTGCATTATACATGGGATATTAAACCCATAGGTTTAATACACGACAGGCAATCAGATTTTGCATAGGGTTGTACACAAACTACATTCAATTAGGCATAACACGCAAAATAAAAAAGTTTATGACATTGTTTGTGATTTTATATGTTACAGTAGTCGAAGCAAATGGTAAAATATGAGGCAAAAAGAAGGAAAAAAAATTTCCAAAAAAAATGGACCCACCGGGATTCGAACCTGGGTCGGCGGGATGGGAGGCAAGTGCTTTACCAATGGACCAAAAGTTTTCCAATAGAGATAACACGTAGACGAAAAACGGGATTCTCAAATGACATTTTGTACTTAAAAAACGGGCATGATCCCGACATCTGATCAAAAATTGGAGGGCACATTTGTAAAAGCTTATAGTCTCAGCTATAACATACTAAAATTTGGAAGAAAATCGAGCAGAAATAACAAAGATACAGCTCAAAGAAGACGGGAATGTAAAATCAAGATTTGAGAAAAAGTCATGTCCCATAGAGAATACACGCAAAATGTGAAAAATTTACATGCCTCTTTTAATCGCAAAAATACACCGTAATCCCTATGTCAAAATGAAAAATGGTGGTGACTGATCGTGTAGAGAATTGTCTCAGCTACAACATATCAAAATTTGGAAGAAAATGGACATTCTATGACTGAAATATTGTCAAATGAATACAAAAATTATGACGTCATTTTTTCAAAATCGAATTTTTGAGTTCATATGCAAATATGACGACATTCCGATCGATTGACCCCCAATTTTTTTTCATGAATTCATATCTCCAACTCATAGGCTTTCAGAAAATGTAAAAAATTGGGGGGTAGCCACACATTCTGACGAGCTATGGCGGATTCCATATAGGCATGTATTTACCACATTTTACATTATATTGCCCATTGACGCGCGCCACGAATTTTAAAACTTCGACGCGCGCGTGTGGCATTATGGAAGGTCGAGAATGACTGGAAATAGTTGGAAATTGTCAAGGATAGTGTCAGAAATCCAAACCATGCGAAAAAACGGCGTTTTTTACCTTCCGTACGCGCTGTGCGCGCGCACAACGCCGCGCGCGAGCGTGCACGCATGGAAAATTTTGAAATGCTTAAAATGGCCTGAAACGTGTGCAAATGAATTTGAGATGATTTTAAGCATTTTTAAATTTTGACGCGCGCGTACGTGCACGTCTTAATGCCCGCGCGGATTTTGCTGACATGTTACATTGACCCTTGATCTGAAGTTTATGTGTATTAAATATGATTCATTTTTGATGACTCGTTATGAAGATATGATAGATAATGTGATTTCACAAAATGGCGCCTGGATGACGTCACGATGACCTGATGACCTTGAAAAAATTTCTGGCACTTGACCTTGATAGGCCCCTGATCATTTACGGAAATTTGATGAAAATTGATTGAGCCGAATTTGAGAAATCACTGTCACAAAAAAGTGGCGTAAATAAAGAATAATAAACTAGAACTTTAATTCGTCACTGAAGACGAATTAGGTGGTCTGTCTACCCGTTGGTAAATTATTGCTAAGATGTGATAATATTTGTGCAAGATAATATTCCTGATTATGTTGAAAATGGATGGAGACTTGCGTCAAAGAAAATCGGGCAATTTCATATTGCATTATACATGGGATATTAAACCCATAGGTTTAATACACGACAGGCAATCAGATTTTGCATAGGGTTGTACACAAACTACATTCAATTAGGCATAACACGCAAAAATAAAAAAGTTTATTACATTGTTTATGATTTTATATGTTACAGTAGTCGAAGCAAATGGTAAAATATGAGGCAAAAAGAAGAAAAAAAAATTTCAAAAAAAAATGGACCCACCGGGATTCGAACCTGGGTCGGCGGGATGGGAGGCAAGTGCTTTACCAATGGACCAAAAGTTTTCCAATAGAGATAACACGTAGACGAAAAACGGGATTCTCAAATGACATTTTGTACTTAAAAAACGGGCATGATGCCGACATCTGATCAAAAATTGGAGGGCACACTTGTGAAAGCTCATAGTCTCAGCTATAACATACCAAAATTTGGAAGAAAATCGAGCAGAAATAACAAAGATACAGCTCAAAGAAGACGGGAATGTAAAATCAAGATTTGAGAAAAAGTCATCTCCCATAGAGAATACACGCAAAATGTGAAAAATTGACATGCCTCCTTTAATCGCAAAAATACACCGTAATCTCTTTGTCAAAATGAAAAATGGTGATGACTGATCTTGTAGAGAATTGTATCAGCTACAACATATCGAAAATTGGATGAAAATTGACTAACTATGAGTGAAATATTGTCAAATGAATACAAAATTTATGACGTCATTTTTTCAAAATCGAATTTTTGAGTTCATATGCAAATGTGACGACGTTCCGATCGATTGACCCCCCAATTTTTTTCATGAATTACAATCTACAACTCATAGGCTTTCAGAAAATGTAAAAAAAATGGGGGGTAGCCACACATTCTGACGAGCTAGGGCGGATTTTATATAGACATGTTTTTACCACTTTTTACATTATATTGCCCATTGACGCGCGCATCAAAGTTTAAACTTTGACGCGCGCGTGTGGCATTATGGAAGGTCGAGAATGACTGGAAATAGTTGGAAATTGTCAAGAATAGTGTCAGGAATCCAAACCATGCGAAAAAAACGGCGTTTTTACATTCCGTACGCGCTGTGCGCGCGCATAACGCGCGCGTGGGCGTGCACGCACGGAAAATTTTGAAATGCTTAAAATGGCCTGAAACGTGTGCAAAATGAATTTGAGATGATTTTGAGCATTTTTAAATTTTGACGCGCGCGTACGTGCACGTCTTAATGCCCGCGCGGATTTTACTGACATGTTACATTGACCCTTGACCTAAAGTTTATGTGTATTAAATATGGATAAGTTTTGATGACTCGTTATGAAGATATGATCGATAATGTGATTTTACAAAATGGCGCCTGGATGACGTCACGATGACCTGATGACCTTGAAATATTTCGTGGCACTTGACCATGATAGGCCTGATAACTGACTGAAATTTGATGAAAAGTGAGTGAGCCGAATTTGAGAAATCACTGTCACAAAAAAGTGGCGTAAATAAAGAATAATAATAATAAAGAAAATTCTGACGAAATTAAAAGGTGGTCTGTTCACAGAACAGACCACCTAATAAAGAAAATTCTGACGAAATTAAAAGGTGATCTGTCGATTCCGACAGACCACCTAATAAAAAATAAAGAAAATTCTGACGAAATTAAGAGGTGGTCTGTCAAGTGACAGACCACCTAATAATACCTACAACGTGTGTGTCTACGGCAAAATGAGCAATTTAAACTTTGAAAGCCATTTTCGGCCTGAAAACGACCGTTAAAACGTTTGAGCTACACGAACCTTTTTTGTGTAGAATTTTCTGCTCTTTCATCTGAATCAAGTCCCAAGTCTCTAGCACCCCGCAAACTGAAGTTAGAGGCCCCGTTCAAGGTCCGACAAGGGTATTTTTCACCCCAAAATCACTAAATGAAGCCTAGATGACGTCATAATGTCGTCATGAACCTCAGATTTTCACCGTCAATTCTTCTTATCAGTCCTCATTACTGTGCTGAATTTTAAAAAGATTCATGGTTTCGTTTTTGAGTTATTTCCCCCGTAAAAAAGAGGGGGGGGGGTAAAAAAGGAAAAAATGAAATTATAAAAAAAAAACGAATTGAGGTATGAATGTGAATTTTTGTGTGCATGATATTTGGTGCAGATGTGATGACTATGGGAAGTTTTGAGAAAGATTTACCTCCTCGTTTGGGAGTTATTGGGGGTGGCATTTTTCATATTTGAGGGGGCACTGACGCGCAAACGTGGGCGCACGTGCGCGTCTAAGTCTCTGAATTTGACCTGATTGATATTAGCTTCCCTCATGCCTAATATGAATGAGAAATGACTTTCCCTGATGAAGATATAACCATGAGTTGATTTTCACAAAGTGGCGCCTGCATGACCTCACGATGACCTGATGAGCTTGAAAAGTTTCCGGGAACTTGATCTCATAGGGGTTGATGACTGACGAAAATTTGAAGAAATTGGACTAAGCCGATTTTGAGATATCATGGTCACAAAAAGTGGGCGGCAAAAGGAAAGCTGGTTTTGACAAAACTAAAATTAACCTACTAGAACTTTAATTCGTCACTGAAGACGAATTAGGTGGTCTGTCTACCCGTTGGTAAAATTGCTAAGATGTCATAATATTTGTACAAGATAATATTCCTGATTATGTTGAAAATTGATGGAGACTTGCGTCAAAGAAAATCGGGCAATTTCATATTGCATTATACATGGGATATTAAACCCATAGGTTTAATACACGACAGGCAATCAGATTTTGCATAGGGTTGTACACAAACTACATTCAATTAGGCATAACACGCAAAATAAAAAAGTTTATTACATTGTTTGTGATTATATATGTTACAGTAGTCGAAGCAAATGGTAAAATATGAGGCAAAAAGAAGAAAAAAAAATTTCAAAAAAAAATGGACCCACCGGGATTCGAACCTGGGTCGGCGGGATGGGAGGCAAGTGCTTTACCAATGGACCAAAAGTTTTCCAATAGAGATAACACGTAGACGAAAAACGGGATTCTCAAATGACATTTTGTACTTAAAAAAACGGGCATGATCCCGACATCTGATCAAAAATTGGAGGGCACACTTGTAAAAGCTTATAGTCTCAGCTATAACATACTAAAATTTGGAAGAAAATCGAACAGAAATTACAAAGATACTGCTCAAAGAAGACGGGAATGTAGAATCAAGATTTGAGAAAAAGCCATGTCCCATAGAGAATACACGCAAAATGAGAAAAATTGACATGCCTCCTTTAATCGCAAAAATACGCCATGATGCCTTTGTCAAAATGAAAAATCGTGGTGACTGATTTTGTAGAGAATTGTCTCAGCTACAACATATCGAAAATTGGATGAAAATTGACTAACTATGAGTGAAATATTGTCAAATGAATACAAAATTTATAACGTCATTTTTTCAAAATCGAATTTTTGAGTTCATATGCAAATGTGACGACGTTCCGATCGATTGACCCCCAAATTTTTTTCATGAATTACAATCTACAACTCATAGGCTTTCAGAAAATGTAAAAAAAATGGGGGGTAGCCACACATTCTGACGAGCTATGGCGGATTTTATATAGACATGTTTTTACCACTTTTTACATTATATTGCCCATTGACGCGCGCACGAATTTTAAACTTTGATGCGCGCGTGTGGCATTGTGGAAGGTCGAGAATGACTGGAAATAGTTGGAAATTGTCAAGAATAGTGTCAGGAATCCAAACCATACGAAAAAACGGCGTTTTTACATTCCGTACGCGCTGTGCGCGCGCATAACGCGCGCGCGGGCGTGCACGCACGGAAAATTTTGAAATGCTTATAATGGCCTCAAACGTGTGCAAAATGAATTTGAGATGATTTTGAGCATTTTTAAATTTTGACGCGCGCGTACGTGCACGTCATAATGCGCGCGCATATTTTGCTAACATGTTACATTGACCCATGACCGGAAGTTTATGTGTGTTAAATATGGTTTATTTTTGATGACTCGTTATGAAGATATGATCGTTAATGTGATTTCACAAAATGGCGCCTGGATGACGTCACGATGACCTGATGACCTTGAAATACTTCGTGGCACTTGACCATGATAGGCCTGATAACTGACTGAAATTTGATGAAAAGTGAGTGAGCCGAATTTGAGAAATCACTGTCACAAAAAAGTGGCGTAAATAAAGAATAATAATAATAATAAAGAAAATTCTGACGAAATTAAGAGGTGATCTGTCTACGACAGACCACCTAATAATACCTACAACGTGTGTGTCTATGGCAAAATGAGCAATTTAAACTTTGAAAGCCATTTTCGGCCTGAAAACGACCGTTAAACGTTTGAGCTACACGAACCTTTTTTGTGTAGAATTTTCTGCTCTTTCATCTGAATCAAGTCCCAAGTCTCTAGCACCCCGCAAACTGAAGTTAGAGGCCCCGTTCAAGGTCCGACAAGGGTATTTTTCACCCCAAAATCACTAAATGAAGCCTAGATGACGTCATAATGTCGTCATGAACCTCAGATTTTCACCGTCAATTCTTCTTATCAGTCCTCATTACTGTGCTGAATTTTAAAAAGATTCATGGTTTCGTTTTTGAGTTATTTCCCCCGTAAAAAAGAGGGGGGGGGTAAAAAAGGAAAAAATGAATTATAAAAAAAAAAACGAATTGAGGTATGAATGTGAATTTTTGTGTGCATGATATTTGGTGCAGATGTGATGACTATGGGAAGTTTGAGAAAGATTTACCTCCTCGTTTGGGAGTTATTGGGGGTGGCATTTTTCATATTTGCGGGGGCACTGACGCGCAAACGTGGGCGCACGTGCGCGTCTAAGTCTCTGAATTTGACCTGATTGATATTAGCTTCCCTCATGCCTAATATGAATGAGAAATGACTTTCCCTGATGAAGATATAACCATGAGTTGATTTTCACAAAGTGGCGCCTGCATGACCTCACGATGACCTGATGAGCTTGAAAAGTTTCCGGGAACTTGATCTCATAGGGGTTGATGACTGACGAAAATTTGAAGAAATTGGACTAAGCCGATTTTGAGATATCACGGTCACAAAAAGTGGGCGGCAAAAGGAAAGCTCGTTTTGACAAAACTAAAATTAACCTATAATACCTACAACGTGTGTGTCTACGGCAAAATGAGCAATTTAAACTTTGAAAGCCATTTTCGGCCTGAAAACGACCGTTAAAACGTTTGAGCTACACGAACCTTTTTCGTGTAGAATTTTCTGCTCTTTCATCTGAATCAAGTCCCAAGTCTCTAGCACCCCGCAAACTGAAGTTAGAGGCCCCGTTCAAGGTCCGACAAGGGTATTTTTCACCCCAAAATCACTAAATGAAGCCTAGATGACGTCATAATGTCGTCATGAACCTCAGATTTTCACCGTCAATTCTTCTTATCAGTCCTCATTACTGTGCTGAATTTTAAAAAGATTCATGGTTTCGTTTTTGAGTTATTTCCCCCGTAAAAAAGAGGGGGGGGGGTAAAAAAGGAAAAAATGAATTATAAAAAAAAAAACGAATTGAGGTATGAATGTGAATTTTTGTGTGCATGATATTTGGTGCAGATGTGATGACTATGGGAAGTTTGAGAAAGATTTACCTCCTCGTTTGGGAGTTATTGGGGGTGGCATTTTTCATATTTGCGGGGGCACTGACGCGCAAACGTGGGCGCACGTGCGCGTCTAAGTCTCTGAATTTGACCTGATTGATATTAGCTTCCCTCATGCCTAATATGAATGAGAAATGACTTTCCCTGATGAAGATATAACCATGAGTTGATTTTCACAAAGTGGCGCCTGCATGACCTCACGATGACCTGATGAGCTTGAAAAGTTTCCGGGAACTTGATCTCATAGGGGTTGATGACTGACGAAAATTTGAAGAAATTGGACTAAGCCGATTTTGAGATATCATGGTCACAAAAAGTGGGCGGCAAAAGGAAAGCTGGTTTTGACAAAACTAAAATTAACCTACTAGAACTTTAATTCGTCACTGAAGACGAATTAGGTGGTCTGTCTACCCGTTGGTAAAATTGCTAAGATGTGATAATATTTGTGCAAGACAATATTCCTGATTATGTTGAAAATGGATGGAGACTTGCGTCAAAGAAAATCGGGCAATTTCATATTGCATTATACATGGGATATTAAACCCATAGGTTTAATACACGACAGGCAATCAGATTTTGCATAGGGTTGTACACAAACTACATTCAATTAGGCATAACACGCAAAATAAAAAAGTTTATTACATTGTTTGTGATTTTATATGTTACAGTAGTCGAAGCAAATGGTAAAATATGAGGCAAAAAGAAGAAGAAAAAAAAAAAAAAAATGGACCTACCGGGATTCGAACCTGGGTCGGCGGGATGGGAGGCAAGTGCTTTACCAATGGACCAAAAGTTTTCCAATAGAGATAACACGTAGACGAAAAACGGGATTCTCAAATGACATTTTGTACTTAAAAAACGGGCATGATCCCGACATCTGATCAAAAATTGGAGGGCACACTTGTAAAAGCTTATAGTCTCAGCTATAACATACCAAAATTTGGAAGAAAATCGAGCAGAAACATCAGAGATACTGCTCAAAGAAGACGGGAATGTAGAATCAAGATTTGAGAAAAAGTCATCTCCCATAGAGAATACACGCAAAATGAGAAAAATTGACATGCCTCCTTTAATCGCAAAAATACGCCATGATGCCTTTGTCAAAATGAAAAATCGTGGTAACTGATCTTGTAGAGAATTGTCTCAGCTACAACATATCAAAATTTGGAAGAAAATCGACAATCTATTACTGAAATATTGTCAAATGAATACAAAAATTATGACGTCATTTTTTCAAAATCGAATTTTTGAGTTCATATGCAAATGTGACGACGTTCCGATCCTTCGACCCCCAAATTTTTTTTCATGAATTCCAATCTACAACTCATAGGCTTTCAGAAAATGTGAAAAAAATGGGGGGCCTCCACGCTTTCTGACGAGCTATGGCGGATTCTAGATAGGCATGTTTTTAGCACTTTTTACATTATATTGCCCATTGACGCGCGCACGAATTTGAAAGTTTGACGCGCGCGTGTGGCATTATGGAATGTCGAGAATGACTGAAAATAGTTTGAAATTGTTAAGAATAGTGCAAGGAACCCAAACCATGCGAAAAAACGGCGTTTCTACGTTATCTATGTGTTGCGCACGCGTAAAACGCGCGCGCGGGCGCAAACGCGCCGAAATTTTTGAAATGCTTAAAATGGCCTGAAACCTGTGTAAAATGAATTTGAGATGATTTGGAGCATTTTTCATTTTTGCGCGTGCACTGACGCGCGGACGTACCCGTACACGCGCGTTTAACGAAATGACCTTGACCAGATTGCCATGGACCTTAATCATGCCAAATATGAATAAGAAATGACTTTCTGTAATGAAGATATGACCATAAGTTCATTTTCACAAAATGGCGCCTAGATGACGTCACGATAAAATAATGACCTTGAAAAAGATACGGGAACTTGATCTTATAGAACCTGATAACTGATCAAAATTTGAAGAAAATTGACTGAACAGATTTTGAGCAATCGTGACCACAAAAAAATGGGAGAAAAATAATAAATAAAGAAAATTCTAACGAAATTAAGAGGTGGTCTGTCCAAGTGACAGACCACCTAATAATACCTACAACGTGTGTGTCTATGGCAAAATGAGCAATTTAAACTTTGAAAGCCATTTTCGGCCTGAAAACGACCGTTAAAACGTTTGAGCTACACGAACCTTTTTTGTGTAGAATTTTCTGCTCTTTCATCTGAATCAAGTCCCAAGTCTCTAGCACCCCGCAAACTGAAGTTAGAGGCCCCGTTCAAGGTCCGACAAGGGTATTTTTCACCCCAAAATCACTAAATGAAGCCTAGATGACGTCATAATGTCGTCATGAACCTCAGATTTTCACCGTCAATTCTTCTTATCAGTCCTCATTACTGTGCTGAATTTTAAAAAGATTCATGGTTTCGTTTTTGAGTTATTTCCCCCGTAAAAAAGAGGGGGGGGGGTAAAAAAAGGAAAAAATGAATTATAAAAAAAAAACGAATTGAGGTATGAATGTGAATTTTTGTGTGCATGATATTTGGTGCAGATGTGATGACTATGGGAAGTTTGAGAAAGATTTACCTCCTCGTTTGGGAGTTATTGGGGGTGGCATTTTTCATATTTGCGGGGGCACTGACGCGCAAACGTGGGCGCACGTGCGCGTCTAAGTCTCTGAATTTGACCTGATTGATATTAGCTTCCCTCATGCCTAATATGAATGAGAAATGACTTTCCCTGATGAAGATATAACCATGAGTTGATTTTCACAAAGTGGCGCCTGCATGACCTCACGATGACCTGATGAGCTTGAAAAGTTTCCGGGAACTTGATCTCATAGGGGTTGATGACTGACGAAAATTTGAAGAAATTGGACTAAGCCGATTTTGAGATATCATGGTCACAAAAAGTGGGCGGCAAAAGGAAAGCTGGTTTTGACAAAACTAAAATTAACCTACTAGAAATTTAATTCGTCACTGAAGACGAATTAGGTGGTCTGTCTTTCACTGTGGCAAAGTGCTTTGTCAGGTGTGATAATATTTCTGCAAGATTATAATCATAATGTTGACAATGATCATAAGATATGGTCATATAAGTGATGACAATGACGATAATGATATATTGATAATGATGATCATAATGACAATAATGATGACAATAACCACGATAACCTAAGTGGCATAGCGCCCCTACAGGTTCAGTTTTATGGGCGATTTTTCGAAAAGTGCTTGAAATGGCATGAAACGTTTGCAAAATGAATTTGGGACGATTTGGATCATTTCTAAATTTTGCGCGTGCACGGACGCGCGGACGTACGCGTACGCGCGCGTTTAACGAAATGACCTTGACTGGAATGACAGTGACCTTAACCATGCCAAATATGAAAGAGAAATGACATTTCGTTATGAACATATGACCATAAGTTGATTTTCACAAAATGGCGCCTGCATGACGTCACAATAACCTGATGACCTTGAAAAAGATGTGGGAACTTGACCTTATTACGACTGATGACTGACGAAAATATGAAGAAAATTGACTGAGCCGATTTGGAGAAATCGGGATAACGAACTGGACGATTTGATATTGCAGGACATGTGGAAGATTATCCCCTTAGCTTTAATACACGACAGGGAATGAGATTCTACACAAACTACTGCACACTACTTTCAATAGACATAACACGCAAAATTAGGCAGTTTTTTACATTGTTTGTGATGGTATATGTTATAATAGTCGAAGAAGATGGTAGAATGAAAGGCAAAAAAAAAAAAAAAAAAATGGACCCACCGGGAGTCGAACCTGGGTCGCCGGAATGGGAGGCAAGTGCTTTACCAATGGACCAAAATATTTCCAATAGAGATAACACGTAGACGAAAAACGGGATTCTCAAATGACATTTTGTAGTTTAAAAAAGGGCATGATCCCGACATCTGATCAAAAATTGGAGGGCACACTTGTGAAAGCTTATAGTCTCAGCTATAACATATTAAAATTTGGAAGAAAATCGAGCAGAAATTACAAAGATACTGTTCAAAGAAGACGGGAATGTAGAATCAAGATTTGAGAAAAAGTCATGTCCCTTAGAGAATACACGCAAAATGAGAAAAATTGATATGCCTCCTTTAATCGCAAAAATACGCCATGATGCCTTTGTCAAAATGAAAAATCGTGGTGACTGATCTTGTAGAGAATTGTCTCAGCTACAACATATCAAAATTTGGAAGAAAATCGACAATCTATTACTGAAATATTGTCAAATGAATACAAAAATTATGACGTCATTTTTTCAAAATCGAATTTTTGAGTTCATATGCAAATGTGACGACGTTCCGATCCTTCGACCCCCAAATTTTTTTCATGAATTCCAATCTAAAACTCATAGGCTTTCAGAAAATGTAAAAAAAATGGGGGGTCTCCACGCTCTCTGACGAGCTATGGCGGATTCTAGATAGGCATGTTTTTACCACTTTTTACATTATATTGCCCATTGACGCGCGCACGAATTTGAAAGTTTGACGCACGCGTGTGGCATTATGGAATGTCGAGAATGACTGTAAATAGTTGGAAATTGTCAAGAATAGTGTCAGGAATACAAACCATGCAAAAAAAACGGAGTTTTTACGTTCTATACGCGCTGCACGCGCGCATAACGCGCGCGCGGACGCGCACGGACGGAAAATTTTGAAATGCTTAAAATGTCCTGAACCGTACTCTAATTTGATTAAAAAGTGATTTTGAGCAATTCTAAATTTTAACGCGCGCGTACGTGCGCGTCATGATGCGCGCGCAAATTTTGCTGACATTTTATGTTGACCCTTGACCTGAAGTTTATGTGTGTCAAATATGGTTCATTTTTGATGACTCGTTGTGAAGATATGATCGATAATGTGATTTCACAAAATGGCGCCTGGATGACGTCACGATGACCTGATGACCTTGAAAAAGATGCCCGAGCTTGATCTGATATGACCTGATATTTGACAAAAATTTGATAAAAATTGGCTGAGCCGATTTTGAGATTCCATGGTAACAAGAAAGTGCCGGAAAAATAAAAATAAATAAATAATAATAAAGAAAATTCTGACGAAATTAATAGGTGTTCTGTCTTCGACAGACCACCTAATAATACCTACAACGTGTGTGTCTATGGCAAAATGAGCAATTTAAATTTTGAAAGCCATTTTCGGCCTGAAAACGACCGTTAAAACGTTTGAGCTACACGAACCTTTTTTGTGTAGAATTTTCTGCTCTTTCATCTGAATCAAGTCCCAAGTCTCTAGCACCCCGCAAACTGAAGTTAGAGGCCCCGTTCAAGGTCCGACAAGGGTATTTTTCACCCCAAAATCACTAAATGAAGCCTAGATGACGTCATAATGTCGTCATGAACCTCAGATTTTCACCGTCAATTCTTCTTATCAGTCCTCATTACTGTGCTGAATTTTAAAAAGATTCATGGTTTCGTTTTTGAGTTATTTCCCCGTAAAAAAGAGGGGGGGGGGTAAAAAAGGAAAAAATGAATTATAAAAAAAAAACGAATTGAGGTATGAATGTGAATTTTTGTGTGCATGATATTTGGTGCAGATGTGATGACTATGGGAAGTTTGAGAAAGATTTACCTCCTCGTTTGGGAGTTATTGGGGGTGGCATTTTTCATATTTGCGGGGGCACTGACGCGCAAACGTGGGCGCACGTGCGCGTCTAAGTCTCTGAATTTGACCTGATTGATATTAGCTTCCCTCATGCCTAATATGAATGAGAAATGACTTTCCCTGATGAAGATATAACCATGAGTTGATTTTCACAAAGTGGCGCCTGCATGACCTCACGATGACCTGATGAGCTTGAAAAGTTTCCGGGAACTTGATCTCATAGGGGTTGATGACTGACGAAAATTTGAAGAAATTGGACTAAGCCGATTTTGAGATATCATGGTCACAAAAAGTGGGCGGCAAAAGGAAAGCTGGTTTTGACAAAACTAAAATTAACCTACTAGAACTTTAATTCGTCACTGAAGACGAATTAGGTGGTCTGTCTACCCGTTGGTAAAATTGCTAAGATGTGATAATATTTGTGCAAGATAATATTCCTGATTATGTTGAAAATTGATGGAGACTTGCGTCAAAGAAAATCGGGCAATTTCATATTGCATTATACATGGGATATTAAACCCATAGGTTTAATACACGACAGGCAATCAGATTTTGCATAGGGTTGTACACAAACTACATTCAATTAGGCATAACACGCAAAATAAAAAAGTTTATTACATTGTTTGTGATTATATATGTTACAGTAGTCGAAGCAAATGGTAAAATATGAGGCAAAAAGAAGAAAAAAAAATTTCAAAAAAAAATGGACCCACCGGGATTCGAACCTGGGTCGGCGGGATGGGAGGCAAGTGCTTTACCAATGGACCAAAAGTTTTCCAATAGAGATAACACGTAGACGAAAAACGGGATTCTCAAATGACATTTTGTACTTAAAAAACGGGCATGATCCCGACATCTGATCAAAAATTGGAGGGCACACTTGTAAAAGCTTATAGTCTCAGCTATAACATACTAAAATTTCGAAGAAAATCGAGCAGAAATTACAAAGATACTGCTCAAAGAAGACGGGAATGTAGAATCAAGATTTGAGAAAAAGTCATGTCCCATAGAGAATACACGCAAAATGAGAAAAATTGACATGCCTCCTTTAATCGCAAAAATACGCCATGATGCCTTTGTCAAAATGAAAAATCGTGGTCACTGATTTTGTAGAGAATTGTCTCAGCTACAACATATCGAAAATTGGATGAAAATTGACTAACTATGAGTGAAATATTGTCAAATGAATACAAAATTTATAACGTCATTTTTTCAAAATCGAATTTTTGAGTTCATATGCAAATGTGACGACGTTCTGATCGATTGACCCCCAAATTTTTTTCATGAATTACAATCTACAACTCATAGGCTTTCAGAAAATGTAAAAAAAATGGGGGGTAGCCACACATTCTGACGAGCTATGGCGGATTTTATATAGACATGTTTTTACCACTTTTTACATTATATTGCCCATTGACGCGCGCACGAATTTTAAACTTTGATGCGCGCGTGTGGCATTGTGGAAGGTCGAGAATGACTGGAAATAGTTGGAAATTGTCAAGAATAGTGTCAGGAATCCAAACCATACGAAAAAACGGCGTTTTTACATTCCGTACGCGCTGTGTGCGCGCATAACGCGCGCGCGGGCGTGCACGCAGGGAAAATTTTGAAATGCTACCAATGGCCTCAAACGTGTGCAAAATGAATTTGAGATGATTTTGAGCATTTTTAAATTTTGACGCGCGCGTACGTGCACGTCATAATGCGCGCGCATATTTTGCTAACATGTTACATTGACCCTTGACCGGAAGTTTATGTGTGTTAAATATGGTTTATTTTTGATGACTCGTTATGAAGATATGATCGTTAATGTGATTTCACAAAATGGCGTCTGGATGACGTCACGATGACCTGATGACCTTGAAATACTTCGTGGCACTTGACCATGATAGGCCTGATAACTGACTGAAATTTGATGAAAAGTGAGTGAGCCGAATTTGAGAAATCACTGTCACAAAAAAGTGGCGTAAATAAAGAATAATAATAATAACTAGAACTTTAATTCGTCACTGAAGACGAATTAGGTGGTCTGTCTACCCGTTGGTAAATTATTGCTAAGATGTGATAATATTTGTGCAAGATAATATTCCTGATTATGTTGAAAATGGATGGAGACTTGCGTCAAAGAAAATCGGGCAATTTCATATTGCATTATACATGGGATATTAAACCCATAGGTTTAATACACGACAGGCAATCAGATTTTGCATAGGGTTGTACACAAACTACATTCAATTAGGCATAACACGCAAAATAAAAAAGTTTATTACATTGTTTATGATTTTATATGTTACAGTAGTCGAAGCAAATGGTAAAATATGAGGCAAAAAGAAGAAAAAAAAATTTCAAAAAAAAATGGACCCACCGGGATTCGAACCTGGGTCGGCGGGATGGGAGGCAAGTGCTTTACCAATGGACCAAAAGTTTTCCAATAGAGATAACACGTAGACGAAAAACGGGATTCTCAAATGACATTTTGTACTTAAAAAACGGGCATGATCCCGACATCTGATCAAAAATTGGAGGGCACACTTGTAAAAGCTTATAGTCTCAGCTATAACATACCAAAATTTGGAAGAAAATCGAGCAGAAACATCAGAGATACTGCTCAAAGAAGACGGGAATGTAGAATCAAGATTTGAGAAAAAGTCATGTCCCATAGAGAATACACGCAAAATGTGAAAAATTGACATGCCTCCTTTAATCGCAAAAATACGCCATGATGCCTTTGTCAAAATGAAAAATTGTGGTGACTGATCTTGTAGAGAATTGTCTCAGCTACAACATATCGAAAATTGGATGAAAATTGACCAACTATGAGTGAAATATTGTAAAATGAATACAAAATTTATGACGTCATTTTTTCAAAATCGAATTTTTGAGTTCATATGCAAATGTGACGACGTTCCGTTCGATTGACCCCCGATTTTTTTTCATGAATTACAATCTACAACTCATAGGCTTTCAGAAAATGTAAAAAAAATGGGAGGTAGCCACACATTCTGACGAGCTATGGCGGATTTTATATAGACATGTTTTTACCACTTTTTACATTATATTGCCCATTGACGCGCGCACGAATTTGAAAGTTTGACGCGCGCGTGTGCCATTATGGAATGTCGAGAATGACTGTAAATAGGTGGAAGTTGTCAAGAATAGTGTCAGGAATACAAACCATGCGAAAAAACGGCGTTTTTACGTTCTGTACGAGCTGCGTGCGCACATAACGCGCGCGCGGACGCGCACGGACGGAAAATTTTGAAATGCTTAAAATGTCCTGAACCGTACTCTCCTTTGATCAAAAGGTGATTTTGAGCATTTCTAAATTTTGACGCACGCGTACGTGCGCGTCATGACGTGCGGGCGGATTTTGCTGACATGTTACATTGACCCTTGACCTGAAGTTTATGTGTGTTAAATATTGTTCATTTTTGATAACTTGTTATGAAGATATGATCGATAATGTGATTTCACAAAATGGCGCCTGGATGACGTCACGATGACCTGATGACCTTGAAAAAGATGCCAGAACTTGATCTGATATAACCTGATATCTGACGAAAATTTCATAAAAATTGGGTGAGCCGATTTTCCGGAATCATGGTAACAAGAAAGTGGTGGAAAAATAAAAATAAATAAAGAAATAATAAAGAAAATTCTGACGAAATTAAAAGGTGATCTGTCGATACCGACAGACCACCTAACTAGAACTTTAATTCGTCACTGAAGACGAATTAGGTGGTCTGTCTACCCGTTGGTAAAGTTGCTAAGATGTCATATTTGTGCAAGACAATATTCCTGATTATGTTGAAAATGGATGGAGACTTGCGTCAAAGAAAATCGGGCAATTTCATATTGCATTATACATGGGATATTAAACCCATAGGTTTAATACACGACAGGCAATCAGATTTTGCATAGGGTTGTACACAAACTACATTCAATTAGGCATAACACGCAAAATAAAAAAGTTTATGACATTGTTTGTGATTTTATATGTTGCAGTAGTCGAAGCAAATGGTAAAATATGAGGCAAAAAGAAGAAAAAAAAATTTCAAAAAAAAATGGACCCACCGGGATTCGAACCTGGGTCGGCGGGATGGGAGGCAAGTGCTTTACCAATAGACCAAAAGTTTTCCAATAGAGATAACACGTAGACGAAAAACGGGATTCTCAAATGACATTTTGTACTTAAAAAGGGGGCATGATCCCGACATCTGATCAAAAATTGGAGGGCACAATTGTAAAAGCTTATAGTCTCAGCTATAACATATTAAAATTTGGAAGAAAATCGAGCAGAAATTACAAAGATACTGCTCAAAGAAGACGGGAATGTAGAATCAAGATTTGAGAAAAAGTCATGTCCCATAGAGAATACACGCAAAATGTGAAAAATTGACATGCCTCCTTTAATCGCAAAAATACGCCATGATGCCTTTGTCAAAATGAAAAATCGTGGTAACTGATCTTGTAGAGAATTGTCTCAGCTACAACATATCAAAATTTGAAAGAAAATCGACAACCTATTACTGAAAAATTGTCAAATGAATACAAAAATTATGACGTCATTTTTTCAAAATCGAATTTTTGAGTTCATATGCAAATATGACGACATTCCGATCGATTGACCCCCGAATTTTTTTCATGAATTACAATCTACAACTCATAGGCTTTCAGAAAATGTAAAAAAATTGGGGGGTCCCCAGCCTTTCTGACGAGCTATGGCGGATTATATATAGACATGTTTTTACCACTTTTTACATTATATTGCCCATTGACGCGCGCACGAATTTTAAACTTTGACGCGCGCGTGTGGCATTATGGAATGTCGAGAATGACTGGAAATAGTTGGAAATTGTCAAGAATAGTGTCAGGAATCCAAACCATACGTATAAACGGCGTTTTTACATTCCGTACGCGCTGTGCGCCCGCATAACGCGCGCGCAGGCGTGCACGCACGGAAAATTTTGAGATGCTTAAAATGGCCTCAAACGTGTGCAAAATGAATTTGAGATGATTTTGAACATTTTTAAATTTTGACGTGCGCGTACGTGCACGTCATAATGCGCGCGCAAATTTTGCTGACATGTTACATTGACCCTTGACCGGAAGTTTATGTGTGTTAAATATGGTTCATTTTTGATGACTCGTTATGAAGATATGATCGATAATGTGATTTCACAAAATGGCGCCTGGATGACGTCACGATGACCTGATGACCTTGAAAAATATTTCGGGAACTTGACATTGATATGCCTGATGAATGACTGAAATTTGATGAAAACTGAATGAGACGAATTTGAGAAATCACTGTCACAAAAAAGTGGCGTAAATAAAGAATAATAATAAAGAAAATTCTGACGAAATTAAGAGGTGGTCTGTCAAGTGACAGACCACCTAATAAAGAAAATTCTGACGAAATTAAGAGGTGATCTGTCGATTCCGACAGACCACCTAATAATACCTACAACGTGTGTGTCTATGGCAAAATGAGCAATTTAAACTTTGAAAGCCATTTTCGGCCTGAAAACGACCGTTAAAACGTTTGAGCTACACGAACCTTTTTTGTGTAGAATTTTCTGCTCTTTCATCTGAATCAAGTCCCAAGTCTCTAGCACCCCCGCAAACTGAAGTTAGAGGCCCCGTTCAAGGTCCGACAAGGGTATTTTTCACCCCAAAATCACTAAATGAAGCCTAGATGACGTCATAATGTCGTCATGAACCTCAGATTTTCACCGTCAATTCTTCTTATCAGTCCTCATTACTGTGCTGAATTTTAAAAAGATTCATGGTTTCGTTTTTGAGTTATTGCCCCCGTAAAAAAGAGGGGGGGGTAAAAAAGGAAAAAATGAATTATAAAAAAAAAACGAATTGAGGTATGAATGTGAATTTTTGTGTGCATGATATTTGGTGCAGATGTGATGACTATGGGAAGATTGAGAAAGATTGACCTCCTCGTTTGGGAGTTATCGGGGGTGGCATTTTTCATATTTGCGGGGGCACTGACGCGCGAACGTGGGCGCACGTGCGCGTCTAAGTCTCTGAATTTGACCTGATTGATATTAGCTTCCCTCATGCCTAATATGAATGAGAAATGACTTTCCCTGATGAAGATATAACCATGAGTTGATTTTCACAAAGTGGCGCCTGCATGACCTCACGATGACCTGATGAGCTTGAAAAGTTTCCGGGAACTTGATCTCATAGGGGCTGATGACTGACGAAAATTTGAAGAAATTGGACTAAGCCGATTTTGAGATATCATGGTCACAAAAAGTGGGCGGCAAAAGGAAAGCTGGTTTTGACAAAACTAAAATTAACCTACTAGAAATTTAATTCGTCACTGAAGACGAATTAGGTGGTCTGTCTTGAACTGGTAAATTCTTATGTAAGATATGATGATGATTGGGCAAGATAGTGATCATGATAGGGTCGACGACAATGATAAGATGGTCATATATATGTGATAACAGTGATATTGACCATCCGAAATAGGAAAGAGAAATGACATTTCGTTATGAACATACATGACCATACATGACCATAAGTCGATTTTCAGAAAATGGCACCTGGATAAAGTTATAATGACATCATGACCTTGTGATTTTCACAGCATAATTGTCCTACCAAGCCTCATGTCTGTGCCAACTTTCATAAAGATTCAATATTCCGTTTTTAAGTAATCAGCCCCGCAAAAAAAGGGGGGTGTTGGGTGGTTTTCGGTAAATTAGTATGAGATTTTCCGTTTTTTCATTTGTCAATGGGAGGAAAAAATACAAGAATTTGAAGAAATTTTAAATTGGAAGTAAAATGGACAGGCATTTCCTTGAAGTTTCAGCCATTGGTTTCGTTGTAGAAGGCAGGATGGACGAGAAATTAAGGAAAAGATGGACAAGAAAACGACGTCTACACTTAAAAAAAAAAAAAAAAACGAATTGAGGTATGAATGTGATTTTTTGTGTGCATGATATTTGGTGCAGATGTGATGACTATGGGAAGATTGAAAAAGATTGACCTCCTCGTTTGGGAGTTATCGGGGGTGGCATTTTTCTCTGTTGCGGGCGCACTGACGCGCGGACGCGTACGTCCGCGCGCGTCTATTTTTCTGAAATTGACCGGATTGATTTTAGCTTTAATCATGCCAAATATGATCGAGAAATGACTTTCCGTTAGGAAGATATGACCATGAGTTGATTTTCACAAAGTGGTGCCTGCATGACGTCACGATGACCTGATGAGCTTGAAAAAGATGCCCGAGCTTGATCTTATAGGGGCTGATGACTGACGAAAATTTGAAGAAATTGGACTCAGCCGATTTTGAGATTTCATGGTAACAAAAAGTGGGTGGAAAAAGGAAAGCTCGTTTTGACAAAAGTAAAATTAACCTACTAGAAATTTAATTCGTCATTGAAGACGAATTAGGTGGTCTGTCACTGTGGCAAATTGCTTTGTCAGATGTGATAATATTTCTGCAAGATTATAATCATAATGTTGGCGACAATGATGATAAGATGGTCATAGAAGTGATGACAATGACGATAATGATATATTGATAATGATGATCATAATGACAAAAATAATGAAAATCACCACGATAATCTAAGTGGCATAGCGCCCCTTCAAGTTCAATTTTAAGGGCGATTTTTTTAAAAGTGCTTGAAATGGCATAAAACGTGTGCAAAATGAATTTAGGAGGATTTGAAGAATTTATAAATTTTACGCGCACACGGACGCGCGCACGGACGCGTACGCGCGCGTTTAATGAAATGACCTTGACTGGAATGACAGTGACCTTAACCATGCCAAATATGAAAGAGAAATGACATTTCGTTATGAAGATATGACCATAAGTTGATTTTCACAAAATGGCGCCTGGATGACGTCACGATAACCTGATGACCTTGAAAAAGATGGGGGAACTTGACCTTATTAGGACTGATGACTGACGAAAATATGAAGAAAATTGACTGAGCCGATTTTGAGAAATCGGGATAACGAACTGGACGATTTGATATTACAGGACATGTGGGAGATTATCCCCTTAGCTTTAATACACGACAGGGAATGAGATTGTACACAAACTACTGCACACTACTTTCCAATAGACATAACACGCAAAATTAGGCAGTTTATTACATTGTTTGTGATTTTATATGTTACAGTAGTCGAAGCAAATGGTAAAATATGAGGCAAAAAAAAGAAAAAAAAAATTCAAAAAAAAAAAATGGACCCACCGGGATTCGAACCTGGGTCGGCGGGATGGGAGGCAAGTGCTTTACCAATGGACCAAAAGTTTTCCAATAGAGATAACACGTAGACGAAAAACGGGATTCTCAAATGACATTTTGTAGTTAAAAAACGGGCATGATCCCGACATCTGATCAAAAATTGGAGGGCACACTTGTGAAAGCTTATAGTCTCAGCTATAACATATTAAAATTTGGAAGAAAATCGAGCAGAAACATCAGAGATACTGCTCAAAGAAGACGGGAATGTAGAATCAAGATTTGAGAAAAAGTCATCTCCCATAGAGAATACACGCAAAATGAGAAAAATTGACATGCCTCCTTTAATCGCAAAAATACACCATGATGCCTTTGTCAAAATGAAAAATCGTGGTGACTGATCTTGTAGAGAATTGTCTCAGCTACAACATATCAAAATTTGGAAGAAAATCGACAATCTATTACTGAAATATTGTCAAATGAATACAAAAATTATGACGTCATTTTTAAAAAATCGAATTTTTGAGTTCATATGCAAATGTGACGACGTTCTGATCCTTCGACCCCCCAATTTTTTTCATGAATTCCAATCTACAACTCATAGGCTTTCAGAAAATGTAAAAAAAATGGGGGGTCTCCACGCTTTCTGACGAGCTATGGCGGATTCTAGATAGGCATGTTTTTAGCACTTTTTACATTATATTGCCCATTGACGCGCGCACGAATTTGAAAGTTTGACGCGCGCGTGTGGCATTATGGAATGTCGAGAATGACTGTAAATAGTTGGAAATTGTCAAGAATTGTGTCAGGAATACAAACCATGCACAAAAACGGCGTTTTTACGTTCTGTACGAGTTGTGCACGCGCATAACGCGCGCGCGGACGCGCACGGACGGAAAATTTTGAAATGCTTAAAATGTCCTGAACCATACTCTCCTTTGATTACAAAGTGATTTTGAGCATTTTTAAATTTTGACGCGCGCGTACGTGCGCGTCATGATGCGCGTGCGGATTTTGTTGACATTTTATGTTGACCCATGACCTGAAATTAATGTGTGTCAAATATGGTTTATTTTTGATGACTCGTTATGAAGATATGATCGATAATGTGATTTCACAAAATGGCGCCTGGATGACGTCATGATGACCTGATGACCTTGAAAAAGATGCCAGAGCTTGATCTGATATAACCTGATATCTGACGAAAATTTCATAAAAATTGGGTGAGCCGATTTTCCGGAATCATGGTAACAAGAAAGTGTATGAAAAATAAAAATAAATAAATAAAGAAAATTCTGACGAAATTAAGAGGTGATCTGTCGATACCGACAGACCACCTAACTAGAAATTTAATTCGTCACTGAAGACGAATTAGGTGGTCTGTCACTGTGGCAAATTGCTTTGTCAGATGTGATAATATTTCTGCAAGATTATAATCATAATGTTGGCGACAATGATGATAAGATGGTCATAGAAGTGATGACAATGACGATAATGATATATTGATAATGATGATCATAATGACACCAATAATGAAAATCACCACGATAATCTAAGTGGCATAGCGCCCCTTCAAGTTCAATTTTATGGTCGATTTTTTTAAAAGTGCTTGAAATGGCATAAAACGTGTGCAAAATGAATTTAGGAGGATTTGAAGAATTTATAAATTTTACGCGCATACGGACGCGCGCACGGACACGTACGCGCGCGTTTAATGAAATGACCTTGACTGGAATGACAGTGACCTTAACCATGCCAAATATGAAAGAGAAATGACATTTCGTTATGAAGATATGACCATAAGTTGATTTTCACAAAATGGCGCCTGGATGACGTCACGATAACCTGATGACCTTGAAAAAGATGGGGGAACTTGACCTTATCAGGACTGATGACTGACGAAAATATGAAGAAAATTGACTGAGCCGATTTTGAGAAATCGGGATAACGAACTGGACGATTTGATATTACAGGACATGTGGGAGATTATCCCCTTAGCTTTAATACACGACAGGGAATGAGATTGTACACTACTGCACACTACTTTCCAATAGACATAACACGCAAAATTAGGCAGTTTACTACATTGTTTGTGATTTTATATGTTACAGTAGTCGAAGCAAATGGTAAAATATGAGGCAAAAAAAAGAAAAAAAAATTCAAAAAAAAAAATGGACCCACCGGGATTCGAACCTGGGTCGGCGGGATGGGAGGCAAGTGCTTTACCAATGGACCAAAAGTTTTCCAATAGAGATAACACGTAGACGAAAAACGGGATTCTCAAATGACATTTTGTAGTTAAAAAACGGGCATGATCCCGACATCTGATCAAAAATTGGAGAGCACACTTGTGAAAGCTTATAGTCTCAGCTATAACATATTAAAATTTGGAAGAAAATCGAGCAGAAATTACAAAGATACTGCTCAAAGAAGACCGGAATGTAGAATCAAGATTTGAGAAAAAGTCATGTCCCATAGAGAATACACGCAAAATGAGAAAAATTGACATGCCTCCTTTAATCGCAAAAATACGCCATGATGCCTTTGTCAAAATGAAAAATCGTGGTGACTGATCTTGTAGAGAATTGTCTCAGCTACAACATATCAAAATTTGGAAGAAAATCGACAATCTATTACTGAAATATTGTCAACTGAATACAAAAATTATGACGTCATTTTTTCAAAATCGAATTTTTGAGTTCATATGCAAATGTGACGACGTTCCGTTCGATTGACCCCCGATTTTTTTTCATGAATTACAATCTACAACTCATAGGCTTTCAGAAAATGTAAAAAAAATGGGGGGTCTCCACGCTTTCTGACGAGCTATGGCGGATTCTAGATAGGCATGTTTTTAGCACTTTTTACATTATATTGCCCATTGACGCGCGCACGAATTTGAAAGTTTGACGCGCGCGTGTGGCATTATGGAATGTCGAGAATGACTGTAAATAGTTGGAAATTGTCAAGAATTGTGTCAGGAATACAAACCATGCACAAAAACGGCGTTTTTACGTTCTGTACGAGTTGTGCACGCGCATAACGCGCGCGCGGACGCGCACGGACGGAAAATTTTGAAATGCTTAAAATGTCCTGAACCATACTCTCCTTTGATTAAAAAGTGATTTTGAGCATTTTTAAATTTTGACGCACGCGTACGTGCGCGTCATGATGCGCGTGCGGATTTTGTTTACATTTTATGTTGACCCATGACCTGAAATTAATGTGTGTCAAATATGGTTTATTTTTGATGACTCGTTATGAAGATATGATCGATAATGTGATTTCACAAAATGGCGCCTGGATGACGTCACGATGACTTGATGACCTTGAAAAAGATGCCCGAGCTTGATCTGATATGACCTGATATCTGACAAAAATTTGATAAAAATTGGCTGAGCCGATTTTGAGATTTCATGGACACAAGAAAGTGGTGGAAAAATAAAAATAAATAAATAAAGAAAATTCTGACGAAATTAAAAGGTGATCTGTCGATACCGACAGACCACCTAATAAATAAAGAAAATTCTGACGAAATTAAGAGGTGATCTGTCGATACCGACAGACCACCTAATAAAGAAAATTCTGACGAAATTAAGAGGTGATCTGTCGATACCGACAGACCACCTAATAAAGAAAATTCTAACGAAATTAAGAGGTGGTCTGTCCAAGTGACAGACCACCTAATAAAGAAAATTCTGACGAAATTAAAAGGTGGTCTGTTCACAGAACAGACCACCTAATAAAGAAAGAAAATTCTAACGAAATTAAAAGGTGATCTGTTCACAGAACAGACCACCTAACTAGAAATTTAATTCGTCACTGAAGACGAATTAGGTGGTCTGTCTACCCGTTGGTAAATTGCAAGATGTGATAATATTTGTGCATGATGATATTCCTGATAATGTTGACAATGGATGGAGACTTGCGTCAAAGAAAATCAGACAATTTCATATTGCATTATACATGGGATATTAACCCATAGGTTAATACACGACAGGCAATCAGATTTTGCATAGGGTTGTACACAAACTATATTCAATTAGACATAACACGCAAAATAAAAAAGTTTATTACATTTTTTGTGATTTTATATGTTACAGTAGTCGAAGCAAATGGTAAAATAAAAGGCAAAAAGAGGGGAAAAAAATTCCAAAAAAAATGGACCCACCGGGATTTGAACCTGGGTCGGCGGGATGGGAGGCAAGTACTTTACCAATAGACCAAAAGTTTTCCAATAGAGATAACACGTAGACGAAAAACGGGATTCTCAAATGACATTTTGTACTAAAAAAGGGGCATGATCCCGACATCTGATCAAAAATTGGAGGGCACATTTGTAAAAGCTTATAGTCTCAGCTATAACATACTAAAATTTGGAAGAAAATCGAGCAGAAATAACAGAGATACTGCTCAAAGAAGACGGGAATGTAGAATCAAGATTTGAGAAAAAGTCATCTCCCATAGAGAATGCACGCAAAATGTAAAAAATTGACATGCCTCCTTTAATCGCAAAAATACGCCATGATCCCTTTGTCAAAATGAAAAATCGTGTTGACTGATCTTGTAGAGAATTGTCTCAGCTACAACATATCAAAATTTGGAAGAAAATCAACAATCTATTACTGAAATATTGTCAAATGAATACAAAAATTATGACATCATTTTTTCAAAATTGAATTTTTGAGTTCATAGGCAAATATGATGACGTCACAACATTTGAGTGGCCAAAATTATGCATGAATTCAGATCTACAACTTACTGGCTTTCGAAATATGTAATAAAATTTGGGGGTCAACGGACTTTCTGACGAGCTATGGCGGATTATAGATAGGCATGTTTTTACCACTTTTTACATTATATTGCCCATTGACGCACGCACGAATTTGAAAGTTTGACTAGCGCGTGTGGCATTATGGAATGTCGAGAATGACTGTAAATAGTTGGAAATTGTCAGGAATAGTATCAGGAAGACAGACCATGCGAAAAAAACGGCGTTTTTACGTTCTGTATGCGCTGTGCGCGCGCATAACGCGCGCGCGGACGCGCACGAACGGAAAATTTTGAAATGCTTAAAATGTCCTGAACCGTACTCTCCTTTGATTAAAAAGTGATTTTGAGCATTTCAAAATTTTGACGCGCGCGTACGTGCGCGTCATTATGCGCGCGCGGATTTTGTTGACATTTTATGTTGACCCTTGACCTGAAGTTTATGTGTGTAAAATATGGTTCATTTTTGATGACTCGTTATGAAGATATGATCGATAATGTGATTTCACAAAATGGCGCGTGGATGACGTCACGATGACCGGATGACCTTGAAAAAGATGCGGGAGCTTGATCTCATAGGACATGATGACTGACTAAAATTTGAAGAAAATTGCCTGAGCAGATTTTGAGATTTTATGGAAACAAGAAAGTGGGAGAAAAAATAAAGAAAATTCTGACGAAATTAATAGGTGTTCTGTCTTCGACAGACCACCTAATAAAAATAAAGAAAATTCGTACGAATCCAAAAGGTGATCTGTCAATCATGACAGACCACCTAATAAATAGCAAGGTCACAAAAAGTGATAATTCATATACCAAAAAAGTAAAAAAAAAAAAAAAAAATATGAGTTCATACGAGTTACAGCTTTCCGAGGGTCTTCGGAGCGGCAGTTTAAAGAAAATCTGGGGCCTTTTTCACTAAAATTGGCTGCTGATGAGATCAACCCAGACAGCAACACTACGTTGGCCCAACGTTGTGAATGTGACGTTGGACTGATGTCGTTCTTGCCGTCAGGCCAACGAAGGCGCAACATTCTCAAAAAAGACTTCGGGCCACAGAACTCGAAAAGACTTTGGAATTCTGTGCGTCGAGCCAATGTTGGCCAACATTTGACCAACTATATGATTTAAACTCGTCTCCGACACTGAACCAACTTTACATCAATATTCATCCAACCTCATACCAACATTCAGCCAACCTTACACCAGTACTCAGCCAACCTTACACCCGGGGGGGGGCGGGGGGCACTCAGTGTATAGTGTGTGGTGGGTATGTGCCGCAGAGTAGACCCCCGTTTTTACACTCAGATTTCCATTCCAATGCATACCATTTTTTTTCTTCTTGAGAAAAAAAAGAGAAAAAAAACCGTTCCAAAGCACCGCTTTTTTTTCTTCATTCCGTCGTTCCGACCGTTCTGGCCCGCACCGGTCCGTTTCGAAGACACCATAGACCTGCCATGATACACATGCACAGCGTATTTTAGCGAATGGGAGCGTGTGTACGTGTGTGGCCGTAGGAACCAGGGTAGCGTTTCACCAAACGGTCATAAGTGTAGGTTCGCCGACATCCCATTCAAACGCGTGTATCAAAATTAACATGCGTTTCAATGGGATATCGGCGAACTTGTGCTTGTGACGGTTTGGTGAAACGATGCCCAGTTCCGTAGCATCATATTTATATTGTAATCCAGTTCCAAAGAGCCCCGTTTTCAAAAATGTTAGTAGTTCCGAAGATCATCCTTTTCATGATACGCTCGTTCCGAAGCCCCCTTTTTTTTGTCTTGCCGGCGGCACATACCCACCACTTTTTGGGTAGAGTGCCCCCCCCCCCGTGCCTTACACCAACATTCAACCACCCTAACACCAACTTACAGCCAAGCTTACACCAACATTCAGTCAACCCTACACCAACCAACAATGACCAATATACTGTCACTGTGTCCTAGATTTCTGCCTTAATCACTTGATTACATTCAATTTTTTTCATTTTTTTTTCTCTGAAAAATCTTCAATGTTAGCTAGGATACATACTTCTTCGGCACCTATAGACAATAGGGTTTATTGCCACTTGGTCTAATGCCAACTGGTCTAATAGCCAATTGGTCTAAGATCATTCGGTCTAATATCAGTTGGTCTAATAACCAATTGGTCTAATCATCATTTCGTCCAATTACCATTTGGTCTAATTGTCATTTGGTCTAATTACCATTTGGTCTATAGTCAACTCGTCTCATAGCCATTTGGTCTAAAACCAGTTGGTCTAATAACCATTTGGTCCATTATCAATTGGTCTAATCGCCATTTTGTCTAATCATCAAATGGTCTAAACCCAATTGGTCTAATACCCATTTGGTTTACACATTAATCGGTCCATTTATCAGTCTAACCTCAGTTGGTCTATCATCATTTAGTCTACATCCATTTAGTCTAATAACCATTTGGTCTAATTGTCATTTGGTCTAATAGCCATCTGGTCTAATTAACATTTGGTCTAATCATCGTTTCGTCTAATGACCAACTGGGCTAATTTCTTCTTTTTCCCCCATAATACTACTTTAGGTGGCTTTGACTAAACAGGTATCGGGTCGGCGCACTGACCGAAATTTTCGTACTTTTTTCTAGTAATTGTATGTTTATTTATTTATTTGGGGGGGGGGGAGGAGAAAAAAGGATGACCTGATGAAGCATGGCATGAATTAATTACATGTGCTTAATTGATTGTCCAGTGAATAAATTGATTATTTGATTAATCAATATTTTAGTGAATTATTGTTTCATTGCACTTTGCTTTTATTTTGGTTTTTATCCTTTCATTTCTTTTGCTATCTTCTCTTATGTATATCTTTATCCTTCTATAATTTTAAATCTTTACAATCTTTCCTTATGTTATTCCTTGCTTTTATCCTTTCATTTTTCAAACTTTCTTTGGGTGGGTTTTTCTTTGATTCCTTCTTTCACCTCTTCCATCTTTCCGTACATGAATCTTTATGTTATTTCTTCTATCATATTTCTCTCTCTCTCTCTCTCTCTCTCTTGCTCTTTATCCCGTGGTTTATCTTTTTATTATTTTGCCTTTTTTACATTGTTTTATCTTTTGTTCTTTTTGCTTTTCATCTCTAATTTCGTTACGTTATACTTCCTTTTTTTTTTTCCTTTTTTTTTGGGGGGAGGGGCCTTTTTTTATAATCTTCTCTTCCATATTTCAGCATGGTTTTATTTATCCTTCTACCATTTCTCTTTCTCTCTCTCTCTCTCTCTCTCTCTCTTAGTCTCTGTCTTTACGTTATGTCTTTATCCTTCTATCCCTTAACTTTCAATCCTCCCTATTGTAATGTTATTCATCGATTCATCTTTACTACCGTCTTTCGTTTATATTCATTCTTCCATCTGTCTCTCATTATGTCATTCTATTTCTATTCATTATTATCATCATTATCACTACATGTACCACAATGTAGGGAAATAGAACGTTTTGGGCAGTGGGGACTGACGCCTCTTGCCCGGGTACGAACTGTACCCTTTTCAACATTTTGCGAGTGAGCGGCCAAACATTATTACAATGATTTATCTTTAAAATGTGATCTCTTCTAAAAAATATATACTTTACATTATTACACAAAATTATATGAAACGTGTCTACTCAAAAAGTGAATGGGCTCCAGCAGTCCCATCACCCCCCCCCCCTCCCCGCCCTGTTCCTCGGCCCATGCAATTTATATATAACTATGACAGGCTATCCTATTTGTAGTATTAGACCAACTGGATTTTAGACCTAGTGAACATTAGACCAAACGGTTATTAGACGAATTGATAATTAGACTAAACGATGATTAGACGTAATGGTAATTAGACGAAATGATGATTAGACCATTTGGTTATTAGACCAACTGGTTTTAGCCGAAATAGACATTGGACCAAGTGAACATTAGACGAACTGATTATTCGACGAAGCGGTGTTTAGACCAAATGGGTTTTAGACGAATTGGCTGTAGACGAAGTGGTGATTAGACGAATTGATGATTAGACCAAATGGTTTTTAGACCAAATGTTGATTAGACGAATTGGTGATGGACGAAGTGTTGTTAGACCGAATGATGTTAGACCATTTGGCTATTAGACCAGTTGGCATTAGACCAAGTGGCAATTTACCGACAAAAGGTATAAATAAAATAAAATTGCAGTTTTTACTGCCATCTTACCAAATTACTGAGACACATACAATTACAACACCCACAATTCTGGTGGTGCCAACGTACATGGTATAGTACTTTATGGTAACTCCTCTCAAAATCTTAGAAAATACTTTTAAAAATCCATACAGAGAAACCTATCATGATTTCTGCGACAATTGTTATTATAGGTATTATAATTAGATCTTAACATCCAAGAATTAAAACTAACATTAAAGATACCTTCTTCATATATATATATATATATATATATATATATATATATATATATATACATATATCAGAGATCATTATTACAAGGTTTCACTTTACTTTTGGTTTAGCACAGACAGTACACTGTAAAAAATAACTGTAAAACTACAGGGGTTTTTTGGCCTTTGAAATTACATGTTATTGCCGTTATTTCAGTTTTACAGTCTTTTTCGTGTAAAACAACAGCAAGTTTGTTGGTTTGCCGGAAATCAGCATAATATACTTACAATCGCCCAACAAACTTGCTGTTGTTTTACAGGAAAAAGAGTGTAATTTTATGTCGGGCGATATGCTGATTTCCGGTTAAAAAACTGTGGAAAAACGGACATTCCCTGCATCCTGACCGCCAGGAAATTTCCCGTGAAAAAATGACATTTTTTTTTTTTTTACAGTGTAGCAGTACAAGGACTATATATACAATGGTAATTAATGCACTCTCAAATTATCTACAGGATACAAGTACATTTTGTATTAATTTTCGTGAATTGACAGAGTTTGTAGCAATACAATAAAAATATCTCAAAATCATAACCAATCATTTTCGAAATATTTTGGCATGAGATTCAAAATCATGTTCCAAGTCAGAATTAACAAACAAATACAAGACTCATTATTAATGGAACATCAGAAATGTCCAATCATTTGCTAAATACTTTGGCATGAGATTCAAAATCATGATCCAAGCCAGAATTAACATACAAATGCATTCAAATACAAGAATGATTATTACTGTAACATCTGAAATGTGAAAATAAGGAAGCTTATGGTAAAGACAGAAGCTACAGTAAAACTTGCAAAAGGAGTAAATTTCCAATGAGCTGAACTTCATGTGTTCTAAAAACATAAAATTTCATAGTTGATCCTCTATTTCGTCATGCCTCAACTGATTATTTGACAAAAGCAAAGTAACAGATCTCAGGTTAAAAACTGATAGAACAAGGGGAAGGCCTAGCGTTGTTTCGCCTGCATCTTGCAATTTACACCATACACTGAGAGGATTACCCGCATGAATGGTAACTGAGTTTTTCACTAGATTTATTGATTTCAAAGGGTTTGAGGTGAGATTAAAAATTAAATTACCGAGGCTACTCTTTTGAAGGTAAGGGTTGATACAAGAAAGTGATGTCAATGTGAACACATTTTAAAGTGTCTTGAAAACAACTGTATAAGTAAAATTAAAGTTGTACTATAGTTCAGGTGATCACACCTCAAAGATACAAAATGTTATTACATGTAAAGTGATTTTCAATGAAAGTTCATTGACCTATTGACCTTTTACATTGATCCATTTATAAGCATGACATGCACCTTCACGAGATATACTTGTGATTTGAAATTGGTGATCCTTACTCAAAGGTACAAAAATCGATTGCATGTTAGGTGATTTTTACTGAAAGTTCATTGACCTTTTGACCTTTGACCAGATTCAACTCATTTTGAACTTGACCTGCGTCTTTAAAAGAGGTACCTGTGGTATGAATTTAGAGATTCTTTCTCAATTCCATAGAAAGTTATTGTGATTACAGCCTGATTGTTGACAACGCCGACGACGGAAATAGTGACGCCTATAGTCTCACACCGCTACGCAGGCGAGACATATGTGTAACACTCAGCCTCCGTAGAGTTCCAACAGTCACAGTGTTCTTTCAGAAAGCTTTTGTTCATCAGTCTTCATGGTACTGAAATAGATAAAGGAAAAAGAAGGGGAAAAAGTTACACTGACATATTGCAATGTATTCCTCTGAAATTATTGATATAAAAGTCTCCTGTGATTTACAAGCCCAAATTTTTAAGAAGTCATATATTTTGTCGCAGTAAAATTATATTTTTTCCTCATAATTTCAAGCTTGTTTGTTGAATAAACCTGAGAGGATAACTTTTATTATTGAGCAAAATTTGATTCGGGCCCAAAATCTCTAGCCTTTCATTAATTAATTTTGTATTTGGAAATGTGCTTACCATTAATCATTGATACATGTAGTATTACACATAGAAAGAAAATCTGACAGAGGGAAGTGCTTACCCTTCCAACAGCACCTTTCCCCAACAACTGTACATGGATCAGCAAACATCCTTTAATACTGGACAGATGACACAAACAGGCCACCCTTTTCTAGCTTTTTACTTTACTAGTCACGGTAGTGTGTCTGCAGGTTAGTAGATGTACCATCTTAAAGAGGAAGAATAAATAACAATGGGGATAAAATAACATTCACATGAATCACTAATTGATGCAGAAAACAACGCCGAAAATCACTAGGGGGGGGGGTTGACTGCTCAACATGAAAGAAGTGGCAGTGCAGTTCTTAACCATAAGAATAATACTGCAATTTGGTGGCTATTTATAATGTTAGTTATTTATAATTTTAAAAACAAGCTAATTATGAAATGACTCTTCACAAAGTTTGGATAAGTTAGTTTTGCTGCGATTCAACGCACTCCCAAGTTCCAGCAACTCGGCCTTAGATTCGCTGCCGGAGCTCTAGCGTCACGGGTGCAGTAATGCCCTAGGCCAATTTCCTCGCAGTCAAGCGCTCACCCGAGATGACTGACGCAACCATGGCATAAATTATCGGGAAACTTCTATTTAACACTTCTTAAGTATCGTCTCTTGTTATAATTATAGCATACATGTAATCCAAAAAGTATAAATTACGATTATTTGACTTAATGAACCTACAGAGTTACAGATTTTACACAATCAATTTTCGGTAACATAATAATTTCGTCGTGACACTGTTCTTAACATCGGAAACGCCCGGAGCTCGGAAGTGGTTAACTGGGCAATTCCCTTTATCTTGCAACTTCAACTAAAATGTCGACGGTTTTGGTTCGACATCACTTGTAAATGCCGCTTTCTTACTACCTACTTTCATCTAATGCCCGAAAAGAAAAAATTCTAATAATCAGAGCAATGTTTTCTTCGACATTCGCTAATGTTATTCATATAAATAACGAAATGTGTTAAATAAAGGAATTTACCTTGAAAACGAATCTCCATCGCAAAGGCTTCCTCAAAATTTAATACATATGCACTTGTTGTACTACGATATGACGTTATAACTAGTCTTGATGAAAGCACTTGTAAGTTTAAAAAAATCGTGATAAACTGTTGGGTAAAGTTTATAAAGACTCACGTCACGTAGTTACAAAACTGACTATTCGTGATTTATCGGCAGGTAAAATAGCGAAATGTAGATCCAACACTTCGTAGATTAGAGGACGTGTTACTTCAAAGTACTCAAAACGTGATGTTGCGCCGTGATGTGATAACGTGAGTGAATGCTGCAAGCCGAACACAGAGGGGTAGCAGTTTTACTGAGAAAGACTTACAAAGTACATCAGTACACTTAAAGGTCTTGGAATTCATTTGAGTGCTGGATCTTCGTATGGCTACCAGTAACCAGTCAGCATTGCGTCTTGTGCTAGTCTACAGAGCACAGGGGTCACGCGAAAGGTCACCTACATTTCCTATCTTTCAGCAGGAATTTGCTTCATTGATGGAGCAACTAAGAGCTGCAGTAATGCAACTAGAGAATCACCTAACTAGCAATTCTCTGTATGCACAGACTCAATCTGCATATCGCACTGCACAGTTGTGAGACAGCCCTTGTTCGTGCTTTTAATGACTTGCTTCTTATAGTGTCTGAGAACGAGACTACACAGGCTTGTTTTGATAGCATGTGAATGATGTTTACGTATGAGACCCTGCGAGGTCAAAAAGCGGATTGTAAGTCGAGCAGCAATGGCCGTGAGCAGTACAAAATAAACACACATGAACCCGGCATAGATGTGGTGATTTGATATGTACTTGATCCAGTTTCAGTTTCATATGTTTTTGTGCGTGCACAACATTTCACTTCTTACTGTAGACAAAGGGGAGGAAGCTACGTTATTGTTGTTAGACTATTCCTTGGTAATTTACAGCACAAATCAGGCAATTCTAGTTCAACATTTTCAAGAACTGTACGTCATTGAAAATAATGCACTTAACTGGGTGCATTCATATTTCAGAAACAGATCACATTCTGTTCTTGTAGATTTTCAAGAGTCGACAGCCGACAGCCACCTTTTTTGAGTGAGGGCGTCCCACAATTAATTAAGGTTCCGTGTTTGGACCGTCGGCATTCTTAATGTACACTCTTCCACCAGAAAACGTAATTAATTTGTCAAGGCTTATCAACAATGATTTATGCAAACGATATACAGATTTATTGCTTGTCAGATAGTCATGTATTGAATATTCCCTTTCAGCTGTGCCAAAATGTCTTCATGATGTTAAAATATGGTCTTACAATAACTTCTTGCTCTTGAATGAAAAGAAAACACGAGTTATTCATGCATCCTGACGGTTTCGTCAAACCGATGCCCTTCGATATTACTTGAAGGCCATGTTTTCCGACCATTAGATACTGTTCGAAATCTAGTTATTATATGTGACAAACATTTATCAATGATTGATTAGGTAAGTAAGATTTGCCGTGCAGCCTCTTTCTCCTTTATATAAAATAGGACGAGTCAGGCGTTAGATGAGAAACTAACAGAAAGGCTAGTTCATAGCCTCGTAATGTGTCACATTGATAATTGCAATGCTTTTCTCCACAATCTACCTGAAACTGAACGAGACCCCGTTCTAGTGAATCTATCGAATCTATCTCTTTTACACTGAATAAACTAAACTGGTTACCTGTTCGTGCTAGAATCGAGTTCAAAATCCTTGTCTCAACCTCTAAGTGCCTCAAAGGATTAGCTCCTACTTATTTGACGGAATTACTTATCCAATACGTACCAAACAGAAAGCTCGATCAGATCTTCCCAAAGGTCTCTATTTACTACTCCACAAATGAATACAAAATTGTATAGGTCACGCTCTTTTCAGGTTGCATCTGCAGAACTTTGGAATAAATTGCCAGAAAATATCAAAAATTGTGACTTTAAAACATCAAAAATTGTGACTTTAAAACACGTCTTAAAACATTTCTATTTAGAAACAATTTCCAATGATAACACCAAACTAGAGGAAGTATGTTGAGCATATCTCACTCTTCTGAAGCCTCTCTATTTTTCTTTCTTCCTCTCTATTATACCGGATAGGGACATGTTGTGATATGCGCTATATGATATATTTGTATTATTATGTGTGTGTATATACATATATACATCACGATGGAAGGTTCGCTATAATCTACTCGCGTTTGACATGAAAATGTATCAATTTGTGCCATAAGTTCATTAAGCAGACCCCATATCAAAAATTATTTTGTCAATTAGACATCCGTATTGTAAAAGATAATAATATTAGATATCCGAAATAATTTTGAACTTCCTACTAATTAAGAAAGATTTGTTGGAACATAATCATTTATTAAAATGGCATCCTCTTTCTTGACCCCATTACATTGCAGCTAAGTTGGACATAGCCTATACCGCAGCGTTAGAAACGGGTACCAGTAGGCTCAAGAGAGCAAGATTAATGCTAGTGGGAGAATCCAGGGTCGGAAAGACTAGTCTTCTGAAACGACTTATTGGTGAAAAGTACGTATTTACTATCAATGATCATCGTCGCACTGCAAAAATTAAATGGATGCTAGACTATACATTATATACAATGGCACTCGTGGATCTAGCTAAAACTATTCGCATCGAAGGAACACCAAATCGTACTATTCTCCCGAGGGCCATCGGCCCGAGGGAGAATAGTACTATTTGGTGTTCTTGAGTGCGAATAGTTTTAGCTTGTTCCGAGAATGAGTCATTGTATATTTGTTTTATATCCGTCATCTTGAACAAAAGCTTAATTCTACTCATCTACTTGATCATCTGCACTGTAGGGTATGATAGACCGCACACGTGTACACAAACAGTTTGAAGAAGGGGTGAATTTGCGTGGATATCAAACGCGTAATGATGACATCATTACGCATGCCTAAAACAATAGATACGCGCAAATGAATGTCGTCACAATGTAGTACGCGCTCAGGCTGAGCAGCTGCTTATGGGGGGGGGGGGGGAGCGTCGGAAAAGTGAATAGTTCATTTTTTTCCCGCTGACGTCATCGAATAGTTCATTTTTTTCCCCCGTCATCAGACGTCAGCAGGAAAAACGAACTAGACGGCAAGAAACGGCTCTTCTGGTCTAACTATTGATTTTATTGTTGTGTACACTCCTAATGCAACAATCTTACGATTGGAGGATATAATATACAAATATACAATGGCACGCGAGGATCTGGCTAAAACTATTCGTATCGAAGGAACCAAATTGTACTATTCGTCACAATGTAGTACGCGCTCAGGCTAAGCAGCTGCTTATGAGAGGGGGGGGGGGCGGGTAAATGAATAGTTCATTTTTTCCCTCTGGTTATGGGGGGAAAATGAGCTATTCGATGACGTCAGCTGGAAAAACGAACTAGACGACAAGAAACGGCTTTTCTGGTAAAACTATCCATTTTCTTGTTGTGTACACTCCTAATGCAACAATCTTACGATGAGGGATATAATATCAGATAGTCTCCACACACACACACACACACACACACGCACACGCACACACACGCACACACAGAACAACAACAACAATAAAATGTGCATCTATGCAGATAAAAAATGTAAAAGGCAACGACAGTGTTAAATAAATTCACCGAAAATGATTTGTTGCATGGGTTTTAAAAAATCACCGGAAGATTGCATATTAATATTTCTCGACCTCAATACGTTGGTCTGATATTATTCTTGTTATTATTATCATTGTTGGTATTATCATTATTGTTAGTAGTAGTAGTAGTAGTAGTAGTAGTAGTAGTAGTAGTAGTAGTAGTAAAATTAATTGTATTTCTATTATTATTAGAAGTAGTAGTAGTATTAGTCTTATTATCATTGTTCTTATCATTACTGGTAATAAGAAGACCTTTTTAAATGTAAGAAATGCATGAAGACAATACAAACGATGTGGATCTATATTGTGCGCTCGCCATTAAAAATTACTTTAATTCATTTGTTTCTGTAAGATTCGACCCTGATGAAGGAAGTACTGTTGGAGTGGAACAGGATAAGATTTATACGAGGGACATTTCGAAGTGGCGAAAAAAGGATAAGCATGATATTCTATCATCTCCGACTGGTAACCTTTGACCATATTAACAATAAATTATTTGAAAGGAAATCAATTTTTTTAAAGCTTTGGTAAATAGGTCTAGGAATGTGGATGAATCCAGATGAAGTGAAGCAATTTTATGCTTATTTACTACTAAATTCTTACTGTTGCCCTATACTAGTGTACATCGCAAAAACTGGGTCTCTTATAATTTGAAGCTATTTTAAAGATTAATTTCTCTGCATTCCTTTTATTATTATTCTTACCATTATTATTATTATTATTATAATTTATTATCATAATTATTAGCATCAACATCATCATCATCATCATCATCATCATCATCATCTTCATCATCGTTGTCATCATCATTAGTGTTACTATTTCTTCTTTGACGAGTAAAGGGAATGTGTATCTAGCTATAACCTTTGTCGGGTTAGAGTAGAAAGAGAGCGAGAGAATGAGAGAAATGAAACTTCTTAATTGGAAAGGCGCTTTATAAAGGACAGTTTTTATCACTATTATTAAAATATTTATTATTATTATCATTTAGTGTAGGGATTATGGCCTACATCATGATCTTATTAATGTATTCCACGATGATATCATCAATGCTGTACTGAGTAGTCCTGATGCTGTTATTTCAAGTCACAGGTCTGACTGCCGTAAAGTAGTGCCTGGTTGGAATGATTATGTTGAGGCTTATTTCAGGAGTGCATTATTTTGACATAAGAATATGTGACCGCTCGCGACGAAACCATGTAGGCGGAAGTCGCAAGTCGTACTTGTCTATAAATAGGGTGTTTTAGTGTAATAGAATGACCGCCCAGTCCATGGGTTACTTTATGAATTGAGAAAGAAAACTAGGTCTGAGTATCATAAAGTTTTGAAAATGGTGCTGAACAAATCTATGTCAGTTGGGTGTGATAGAATGGAAAATGCGCTAAAAGAGAAGACTAACAGAAACTTTTGGAAAGAGGTTAAGAAAAGTTGTAAGTAGTCTAATGGTTACCCGAACCGAGTGGATAGTGTTCAGGGGAAAGAAAATATTTCAGAGTTCTTTGCATTGAAATTTGGAAGGATATATCAAAGTGTTGGTTATGATAAAAAAATATGGGAATATTATTAAATCACATTAACTCCTCTGCACAGGAGAAATGTGAATGTAATGATTGTATACAGAATGACCATTTCATAGGAAGAGATGAAACATTTAAAGCAATACCCAAGTTAAATCTTTCAAAAAGTGATGGTGTAACAGGTGTGATGTCTGATCATACTATACATGGAAAGAAAATTACCAGTCTATACTTGGCAATGCTTTTTACTACAGTGATATGGCATGGAGTGTCACCGGATGGTATGCTCAAAAGTACAATGGTACCAATATCTAAAGCCCGTTGGACAAATGTAGGCGATTCAGGAAACTTTCTTGCAATATCTCTTGGTGGTATCATTGATTAAGTCTTGGGGTATGTTATTATGAAAAGGGAAGAGGGGAACTTACAGACTAATGACCTACAGTTTGGATTCAAAGAGGGGTTATCAACTACTCTCTGCACTACTATGATTAAAGAAACTTTATCATACTTTAATCCTGAAGGTAATGTGTATGGATTATTGCTAGTTGCTAGTAAAGCATTTGATAGAGTCAATTGTGTAAAATTATTTGAAATTATGCTTAGCAAAGGGTTGTGTCCAATGATATGCAGATTATTGCTTAATATGTATAAGATTCAAAAGCGAAGACCGAACAGGAACAATACATTTTCTGATTATTTCACCGTTTAAAATGGTGTTAAACATGGAGGGGTTATTTCTCCTTGCCTGTTTTGTTTATGTCTTGATTGGCTGATAAGAGAGTTATGTAAAAATGGGATGGGATGCTTTATGGGCAATGTTTTTGCAGGAACATATATATATATATATATATATATATATATATATTTATATATATTTTTTTTTTATTTGTGCATTTTAAAGCGAATAAAGAACAAATGAAATTAATATTATTACTGTTATTATTATTATTATTATTAGTAGTAGTAGTAGTAGTAGTAGTAGTAATATTATCATTGCATGTATTATTATTACTACTACTAGCATTATTACAATTACTATTATTACTATTAATATTATAATCATTATCATTATTACTATTATTATTATTATCATTATTATTATTATTATTATTATTATTATTATTACAACTAATACTACTGTTGTTGTTGTGTTTGTCCATTCTATATTTAATTTTGGATAAACAGATGAATTGGCTAAAGTCACCCGATCAAAGGCGTCAACCATTGCTAGGAAGGTATGCTGATCCCTAGTTTATTTAATTGAATGTACACTGACCATGATGACTAATTTAGTTATGTTGACTCATTTAATGGGCGTACGGGGCACTTACAAGTATTCATACACACACGCGCGCACACCCCCCCCCCCCTCCACACACACATGTATATATATATATATATATATATATATATATATATATATATATATATATACACGGTGGCCCTAAAAGAACGTAACACCTGAGATCTGTAATTCCGATGAAATTATTGACACGATGTCATGTCGTATAGAGAGAAATCAATGTCAATGTCAATGACAAATATCAATGACATTTGAAAATTAATTCCGTCTTAAAATATAAGATAATTAATTTGGCAATAAACCACCTCACTACCAGAATTTTGGTAAATTTAATATTCTTGAGAGGGCTGCGGCCAAAGTTTGGGTATACACTTTGGATCTAAGCTAGATTTTCAAAATCAATGTGTACTCCACAATCAATTTACTCAGAAAAGCGTTTGAGTGTTAGAAAGTGTTGGAGACTGTCAACGGACGAAAAAGCCCTTTTAATGAACCTTTCTGTTGAAACCTAACAGCAAACACAAAATATACGTTACGAACCCCCTGAAATAGTTATAAATGGTTACTGATTTACAATTTTACATTTTCCTTTGATAATTTAAAGACAACTTATTGAAATTTCCACCTCATATTCTTGAAGCAAGGGCATGGTATATGTTGCCTTGTCCTTCCTATTCGACTAACTCTTAACAACCTGTTCGAGGTTAATGTCTAGAGACAGAACACTATTCTACTTTTCTTGGCTGTCAGCTTAAAGGGGCAGTCTAATGAGAACTCATGGGGAAATGAAATCGTGCGGAATTTGCAAAAGGCTCGTTTACTTGTACACATAGCACGCCCGTTGTGCGAGACCGTCGGACTAAGGTCATAAATGATCGGACGGCACGAAGTTGACCGAACTGGAGCTCGGCGAATACTTCGGGTTTAACCAGTCCCGGGCTCTTAGTCTTGTAACTGGTTGTAACCTCGTTCCCCCAAACAAGTTTAGTGTAATGCTGAAATATTTCCAAATACAAAACACGGTTAACTTCTGGTTGATTAGTCTAGCCATCGCTTCTGCACTGCCCTGCCTCGACTCGTTGTCGCCATGATTACGTAACTAATCCCAGGCTCTACCAGAGAGCTGGCTCTGTAATTACTTCTCCATATGTTTGATTACTTTCCCACCGCGCGAAATTTAAAACACAAGCCAGTCTTATCTCAGAGGTGGTCCAATATGAATCACATGTTTTAGCACGTGCGATGGAAGTCCTTGTATCGAAGTGACACGAAGCTCCGAGTATATTTTCCTCTCTCATCGGAAATCGCCCATGCAGGCCTACCAAAGTATCCCTTTAATAGCAATTTGATTTTTGCATAGCTTAAATTGAGGTAAAACAAATTATAAATTAGGACATGGCCAGATTTATACTATTATACTATTATACAATACTATTTTTCGAAATTTGTAAACTCGAACTGCCGTCTTTGCTTTGTGTTTCAGTCTTCATTGCAAGATGACTCCAAACACACAGAAGGTAAGTGCAAAACTGGTTTGCCCGTATTCCGCTAATATTTAAACCCGACCCTATGTCTAAAATTGAGTTTTAACAAAGGAAGTTGAACCTAGGTCTAAGCTCTCCTTTTTTTTCAAACATGACTTTAGGGTTTAATTGAATTAGTAGAATACCAACCCTTGTATCCCACTGTGATGAAAACTTACGTCGGAAGGGTTTGGCGTAGCGCAGTGTGGCCTGGTGCGTTGACGTTCACGCGTACGCTCGCGAAAGCCCGCTCACGGTTGCCTCGAACGGGTGCGATGATAGCTTTAATCAAGGCGGCTGTGCTGCTCTGTCGATCTCCTGGTCGATCCTCGAAACGCGTGGACTAGCCCTCTGATTGCGGGGGAGTCGACACAGCGTGCAGCTTGCTGCACGCCACCTTTGCTCACCCGTCAACGTCAATTGTTGTTTTCTTATATTTCACATTGAAATCTTTCGTCAAATTCCTACGAAAAATTATCGTGAATAATTCAGCTTCTTTTATTTGTGCATTTTAAAGCGAATAAAGAACAAATGAAATTAATATTATTACTGTTATTATTATTATTATTATTAGTAGTAGTAGTAGTAGTAGTAGTAGTAATATTATCATTGCATGTATTATTATTACTACTACTAGCATTATTACAATTACTATTATTACTATTAATATTATAATCATTATCATTATTACTATTATTATTATTATCATTATTATTATTATTATTATTATTATTATTACAACTAATACTACTGTTGTTGTTGTGTTTGTCCATTCTATATTTAATTTTGGATAAACAGATGAATTGGCTAAAGTCACCCAATCAAAGGCGTCAACCATTTCTAGGAAGGTATGCTGATCCCTAGTTTATTTAATTGAATGTACACTGACCATGATGACTAATTTAGTTATGTTGACTCATTTAATGGGCGTACGGGGCACTTACAAGTATTCATACACACACGCGCGCACACCCCCCCCCCTCCACACACACATGTATATATATATATATATATATATATATATATATATATATATACACGGTGGCCCTAAAAGAACGTAACACCTGAGATCTGTAATTCCGAAGACATCATTGACACGATGTCATGTCATATAGAGAGAAATCAATGTCAATGTCAATGACAAATATCAATGACATTTGAAAATTAATTCCGTCTTAAAATATAAGATAATTAATTTGGCAATAAACCACCTCACTACCCGAATTTTGGTAAATTTAATATTCTTGAGAGGGCTGCGGCCAAAGTTTGGGTATACACTTTGGATCTAAGCTAGATTTTCAAAATCAATGTGTACTCCACAATCAATTTACTCAGAAAAGCGTTTGAGTGTTAGAAAGTGTTGGAGACTGTCAACGGACGAAAAAGCCCTTTTAATGAACCTTTCTGTTGAAACCTAACAGCAAACACAAAATATACGTTACGAACCCCCTGAAATAGTTATAAATGGTTACTGATTTACAATTTTACATTTTCCTTTGATAATTTAAAGACAACTTATTGAAATTTCCACCTCATATTCTTGAAGCAAGGGCATGGTATATGTTGCCTTGTCCTTCCTATTCGACTAACTCTTAACAACCTGTTCGAGGTTAATGTCTAGAGACAGAACACTATTCTACTTTTCTTGGCTGTCAGCTTAAAGGGGCAGTCTAATGAGAACTCATGGGGAAATGAAATCGTGCGGAATTTGCAAAAGGCTCGTTTACTTGTACACATAGCACGCCCGTTGTGCGAGACCGTCGGACTAAGGTCATAAATGATCGGACGGCACGAAGTTGACCGAACTGGAGCTCGGCGAATACTTCGGGTTTAACCAGTCCCGGGCTCTTAGTCTTGTAACTGGTTGTAACCTCGTTCCCCCAAACAAGTTTAGTGTAATGCTGAAATATTTCCAAATACAAAACACGGTTAACTTCTGGTTGATTAGTCTAGCCATCGCTTCTGCACTGCCCTGCCTCGACTCGTTGTCGCCATGATTACGTAACTAATCCCAGGCTCTACCAGAGAGCTGGCTCTGTAATTACTTCTCCATATGTTTGATTACTTTCCCACCGCGCGAAATTTAAAACACAAGCCAGTCTTATCTCAGAGGTGGTCCAATATGAATCACATGTTTTAGCACGTGCGATGGAAGTCCTTGTATCGAAGTGACACGAAGCTCCGAGTATATTTTCCTCTCTCATCGGAAATCGCCCATGCAGGCCTACCAAAGTATCCCTTTAATAGCAATTTGATTTTTGCATAGCTTAAATTGAGGTAAAACAAATTATAAATTAGGACATGGCCAGATTTATACTATTATACTATTATACAATACTATTTTTCGAAATTTGTAAACTCGAACTGCCGTCTTTGCTTTGTGTTTCAGTCTTCATTGCAAGATGACTCCAAACACACAGAAGGTAAGTGCAAAACTGGTTTGCCCGTATTCCGCTAATATTTAAACCCGACCCTATGTCTAAAATTGAGTTTTAACAAAGGAAGTTGAACCTAGGTCTAAGCTCTCCTTTTTTTTCAAACATGACTTTAGGGTTTAATTGAATTAGTAGAATACCAACCCTTGTATCCCACTGTGATGAAAACTTACGTCGGAAGGGTTTGGCGTAGCGCAGTGTGGCCTGGTGCGTTGACGTTCACGCGTACGCTCGCGAAAGCCCGCTCACGGTTGCCTCGAACGGGTGCGATGATAGCTTTAATCAAGGCGGCTGTGCTGCTCTGTCGATCTCCTGGTCGATCCTCGAAACGCGTGGACTAGCCCTCTGATTGCGGGGGAGTCGACACAGCGTGCAGCTTGCTGCACGCCACCTTTGCTCACCCGTCAACGTCAATTGTTGTTTTCTTATATTTCACATTGAAATCTTTCGTCAAATTCCTACGAAAAATTATCGTGAATAATTCAGCTTCTGGTAGAGAAAATGAACCAATCAGAAATACGATGGCACGGAGAAGCTTTATATATGCAAAAGATAAGTCACGTGATGGAAACGTCATGTCGAGTTTTTCTATTTCAATATGGCGAGAAGAGACACTTTAGCCGATTCTAAACATGGGGAAATGTCGTAAATAAGATCACATAATTTCCACATACGTAACTATATATGCTGACCATTTTATTTTTAAAAAATCAACAAAATTTGTGTTCATGTGTGGATTTTTTTGATCAAGCAAAAGGAAAATTAAGTTTATCCGGCTATCTACCCAATTTGTGTGCCCCACTGAATAATGGTTCAATCTTTTCTATTGCGGCTCTTTTTGTTTGATTGGTCAAACGCCACGAGCACTGCTTTATTTGGGAAGGTTGTTAATGATTCATATACTCTCGGTCGTCTTGAATATATGAATATTGATGACGTTGACGGGTGAGCAAAGGCAGCGTGCAGCAAGCTGCACGCTGTGTCGACTCCCACGCAATCAGAGGACTAGGCCGCGCGTTTCGAGGATCGACCGGGAGATCGACAGAGCAGCACAGCCGCCTTGATTAAAGGCTAGTGCGATGAGCGCGTTGTTTTCGATTATTAAACGCACCTTTTGTTTTTTCGAGACACAAGAGGGGGGGGGGGGGGCTTTCTTGTTGACGAATGTACACGTAAACTAATCGATCTTGTCATTTTGATGACCTTCAGGCTACGCAGATAAAAGAAACTGAGCGAACTTATTGACATGAAAATTATATTACGAGATAAAAATTTTGAAAAATAAAAAAAATTGCTGCCCTAATTGATGAGTTGACGGTTTCCCAAATACTAACAGTGACTAACAGATTTCTGGGGTGCTGCGGCCATAGGCATAAACATCAAATGTACAGTGTTTTACATTTTGCGAGCAAGCAAGCCAAAAATGACAATTTACTATGTTAAAGATGTTAATTGGTCATCAAAACACACTAGATATGAATCACGGGAATCACGGTGCCCAAATATGAGGATATTCGGGAACCTCTCTGCGCGAATATAAGAACTTCAAAATTCCTAAGGGGAGTTGGGCCGCAGTCCCCTATAACCCCCCCCCCCCCCCCATGAATCATGTGCTTGAATTTTGAATTTGAATGAAAAGAGTGTAAATTTGAATGATTTAAATGCTAATAATGGATAATATATACTTTTCAAAACATATTTCCATTTAATGGAATTAGCGACGATGAACTCCAATCTACATGTAGTCTTATACCTGTCTAACACTGTAATAATCTGTTCGATCCTCATGTCCACAATTTTAATAATAGAATAGCGACATTTTATAATAGCAACCAACCCGATTTAGAATATAACTTTGATGCAAATGATAACGTACCCAATATAAACGACGAATACTATACTACAAGCTAGCTAGTTGCTAAATTGAACACATTAAAAACAACCTCATCGCCTTCTCTACTCTTCGCATCTCTTCTGGTTTACAGTCCTTCTCAAGACTCCACCCAATTTCAAGAAAGATTACTCTACTCTCTCACTCCGTCTTTCTCGCCTTTCCACTTCTCCTCCTCTTCTCTCCACTTCTCCTCCTCTATACTCAACAGTCCTCTTCAGGACTAACCCCATGGTGAACCGTAACCCTTCTTATGTTAACAAATTCTTTATCATGCATTTCAACATAAGAAGCTTGAAAAAAAAAAGAAAAACTTCATATGTTACTTGAAAAAAAAATGAAAATACTCCTTCTGTCATATGTCTCTCTGAAAAGTGGTTATTAGAAAACTCGTGTCCACTCCAGATACTCCCAGGCTACACCCTAGTAACAAATAACAGAAAAACCGGCGGAGGTGGGGTAGCCATGTTCATTTCAAAGAAATACAAATTTAAAATACATACGGAAATGAATATAATGAGTCCAACTTTGGAATCGCTTTGTATTAAAATATTAGTAACGGGCAAGAAAGGCATTGTAGTATGCTATAGGCCACCCAATACCAACACCACCCATATTTTAGACCAATTCCAGACTTTTATGTCCCAATCAATTTTTGACACGAAAAATTGTTCCTTAATGAGGGACTTTAATATCGATTTAATTAATCGCAATGGACACTTTACTTGGAATTATTTGGATATATTAGACATGACTGATCATTTTTCTATCTTCACGCATGTTCCTGTATCCTCGCAGCCTGTTCAATCCATCTGTAGAAAACAAGGCGCTTGACAACTGAAAACATTGCTCATCTGAAAGATATACTAAGCTAAATTGATTGGGAAGTTGTACTAGAGATACAAGACTGTAATGAATTATTTAAAAAATTCCTTCAAATACTGATTGACACCTACTATGATGTTATTCCAGAACAAACACTAAAAAAGGTCCCACGATCCTCTTGGATCACCAAATCTCTTTTAAGGTGTATCAACAACAGCAACGAAAACTTGTACTACAAATACAAAAACAATCCCACCTCTCAAGCTCGAGTGAAATATACACACTACAAAAACATTTTAACTACTCTTTTACGAAATGAAAAGAAAAAAAAAATACTTAGATTCTCAGATAAATACAAATAGACAAGATATGAGTGGTACGTGGAAAGCTATCAATCGTGTGTTAAACAAAAATACAGAAAAAGATGAAATCCACTCAATTAGGGTTAACAACAACAAGATAGATGACCTACAACTAATCATAGAAACACCTTTTTATCTCAAATGTCCCCTCCTGTTAATAAACACTTTTCAGACTATTTACCTAAGCTTAACCCAAATACATCTTTCTTATACCCGTACCAATGGAAATAGGCGATATCGTTAAAAAGTTAGAAAACCACAACTCTCCAGGGCCCTGTTGCATAAAACTTACCATTAATGGTAACTCTGCTATCAATGGTAACTACCATGGTAACATCACTGAACAGCCATTCAAAATCAAGGTTTTCATGGGAGTTACCATCGATGGCAAAGTTGCCGTTAATGGTAAGTTTTATGCAACAGGGCCCTGGACTAGGTGGTATAAATAATTTCCTCTTAAAAACATTTTCCTGAAATAAATGTTAGACTATTACACATTTTTAACTTATCTTTAACACCGGGGTTTGTGTCTGAAGTCATGAAAATGGCCAAAGTCATTCCTATATTCAAAAAGGGCGATTAATTTTGAAGTCAGTAATTACCGTCCAATATCCTTTAAAAACTTTTTCAAAGATACTTGAAAAAAATTATCTACAAGAGACTAATCACATTCATTAATGACTTTGACATTTTGAGTAGCATGCAATACGGCTTTAGAGAAAAACACAGGACGACACATGCTCTCTTAACTCTCACTGAAAAAGTAACTCAAGCATGTGATAACAACTCACACACAAACTGTATATTCCTGGACTTTTCCAATGCCTTCGACAAAATAGATCACACAGTTCTTTTACATAGATGATATCATTACGGAATTAGAGGTCTTGGAGTGGTTCAGGAATTACCTTACAAACAGAAAACAATTTGTCTATATCAATAATTACGAGTCTAGTCAAAAGGTAATCAATTGTTGGGTACCCCAAGGTTCCATTCTCGGTCAATTATTTTTTATTATATACATTAACGACTTTTATAGATCGTCTCATGTATTATCTTTTATATCATTCGCGGACGACTGAAATATTTTCTTTTCACATCGAGATCCACACCAGGTAGTACAAATAGTAAACAATGAGTTAAAAAGTGTAGTTAACTGGATTACATTAAATAGACTTTCCTTGAATCTTGACAAAACTGATTTCATGATTTTCGGCAATACATTACACACATTACCGGGAATTGTTATTATGAACAACCATTTCATAAGCAAAGTTGAAACGACCAGATTTTTAGGCGTGACGATCGATGATAAACTTTCATGGAAACCACATGTACATAACCTTTGGGGGAAAACAAGTATCCAGAAATATTGGTATGATTAATTAACTAAAACACCTTTTCCCTTATACTGCTCTCTCTGTCTCTCTCTCTCTCTAAAACTATAGTATTCTTGCTTGGGGTAACTGTATTAACATTTTACGTATCAACTTGAAATAAATTGTGCGGAAGATGTTGATCATCGTGGTAGTACAATAAGAGTAAGATTAATCAGTTGTCACACGAAGAGAGCAAACGAGAGTTGCGACGTTTCGACCGCTATCTGCTAGTCTTCGTCAGGCAATGAGGACATAAGCGTGTGTGTAATTGGGTTTTTACAGACGTGTATCAATCAGATATGATTATTTACGTCTGGGACCGACCTTTAACGTCACCATCCGAAAGACGTGACTCAGTCTCGAACCTGGGTCCGCTGAATCAGTTTATAACTTCCACTGTTAGCTGGATTACAGGCGCACGCCACAACGCTGCAAGCGCCTCTTATAGCGTAAGCTGCGCTCCGAGGGTGCCGGAACCGCCGCGCTGCTATTGGTCAGTGAAACTGACCAATCAGAAGCCGCGGGCGGAGCGACCAGTGGGCGGGATGCGGACGTCGGGGAGTTACGGTCAGTGACGGACGGTGCTGCTGGCGGGCGAAATGCGGACGTCGGGGAGTCGCCAGCGATAGCTATGGTAACTGCCGTGTGTTTGGGTGCGGACGTGGAGGAGTTAGCGTTAGGAGCTGCGCTGAACTGTGGTGTGGCCGTAAGGCGGTCAACGGTAGGGGGCGCATGTCGGCGGATGGTGGGTAGCCACTCCTCCGGGATGTCGATGCCGTTATCCCTATTGATATTATTCGGATGCAAGCGGATTTGGATAGCTTCCTTGATACGTCGGGTGTACCAGTGCTTATCCCGCGCTATGCAGCTCACCTCATCCCAATTGGGAGGGTGGTCTGCGTTCCAAGCGTGCTCAGCGACTGCCGAACTATCTATGCGGCGGTGCTTGACATCTCTGCGGTGCTCTAGCATTCTTTCGCTGACAGGTCTACCCGTTTCGCCGATGTAGACTTTGTCGCAAGTCCCGCATGGGATCTTATAGACAACGCCGTCGAGTCTATCGGGTAGCGTGGGGTCCTTCGGGTGGACCAACTGGTTGCGAAGAGTAGTGTCGGACTTGAAAATGGCGCGGATGCTGTGCTTCTCTAGGTGTCGGCGGAGCTGGCGAGAAATAGAATCGACAAACGGAAGAACAACGGTAGACTTATAATTCATAACTTCCTTATCGGTGGCGTTCTTCTTCCTAGTGACGCGGTTGAAGAAGGAACGCGGGTATCCATTCGAAACAAGAGCGGAAGCGATGTGCTGTTTCTCGGCGGCTGTGCAACGGGGCTTGGAAACAATGCGCGATGCTCTGTCATAAAGACACTTGACTACAGAGAGACTTAGATCGTCTATCATTACACCAGTATTGAAGAAGTCCTCTCTGGACAAAAATGATTTAGGTAGTTACAGACCTGTTTCCAACATACCATTTTTAGGTAAATTAATCGAAAAGGCTGTTTCTAAACAGGTGTCCGACTTTGTCAACCGTAATGATTTGCTTGATCCTATGCAGTCTGCATATCGCGTGGCACATAGTACTGAGACTGCACTCATTCGACTGCAGAATGACGTACTTTGTGCAATCGACAACAGGCAAGCTGTTTTCTTATTAATGCTGGACCTCTCATCCGCCTTTGATACGGTGGACCACACAATTCTCTCTCATAGGCTGGCCGATGACTTCGGTCTACGAGATAATGTCCTTTCCTGGTTCAAATCGTATCTTAGCAACAGGTCTTGTAGAGTCCATGTCAATGGATCATTCTCCAGTGACAAAAGGTTGGAATTTGGGATACCGCAAGGGTCAATTGTTGGGCCACAGTTATTTACATATTACATTAGGTGTATTGGTAACATCATCAGCCAGCATTCAGTTCAATACCATGTGTATGCTGATGACATCCAGATGTTTACCATTTTTGATCCTACCAAGCCTGGAGATGCAGCTTGCGCATACTACCGTATCTCGAAGTGCTTAGAAGACATACAATCATGGCTTGTCAGTAATAAATTGAAGTTGAATTCCAGTAAAACTGAGTTCTTCATTGCTGCATCATCCACCGACTTGAATCGGTTCAATGACCTTTCATTTTCTATTGATGATCTAGACATCCCAATGTCTTCAACAATCAAGGATCTGGGTGTTGTCTTTGATAAGGAAATGAAAATGTCTGACCATGTAACAAACTTGTGTCGTACCCTCAATTGGCAAATTTACAACCTCAATCGCATCAGGGGGTACTTAAATAAAGACACTTGTCATAATGTTGTTAGAGCACTTGTGCTATCCAGGCTTGACTATGGTGGATGTTTGCTTGGGGTCATCAGTAAACAGGACCTGGGCAGACTTCAACGTCTTCAGAATAAGTGTGCTCGTCTAATATGTCAAAAACCAAAATGGTCCCACGTCACTCCATTACTCAATGAACTTCACTGGCTTCCCGTTTCTAAGAGAATACAATACCGTATACTGGTTCAGACTTACAAATCACTGTCAACCACACTTCCTCAATACATCTCCTCACTCTTTCAGCAACAGAGAACATCATATTCTCTTCGTTCTACTTCTGCTCCTTCCTATGTCATTCCAAAATCCCGAAAACAAGCTGGCTTCAAGTCCTTTCAGTCACTTGCTCCACAACTTTGGAACAGACTCCCCGCATCTCTCCGTAATAGCACATCACTTGACATCTTCAAGAAACATCTAAAAACTTACTTATACAATTCTTAATTTACTTGAATAGACTTTAGGTGACAGTGCCTTGTATCCTTTGGAAAAGGCGCTATATAAATCCAATTATTATTATTATTATTATTACCCCGCGCTTGACGGATTGGGGATGATGCGAGTCATAAGCCAAATATTGATCGGTGTGTGTGGGCTTCCTATACACTGTGGTAGTGAGGCGGCCATCACTATCCCGGTGTACAAGTGTGTCAAGGAAGGCAATGCTTCCATTGTCCTCCGTCTCCATCGTGAAACGGATAGACGGTTGCTGCGCGTTCACGTAACTTAAAAGGCCATCGTTGGCGGATCTACTAGTCACAATAAAAGTATCATCGACATAGCACCCTCGGAGCCCTCGGACCCTCGGAACCCTCGGAGCGCAGCTTACGCTATAAGAGGCGCTTGCAGCGGCTTATGTCCTCATTGCCTGACGAAGACTAGCAGATAGCGGTCGAAACGTCGCAACTCTCGTTTGCTCTCTTCGTGTGACAACTGATTAATCTTACTCTTATTGAAATAAATTACCGACCAAAAGCACTACTGCAAATGTTTCTTAAAAACAATAACTTCACAAATATCCAACCAGACAGTCAAATCTCTTTCACCCTCCATGTACAAAAAAGCTTGTTTTACAACCAACATTCATATATTCTGGACCGCAACTCTGGAACTCACTTGACACGTTTTGAAATCAAGCCCAGCATTTAACACATTTAAACGTAAATATAAATTGTCCTTGTTGGATAGCTACTACAACCAGGAAACGTATATGTTTAGTCGTAGATTTAAACAAAATGTATTTAATGTAGACGGCCACTTTCCTCCTGCGTTCCCTCTATCTCTTTCTATTCCTACACCTCTCCTAGTTATTCCTGCCTCTTTACCCCCCCCCCCCCTCTATTGCTTGTTCACAACATTTTTGTTTCTCTCTCCCTCCCTAGTACTGTTCACACCCCCATTCTTTTTTGGTCCCCCCCCCCCTCCCTTTTCCCCCTCTCTTTTAAAAAACTTGTTAATAATGCTCAAGTTAGCACCTTTCTTTCTTTTTTTTTCTTTTAATTTATTTACTGTTACTATTTTTTCCCCCCGGTCTATGAAATACAAGCCATGTTTTTTAATAGACTCCTCCACTGATATTTTCCTTTAAAATTAAAATGTTTACATTATACCAACTATAGCTCTGTCAGTAAACCATAACCAAGTCCATTGAATTATGTTTTGTTATATCTATGTTTCAATTTATATATTTGTTATATTCCTGTTCTTAAATTTTCATATGTACTGTTGCAAAAATTATGAAATATATATAAATGTTTGCATTCTAATTCTGATTTCCCTCTGATCATTCGTCTATAGGAATTCGTCGTTCTCAAATGAAAGACCAGGTTATCCAGGTTATGAAAAGTGGGAAAAAGCAAGGAGATGACAACCATATGACATATCACCTATGGGATTTCGGTGGGCAGTATGTTTACCATATAACCCATCCTGTAAGTATTTCCCCCCTTCATTTTTCGTTTAATCTTAAGGACTTATTGTTGTTAGATTATACATGTCCATATTATTTGGTAGCCGATATCTGAAGCAATAACCAATATGTATTTGACCCACGACATTGACTAGAGTTCATTTATATTTTGTTTACTCTAATCAGATGTTACTGAACAATATTCAGCATTGCAGATAATTTTTGATCCATTTAAATATTGTAATAATTTAATCTCGCTCACTCTCTTTTTCTTTCTCTCTCTCTCTCCCTCTCTGTCTCTCTATGTATGTATATATATATATATATATATATATATATATATATATATATATATAACTATTAGAAATGTCATGCTTTTATCCAACTTCTTTATTTCCTAACGAATTTTCGACGGTATTAACACCGTCTTTATCAAGTGAATGACAAACTTTCGAAATTGTATCCATAGCGTTTCCAAAACAATGCGCAATTAGTTTATAAGTAACCGGGCGCATTGTCTTGGAAACGCTTTACAGCTCAAAAATATCTTTAAAACGTCACGAAGACGTCACAATTGAAATACACGTTTGTAGATTATGACCCAAAGCGTATAATAATATAAGGGGCGCTTATAAGCGCAAGGCGCATGATAAGTGAGCGAGAGCATTATAATTACTAAAACGTCATAATGGAAATAAGACGTCATAATAGAAACGTCAAATTGGTGTTTGAGTAGATGCCTGGCAATAGAATATAAGGAGTATTAACGAAAGAAAGTATAGTTAGTCAGCCAGGACATGTCTATGTTCATGCCTGGCTTCCTGAAGCTCTCATTTTTTACGATCATTTTGATTTCGTACAGATGTCGGTCTTCAAACGACACGAGTCCGTCTCTAAGAATACAGCATTGTAGGTCGCTCACTGAGTGTACAGCTGTATTGAAGTGTTCTGCCACAGGGTGATGGAGGTTGCGAGCAATGCTGCTCTTGTGATTGTTAAATCTCTCCCTAAATCTGAGAGTTTCTCCTATGTACAGGGCATTCGGGCATTTAGCACATTTGATAGCATACACAGCATTCGTTACGTCACAGTTACATGGAGGGGGTCTGATTCTGCATTTTTCAGAAAGCCTGATACTTTGATCAAGAATCATGTGCTTGCATATTTGACACCTTGTTTTGCCGCATTGTTTGTTACCCTCTCGATTAGAGCCGCTCAAATTGGTAGTCAGTAAACGACGGAGATTTTTGGGTTGTCTTTGCGCGTGTAGTGGTGGTAGAGCAAATTTGGGGACCAACTGAGGATCCTGTTGGAGAATGGGCCATTCACGGCGAATGTATATATATATATATATATATATATATATATATATATACATATATTAAAAATTATATAAAGAAACTGATATGAATTATGTAATCCAGGAAACGATATCCTATGCATCTTTTTACCATCTCTCCTCTCATTCTCTCTCTCTCTTTCTCTCTTTTCCTTCTGCCCTTCCCTCTCTCGTTACCCCTGTTTTTCCCCCCTCTTTTTCCTCGCTCTCTCTCTCTCTTCTGCCTGCCCCCCCCCCCCCTCCCCAATCACTCTGTGTCTTTCTCTTCTTAGGACTATGCACGTTCAATCCAAATGCTGGGAAATGTCCTATAACTTATCTTTTTTCTTTGTTCTTTTTTGACAATCACCCACCTTTGTTATTCCCATGAATACAGGAAACATTACATGTTTTACATCATTAAGAATCTTTGTGTATCTTTACTATGTGTTTAGTTGTATGGATTAGGATTCTCAAACAAACCGAATATAAAAGACTTCCTACTTACAACGCTTAATCTAAGATTAAGATTAAGATTAATTATGTCGTAAAAACAACTATAGGACAATGTTACAAACCTCGTCCTCATTTGAATATTACTGTATTTCCTTAATTATACTTGTATATAAAGTCATGTAAAACTATCAAAGGCTCACTTCACCTAAAGAGAATAAATCGAAAGCGGTTGTGAAGTTAAAAACATGCTCCTCGTGTGTGTATTCCATACGATGTTGTGAACTTTATTTTCTACATATCTTTAACACTGCATTTCGTCGGCACTTTGTTCCTGTGAATATTTTGTGATATATATATATATATATATATATATATATATATATATATACACACACACACACACACACACACCCACACTGACACTCACAATGTGAATGATATAATTAAACTCATATATATATATATATATATATATATGTATACAGTGCGTCCCAGAAAAAAACGAAACCCTAAAATAAAGGGCTATTGCGACAACACTACGTGCTCTATGACAATAATTATCTATTTTCCATAAACTAGAAATATTCCGTTTTTAAATGATACCTTAATGGCATCCATCCGTACATGCTTTACCGAGCAGCAGCATTTTGAAAATGAAATGTAAAAACCCAACTGTGCCGGATTTTGGTATCACCGTTAGGATCACATGCGAACATGACCCAAATTTAACATGACTTTTAAAACCCTATGAGAAGACTGTTTTCATATCTTTCTTTCAATAACGAGGGCAAGGATAAAGCCCTCTTCACAAAATAAAGGATGGCCAATGTATTGTCAATGTTGGGGGTAAAGAAAGGGCATATTTTGTATTGAAATGGTATATTCATTCGAAATGAAAAGGAATTTTTTGAACTGAAGTTATTTTTTTTTTTTTACAAAAGTAAAGTAGGTGATACTTTCCATTGTCATCAAATGGAAAGACTATGTAGAAAGGGTACATAAAGCAGGAAAAAAAATATGAAGATTATGACAATTTCCTACCTCAGTAGGGGCACCCTTTCCATCACATTCTAATTGAATGCATGCCATCACAAAAGGGAATTTCATGTCCCATATCTCTTAAAGCTGGTATTTCCCTTTAGTCATTTTGGCATGTGATACTAACGTTTTCACGGTTTTACCCAAATCCGGCACAATTGAGTTTTTACATGTCATTTTCAAAATGCTGCTGCTTGGTAAAGCATATACGGATGAATGCCATCAGGGTGTCATTCAAAAGCATAATACTTCTAGTTTATGGAAAATAGATAATTATAGTCATAGAGCACATAGTGTGGTCACAATAACCCTTTGTTTTAGGGTTTCGTGTTTTTTGAGGGGACGCACTGTATATATATATTATATATATATATATATATATATATATATATATATATATGTATATACCGTGCGTCCCAGAAAAAACGAAACCGAGATTTATCGATCTTTAATCATATCTTAATCACAATTATGATTACTAAATTACATATATTTGTAAAGCTTAGATCCTCTTCTTTCATTTGATGCCACTCATATGATACATACTTCACGCATGAGTGAATAAAGACAATATGAAGCAGGGCTACCGAAAAGTCTTTTGGCCAAGATATCTGGATTTCAAAGAGATAATCATATTTCTAGAAAGTTCATTTTCTACCCTTTCATATGACACCTCAATCGGGAAAAATGAGCCAGAGATGACAAAGTTCTGTTGGTGTAAAGTGATGCTTGCATTTCCATGATTTATTAAACCAATTCGTTCGCACTGGCTGCCTGTCCTAGCAATAAAGAAACAAGACAAAATACATGTAGTATGAAATTTGGCACAGTGGTAGAACCTCATGTAAAAAGCATTTTAAGAAGGGGAGCCACCTGAAAAAGGTCAAAGGTCAGCTGTGGCGTCCATTTTTAAAAATGGCCGCCATATCAACTTTCTTGGATCATTAAATCATTAATAACTTGAGAACCATTTGAAAAATCTTATTCAGATGTTACATAAGTATGCATGAATACCACATGATACATTTCAGAGATTTTTGTATCATGAGGTCAAAGGTCAAAGGTCATAGGGTCGCGTAAGTGGTATAATTTGAGTTAAATCTTATTCCTCCACAAATTCAACAACCAGTAACGCTACTATAAGAAAAAATACATCTATGTGTCAATGAAGAATGATGACCCAGGAGGATATTGAGGTCAAAGGTCAAAGGTTGAATGTTAAATGAGCCTTAACAAGGTCAATGGAAATAACACATTAAGTGCCAAAATATGTACTTCAAATGCATTTCTGCAGAAGAACTATTTAAATGTAACAGATAGTTTTGGGAAGCTCTCAAAATCTTTTCGTGAGATTTCTTTGATTTTACTTAATAAATAGCAGGGTACTAACATAACTAAGATGCTGTGAAGTTTTTTCCTCCTCAAGTGAAATATTTATCGAATGAGAGGTGAAAAGTAATAAAAATCCCTGGCCCCCAAAAGAGGGGATGTAAATTCAAACAACGACCACACACATTACGCACATGGGGATTGCTGTGTGTTATAGAATACGCTACACATAGTGCGAAGCGCTGGGTTTATTGTGCGGGGAACCTTCGGGTGGATATGGTCTTAGCGTGAGGCAGTGAAAAGCCGTTACCAAGCTTTTCTTACAGATATTTATACTAAAATTTGTTCGAAAAAAAAATATGGAATGTTAAATAGTCTCGTACATGTGTCTTATCAGTGTAGTAAAATCACGCAAAACCGTTATAACGCAAACCCGTAATAAATTGACGTCAAAATAGTTAATCGATTACCAGGAGATCACTCTCCGCGCTCCACTGTGCAAGAGAATTTGCACGCAAACCCTATGTGAATGGAGAAGGCATAAACGATTCCAAGATGCGTTCTCAATCTTTAAATTCACAGGGACGGCTTTAAAAGCAAAGGGACGGCTGCAAAATACGATACTTTTAAAGAAAAATTTATACTTGATCAATCTATCCGCGCCGATTTTTTTTTCCCCGTGGCGTTTTGCTATAAATCAATCAAAATCATAATTCATCTTTTGCAAGCAGCTGAAAAGAACGCCTGATAGATGCAATGACAGTCGTTGTTTGTCAAATATCCACGTGTGTATGATGACCAACACGGCTGGGCGCGCGGGCAGCAGTACTATAGTATTTCTTTGTTTTTCTTCTCTCTTGTCTTCTTTTTCTTATGTATTCCTTTGTTTTTCCTCTATCTGTCTTTTTTCTTAATGTATTTCTTTGTTTTTCTTCTCTCTGTCTTCTTTTGATTTCTTAATGTATTTCTTTGTTTCTCTTCTATCTTCTTTTTTTCCTTATGTATTTCTTTGTTTTTCTTCTCTCTTCTTTTTCCCTTATGTATTTCTTTGTTTTTCTTCTCTCTTCTTTTTCCCTTATGTATTTCTTTGTTTTTCTTCTCTCCGCCTTCCTTTCCTTATGTATTTCTTTGTTTTTCTTCTCTCTGTCTTCCCTTTTTTCTTATGTATTTCTTTGTTTTTCTTCGTTCTTCTTTTTTCCTTATGTATTCCTTTGTTTTTCTTCTCTCCGTCTTTCTTTCATTATTTTTTTTGGTTTTTCTTCCATCTTTTTTTCCTTATGTATTTTTTTGTTTTTATTCTCCATATCTTCCTTTTTTTCTTTATGTATTTCTTTGTTTTTCTTCGCTCTTCTTTTTTCCTTATGTATCCCTTTGTTTTTCTTCTGTCTGTCTTCCTTTTTTGTTGTGTATTTATTTGTTTTTCTTCTGTCTTCTTTATTCCTTATGTATTTCTTTGTTTTTATTCTCCATATCTTCTTTTTATTTCTTTATGTATTTCTTTATGTATTTCTTTGTTTCTTCTTTTTTTTTTGTTATGTATTTCTTTGTTTTTTCTCTCTTCTTTTTCCCTTATGTATTTCTTTGTTTTTCTTCTCTCCGTCTTCCTTTCCTTATTTATTTCTTTGTTTTTCTTCGCTCTTGTTTTTTCCTTATGTATTCCTTTGTTTTTCTTCTCTCCGTCTTCCTTTCATTATGTATTTCTTTGTTTTTCTTCCATCTTTTTTCCTTATGTATTTTTTTGTTTTTATTCTCCATATCTTCCTTTTTTTTTCTTTATGTATTTCTTTGTGTTTCTTTGCTCTTCTTTTTTCCTTATGTATCCCTTTGTTTTTCTTCTCTCTGTCTTCCTTTTTTGTTATGTAATTCTTTGTTTTTCTTCTATCTTCTTTATTCCTTATATATTTCTTTGTTTTTATTCTCCATATCTTCTTTTTATTTCTTTATGTATTTCTTTATGTATTTCTTTATGTATTTCTTTGTTTCTTCTTTTTTTTGTTATGTATTTCTTTGTTTTTTCTCTCTTCTTTTTCCCTTATGTATTTCTTTGTTTTTCTTCTCTCCGTCTTCCTTTCCTTATGTATTTCTTTGTTTTTCTTCTCTCTTTCTTCCCTTTTTCCTTATGTATTTCTTTGTTTTTCTCCGCTCTTCTTTTTTTCTTATGTATTCTTTTGTTTTTCTTCTCTCTGTCTTCCTTTTTTCCTTATGTATTTCTTTGTTTTTATTCTCAATATCTTCTTTTTATTTCTTTATGTATTTCTTTGTTTTTCTTCGCTCTTCTTTTTTCCTTATGTATTCCTTTGTTTTTCTTCTCTCCGTCTTCCTTTCATTATGTATTTCTTTGTTTTTCTTCCATCTTCTTTTTTCCTTATGTATTTCTTTGTTTTTCTTTATGTATTTCTTTGTTTTTCTTCTCTCTTCTTTTTCCCTTATGTATTTCTTTGTTTTTCTTCTCTCCGTCTTCCTTTCCTTATGTATTTCTTTGTTTTTCTTCTCTCTGTCTTCCCTTTTTTCTTATGTATTTCTTTGTTTTTCTTCGCTCTTCTTTTTTCCTTATGTATTCCTTTGTTTTTCTTCTCTCCGTCTTCCTTTCATTATTTTTTTTGGTTTTTCTTCCATCTTTTTTCCTTATGTATTTTTTTGTTTTTATTCTCCATATCTTCCTTTTATTTCTTTATTTATTTCTTTGTTTTTCTTCACTCTTCTTTTTTCCTTATGTGTTTCTTTGTTTTTCTTCTCTCTGTCTTCCTTTTTCCTTATGTATTTCATTGTTTTTATTCTTTATATCTTCTTTTTTCCTTATGTTTTTCTTTGTTTTTATTCTTTATATCTTCTTTTTATTTCTTTATGCATTTCTTTGTTGTTTTTTTTCTCTGTCTTCCTTTTCATTATGTATTTCTTTGTTTTTCTTCTCTCTGTCTTCCCTTTTTCCTGATGTATTTCTTTGTTTGTCTTCTCTCTTCCTTTTCAGTATGCACAACACTTGGGTCAAATACGGGCGAACGACTAATAAGAGACTAGGAAAATCGCTGGACCGTTTGACCTTGCTGTGCGGGGCTTACGTAACAATCAGCAAATATAACGCTAAACCGTTATAACGGTTTTGCATGATTTTACTACACTGCTTATGATAAAAGGAGAATAGTATGTGATTATGTTAGATAAGTTTCTTGCCAGTATGTTTTTGCTACCGAGACTGTGAGCTTTAAGACAAAACTATGTAAATTGGTATCAGTCAGACCTACACGTATCTGTCAACATAGAATGATAAACCACGTGATCATGAGTTCATAAGTTCAAATGTCAAAGGTCTGAATGTCACATAGGCCTTTGCACACTTGAAAAAATGATATCTTGCTGTTTAAATGTGTATATTGCTGTATTTATGTAGAAAAAGTATGAAAATCTGCAGACCATGACCTATTTGACCTAGTACTATTAAAGGGAAAGTTCACCCTGGTATTAAGTTGACTTGAACAAAGGAAGAAAAATGAGAGAAACAGATTAGTAAAAGTTTGAGTAAATATATAAGAAAGTGAATGTTTGAAGTTGTAATCAATCAAATACAAATTGGCAACTCCATGACGTATCTTGAGAGCTCCTCTCCCATTTGCTCAGTACAGAAAATTTCATAAATTTGAATTTTCTTAGTTTTTGATGAAGGAATAGATTTCTTTCATACAGGCAGTGGCGGATCCAGGGGGGCCCCCTCCCCTGCGACAAAAAAGGGGCCCCAAAAATGTTGAGGACCTTTTTTTCTTTTTCTTTTTTTTTCTTTTGCTTTGCAGAGATTTTATGAGTCAAAAAGGGGTTTAAAAAATGCTGAGGACCTTTTTTTTTTCTGCTTGTCAGAGATTTTTTTAGTCAAAAAGGGGCCCAAAAATGCTGAGGACCTTTTTTTTTCTTTCTTTGCTTGTCAGAAAATTTTGTGAATATTGAGCCCCCTCTCTCAAGAAATCCTGGATTCGCCACTGCATACAGGTGTTGTGTAAAAACATATAAGCAATGATTATCTCTAAGGTGCATGTATGATTTGATATTTTCTTTAGAGAAAATTGAAATTAATGATTTCTTTGAGTACAGGGCAAATGGGAAAGGAGCTCACGAGATACGTCACGGAGTTGCCAATTTGTGTTTGATTGATCACAAATTCAAAAATTCATAGCTTTCTTATTACTAATCCAATTTTGCTCAAACCTTCACTGATCTGTTTCTTTAATTTTTCTGCTTCTTTTAAAACCAACTTGTAATCAGGATGGACTTTCCCTTTAAGGCCATAGAATTCATTAAAAATAAATTCTTATCCAAACGAATAAAATTAACAGAAGTACTGTGATCATTATGTTTCTTCTATATAGAGTATATAGTAAGAAGCAGTGGATTTTGTCCATATAATCTTATGTGGAAATGCAAACATTAGATAAACATACCTCTGCGGTTAATAAAAGAATAGTCACTGGTTGTCCTTTACCTGTTCTTAAGTGTCACACTATTGGGTCGATTTAACTTCAGTCCTTAGGTGAGGGCATTGCAAGATTCCGGTCCATAGCTTTCCCCCAGCAGTGACCTCCTTGGTAGGCAGCCCTCTTGACGTGCTGCATTAAAGCTGCCCCAGTTGGAGGTATTGCATCCATCGCTCGTCCCTTCTTTGTAAACACATCTCGTCGAGCTCCATCAATGTTTGTCAGTGTGCTGGTTCGATCACAGAGAAGGATAATAAATCGTTCTATTGTGACAGAATCTTCTTCACACACTTGTAACACTACAGTAGACAGGGTTAGGGAGGTCGATGTGACTTCATCATAGGTCTTCCAGGTTTACAGGCTATTTTCTTCTTCTTGGTGTTGAAGCTTAGGATGATACCCTATCACATCCTGTCAAGGCATGGAACATTGGAAGAGTCTGCGACTTGCCTGGGCCAAGATCTGCTGTAATTTCGTGGGTTAGAATGTATCTAAGATGTTTCCCTATCACAAATACCAACCATAGCTCCGAGATCTTGAGATTGCTAGCTGCAGCTATAGCCAAACACACTCCATCTGTGTCTACTGTGCGGAGTAGAATCTTACTGTTACCCTCATAGAAGGCATCTGCCAGGTGCAAGATCATCCTCTCCATGATCACAAGGGGCTAGGCGGCATGTGTTGCAGAGCACATCTGGACCCGACTCTCCTCCTATCTCCATGACTATGACCTTCAAGAGGTCTTCGAGGCAGCATACGAGGTTTTCCATAGCACGGAAACTGCATTGCTTCGTGTAAAGCAAGACATTCTCCAAGAGAGTGATCAGAAGAAGGCAGTGCTTTTTGTGCTACTAGATCTGAGCGCTGCCTTCGACACCATCGATCATTCTATCCTGCTGACAAGACTTCAGACTGAGTATGGTATCAAGGATACAGCTCTACAGTGGTTTACATTATATCTTACAGAACGTTCTTCACGTGTTTCCGTGAAAGAGAAACACTCTGAAACACATATCCTGAGATACGGTGTTCCGCAGGGCTCGGTACTTGGGCCTCAACTCTTCACAATGTACATCAGACCTGTTGGAGATATCATCAAACGCCATGGTCTCCGATATCATCTATACGCGGATGATACACAGATTTACTGTAGTTTTGATCCACGCAGTCCTGCCAGTCTGAATGAAGTACGCAATAAACTGGAGAAATGTATAGGTGAGCTTAGCCGATGGATGACGAGCAACAGGCTGAAACTGAATGAGGACAAAACGGAAACTCTCCTTCTGTCATCCAGTAGACTATGTCCCACAGGAGATTTGAGCCTTCAGATCGAAAACACCACTGTTGACGCATCAACCACCGTGAAAAATCTTGGTGTTTATTTTGACCAGACTTTGTCAATGTCAGAGCATGTTTGTAGAGTGTGCCAGATAGCGAATTTCCACCTGAAACACGATAAAAACTACTTTCGAAAAATAAACTCAAGACAATTTCAATAGCCCCGTCTATCACCTTTGTCTTCGGATTCAGCACATTTCTCTAAATGTGTAATGATGTCACATTTGGTTCCTTGTCTTAAGTTGCCGCAATAAGACAAAGATGGTGGGCAAGCTTGATATTCATGACAGAAGAACTCATCCAGATTACCATCTCGTGATTGAGCAATGTATAGTCGTGAGAAAAGTTAGCAATCATTTTTCAGAGAAGACACTTGCAAGCTGGCACTGGACATCTTTTCTAGGAGGAGCTTCACTTAACAATGAGAGTTTGTTCTTCTTGATAGATTCTGAACTGCTGAAAGAAAAGTTCCTTGTTCAAGCAGTCGATCTGTGACAAAGGCGTCATACTGCTCCTGACCCGTCTCCTTGGCCTTACGTACTGCAGCCACTGCATCTACTTGAATTATGTCCCTTGTGTCTAGTTTCAAAAGGTCTTTTGACTCTTCTAAGAAGGGGTTACCCATTTCCTCAATCACTTCAACCATACTGTTCACTTGTTCGACAAAATGTCACCTGATGACTTTTCGTCTGCTCATGATGCCTTGTTTCTTGGTTTACTCTTTTACGTCTTCCCTCGAATGATACCTCAAATTCTCTTGTCTGTGTTGCCACTTCCGGTCCTGGGATTATGGAACGTCTATGTGCCTGAGGATTTTGAGTGAGGCCAACTGCTCCATCTTCACTCTTCACATCACCATTATTCTGTTCATGTGCCTGATCGATTGCCATGCATGGGAAGTGAAATTTCCCTTGTTGAACTCAGCAGCGATCTCTGGGTGGGCCTTGCTCAGATTAACCATGTCTCAAATGTGGACTGGAACCCATCTTGCATAGTTCGTGTGGTCAAAGCTGAAAAGCCATGGTGCAAGCTTTGTCAGGCAGTCAACATACAGAGGGAAATTTAATTCTCTCAAAGATCTGATGTATGTCAGGACAAGGAGCTCCAACTGAAGAGTTGTATGCCAATACTGGAATTGGGGAATCTCCTTTTTCTGCCGAGCACACCAGTCATCAAACTCCTCTAGAGTCTGGTTCCAATGTCTGCTGGTAGTGAGCATATGCCTTGATAAGTGGCTCCACCCAACCAGAATCTTTTAGCCAGTGTCCTATCACTTTGCAGCCATCTCAATGTGAAGGCCTTCCAAGAGGATGACGAATTTTAAAATTTAAATCAGTTACAAATACAGGAAACATAATTTGGAACCTGTGACCACATAGGAATTATGTAAAATTAATTATTAGAAGTTAAAATTTAAAAAATATTGCTGACAGAGTGATATTTTTCTACCTACATATCTCCAAGCAATCCCTACACCTGTTACTTTTGGTCTGCAGATTTTCATACTTTTTCTACATAAATGCAGAAATATACACATTTCAGCAGCAAAATACCATTTTTTCAAGTGTGCAAAGGCCTATGTGACATGCAGACCTTTGACATTTGAAATTATGAGCTCATGATCATGTAGTTTATCATTAATTTTTATATTGACAGATACGTGTAGGTCTGACTGATACCAATTTACTTAGTTTTGTCTTAAATAGTTCTTCTGCAGAAATGCATTTGAAGTACATATTTTGGCACTTAATATGTTATTTTCATTGACCTTGTAAAGGCTCATTTAACATTCAACCTTTGACCTTTGACCTCAATATCCTCCTGGGTCATCATTCTACATTGACACATAGATGTACTTCATATTTTTTCTTTCAGTCGCGTAATTGGTTGTTGAATTTGTGGAGGAATAAGATTTAACTCAAATTATACCACTTACCCTATGGCCTTTGACCTTTGACCTCATGATACAAAATCTCTGAAATGTATCGTGTGGTGGTCATGCATACTTATGCAACATCTGAATAAGATTTTTCAAATGGTTCTCAAGTTATTAATGATTTAATGATCCAAGAGAGGAGATATGGCGGCCATTTTTCAAAATGGCCGCCACGGCTGACCTTTGACCTTTTTCAGGTGGCTCCCCTTCTTAAAATGTTTCTTATGCCATGGTCTACATCTGTGCCAAATTCATGCTTGTAGGTAAAAGTGCACAACTGACCCCAAATTTTGCTTGTTATCTGCCTAACTAAAAGATTTCATGCATGACTGATCGTCAACAAAAGGGAGTGAGTGAGGTACGTTTTTATTAAAAACCATGCAGTTAACAACAGAGCAACTAGTATTTTCTGGTAACAGAATGGGGACAATTTGGGAGCCTTTAATACGAATTATAACAACAATTGACTCTTTTTGACAATAACAAAAGTTTTGTTCACGTATAAAAATAAATGACTGGGCGTGCCTTCCAACCAAATTTCAAAGAGCGGATTGAGTTGTTTAACAGTGAAAAACAGCGTGTGAAGTTTCTCGATCTTTAAATGTTGAAGAGTATCATTATGATAGTAGAAATGTTTTTTGAAAGATACTGCTCTTCAAATGCTTTGATATTCGAAATATGACTTTAAAAAGTAAAAAACTTTGACCACTAGATGTTTAAGGTGGCATTCTCACATGAGGTGCCTCACTCGTCGGGATATCGACAATCGACAAGAACTGTCGGTTAGAAGAAAAAAAAAAACCAAAACACGCAATTCTGAGGCTAACGGGGAAATACCAAACTTAAGAGGATCAACAATCTTGAGAAGGCAAAGAACTGTCTTCTGGAGCACATGGAGTATTTTCTATGATGTATTCCCGGCACCATATAAGACTGGGGTTTATGTTCCACGAGAGGCCGGCTGTGTGCATTAAACTATGATACCTGCAGATCGGCCTATAATGGACATGTACAGGCGCTTAGCAGTCTTAATACCAATAGTCGAGATTGGCGGAAAAATGGACATTAAAGGGACAGTGTTGTTGTATTGTCTGTATAGGCTGTAATTCGATGTCTAAGAAATAGAGTGGAAAAGACTCTGTCTTCATTTCATGCCTATGTGATCTCCTGTGCTTTGCTAGCATTGAATGTAACCAGCAGTCTGGCCAAACATCAGTAACTATCTTGTAGGTTTTGTCACAGATCAGGCAAAATTCAAATTGGGATCCATATTTCGCGTGTTGTGAGGATTTTTATATTTGTTTAATACTGAAAGACAAAATATAGTACGGAGTGTAGGTTTAATTCTATTGCCAATAACTGCGTGAATAATCTGATCATTGTCATTGTTTTCATATTTTCTCTGGAACTAGAATTCCTTTTAAGGGGGAAAAATAGCTATTTGTATATAATGTAATTCAATATCATTGTAATATAATGATATAGAATGTAATTCAATATCATTATAATATAATGATATTGAATTACATTCTGTTATTTTATCATTCTTTTTTTTAAAGATCTTTCTGACATGGAGAGCAATCTACATACTCGTTATCAACCTGGACAAAGATCAGTCGGTGTGTACTGAAGAACATTAAATAACTCTCTACAAAGCCCTTATTGTACATTACTGGGGTTGGACAATTTCTGGGGAAAAAATCAAATTGGCCACAGTGCCAACTGGCTAAACGGTTGTGTTCTGTATATTAGGTGATGAAGTTAAACTATAATGAGAAAAAAGGTCTTACATTTGTTTAAAGCTGAAAGACAAGGGAGTTTCGCATACACGGATTAAAGGGGGGAAAAGGGATATTCTTGTGCGCACACATGAATAATATTGTAAAAGATTATGTCTAGTTAGCTTTGCTTGCTTGTAAGTAATTCTAATATTATTTCATGCATGCTTTACCAATGAAACTAAGATATTTGAACAAATAATTTCATATTGATAACCAAAATCATATCTAACTTAATAAATAAAATATGTCAAGGAGAAGGGATTTCTTGCTGAAATAAGGGGCTCGCCAATGGATCGTTTGTTTTAAGATCACTACTTGCCAAAATGATATTCTCACATTTTAGTTTGTACACTGAAATAGAAAAGTAAAGGTTCCCTAGATCAGTTGCTACAAATGTTTATATCATCACAGAATGATGTTATTTATTTTGCTTACAGACTAACATGAAAGAGGTTCACTTTTGGTTAAAGTCGATCTTCACCCACGCTGTCGACCCCAAATGTCTGCAGAAGGATCAAACTGAGAGTCTTGAGGATCCTAAGGTCTTACTTGTCGGTACACATGCAGACGATGTAAGAGACAAGGTTTGTATTCGAATTTTCGCAAGGTATTTGTAGTACAACAAGAAATGCATTAATTTTTAACACAAGGCTAACAGTACAAAAGTTTATATAAAAACATAATACTATCTTTCATCTCTCTCCCTTTTATGTGTGTATGTGTGTTTGTGTTCTATTTTGAAAAGGTTGAAGAAAAACTGGTAGGAGTCATCGAAAAACTGAAAGGAACCCACTACGGTCACCATATCACAAAACACTTTGGTGTCGACAATGCCAACGAACAAGACCCAGAGGTTCGTACAATGTAATATATGACTATCCCTAATCAAATTCAGCCTCTTGCAATTTGATTCAATGAATCAATCATCGATCTTTGTTTCAGTAAAACACCAAAGTCACCCATAACTGAACATTCTACTTTTTAAATATCAGAAAGTGATAGGCCAGGAGCCTGTCCCGAAATAGTCACCCCATCTTACCCATAAGATTTGACCCCTTAAACTTAGACCATTTAAGTCATTGACAAAAAGGTTGTCAGCCTGAACGTAACCGCCGGGTTTAGCCCCCAGAGCCCCCAAAAGGGACCCCAAAGTCGGGTCGATTTCACCCCGTCTCCCCCATGCACCAAACTTTGTCAGTAGGAAGCAGTATGACTGGACATTACAAAACACAAAAAACTGACAAAAATTTCCGTCGGGATGGGGTGTCAGACGGCCCCTAAAAATTGGGGTAAATTTTTCCCCTTGAAGCCCAGGGACCAAATTTTGTCAGAAGGAAGAGCTATAGATGTACATTCCAAAAATATAAAAACTGACAAAATTGTCCATCGGGAAGGGGGTGTCAGACCCCCTGAAATGAAAACTCCAAAGTGCCCTTGGACAACGTTTTGCCCCCCAAAATGCTCTGTATGTAAAGAAAAACCGTTTTCATACCTTCTGACTATGATAACTCAAAAGTGTTTTATTCAATTCAATTCAAACTTTCATAACATAATTTTGAGTATAATAGTCTTCTTGCGGTGCAATTTGGTGTTAATTGGTCTTTGGATTAATAAATTATGAAATTGTGAAAAATGTATTGCTTTTTCAAAAGTAGCCAAAAAATACTGTCAGGATTATGTAAACACATCCATTGTCGATCTGACAAGGCATAATAGAGAAGCTTGCTTGGTATCTGTGCAATTAACACATGAATAGTACATTTCAGCCTGGCAGTCACATACCACAGATACCTGAAAAGCTCTTCTATTATGCCTTGTCAAACAGGTGAAGAGGGACAATGGGTGTGTTTACATAATCCTGACAGTATTTTTTGGCTACTTTTGAGAAAGCAATACATTTTTCACAATTTCATAATTTATTAATCAAAAGACCAATCAACACCAAATTTCGGGACAGGCTCCCAGACTATGAGGTTAGATTATTATTTCTTTTTTCCTTCTGCTACTTGACAGTAGATACATGGCATTTTGGGCTCTCACATCTTTCAGCTCTGTCAATGCGCCTCTGACATTGTACCTCTCGCATTTTTGATCCGCGTTTTTACTTCTGGCATTTTTACCTCTGACATTTTTACCTCTTGCATTTTTAACTCTCACATTTTTACCTCGCACCGTCTAGTGAGCATGTAATAGGAAATCGGATGAATACTTGAACAAGAAGTGAAAGTTGAACTAAATTGTGAAAATCCATCAAGTTGCATGTTACTGGGCAATTCTTTATACATTATGACACTGCTGGGTAAGATTGTTTGTAAACGAATGGCTGCAGAATAAACTACATTGTCAGATCGGTAGAGCACATACACAATATTGTATTGATTGACAAGACAATACAAACCGCAAAAATCTATTTTAATACAGAGTAACACACCATGCTGTATCACGTTAATCAAGTTCAATTCAATTATATATTACGGCTTTGCATAAACCAATATGAATAAGAATCGATGCCTATATACATATATGAGTAACCAGACAGAGTTTCGGTTATAATATAATGTACGAAAACACGCTGGGATGTACGGCAATTCGATCGAAACCTGGCGTCCACTAGAGCGCCGACAAGATTAGGAAGGGTTGCGGAAGCAAAATAATTATGTAATTTCGGCATTCCTTCCTTGCCAGACGCGGAAAAAGTGTGTGAATCATCGTTTCTTGGGACATTAATACGAATCTCTGCGTATTGACTGCGGTCATACCTGGGAGTGTCCTAGGAATCAATCGGGAAGGTCGCGAAACGCCGCGGAAAATGCTGATCGCAGCAGGACAGCGCGGACACATCTAGGATCACACCAGGAGTGGTAAAATCACGGACTAGGACAATCAGGATGATTTTCCGACAACCATTTAGATATGCGGACAATCAGGAAATAATGCAAAGTTATAGATTCGGCGCCGACTTTATTTCTTTTTTTTTTTCTTCTTCTTCTTCTCATATGCCTGCTAGCCGTTATTAGTTAGGCAGATAAGTGATTGTCACAAGCCCAGTGCAAAAGCAAGGGACAAAAATACTCTAGAGAAAAAAAATAACTGCCTAAGTACTGTCCACACAACAAATTACTAAAGTAGAAAATGGATTGGGATTACAAAAGCAAAAGAACATATCTTTAATAAGATTTTAGTTTAACAACTTTCACATTATCTCTGTGTAATGGAATGCATGGTTTTCAATAACTAAAATGGTGAACAATCTCATTCAAATAAAAAAAAAAGTCCTTAGCTGATATCATATCGTTGGGGCCCATTAGAGAAATCGAGGAGTGTCGCTCAGTGATGTATCCAAGTTTGAGTACTCCCGGCAACACCGATGACTCATGTCAGTAACGTCACTATGGAGACGATTCGCTCGCCGAAGCTCCTGTCCCGTACGTCGTTCTGTTCATGCAAGAACCCTCAGCTCTACAAATACGGCTCGTTTCTTCTTACACGAAGTTCGAAACTAAAAACCCTACAACAAACAATAAACATGGAATATCACCTCTAATACATTTATCCAATTAAGCAATGAGCTTATGAATTTGTTTTGCATGAATATACACCTTATTAATTAAGTAATATCGAAAAGTGACCACGTTTAATGGGATAAATTCATGCAAAGTGCTTTGTAATAAATTGACAGTGATTATGTAATATTTCAATATTGTACGTCATTACAAATTGACCGTACCCATCCCTAGTCAATAGAAACGTCACATTTGTAAAACATGCAACAGGTTTGTTTTTGTAAAATAAACCTAAAAAGGGTAGTAATTTCAGGAAAACAATATCAAGTAAGCTTTCAAAATACCTATAATTTGATTCTCCATTCAAAATACTTCAAGTAAACTTTCTTCATCATTTTATGGATTCATAAATACCCAGTAAGAAGTGATTTCAACATACCACATATGTGGGTTAAGAAAACACGAAAGAAATCATCAAAACTCCTTTTCTGACATAGCAGCATAAACATGACTAACATGTCGATGTAGGAAAACAAACAATTTCCATTTAAGTCTGCTAAAATGGAAAAATAAGATGAAATTGGCCTTGCCTTTAAGGCGAAAACAAAACGGGATAAAACATGTCTGCTCCCTTCAAAATCAACAGAACGTAATGCCCGAATTAGTACAGTATACGAACGCAGTCAGATACATCAGGGCGTAATTCATTTCCCTAACAAAAAGATGAGACCAAATATTTTGCATACGTAACATTAACGAAAGCGTTCGCCTAGACTTTAATCTCCAGACTCTATAAAAGCTCTAACATAAGTAAGGTCATCAATCCAACCGTGAGAGTGATAAAATTGTGCAATTTTACCTACAAGTATGAAATTTGGCACCATGGTAGAACCTCATGTAAAAAGCATTTTAAGAAGGGGAGCCACCTGAAAAAGGTCAAAGGTCAGCTGTGGCGGCCATTTATAAAAATGGCCGCCATATCCCTTTTCTTGGATCATTAAATCATTAATAACTTGAGAACCATTTGAAAAATCTTATTCAGATGTTGCATAAGTATGCATGACCACCACATGATACATTTCAAAGATTTTTTTTATTATAAGGTCAAAGGTCAAAGGTTATAGGGTCGCGTAAGTGGTATAATTTGAGTTAAATCTTATTCCTCCACAAATTCAACAACCAGTAACGCTACTGTAAGAAAAAATATGAAGTACATCTATGTGTCAATGAAGAATGATGACCCAGGAGGATATTGAGGTCAAAGGTCAAAGGTTGAATGTTAAATGAGCCTTTAGGTCAATGGAAATAACATATTAAGTGCAAAAATATGCACTTCAAATGCATTTCTGCAGAAGAACTATTTAAGACAAAACTAAGCAAATTGGTATCAGTCAGACCTACACGTATCTGTCAATATAGAATGATAAACCACGTGATCAAGAGCTAATAAGTTCAAATGTCAAAGGTCTGAATGTCACATAGGCCTTTGCACACTTGAAAAATGATATCTTGCTGCTTAAATGTGTATATTGCTGTATTTATGTAGAAAAAGTATGAAAATCTGCAGACCATGACCTATTTGACCTAATACTGTTGAAGGGAAAGTTCACCCTGGTATTAAGTTGACTTGAACAAAGGAAGAAAAATGAGAGAAACAGATTAGTAAAAGTTTGAGCAAATATATAAGAAAGTGAATTTTTGAAGTTGTAATCAATCAAATACAAATTGGCAACTCCATGACGTATCTTGCGAGCTCCTCTCCTATTTGCTCAGTACAGAAAATCTCATAAATTTGAATTTTCTTAGTTTTTGATGAAGGAATAGATTTCTTTCATACAGGCAGTGGCGGATCCAGGCCCCCCCCCCCCCCCCCGGAGACCAAAAAGCGGCCCCCAAAATGCTGAGGACCTTTTTTTTTTCTTTGCTTGTCAGAAAATTTTGTGAATATTGAGCCCCCTCCCTCAAGAAATCCTGGATCCGCCACTGCATACAGGTGTTGTGTAAAAACATATAAGCAATGATTATATCTAAGGTGCATGTATGATTTGATATTTTCTTTAGAGAAAATTGAAATTAATTATTTCTTTGAGTACAGGGCAAATGGGAGAGGAGCTCGCGAGATACGTCACGGAATTGCCAATTTGTGTTTGATTGATCACAACTTCAAAAATTCATAGCTTTCTTATATCCAATTTTGCTCAAACCTTCACTGATCTGTTTCTTTAATTTTCTGCTTCTTTTAAAGCCAACTTGTAATCAGGATGGATTTTCCCTTTAAGGCCATAGAATTCATTAAAAATAAATTCTTATTCAAACGAATGAAATTAACAGAAGTACTGTGATCATTATGTTTCTTCTATATAGAGTATATAGTAAGAAGCAGTGGATTTTGTCCATATAATCTTATATGAAAAAGCAAATATTAGATAAACATACCTCTGCAGTTAATAAAAGAATATTCACTGGTTGTCCTTTACCTGTTCTTAAGTGTCACAATATTGGGTCGATTTAACTTCAGTCCTTAGGTGAGGGCATTGCAAGATTCCGGTCCATAGCTTTGCCCCAGCAGTGACCTCCTTGGTAGGCAGCCCTCTTGACGTGCTGCAATAAAGCTGCCCCAGTTGGAGGTATTGCATCCATCGATCGTCCCTTCTTTGTAAACACATCTCGTCGAGCTTCATCAATGTTTGTCATTGTGCTGGTTCGATCATAGAGAAGGATAATAAATCGTTCTATTGTGACAAAATCTACTTCACACACTTGTAACACTGCAGTAGACAGGGTTAGGAAGGTCGATGTGACTTCATCATAGGTCTTCCAGGTTTACAGGCTGTTTTCTTCTTCTTGGTGTTGAAGCTTAGGATGATACCCTATCACATCCTGTCAAGGCATGGAACATTGGAAGAGCCTGCGACTTGCCTGGGCCAAGATCTGCTGCAATTTCGTGGGTTGGAATGTATCTAAGATGTTTCCCTGTCACAAATACCAACCATAGCTCCGAGATCTTGAGATTGCTAGCTGCAGCTATAGCCAAACACACTACGTCTGTGTCTACTGTGCGGAGTAGAATCTTACTGTTATCCAAATAGAAGGCATCTGCCAGGTGCAAGATCATCCTCTCCATGATCACAAGGGGCTAGGCGACATGTGTCTCGAGGAGGGTTGCAGAGCACATCTGGGCCCGACTCTCCTCCTATCTGCATGATTATGACCTTCAAGAGGTCTTCCAGGCAGCATACAAGGTTTTCCATAGCACGGAAACTGCATTGCTTCGTGTAAAGCAAGACATTCTCCAAGAGATTGATCAGAAGAAGGCAGTGCTTCTTGTGTTACTAGATCATTCTATCCTGCTGACAAGACTTCGGACTGAGTATGGTATCAAGGATACAGCTCTGCAGTGATTTACATCATATCTTACAGAACGTTCTTCATGTGTTTCCGTGAAAGAGAAACACTCTGAAACTCATACCCTGAGATACGGTGTTCCGCAGGGCTCGGTACTTGGGCCTCAACTCTTCACAATGTACATCAGACCTGTTGGAAATACGCATCAACCACCGTGAAAAATCTTGGTGTTTATTTTGACCAGACATTTTCAATGTCAGAGCATGTTTTGTAGAGTGTGCCAGATAGCGAATTTCCACCTGAAACACGATAAAAACTACTTTCGAAAAATAAAATCAAGACAATTTCAGTAGCCCTGTCTATCACCTTTATAAATGTGCGAACATTACAATGGTGTATTACGTAATCCGAACTTGATTTCTATGGGCAGTACAATAGACCTTTGAAATTGCCCTTGAGTTTATTTTTCGAAAGTAGTTTGCATCGTGTTCTGAGAAACATATCTCATGTTAGAAGGTACCTTACAGGTGACGCATGTAATCATGCAGTGCGCTCTCTTGTTTTGAGCAGGCTTGACTATGGAAATTCTCTGCTGGCGATGTGAAAAGACTTCAGAAAATCCAAAATCGAGCGGCTGGTCTGGTGCTTGGTGCAAAGAAAAGAGAGCCCAGTGCTCCTTTGTTGAAACAATTAGACTGGCTTCCTATCAAAGAACGAATTGAATTCAAACTAGCCCTTTTGGTATATAAGTGCAGGAAGAATACTGCTCCACGGTATCTGTTGAACTTAGTTACTACCCCTCCAGCTTCCAAATACCATCTCCGTTCACAGAACGATAAAACATTACTTCGAATCCGACGCACCAATACCAAGGCAGCCGAACGGTCATTCTCATATGCTGGACCGGCCATCTAGAACACTCTACCACAACATCTCCGCCTATGTGATACAGAAGAAACTCTCAAAAAGAAACTTAAATCCCAACTTTTCCCGTCATAATTAATCCAGTTCATATCGTTTGTTGTGAACCAGAGTGGTGATAATATCTTTTTGACTCTCAGCAGACGATAGGGCTGACAATATCACTGTTAATGAATATTTAAATATCTTTCAATTCTTTGTACATGTATATCCATAATTACTACATGTATTTATATTACTATTTGCTATGTTATTATGTATGTGATCAGTTTTCTGAAAAAGCACTCGATAAGAAAAATTATTATTATTATTATTCTGACCGGTGTGTTGGCTCAGTCAGTAGAGCGTCCGCCTCACAACCGGGAGGTCGTGGGTTCGAACCCCGGCCGCGTCATACCAAAAGACGTTAAAAGATGGGAGTTGCTGCTACCTTGTTTGGCGTTCAACAATAAGGGTTAGAGCAACGTCGATCTGGCGCTGCTCATTGGCTTCCGGGCTCACGATCAATTGGGCAAAAAGAATTTCCATTTCGGTTTAACTTAATAAAATTTGGAGTGGACTTTAAAGATTATTATTATTATTATTATTATTATTATTATTATTATCATTATTGGTGGTGGTTACAACCTGCTTGCTGGTTCTCATACTGGCAATGTGCTTTGCCAGGAATGCAAACAACTCTGTCTTGTTGGCATCGACACGTAGAAATTGTTGCCAGTTCGTTGATCCAAGGACTCTTCTTCTGACACCTTTCCCACGTTTGCTTCTTGCGTGTCATTTCAAGCTGTCCTTACTGTACTGATCCGCACAATATTCACTCGATTAGCATATTGCAACTGATACTCTACATACGGCAGGAACACATTTAATGCATAATCATCAAAAGTCCTAGCAGTAACAGGTTTGAGGATGTTCACCACCACAGCTCCATCTAGGATGATCACATCAGTCTTTGGGTAGTTGTCTTTGGATTCAGCACATTTCTCTAAATGTGCAATTAATGTCACATTTGGTTCCTTGTCTTAAGTTGCCGCAATAAGACAAAAATGGTGGGCAAGCTTGATATTCATGACAGAAGGACTCATCCAGATTGTTCAAGCAGTCGATCTGTGACAAAGGCGTCAAACTGCTCCTGACCCGTCTCCTCAGCCTTACGTACTGTAGCCACTGCATCTACTTGAATTATGTCCCTTGTGTCTAGTTTCAAAAGGTCTTTTGACTCTTCTAAGAAGGGGTTACCCATTTCTTCAATCACTTCAACCATACTGTTCACTTGTTCGACAAATGTCACCTGATGACTTTTCGTCTGCTCATGATGCCTTGTTTCTTGGTTTACTCTTTTACGTCTTCCCTCGAATGATACCTCAAATTCTCTTGTCAGTGTTGCCACTTCCGGTCATGGGATTATCGAACGTCTCTGTGGATTTTGAGTGAGGCCAACTGCTGCATCTTCACTCTTCACATCACCATTATTCTGTTCATGCCTGATCGACTGCCATGCATGGGAAGTGAAATTTCCCTTGTTGAACTCAGCAGCGATCTCTGGGTGGGCCTTGCTCAGAGTAACCATGTCTCAAATGTGGACTGGAACCCATCTTGCATAGTTCGTGTGGTCAAAGCCGAAAAGCCATGGTGCAAGCTTTGTCAGGCAGTCAACATACAGAGGGAAATTTAATTCTCTCAAAGATCTGATGTATGTCAGGACAAGGAGCTCCAATGAAGAGTTGTATGCCAATACTGGAATTGGGGAATCTCCTTTTTCTGCCGAGCACACCAATCATCAAACTCCTCTAGAGTCTGGTTCCAATGTCTACTGGTAGTGAGCATATGCCTGGATAAGTGGCTCCACCCAACCAGAATCTTTTAGCCAGTGTCCTATCACTTTGCAGCCATCCCATTGTGAAAGCCTCCCAAGGGGATGACGAATTTTAAAATTTTAATTAGTTAAAGATACAGGAAACAAAATTTGGAACCTGTGACCACATAGGAGTTATGTAATTTACATAACTCCTATGTGGTCACAGGTTCCAAATTTTGTTTCCTGTATCTTTAACTGATTTAAATTTTAAAATTTTAAAAATTAATTATTAGAAGTTAAAATTTAAAAAATATTGCTGACAGAGTGATATTTTCCTGCCTCCAAATCTCCAAGCAATCCCTCCACCTGTTACTTTTGGTCTGCAGATTTTCATACTTTTTCTACATAAATGCAGAAATATACACATTTCAGCAACAAAATACCATTTTTTCAAGTGTGCAAAGGCCTATGTGACATTCAGACCTTTGACATTTGAACTTATGAGCTCATGATCATGTAGTTTATCTTTTGTGACCCGGCACCACAAAACCACCAAAAAGTCGCAACTCGTGATTTTGTGTAAACAGCTGAAATGGAAATTTGGGTTGGAAAATTTTATTTTGGGATTTTTGGTTTTTCTGAAAGATCGTCCTTTCTGTACCTTACATCAAAATCTGGAATCTTAAAACACAGTACAAGATAAATTTTTAACATTTTTTCTAGACCAGTTTTTTTTCGCACAACTTCGGTTTCTTCCTAATTCTTCGTCTTCCCGTATGATCTTTTTTTAATCGGTACCGCTCACCCTCGTAAAATCGCTGCAATCTCACGGGCCTTAAATTACCTTTTCCCTAATAATTTTTATACTGATAGAAAGAATAAACTCTCAGCAATCTCATCATAAAGATATTACAGTTCACCTATAGTCGCGAAAGCAAATTACAGAGCAGTTTTAATTTCGAAGTTTCGATGACGAAACAGAGTCTGAAAAGGGACGAACGATCAAGTTTATTCATGTGAGCAAGGAAACAGTATGTAAGTTCTGTGTAAAACAAACTGCATAGTTTAATCAATGTGAACAAAAAAAAAGAGTAGATCCTATTCAAGTCAATTATAGGTTAAATTACAAGTTCAATGTATAATAACAGAAGGACTACACAGGTAACAAACAAGTATTATTTAACAGGGAACAAAGAAAGACACAAAAAGGAGTGAATAGGCATTGTCTAGTGCAGGTGTCAGGCCACCGAGGTGCGCTTAATCTCCCATTAGAACACTCTCATTTGCGTCATAATAACTTTCGAACAACTAAAGTTCACAATTTGAAGTCTTGGTAATGGAATGAATAAACTATGTTTAACACTCCTACCAAATATCAGCCTAATCCGACAATTCATTCATAGTGGGTGCTATGGCCTTTTTATTCACTCTCCATTGATTTTCTCTCTTGTTTTCTTACTCCGCACGCTTGAATATGCCTCAACTTTAGAGCTCATTTCCTCCCTATTTAATACCAGCAAACCTCGCTTACAAGCTGTTTTCATTCGCTGAATTGAAAGGGTTAGAAAGTTTCAATTATAATGAGTCATATATCATTTTAAAGCTGAGACTTTGTTCTATCCAAATATGATAAAATCAGAAAAATTATTTTTTTGCAACTTTTTGGTGGTTTTGTGGTGCCGGGTCACATTTTATATTGACAGATACGTGTAGGTCTGACTGATACCAATTTACTTAGTTTTTTCTTAAATAGTTCTTCTGCAGAAATGCATTTGAAGTACATATTTTTGCACTCAATATGTTATTTCCATTGACCTTGTAATGGCTCATTTAACATTCAACCTTTGACCTTTGACCTCAATATCCTCCTGGTCATCATTCTACATTGACACATAGGTGTACTTCATATTTTTTTCTTTCAGTCGCGTTATTGGTTGTTGAATTTGTGGACGAATAAGATTTAACTCAAAATCGTGACCCTATGACTTTTGACCTTTGACCTCATGATACAAAAATCTCTGAAATGTATCGTGCGGTGGTCATGCATACTTATGCAATTAACATCTGAATAAGATTTTTCAAATGGTTCTCAAGTTACTAATGATTTAATGATCCAAGAGAGGGGATATGGCGGCCATTTTTCAAAATGGCCGCCACGACTGACCTTTGACCTTCTTCAGGTGGCTCCCCTTCTTAAAATGTTTCTTATGTCATGGTCTACATGTGTGCCAAATTTCATGCTTGTAGGTAAAAGAGCACAATTGACCCCAAATTTTGCTGTTATCTTCCTAACTACATGGAGGTCACACCAGCTCAATTCATCTTGCTGTATTGCTTCAAATCCAAGCTGAAAGAGATACTCAGCTAGCCCTGTTGCCTCTTCCGTGTCTTGACCACAAATGACCGCAGCGGCTTCGCGCACTCGCTCATATAGATCCGCATCTGCTCCGCGCTTTCATGAAACATTATGCGTGGATTCCGCTTGCAATCGCGAAGCTGCCCGCACCGCGGAGGCTTTCAGGAGCGTTTGCGGAAGAGGTGGAAGTGTTAAAGAAAGGCGGGATGTCCTGACGATGTGCGCACGACAATGTAGACAAGTTGCCAAAGGTGTCTGGAAGTTCATTTCTCCGTCAAAATTTTGGTTTCGACCAACATTTGGACGCGGAAATTTTGCCCTCTCCCGAAAGTGCTGAAACGCCGGGAAGTGTTTAGGAATGATAAAGACAGTGAACGGAATCTTTCAAGAATATGCAGATAGGTTGCTGAATGAATGCGGATTTAATAATTTTGCATTCCGCGTCTTGTCCGCGCCCTAGTGGAAGCCAAGTTGGAAGGAAATCTCATTTTAAAAGCGCATTAAAGTAATATTGCAATATATATCTAACATTGATTATGCGTCATTTTCATTTTTTTTTTCTTATATTTTCCTTCAAGGGGTACAACTTTGGTCAAGTTTTGTAAAACCTGAGTAATATACGAGATTTACAGACTTACACTGAATGACCCCCTCCCCCACTCTCTCTCTCTCTCTCTCTCTCTCTCTCACTCCCTCTCTCCCTCTCTTTGTTATTTAAATATTTCCACTGTGGCCTTTTGACATTTTTTTTCGTTGTAATTATTACCTACATTGTTGTGTTGGTAGAAAATGAGATGGAGTAGCACATAAGTGTACCTGCCTCGATCTACACACTCCCATTCAAGACCATTCAATGCCATTATTATTATTTTTTTTTTCTTTTTTTTTAAGCGATGGTTCATAACTTGCTTCTATTCATACTTCGTCCTGTCTCCAGATTGAAGAAGTTCGTAACACTATTGACAAGCAGATGGATAAAGCTCCTTTCATGAATGAAACGGTCCCCACAAGATGGGTTCTGTTTGAGCGTCGCATTCATGAACTTACAGCTGAAAAGAAATACTACCTTACACACTCTGAGGTAAGCTTGTCCCGTATAAGAAAACGTTATATAACTTCAGAATCATTTTGTATACAAATTTCTACTGTTTCCTCCCAGTGATTCAGATAGTACGCTTGATCTGTACTAAAAAAACACAAGTCTGAGAAAAAAAAATTGAAACAGCGGTATTCAAACAAATCATCTAATTCTTTCTGGACAACGACTCAACCAACGCGCTATTCTCATGATTCTGGTTAACGGCTAACTCACAATGAAATGGAATCAATTACCCAAGATTTCTTTTTCCCCCCTTACTTCTTAATATTCAACGGTCCGCCGTAGACAATAGTTAGGAATTGAAAGAACCTTTAATGGGAACATTTTAAGTTGTAAACATTTTTCAAGGCTTTATTCCTTGTATTTAAGATATGTAATGATCTGTTTTATTTTTTAATCTGAAGAAGAAACAACATAGAACCAGCTAGGTAAGAGGTGATGAAAAAAAAAATTGCAGGAAGAAAGGATCTTCTTCCAGCTTGGTAAACTCCAGCCTCTTTGTATCAACGCCTGTTTCTCTTCTTTCCGTGTTCTTTCTTTCTGCAGCTAATCTTGCTTTCCTTTTTTATCTCTTCTCTTCTTTTTCATTTTTCTTCTTACTTCAGCTAACCTTGTTTCCTTTTTTTTTCTTCTTCTCTTCCTTTTCTCCCCCTTTCTTTTCTTCTCTCTCCTCTCCAATTCTCTCACTTTTTTTCATTTTCTTTTTCAGTTCTTTTTTTACGTTTCTTTTGCCTTCTCCTTTTCGCTTTTTTTGTTTGTTTGTTGTTGTTTTCTTTCTCTCTCACTCTGTTTCTCTCTCTTTCTATGCGTCTATTCCCCTTTTAATCTCTACGTTTTCTCAATCTTTCTCTCTCTATCTCTACTTTTTCTCTCTTCTCTCTCCCTTTCTTTACCACTTTTCTTCTTCATTTTCCTTTTTTTATTCTTCATTCTTTCTCTTCCCCGCTCTTTTCTTTCTCTCCTTTACCCTCTCTTCACTTTTCTTACTCTCTTTCTCTTTCCCCTCTTTACTCTCTCCCTTCATTCTTTTTTTTTTTTTTTTTTTTTTTTTTTTGGGGGGGGGGGGTCGTTTTTGTTATTCTTCTCCCTGTACCTATACTTTCTTCATTTGTTGTTCTACCCTCCCTTTCATCCCCCCCCCCCCTCTTTCTCTCTCTCTCTCACCTCTCTCCTTGACTCTTCTGCTCTGCCTCAGAGTTACTAGTGAAGTGACTCTAGTAAAGATACTTCAATTTTACATGTTGCTAGAGTTGATTCGAAGAAGGATAAAGCTAGCTTTGATTTTTGTGGTCCAAAACTGTGGAATAGTTTGCCAGCACATTTACGGTCGTGTACATCTACAGAATCTTTTAAGCGGAATCTAAAGACATATCTGTTTGTATTGTAGTTAAGTAATCTTGGAGAGCTGTATGTAAAGCGCACAGAGCAGTTTTAATTGATTATGCGCTATATAAGTCACAGTTTAGTGTTATTATTATTATTATTATTATTATTACGCGTGTTGTATCGACAACGACGCGTCTTGTACTGCATTTTCAGTTAATCTGTTTATTCTGATAACTGATTGTTCAGAAGAAGTCTTATAGGCGAAATATCGAGAAAAACAAACATGTGTTAAACGGCGCATTTATATTCAGTTTATAAAAAGATAAATATATATGTTGATGTATATATATATATATTGGATAACTAAAGCTAAAGGAACTAAGAACCAGGAATGCCGCTTTAGAATTGCATATAAAGCGCTCGATAAATCAAGCTGCAATTTTATTAAATCTGTGAATACAAAATAGAAATAAAGGGATTATAAATACATGTACAACGTTTGCACAAATAAATGATGACTTTGATTTCATATCCAAGTATTGTTACTTTCATATGTAGAAGAACGAACAATGAAATTAAAGTCTCTCACCTTTATAAGAATGATTAACATAGAAATGAAGCCTCATTTTCCATAGAAAAGTCTTTAAGCAAGACTAGAAGAATAATTTGTATGTACTTCAATTAAACTATCACTGAATCAAAACTACTCAGTGAATTAATTCAAAGAATTCGACTTTCAACATGCATTCGCCTTGAATGAGTAAGTCCAAACCTTTTGGCAGATCATGCCCTTTTACTCCAAAAGACAAATTAAAACCACAAATGCTTCATCCTACTTAATTGTTCTTATTTAGGATAGCCAAGTGTTAACCTAGAACATTATCATAACATAATTAAATTCATGTTTATCAATCTTTAGTTAAATCCTCTACGAATACAGACATGGAAGTCAAGAAATAAATATTGCATCTGTCTTGAAAAAGACTAATCAGATAAGACCTGCCTAGCCTAGCATAAATTATATAAAGCAACAAGAAATTATATTGTATATTGGCGTAAATATTCACAATTGAATGACATGCGCCGTTAAAACCAATCCACAACAACAACAACAACAACAACAACTATTCAGCGGACCCAGGTTCGAGACTGAGTCACGTCTTTCGGATGGTGACGTTAAAGGTCGGTCATCAGACGTAAATAATCATAGCTGATTGATAACGTCTGTAAAAACCCAAATACACACACACACACACACACACACACACACTATACGCAAAGTACCTGTAGATAACTAATTACGAGCATGTAAGCGTCATATAGAAAATTAACTAACATGTGGCATTTAGATTCAGATTCAGATTCAGATTCAGATTTAATTTATTGTCATGTTATTAAAAAATAACATAAAAATTGCTTTCAGACTCTTGATACAGAAATACAGAAAATAATGTGCAGAATATAACAGAATAACAACAATGTGTCACACGTCAAATCGCAAAACAAATAAATACACTGTACATAGACATAGCTATGGATATAGATATAGATACTGTACGACCTTTTTCCCAGCCCACATAATTAAAAACATGCATGTTTAAGAGATCCACATATATACTTCTGGACGGCATAAATATTGCTGGTTAAATTAGTTTCCCTTTGTCTTAGTTTAAAAGAATCCAGTAAAATAACTTGGTTGTGAAACTGGTATTATGATATGTATAAATAAATCAAACTCATAAATTTAAAATACAGATAATGGGTATAATCCCCCCCCCCCCCCAAGACTTCGTGAACAAATATCCAATGCTCTAAAATTATCTCATCAAACCTGTCGACAAGATCTACTAAATAGAGCGACCCCATGCGTGCCGCACGGGACACCGGGGCACCACAGACATCCCCTGACAAAAGAAAATGAAAATGCAAGTATGGCCAATGGCGGCCCCCGAGCACCCAAGCATCATGTTTAAAAGATCCACATATACTTCTGGACGGCATGAATATTACTGATTAAATTAGTTTCCTTCGTCTTGGTTTAAAAGAGTCCAGTAAAATAACTTGGTTGTGAAACTGGTATTATGATATGTATAAATAAATCACACTCATAAATCAAAATGCAGATAATGGGTAAACTTTCAATAATAATCCCCCGCCCCCCCCCCCCCCAATCTAAATACTTCATGAACAAATATCCAATGCTCTAAAATTATCTCATGAACCCGTCAAAAAGAAGCGACCCCATGCGTGCCGCACGGGACACCCGGGCACTACAAACATCCCCTGACAAAAGGAAAATGCAATGCAAGTATGACCAATGGCGGCCCTCGAGCACTCGAGCACGTTTAAGAGATCCACATATACTTCTGGACGGCATGAATATTGCTGATTAAATTAGTTTCCCTTCGTCTTAGTTTAAAAGAATCCAGTAAAATAACTAAAATAACTTGGTTGTGAAACTGGTATTATATGTATAAATAAATCAAACTCATAAATGCAAAATACAGATAATGGGTATAATCCCCCCCCCCCAAGACTTCGTGAACAAATATCCAATGCTCTAAAATTATCTCATGAACCCGTCAACAAGAAGCGACCCCATGCGTGCCGCACGGGACACCCGGGCACTACAAACATCCCCTGACAAAAGGAAAATGCAATGCAAGTATGACCAATGGCGGCCCTCGAGCACTCGAGCACCATGTTTAAGAGATCCACATATACTTCTGGACGGCATGAATATTGCTGATTAAATTAGTTTCCCTTCGTCTTAGTTTAAAAGAATCCAGTAAAATAACTAAAATAACTTGGTTGTGAAACTGGTATTATATGTATAAATAAATCAAACTCATAAATTCAAAATGCAGATAATGGGTAAGCTTTCGATAATAATCCCCCCCCCCCCCCAATCTAAAGACTTCATGAACAAATATCCAATGCTCTAAAATTATCTCATCAAACCTGTCAACAAGATCTACTATATAGAGCGACCCCATGCGTGCCGCACGGAACACCCGGGCACCCCAAACATCCCCTGACAAAAAGAAAATGCAATGCGAGCATGACCAATGGCGGCCCCCGAGCACCGCCAGAGGACGGTCGGAAACAGAACGCAAGCTGACCGACAAGCCACCCCGCACTAGCACAGACGGCAAGCGGCCATACGTCGCACAGAACACAAAAATAAGTCTGCTCGACACACGACCACCCCCATCAGCACCAGCACAGGACGACCCATCAGCCAGCCCACACGCCATCTCCAACCGCCCCCAGCAACACCCGAGGGCCCCACCTTCCACACCCACGCCACACCCCTTCCTGGCAAAGGATGCAAGAGGCAAGACTAGCCATATTAGAAACCGACTCAAGCTATCTAAAAAATCCCCAAGAAAAGTCAAATGTGTGACCTTGAATTAATCTTCATGTCAAAAAAGGCTACTACCCTGTACATAGCCATGACATGTATATATCAAGTAAGTTAAAGACGGCTAAAAGCCTATATTAAACGAACCGCATCATCTTTGTGCTTGACATTTTTAGCATTGAAATTAGCACAAAACAAATCCAAAACTGTAGTTCCCTTTGATTTGTACTGGAACCAATATTAAGTCACAACACTATTCTATCAACACCCTGTTTATACGTTTCATAGTAAATAAGAATAAAAATCAAAATATCACCAAGACAACATCTTGTTAATCACATGTGAGATTAAATCTCCAACTAGTTCTTCGTTTACATCATAAACTCAAAACTCCATTCAATTAGAAACATTTCCATTCTATAAGCCAACTTTAGTTTGTGTGACTTTCTCACTTCAAATATCACCTAATGAGCCCTAGTTTAAAGGGAAATCCAACCTTTATAGCAAGTTGCTTTGAAAGAAAGAGGAAAAATCAGAGAAGCAGATTGGTGAAAGTTTGAACGAAATCGGACAAGCAATAAGAAAGTTATGGATTTTTGAAAGTTGTAATCACTATGCATATGGGAATTTCAAATTGGCCGAATAGGTAATGTCACTGTGATGTAGCTGTGGACAACTCCCCCATTCACTCTAACACACAAAATGACTAAAATGTCACTTTTTTCCAAAATGCATTACTCAGTAGGATCTTTTCGTTCATGAGGACCTATAACAATATGCTATCTCCAATATATTTTGAGTACTGCCCTGAGGGTAAAAGCGCCTCGAAGAAAACCGCAAATTAATGATATTTTTGTGCACGACAAATGGGAGAGTTGTCCACAAAAATGTCACAATTGACTCACCAAATTGCCAATTTGAGATTCGCATAGATGTAGTGATCTCATTTTTCAAACATCCATAACTTTCTTAGTCCTTGTCCGATTTCTTTCAAACTTTCGCCATCCTGCTTTTCTTATTTTTCTGCTTTCACACAAATCATCTTATTATCAAGGTTGGATTGCCCTTTAAATACTTATCAAACCACTTGAAAATATCATCATAAAATGCATTAATCTTTATAATAGAGTGATATTTCGCATTGCGTATTTGAGTTACTCATTATCCATTTCAACTTGACGTTCTGTCATAAACGTATCACTACACAGTTTTGTGCTTAGCGATTTATACATCGTACTTCGTACGCATTGATTACGTAATTTCATCTTTTCTCATAAACCTGACCGAAATACATTTATAATTCAACACATAGGGAAAATATGAAATTTCATTGTAAACTTACTTCTGTGGCGGCAATTCCTGGCAAAACAGTTTCGACATAATGAGACTTTCGTCTCCTAAGCGTCCTTCCCAAACGAAAGAAACATGGCATCTGCAAACACGTCACCCAGAATCAAAATTAGCATGAATTCAATACGCTCTATGTTATCTATGTATATTCCACTGGATTGTGTATTAGGGAGACACGAAACAATTAGGTTTATTCCGTCCTAATAGGGACTGGAGTATTAGGGAGACACCATGGACAAAGAGGGAGACAAACAAGTGTCTCGGTAATGTCGATATAGTGGAATATATATATATATATATATATATATATATATGAAGAGAGAATGATGACACAGAAGGAAACATCTTTTCAATTTCACTTACTCCTGTTGATTTATGTTGCCAGCTTTGTGATAATTGCAATGTCGTCCTACGACATTGCCTTGTTTTCGTTCACTTTCTGCATCAAAAAAAAAAATTCTTTTTCTTCTTCTTCTTCTTCCACCCAATTCCTATTTGTTTTGCACGTAGTGCTTGTCGTCACTGTTTAGGTACTTTCCTGATGTCCATTTCCTTTCAAATTTCATATGCATGTTCCTTGCCATTTCATCTTGATCACTGAACTCTTCATTTTTCGAAATCCCTCATGCATGACCATCCAGGCGCCATTTTGTCCATTTTCAAGCCATTTTCATGCCATTTTCATGCCATTCGTTCTCCTGGCCTATCTCCACTATCCTACATCCTACAGACTTCTAACAAATTCCTCTAGATCGTCCAAGAGTTGCTCTTTACATAACCATAAAAATATTATACAAAAAATTCCATCTTCATACTCTAAATTTAAGTCCGAAATCGGCCATGTGGAAAAACGCTAAATTTCTTGAAATATTCACTTCTGAAAATGAAAAAATGCCATAACTTCCTCATATCAATTCATTTTTGTCTCAAATTTAGACTGTGGCTTTATCTTGTCATTGCACACATTCCTGCTAAATTTCATGCTTCAATGATTCCCCATAATATAATTAGCGCCCTCTAAAGTTTCAAAAATGGCTATTTTCTTGTGGCCGTATCTCCCTCATGCTTGGATAAACCCGTATCCTTTTTTGGATTTAGATACTTCAAGATATGCCCTTTTCAGGCAAACAAAAAAAAATATACCTTATCACTGACCGACTTTGCGAAAATTGCTCGTCAAAATCACGATATTTACGGAAATGCCGAAACCACTTCAACTTGCTCTAATTTTGCGAACCTTTAACTTACGTCTTTGAAATTTGGTGGGTATGTGTATTTATGTATTTGACAACTGTCAGCCAAATTTTATAAAAACCGATGACGTCATCGCAAAGTTATTGCGGAAAAACCTCAATTTACCCTGCATTACATATTATTGAATAATATGGTTATTTTAAATGGCGCCCTAACGGCAGTCGGCTCAAAATGACCGCAATGAAATTCCCTTCTCGGGGATACCAAACACGGTATATGGTCTCACAGAACATTTTCAGTAAATCGCGATTTAAGTCAGGTCATAATACGGATCCTGCAGAGTTTCCGCCTATGCATTACACGTATTGTCTATGGGGCAAATCGGGATCCCAACTTTGGCCCCCTGAACGATCTTTATTTTTCTTGAAATTTGGCAGGCACATTCTTTGAGGCAAAATGAAGAGAATCTCGAAGCCGAATTTTTAAAATCGGTCAAGCGTGATATTTTAGACGCCATTTTGTTCTTCAAATTATCATGCATCACACGCTTCGATAGGATTATCATAAAAATATGAAAGTGGTCCCAAAATGACGGCCATGAAATGCTCTTTCGTATGATACCAAATAAGGCACATAAAAAACAAAAAACAGCCCAGTTATTAGCAAATAAAGCCATTTCAGTACATGCCATTTAACGACATTTTCTTCAATACAATTCTACGCAAAGCCGATGTGGCCTGGTATACTCTGCGTCACATATAGTGTGGAAGCCACGTGGCCAGAGGCTATGGAAAGGCATTTTATCCTTCTACCTTTCCCTATGTTATTCTTTGTAATCTTGTCTTTCTATGTTTTACCCTACTGTCATTGTTCTATAATCTTTGATTTCTTCCTTTCCTTATTTTAAATACCGCACAACCCCAAAGTGCCGTGCGTAGTTTACTATGCTTCATTGTTTCGAGGCCATGTGGACTGGAGCGTGTGGAAAGCCATTTGGGTTAGGGCGTGCGCCATCATCATCGTCATCACCATCATTATCATCATCATCATCATCACCATCATCATCACCATTATCTTTATCACAATCATCATTATATCATCGTCATTACCATTTTCATCATCATTATATCATCAATATCATCATCACCATCATCATCACCATTATCATCATCACCATCATCATCATCATTTTATCATCATTATCATCGTTATCATCATCACCATGATTATATCATCATCATCATATCATCACCATCATCATCACCATTATCATCATCACCATCATCATCATCATTTTATCATTATCGATCTTTATCATCATCACCATTATTATATCATCACAATCATCATCAACACCATCATCATCATCATCAACACCACCATTACCATCATCACCATCATCCTCATTGTCATCACCATTATCATCATTCTTTGTTTTTTTGTTCTTTTTCCTTGTTTTCATTTTTCTATCATCTCCTAATTTAACAGTATGCATTATTTTCTCCCATCTTATCTGATTTCATGTTTCAACATGCATAACTTTATATTTCACATGTCAACTTTTCAAAAAAAATAAAAGATACGGACGACATTGCATGCACATCGTTCCGATACGATTACAGTTCTAGTTCTGTTCTGTTGTCTTTAGTTTTGTTAAGTTGCTTATTATTATCATTTGTTTCATTCTGTTTGATCTAGCCGATAAACTTGAAGAAGGCCAGGAGCCGAAAGCTTGTAAATACACCGAGTGACCTGCTTCATTCTATTCCATCATTCTCTCTTCACATATCTAAATTTAACATGGTTCAACCGAACGGTACACACACCCACAACTCTCTCGCTATATATGTATATATATATATATATTTATATATATATATATATATATATATATATTTATATATATATATATATATATATATATATATATATATAATTTATATAAACCGAATATAAATGCCTTATAATGCCTTATAATGCATTACTGGCCAATTGAAGTTTATTTTACAAGTTTTTGGAACAACTACGTCCCTTCTTCAGGGAAACGGATTACAACAAAAATGACTTACAGTTTTGACAATAACCAAATTGTTAGATTTGTTAGAACCAGATTTTATGCACGTTGTATCATATATGTGAGCTGTATGATGGAAATTATGCACAAAGATATTGATTTATGATGTGATATATTTTAAAACAGGACAGGAAGGTCCCGGGGTGTAACCCAACCCCAGTTCCCCTTCCTGCCCCCCCCCCCCCCATAACCCAAGACGACACCCCCCCCCCCCCCCCACCTTAGCATGTAAAAAGGTGTCTGGCCAAAATAGATATCAAAAAAGTGCCCCTCCTTCTTATGGACGTACCCCCTTTTTTCTTGTAGGTAGTGCCACTTTTCCTTTCTGAGAAGTGCCCTATTGCCATGTGTCAAATGTCCCTCTTCCTTTTGATAAGTCCCCTTATCACCTCTGTAAGTACCCCTTTCCTTTCTAAGTGCCCCTTTTGATTTTTTTTTATCAGTGCCTCTTTTCCATTTTTTGCTGTCTGTTTTCATGCTTGATGAATGCCCAATTTTAGGGGGAGTACCCCTGCAACCCTGAAAAGTGTCCTGTCATCATGTCTAACATTTGATAGTATTCAGTCTGAAAGCGCCACTTTTATTTTGACACTTGCCCCTTTTCTTTTCGAATAAGTATCTTAACTCAATTTTCCTTTTAAATGTCAGCCCCTTCTATCCAACACCCGACTGCAAAATAGTATGATGTATTTATATCTTGGACAATGCAAACATTTTAAAAAATAGTTTTTTGTCCAACATTCTTCGACATAAATCATGATTTTTTTTAAAAATCCATTGGCATGATTAGGTAAACAATTTCACCGAATACTCTTGGCATGTTAAATCAGGTCTTTCTGAAAATACTTGCTTGACTATTCCATCTTGCAACTCAGTATTTTATAATTCATGACAAACTACTTTAGACATCGACATTTGCAGAGTGGAGAGCAGTTTAAATTTGCACGGGTACATGTGCAAGTAGAGCAGTTTCCGCTGCATGAACACTTGATCAGTTCCTGGCACGCTTTGGAGACCTCCGGAATTGTCATCCATACTGGAATCCAAGATCCTCCATTCATGGTCCACCCATAGTTTTCTTGAGATGGTATCACTTGTTGAGATTGAGTACTTGTTGTCCAGATTCCTGCTTGATATGTGGCTCTTCGAATATGATGAAGGAGTGCATTCTGTGTGGGAGGCAGTTTTTCTAGTGTACGATTCATGTGACAGAAGAGATGCTTCCTTACATCATTGACATGACTCAGAGGACTAGATTTGTCATACAGGACTACAGTTAGTCTCTCCAATCATTTTTAAAAGCATAATACTTCTAGTTTACGGGAAACAGATGATTATTGTCATAGTGCACATAGTGTGGTCACAATAACCCTTTGTTTTAGGGTTTCGTTTTTTCTGGGACGCACTGTATAGTTACAATTTTCACATCTTAATAATTATGTTTATACTAATCTAAATATCTTGATATAAACTTATCATTCATGTATCAAAATAAAGCATACGTTAGTCCTCTTTAAGATGATATGCAATTGGAATCATACCATTCACTCATGAATGAGCATAGCCATTAAACAATAAATGATTCTCTAAAAGAAAATTGCAAAAATGGGACATCTGGCAATTCAATGTTGATGAGCATTCCATCTTCTAGAGTAAAATGAAAACAAGGGGAAAAAAAAAAAAGAAATCACTCATCTTGACCGTGCTTGTCAAAACCATGCAGTCCTGACACTACAGTTGACATCCAGAGCTCAATCTTTCCCATCGTTTCTCATTCTTTGTTTTGATTGTTGAGCAAAAATTCATTAGCATTTGGATGGTTACTTGCTCTGTTTTTGCAATTTTCTCTATCAGACCTTCTAACGGTTAAATGAATGTGCCCATCCAAGCGTGGAAGTTCAACACTTGATCTTAACTCATGTTGGTAGAGTAATAACTTTTTCTTTAATTTGATATATATTTCATTATAATTATTCTATTGACGGTTTATTTGAACAATTTTAACAATAAAATGTGTCCACTTTTTTTTTTTTTGATCAGTGTGTGTGTGTAGTGTGTGTGTATATATATATATATATATATATATATATATATATATATATATATATATATTGATTTTATTTATTGTCATGCTCAACTGAACAGGCATAAAATCGTTTTACGGTCTCACATTTGTATAAAGCATATAGTAGTACATCATAAACTAACATTTACAGATAACTTAAGAGCATAAATTAGGAGATAACGTATGCTGAGAGCCAGAAGGGCGCTACCTCATATCTTAACACCCCCTGGCTCCCAACGGACGATAAATGAATATAAAATATTTCATAACAATGTACATGACAACAAGCAGCGACATATACATAGAACAAAAGCACAGTCTAAGATTACAAGAACAAAATCGAAATCCAGAGTAAAAATTGCTTGGGTATAACAACACAGGTCACATAGTTCTTTTCCTTTTTTGAAAGCGGTTCAGATAGAAATGAATAAAAATATGACCAAAAATATGACATTCCTTAGATTAAGTTCTGGTTTACCCGTATAAATTGCACTGATTTTTTTTTTAATGGTAATAGTGATTTAATTGTTACCTTAAATGTTAAAATGTTGCATCTCCTAATCTGCCTAACTGCTTTGTAATAACAAACATTATTGCACCTAAACATGTCCTAGTACTTTGTGTGTAAAACACAGAAACTGTAATGTAAACATATTATATGCATAATAACAGCTGTAGGATGGAAGACAAAGAAAAAGAGAGACAAGAAGAGAGAGAGAGCGAAAAAATAGAGACAACAAGAGAGAGAGAATGCATACATATTTACATGTATTACAATCAACTGTCAATTGTTACAACCATCTCCTGAAACCTGATAGATTCAGATTTTACTCCCATGTTATTTCAATAAAAATACAAATTAATGAGAAATTATCGATAGATCCTCAACCTAACCCAAGACTACAGTCACCCCCTGTACTTCGAAGACAGAGAGAGAGAGGGAGAGCGACAAAGACAGAAAGAGGGTGAGAGAGAAAGAAAGAAAGAGAAAATAAGAGAAAGTAGATAGAAATACTCGGAGGTGCTGAAACTACACTAGGGTCTTTCATCTACAGAAATTGTAGTTGAATGCTTTCATTGCACTTGGGAGAAATGACCTCCCAAACCTGTCAGTCCTTATTCTAGGCAGTCTAATTCTTCCAGATCTTTTAAAGACCACTTCCTCATGCAGAGGGTGATTTGAATCTTTCACAATCACTTGCAACTTTGCCAGTAATGCCCTTTCTACCACATCTTCCAATTCTTTTACAGTGATACCAATTACTCTGCTGGCATGTTTCACTATCCTATTCTATTTTGCTTTATTCTTCCCACTGAGGCTGTTAAACCAGGCTAAACAGCAGAAACAAATTACTGACTGAATAACACTTTGGTAGAACAAGAACATCGTTTGACTTTTCACATGAAATGCTTTCAGTTTTTTTAGAAAGTAAATGCGCTGGTGTCCTTTACTTTGTATCACATTTGTGTTACTATCCCAGTTCAGTTTGTTGTCAATTACAATTCCTAGGTACTTACAATCAGCCACTTTTTGCATGGCTTTTTCATTTATGTACAAGGGCAGATAATTTGTTCCAGCATTTTTCCTGAAGTCAAAGATCATTTCATGAGTTTTCGTGGTATTTAGAACAAGTGAATTTTCTTTGCTCCAAGAGACAAACCTGTCAACTGTGTCTCTGTAAGCAACCTCATCGTTGTTGGAGATCAAGCCAATTATACAAGTATCATCTGCATACTTTACTACATGACAGGATGAAACATCTGAACATAAGAAATCACTAGTAAGCAAGGTAAACAGAACATGCGAAAGAACACATCCTTTCGGAGTACCTGTGCTGATTGATCTAAATTGGGATACAACATTTCCAAAACGTACTTGTTGCACCCTGTTTGTCATAAAATCCCTTAACCATTGACATAATTTGGGATTAACAACACTGTCTCATTTTGCCACTAAGGATTGGGGAACGATCGTATTAAATGCAGAAGAAAAGTCTACAAAGAGCACCCTAGCATATGTACCAACTTTCTCCAGATGTTTACAGACTGTGTGTAGCAGGTAACTTATGGTATTCTCGACACTCCTCTGAGGTTGGTAGGCAAACTGGTGGGATTTAAAAGCTCTTTTGTCTGTTCAACCGAAACATCTTTCTCAATTTTCTCAAAACATTTCATGACAATAGAAGTGAGGGCTACCGGCCTGTAATCATTAAGTACTTTAGGTTTTGGAATTTTGGGTACTGGGATAATTGTAGCCCATTTCTAGAGACTAGGAATACTTGAAGTGTTTAGTGACCACTGGAATAGTGCCTGAAACACATCAGCAAGCTGTTGAGAACATGTCTTCAGGATCTTTCCCGACACACCGTCTGGTCCTATTGCTTTATCAGCTCTGATTGATTCAAAGATTTGTTTGCCTTTTTCACCTTGAAAAATTATCCTTTCATCATTTGCTGGGGTACTCTCTTGTTGACATTGTAAGAGACTGTTATCACAATAACTGCAGTATATATATATATATATATATATATATATATATATATATATATACATATATATATCAACGAAAGTTAAGACAGGCTAGTCGGCCCGTGGGATTTTCGTTTTACCATGTTTACGGTTAATAAAGCCAGAGTGATACTAGTACTTTGTAGGCGCCTTGTGCATCCCTTTGGGATGGATATGTACGCAATACAAATGTGGCTGTTACTATTATTATTATTTTTATTATTATTATCATCATTATTATTATTATCATCATCATTATGATGATGATGATTTCCAGCAAGTTGTCAGTGATTTAATATTGGGCTGGATAATATTGGGCTGGTTTTTTTTTTTTTTTAACTCCCCAACTGCGTGATAAACAAGTTTGAATTACTTTGAGATAGTTTATCATGAATCTCTCAGTAGAACTGATATTTAAACAGATATCATACTCCATTTTATTGTGGAGATCCACTAGAGATTCGTTATAAAATTGTCGTGAAGGTCATCCAACTGGGATAGAAGATGTGAGATGACCACAAACGTGTTTTATCGTTGACATAATTACCTTCTAAATATAATGTTAGTGCCATTATTTAAGATTTGAAGTGGTCTTTATATGTATCTATCACATTATGAACAATAAATCATTGATTCAAATTAAATACTTCAATCTCTCCGCCTAGGTAATACAAGAACTCGAGAAGTTACAAATAAAGTGTGACGAAGCCGAGGCGGCCCTCGTGATGTTCCATCACCTTGGAAATATCGTATATTTCAGCGATATCGATTTTGTGATCCTTGATCCGCAATGGCTGAATGCTATCATGACCAAGATCATTGCAGTACTAGATGATCAACAGGTAATATTCACTTCACGTCAATGTTTGTGTTATAAATTCCTCAAAAACAAACTACCCCAAAATATAAATATACGTTTGATAAATGAGTAAAGCCATACAAGACAATTTTTTGTGTTACTTCTTTTCCAAAAACAGTCACATAAACAATGCACTTGAAAAAGTTATCTTTGGAGATTAGACTCTATAATGTCAGTCATTATGCTGATTATGCGGTGTTTGGATGTGCGTTACTGCTGAATATAGGGGAAAATATATGGCGTATGATCTTTCAACACAGACTTATAAACACAACAAGCAATGAACTTTAAGAAGGTTCGTACATTGAAGATGGATAAGTTTTCCGAAACGAAAAGTCACTCTTGCACACCCCAAAGAGCACAGATTGAAAATCATGGACGGAACTGACGTTATTGGGTCTTTTTATTTGATGTTTACCTGTACAGTGCAGAAAACAATTTTAAGTGTAGAATGTCGCGTAGAATTATGTGTAGGATCGATGGTGGATAGGACCATTTGAGCGTAAACTTGTATAAAGTTCTCTTTAGCAAAAAGAGAATCTACCTTTTTGAAACTGTTCAACTAAGGTATCATTCAACAAAACCTGTTTGTATAAAAAGTGTCAATGGAGAAGATGTCGAAAAGGAAGTTTAAAAATGATTTATTTGTGGTAGACATACCTTTTTAAAACTTGTTGGCACAATGAATCAGGATTATATTCAAGTCTCGAGAAAAAGTCTCATAAATAATATTTAAAAAAATTCTCTCTCTCTCTGTGCCTATTCCAAGAGAATTTATTATTATATTTTATTTACATTAAATACATATTTACAAATATATTAAGGATACAGACAATTCTTTCAAAACTACAATAATCATACATTCTGATAAAACTACAGCATATCGATTACTTTCTTGAACTCTTTGACATTGAATTGTATAATTCGTCTGTACTTCAAAACAATATTATAACAATAATAGAAATGACAGTAAAAATAATGATGATAATGATAATAATAATAGTAATGATAATAATAATAATAATAATAATAATAATAATAATAATAATAACAGCAATAATAATACTACTACTAATAATAGTAATTATAACCATATTGTAATGAAATATAAAATAAACACAAAAATATTTTTTCTTCAGCGGGTCAAAGCTCCTAAGGAATGGAGGGAACTAGAAGAGAAAGGGATTTTAACAGAGAAATTGATCAACCATGTCTGGAAAGAGTATGGAGCCCAGAAAAAAGCCTTGTTGAGCGTCATGGAAAAATTTGATTTGATCTGTGAAATCAATCAGGTAAACTTCGTTAACGTTATTTTATCTTATCTTAATAAAGAGAGTTTTCGCTTTTCTATTTTCTTTGAAATCTATTTTATTTTATTTAATAATATACATTCAAGTCACTTGAATCACTTGAGAAAGACGTTGGGAAACTTGTTAAATTTGTGAGCTAAATAAAAATACTGTTGGATTACAAATATATAACTGCACCAATCGCGATGCCATGTCTCTGTGGTTCGCTACATGAAAATTGAGAGCAGGCAGGGCAAGACCGCCGTTGTCGTTGGCACCATCACCGACGATGTGCGCATCCACAAGCTGCACAAGCTGAAGATTTGTGCCCTGAGGGTGACAGCCCGTGCTATGGCCAGGATATTCAAGGCTGGCGGAGAGATCAACACCTTCGACCAGCTCGCTCTGCAGTCCCTCAAGGGACAGAACACAGTCCTCATGCAAGGATGCCGAACCCCCCGCAAGGTGTACAGACATTTCAGAAGGGCCCAAGGAACACCAAGCGCTCACACTGCACCATAGGTACGCTCCGTTGGCCGCAAGCTCGAGACAGCCCGAGGTCGCCGCAACCGATGTGGATATATATATATATATATATATATATATATATATATCGGATTTTATTGAGCTAAAAACTATCAAAAACAAGCACAAACGGTCCGAAGGCCGATATTGTCTTGAGTACAAATTAAAATTGTATACATGTACCAATAAAGATAACATGGTAAATATAATAAAAATAATGAATTACAGTAAATGAAATAGCTATAACATGTAACAATACGTTAAGTTACTCCCAAGTTGTAAATTGTTTAGGGGAAGAGAAACAGCAGAAGGAGGAGGAAAAAAGGAGAGAAGGAGAAAGAGAAAGAAAGGGAGGAGAAGAGGACACAAGCTAGGAAGTAGGGGAGTTACTATCAAGTAATTAAAAAGAAAAAAGGATAAATACAAGTATAAGTATAAAGTGCTTACTATATAAAGAAATCATTGGAACATACTGAGGTTTCATGCAGAAATGTGGCACCTTACATATACACACAGGGTGTTCTTACTGTCACAACTATTACTACCTGCTTGTGCCATAAAAGAATTTTGAATTTTGAATTTACGGCAAGGTAGTAGGCATAAATGTCACTATTCTTCAACTGAAGAAATAAAACCAGAATACCCATGGTTGCCTGCAAAAACCGCTAGTGTCATCTCCATAATTCTATATTTCTGTCCATAGCTTGAATAAACAAGATCAAAGACATTGGGGAAAATAATACATGTTTATATATATATATATATATATATATATACATTTCCTCTATTCGCAATGACATACATACCGTCTTAAAACCCTTTATATTCCTTTCAGTTTTTGGTAGCATATGAAGGAGGATTAAATAAAGTGCAATTTCCATATATATACTCCAAGTCTACCAGCACAGCACAATTCATAATAACTGAAAGGGAAAAAATAGTATTTTTCCTTTTTCAGACACATTTTATATGTACAAAAATAAAGAAATAAAAAGAAGAGGCACATGTCCGCACCATTCTGGTCAAAAATTTGTCGGTTTTGAGGTGTGTCTGAGGTATTTATAAAACAACAGTCAGGTTATTATTGAGATTATTGTTTTTTAACGACCAGCTGCCTCTAACGGATTACCCCCCCCCCCCTCCCCCCCTCCCCTCCCCCTCCCTCCCCCTGTTTGAAGAGGCAAGATTCCACTTACCACTTTTATATAAACAAATTTATGTTGGTTTCGGTATGTGTCTTTACAGGAATCAAAAACCGACTCTCAAGAAATATCACCAAAGCAGAAGAAGAAGGGAAGGGGGAAAAAGAGAAAAAGAGTTGACCCTGCAACCAGTGAACGATGCTATTTTGTCCCATGCCGTGTGGAAACAGGTCTCCATGACCGAGAGAAGAAGGACGCTCACAGCAAATTCACCTTTCTTATAGATTTCAAGGGCTTTGTTCCAGGTATGTCGATTTCCAAATATTAGCGATATTAAAATAAAAATGTAAATCGAAAATAACTTTCAGTTGTGGCATAAAATTTAGTCATTGAAAATCATTATCTGCTATCGAGCTGTAATAACCGGTATGTCCTATGCTCATGGTACGTACTATAATGAATAGGCACAAGAATTAGGAGACTGTAATTATTTAAGCTCATAAGTCTCATCAGCGCAGATATCTTTCATTGCCCTTTGCCCGTTTATCACATTACGTAGAATATATATATATATATATATTCCTTTGACTGTCATGACTTAGTAGTCTGGTAGTAGGATTTCGCGTTGTAAATTTCTTGCAATTTAAACCGAATCGTATTCTTTGTGATTCTCAGAAGTCAAAGTTACAAACATAACGTAATAGTATATACTATAGGGGCGGATCCAGGGGGGGGGGGGGCGAATCGGCCGCTCCCCCTCCCTTTTTTGAAACCCAACTGGCATGCCTTAAGTACACAATAACAAAAAATGCCTCCTTAATTGTGTACTTTTCCGGCTCCCGCCCCCTCTTTTTTTACAAAATCCTGGATCCGCCCCTGTAGTAATTCTAAGATGAGGAAGAGTTCCTACTGAACTTTTGCTCATATTTTTTTCTTTGTAAATACTTTTCCTTTGGGGGGAGGGGATGTCCCCAATCTCAAGCAGTATAATTTGTAATTTTGTATTCCTAAATATATCTAATTTTTTTTTAGTAGATGACCAGACGAAGATTTAATGATCGAAGTGATGGCCTTAATCCATAACCTATGATTAATGTTTGGAAGATGTTAACGCCCATTAGTCTGAAGTTGTTCAATGTGTGTGCAGCATAAGAACTGAACTATTATTAAAATGAGAAATATATTTCCAACTTGAATTTTAAGCAATGCCTTGTTTCAATGATTTTATCGAGTGTAATTTGTTGTATACATTCAGGACGAATGTTATGTTATATAGAGAAATTGAATAAAGATTACTGAAAAACAAAAAAATAACACTCTGGCAATTGCTAGTTGTGAATAAATTTTATTTAAAAAAAATATATTTTATCAAAAAAAGAAATACATATACACACCCGTACATATATGAATAAATAAATAAATAAATAAATAAATATATATATATATATATATATATATGTATATATATATATATATATACACACACACACCCGTACATATATGAATAAATAAATGAATGAATATATAAATATATATATATATATATATATATATATATATATATATATATATATATTCATTCATTTATTTATTCATATATGTACGGGTGTGTGTGTGTATATATATATATATATATATAATTGTAAGGATTTGGCTAAAACACAACATGACGGGCCGTCTTGGTTGGATAAATTAAATAGATGAAATGAGCCAAGACTCGGGACGTAGCTGAATACCACGGATTTATTGATGTCGTCAAGCTTTCGGCATTATGCCTTCTTCAGGAGCTATACAACGAAAAGTAACGAAAAGGGAACAAAATGATACTACTACTACATGCATAAAAGAAAAAGTAATGAGCTATACAATTCTGCTGACAATAACTAATATCCGATATGAATAATATATAGATATATATATATAAATTGATAGAGTGATAATCAAAGTAAAGTTTAATATAATTAAAATCATTACCTGTTAGGTTTTGTGGTTATGCTATGGACAGTGCTTTCTTGTGTGATGGATCACGTGACGTGATCAACCGCAAAAGCAAGTTAACTGATGCGTCTCATTGTGGCGCCACCTTCATTCATGACAACCCATGTACACGAGTAGAGTCAGTGCAAAGAGGTACTTGTAGTTATAGTTCTCGAATAAAATGAAAATGGTAAAGTATGTAAGTGTAGATGTATAGCAATGTGAATGTTGCATACATTGCAAACATTGCTTTATATAAAGTTTTTGACATAGTTACTTCTGAGTTCCCTCCGTGAATCATTTCAGATTCTAAATACCCGTTATTACGTGATGAGCCTTTATTGTGTACTAAACCTATGATTATGTACCAAACCTATAGGTCTACATTTACATACTTTACCATTTTCATTTTATTCGAGTACTATAACTACAAGTACCTCTTTGCACTGACTCTACTCGTGTACATGGGTTGTCATGAATGAAGGTGGCGCCACAATGACACGCATCAGTTTACTTGCTTTTGCAGTGGATCACGTCACGTGATCCATCACACAAGCAAGCACTGTCCATAGCATAACCACAAACAACCTAACAGGTAATGATTTTAATTATATTAAACTTTACTTTGATTATCACTCTATCAATTTATATATATATCTATATATTATTCATATCGGATATTAGTTATTGTCAGCAGAATTGTATAGCTCATTACTTTTTCTTTTATGCATGTAGTAGTAGTATCATTTTGTTCCTATTTCGTTACTTTTCGTTGTATAGCTCCTGAAGAAGGCATAATGCAGAAAGCTTGACGACCATCCATAAATCCGTGGTATTCAGCTACGTCCTGAGTCTTGGCTCATATATATATATATATATATATATATATATATATATATATGAGCCAAGACTCAGGACGTAGCTGAATATATATATTCTTTATGTGACGTTAAGGCGAATCCTTTTGTTCGCCTTAACGTCGAATTTCTATTGTGACGGAATAAACCGCATTGTCAGTGATCCGTTAAGGATTCGCCTTAACGCAGAAAATAGGCGAAGGCGTTCAAAAAGTTCTGCGACTTTGATTGAAAATAGAGAGAGAGACACAGAAAAAATCACTCCGTTTTGTGTCTAACGGATTGATTTATTCTGTGTGTGTGTGTGTGTGTGCGTGTGTGTGTGTGTGTGTCTCTCTCTCTCTCTATATATATATATATATTTGAGAAAAATAGACAATGTTAACTTTATAGGACTGAGTTTTTGAGGGGGCAATGCACAGGTCGGAACTCATTGGGATTACGTGTTTGTTCACTTGAAGTTGGATTCGTCCATCGATTGTTTGTACGCATCGCTCGATGGACAATGGCCAGGGGATCTCACATGCCGCGCTTCCGCAAGGAGGAAATGACGTTCTTTGTAGACCTCCGCCACCAGTTGGTCATGAAAGTCGTCGACGGTGATGAAATACAGGTATTTGATTTGCATTCGACTTTATAGTCAGGAGCTCTAGTAGGAAATTCTTAATTCAAATACCAGCAATAATTGAGTCATTATAAATTACACATAATATACACATATTTCGTTGAATTGTAAGAATGAAAGTTGGCCAAACTCAGAATAACACATAAAATAGTTTTGAAGACATAATGTTACATCATTACATCAAAGTAATCTATTTACCAAAGCTAGCGCAAATATCTCCTTCAGAAACTTTTGGCATTCAAGTTTTAGAATTAATATCTTCCGAGTAAATGTACAATCATAATTGCATTTCATATCATTAAAATGACTCTTTATTTCTATTTGCAATGATGCCCAATTTGCAATGATTATTAATTCATTAACTGAATGTGCATTATTTCTAAATGTAGGATAAAATCAAATTGAAACGTTGCAAAATGCACTGATATTGTCAATATTGAATTATTCCTTTTATTTGGACGATAAATTGTTTCTTAATGATCTAGAGGTGGTCATGCATGAATGTCAGTGGTGTATTCTCCTATTCTTTGGATGATGTAGCATATTACTTTTGAGGTGTTCATTCATGAATTATGTTTCGCCTTTTGTTTGGAACATGAAGTGTGTTTTGGGGTGCGTTTATAGCTTATTTGCGAGGGCAGAATCAGCGTTTTGAAACACAGTACCCGTTTATAGCTCTTTTTTTCTATGTAAAACCGTGTTTTGAAAAGCACCTATTCTGTGAGTTTTGTTGCCGTATATTTAAAGCGTGTTTCTTCAAAACAAGAAGCTCTCTCAGGCCACAACCATGTTTAGAACTTATTTGGGAAGGTTAGAGGATTGGATCTGGACTTCAACCGTCGAGAGATTAAAATTTTCACCTGAAAATTAAATATTTAGATATACATGTGTAAATAAGTTTGTACTTAACTGTATCCTGATTATAACGAGAAAAACGATATATAATTGTAAAATACATAACATAATTCCTGATTTCAGTAATATCAAGGCATCAATACTGAACTGTTATTAAAATGAGAAATATATTTCTAACTTGAATTTTAAACAATGCGAATTTTCCCCAAAAAATTTTAAAATCTTTTTACTGAATGATTTTCATATGCAAATTGTTGCATCATTTAAGTGAAAGTCAGCCCTGGTATGGAGTTGGTTTTGGGGGAGGCGGAGAGGTTAAGGGGACGGTTTTAGTGGGGTCTGGGAGGGGTAGGGACGGGGGGGGGGGCACTCGACCCCAAAAGTGGTGGGTATGTGCCGCCGGCAAGACAAAAAAAAGGGGGGGGGGGCTCCGGAAAGAGCGTATCATGAAAAGGATGGTCTTCGGAAATACTAACATTTTGGAAAAAGTGGGTCTTTGGAACTGGATTACAATATAAATATGATGCTACGGAACTGGTTCCCCCAAGCTCCCATTAGCTAAATACGATGTATGTCGTGGCAAGTCTATGGTGTGTGTATTCATATTTAAGCGGGGTTAATTCACATGCATGCGCTCAGCCTGAATGAAAACTGAATTCCCTGGGGTGGATTGGAACCGGACTGGTAGCAATGGGGAAAGCCCGGGGGAATGGAATGAAACTCGTTTTCAACTTTTCACCAAAAATGATATTCTTCGAAACGGGCCGTGGCGGAACGGACAGAACGACGGAATGTAAAAAAGCGGTGCTTTGGAACGATTTCCTCTCATTTTTCTCAACAAGAAAAAAAAATGGTATGCTTTGGAACGGAAATTTGAATGTAAAAGTGGGGGTCTTCTGGGCTGCACATACCCACCGAACACTATATACTGAATCCCCCCCCCCCCCCCCGGGTGGGGAAGTTTTGGGGTTTGGACGTTGTAATCGGTCGAGCCTATTTTGGCGGGCTCTTTTCCCCTCTGCTCCGTTTGCTTTGAAGATAATGGAAGTTTGTGATTTTTTCGAGGCGGTGCGGGTGGGGGAGGACCTAGCAGATGCGTAATGGAGTTGCCAATTTGTGCTTGATTGGTTGCAGCGCTGGGGATTTATGGCTTTCTTATTTCTTATCGGATTTTGCTCGGGCTTTCCTTGGTCCGTTTCTTTACTTTTTCTGCTTCTGTTGAAACTGAGTTGGTATCGGTGTGGACTTTCTCTTTAACTTGACAGTTCATTGATTTTAATGCATGTTTGATTGTAGTTTGTAAATCAGAACCAGAATTATTGTTAAATTACATATTTCATTCTAATTTGTGAATCAATAAAATCCTTGTGGAGGGAAAAAATGTTTTGAACCGAACGCGTAGCAAAACGCTGATTCTGGCTTGAAAAATTGATGATATAAATCGACTGGTTGTCAGATTATCATTGTTTTTGAGTTTCATACAGAACACGATAAAACTTTTTTCGAAAAATCAACTCAAGGCAATTTCAATAGCCCTGTCTATCACCTTTGGAAATGTGCGAACATTACAAGGGCTTATTACGTAATCCGAACCTGATTTCTATGGGCAGTACAATAGGCCTTTGAAATTGCCCTTGAGTTTATTTTTCGAAAGTAGTTTCTATCGTGTTACAGATTATTGCAAGTTTGTCAGTTTTCAACTCCAACAAACCTTAACATCAGCTTGAAGAAGAAAACATAAATACCGTATATTCTTGAATGACCACTTCAACATCATTCGAAACACAGTCCGTCCTCCAAACAAATGGAGATTTCATTGTTGACAATAACAATGTATTTTCCAACTTCTCACTTTTGACTTGGGCACATGTCTAGGTGTACTGTAAATTCCATGATTTCATAATCATTTGAAATGGTCATCCTTGTAAAAGGGGATAAACAGGTAATACCAAACGGAAGTATGGTAATATCAGTTGGAAGAGAGATGTTTATGCTCAAACCCTAATTGCAGATTATTTTGGTAAATTCATTTATTTTTATCTTTTTGTATTCTTTATAAAGAGAAATTATTTCGTCTTCTTTGCAGCATGCTTATTTACTTTAACTAAACTGTTATGCATAATTGCTTTGTTTTCTTTCTTTTTTGAGGGAGGGGGAGAGACATGTCGATTTATCACATTGTGAGAGTACAGAATGTTTTGATATGCCTCTGTGGCTTTAGCTTACAAGATGATTATCAGCTATTCAATTTGCTTTTCTGCTTTATATAAGGTAAAAGATATTAGTGGAAATTTACGAAAAATTTGACTGATGAATAACAAAGTTATGATTTCCACTTAACTTTCGTACAAATTTGTATGAAACCTTATCATTTGAAAGTTCGAGTGAGATCATTAAAACATTATACTATTGGCTACAATGCAACACTTAAGTGTTCCCCCTATTACAACTTTGTACGTACACTCAAAAATGTGAAGTGCTCATAAACAGGTGCTGCGCAAGGAGTTGCACCTGTCCTGCTAAATTTAGCACCTAAAGTAAGTGCTATTTTTTACAAAAGTTTTTGTGGTGCAGAAGAAATGGGTGCTAAAAACAAGTACTGAGTCAAATGAAACACTGCAGCTAATGAATCAGCACCTGAAGAGCTTCGGCAATTTTGCATATCATTTGTATATTGTTTGAAGAAAATATACATTTTTGAAGTTTTTGTCTATTTCAGATAATATTATCTCGGTCAGCGTCTCAAATATACTCGGTCAATAAACAAAAGGAAAAATGATTCGGATATTGGTCTCTGAGTTTGTAATTACTGATAATTTACTATTTCTTATGATTTATAACCATTTTTAATCATGATAAATAAGAATTGTACATATACAGTGCGTCCCAAAAAAAGTTAACAGTTGGAAAAAGTCTCCCAAAATAAATATTTCAAAATATTTGTAGGAAATTTTCATACCCGAGGATAGATTAGGGTCTCTTCTATCAAATGACACCAAACTATGTGGCAATATTTTGAGCTCGAGTGAGCATAAGCGACTTTTTGCGAAAGGGTGCAAAATCCAGACTTGACAAGAATTGGTATTTTGTGCTGACTAGTGTTAACAAATTTGAGAATCGTGAAAAATTGACATTTGGAAAAAGTCTCCCCAAATGAACATTTCAAAATATGTTCATGAAATTTTCATACCTATGGATAGCTTAGGGTCTCTCCTATCAAATGATACCAAAACATCTAACGATATGTTACGCTTGAGTGAGCAAAAGCCATTATTGTGAAATGGTGCAAAATCTATGGTTGACAAAACTTTGTATTGGTTCTGTCTGGTATCAGCAAAGTTTAGAGTTTTGAAAAGGCTTTAATATAAACTTTCATATTCTGATCATTAAAAGGTAATTTATGAAAGAATAGGGTTCGTTTTCTGTATGTCTTGACATATCCCATCAAAAATTTATGGTTGACTGAGAAAACCAGCTTGAATTATAACCTTGCCAAAACAAAACTGATATTCCAAAACACCCAGTAAAGCAGTTAATTGCTCACTGAAACATGAAAATATTGATGAGATAAGTAAGGACATACAGAGAACAGAGCCTCTTCTTTGATAAATTGTCTGTTATTGATCAAATATGAATATTTATAAGCCTTTTCATGACACTGCACACTGCTGATACCAGCCAGAAGAAATACCAATTCTTGTCAAGTCTGGATTTTGCACCTTTTCACAAAAGTGGTCTTTGCTCACTTGAGCGTAAAATATTGCCACATATTTTGGTGTCATTTGAAAGAAGAGATCCTAAGCTATCCACAGGTATGAAATTTTGCTTCAAATATTTTGAAATATTTATGTGGGGAGACTTTTTCTGACTGTTAACTTTTTGGGGGGACGCAGTGTATATGAATCTGATGTAATGCTCACTGTAGTTGCTATTAAGAACCCCTATGGCTGTTCATAAGCACCCTGAGTGTAAAGGTAATAGCACCTTTGAGTGCTGTAACAAGTAACACCTGCACTGGTGCTAAAGCATTACCACTACTGCAATCACTATATACGAGCACTTGAAAGTGCTGAAAATAGCTCTCCCGGTGCTTTTTCTTGGCGCAAAATTAGTAGCACTTTTGGGGGGTGCTGTAACGAGTAGCACCTGCACTGCTGCTGTAGTAGCACAGGCTGTGCTGTCCCTATGCGAGCACCAAAAAAGTGCTGAATATAGCCCTCCAAGTGCTAATAACAGCACTTTAGTTTTTAGAGTGTATGTTGTGTGAGTGTGTGTGTATATATATATGTATGTGTGTATATATATATATATATATATATATATATATATATATATATAGCGAGAGGTGCGGATGTGTGTACCGTTCGGTTGAACCATGTTAAATTTAGATATGTGAATAAATATGATGGAATGGAATGAAGCAGCTAGGTCACTAAGTGTATTTACAAGCTTTCGGCTCCTGGCCTGGCCTTCTTCAAGTTCATTTGCTAAATCAAACAGAATAAAACAAATGATAATAATAAGCAACTTAACAAAACTAAAGACAGCAGAAAAAATTATAATGAAGCTGGCAACATAAATCAACAGGAATAAGTGAAATTGAAAAGATGTTAATCGGCAGCAGTAAGTGAAATAACAACCAAAAAAAAAAAACTCAATAGAAACAAAAGTTAACAAGTAAAGGTCGAAGCAAATGTATATGTTGTCTATGTGTAATGTGTAGGTGTTCTTGGCGATAATTGCACAGAACACCTACACATTACACACGAGACAACAAAAACATATTTTTCTTCGACCTTAAAAGTCGGGTAATTGTTTACTTTGCTTACTTTTGTTTCTACTGAGTTCCTTTTCGAAGAATAATATTTCGTCGAATTCACAGCCAAAGTTCGGATTACTGTCTAGCCGGACAAAGCATTGTAGGACCCTTTCATTCGTAATTGTTTAGAATAGGACAATCCGTCAAGTTTTTAAAATGTACCTAATCTGCCAAAGCATGCATATTAATGTAAGTTTGTTCTTTATTTCTGTTATTTTCACTTTTTTATTCTAATTGAAACTTGGAATTATGGTTCTAATATGTGTATGGATATATTAAAATCACTCTTTGAAAAATCCATGAGCCGTATTTTTGTATAAATTAATTAATCTACGCATGAAATCTTTGGAGGTTGCATGTTTTGGAACCGAAATCCTGATTCCCCCATACGCAGAGTGTACACAGTGCAGCTAGCAAATCACCTTCTACTTGTGTGGGTGTGACGCGCCTGTGATCGCCTGGGGATGAAACTACGGTAAATAAAAGGTTTGCTATCGAAGACATTGCATTGAGACACAACCATGGCCTCCTCAATCGTAATCTTTTATGGTCTGATTGTGACGGTATTGGGGGATGTTCTGCTGTTCTTTTGATGTGAATGATTATGTCAGAGTTGGACGGAATGTTTGATTCGTGACAGATTGGGGACCTTGTCCAGGAGTCGACAAACGAGCCAGTTTCTTGTCGAGGTAGTTGCATTTTTTTTTATATCCCGTATTAATTATACTGCGGTTGTGTACCATACGTACGATGTTGTATTATGGGTGCATGTTCGGTGTGTGTGCTTTTCGCACGTGCAGTAGTATTTCGCAGGTTTTGTCTAAGACGGGTCACGCTCGATTTTTCGGGAATAAAACCTTGGTTCAAGGCGCGGTAAATTTTGGATTTTTACCGCTTTGTGAATTGTATTGCACATTCGTGCTTGTCGATAGTTGTTTGGGACTAAATTTTGTGTGGATTGGTCTATGTTGTGCACATGGGTACATTTGGCAAGTGACAGCTTGATTTCCTTTGGGAATTTGCCTTTATTTCAAGGTGTTTGGTAGACTAATTCGGTTTGGTACTGTAGTCTTTGGTACTTTCAACTATGGAAAAGGTACAGGGTTTTGTTGATGGATCCACTCCCGAGGTGTTGGAGCAGTTGAAGAAAGCAGAGTTGCTTGAAGCTGCTCGGATTTTAGATATTCTTGTTGGTTCCTCGGATAGGAAGGCTGATATTAAGGATCTCATTCGGCGATTCTTAGTTCAGACAGATGTTTGGTCAGCCCCAATGGATACTGGTAAAGGGGAGGATGCTGCTTCTGAATCCTAGGCTGAATCTAGTGCTTCTGAGTTAGGCCTTAAGACTCTTGAAACTCAGTTGAAGTTGAAGGAATTAGAACTTCGGACTAAAGAGGTTTAGTTGGAAATGAGGAGTATAGATTTGAAGTCTAAAGAATTAGAGATGAGGAATGGAAGTTCTCTAGTGAGGTTCGACGCTTGCCGGAATGTTCGGCTTTTCCCCAAGTTTGATGAGGGCAAGGTGGAGGAGTTCTTCCAACATTTTGAAAAGGTTGCAGTAAATTTGGGCTGGGATAGATCTGTCTGGCCGACATTGGTCCAGAGTACCCTTGTAGGTGGCGAACAGGAGGTGTATGCCTCGTTGTCTGTCCAGCAAAGTGGGGGTTATGAGGAGCTCAAGAGGTCCATTTTAAGAGCCTATGAGTTGGTGCCTGAAGCACACAGGCAGGCATTTCGCAATGTCAGGAAGAACGAGGAGGATACTTATGTGGACTTTGTTCGCCGGAAGGTTTGTCATTTCGACCGGCGGCTGACGTCAACCCGATTTACGGCAGAAGAACGTGAGGTGAAAGATGTCCGGAAAGCGGCAGTGATTCTTGACGAATATGTGTTGACCCACAAGGGGGTCGAGAAAAAAAAAAGTTCCCTTGAGAGGCAGTCAGTGTGTTGGGAAGAAAGGTCCCTGTAGGAAAGGTGAGCCTCAAGACAATCCTGGTTCTGTCAAAAGCGCACAAAAACAGAAACCTGGCCCTGGCCCTTGTTTCTGTTGTAAACAAGATGGGCATAGAATGTCGGAATGCAGTAAGCTCAAGAAAAAGAAAGAGAAGGAAGGTTTTGGTGCTAGGAAGGTGGTTCCTGATGCACTTGAAAGCATTCAGAGGGAGAGTAGTGTGGTGTCTGACGAGTACAAACCTTTCGTGTCTGAAGGCTTTGTGAGTTTGGCATGTGGTAGTGAGGAGGTTCCAGTGCGTATTCTTCGTGATAAAGGGGCTTCTCAAAGTCTCCTTTGTTCTGGTGTGTTGCCTTTTTCTGATGACTCATCCGTGCATTTAGATATTTTTCTTGAAGGAATAGGTGGTACAGTTCAGGTGCCTCTGCATTGTGTCAACTTGACGTCGGATATTGTGTCAGGCGAGGTAGTGGTGGGAGTTTCATCTACCCACCTGTTGAGGGAGTGTCATTGCTGTTGGGTAATGGTATCGCAGGTGAGAAAGTCTCGTCATATCCAGTTAAGAGTTTGACCCCTGTGTGTGATGAGGAAACAGAGTAGTCGGTTGAGGAAATGCCAGATGTATTTCCATCTTGTGTTTTGACCAAATCTATGGCTTCAAAGGTGGAGGAGGAGAAGAGAAAGTCAGAGCAGTCTTTGGAAAAGACTATTTCAGATGATGTCTGCTTGGAAGACAGTTTTTTTTCTGTCGGTTTGATGATTGCAAATCACCTGGAAAGTGTAGTGCAGTTCATCAGGTAGATGAAAGTGAGATAGGATTGAATAAGGATTCCTTGATAGATGCTCAGGGGAAGGATCCCGAGTCGGTAGGAATAAGGGATAGTGCTTTGCCTGAAGAAGAGCTTGTTAAAGAAAGTGTTTGTTTCTACAAAAAGGGAGATGTGTTGATGAGGAAATGGAAACCAGTAGATGCCTCATTTGAGGAGGATTGGAGAGAAGTTCACCAGGTTGTTGTGCCTAAGGCATTTCGTAAGCAGATCCTGAGTGTTTCACATGAAATTGGTCTTGGTGGGCACCTTGGTGTGAACAAAACCGTGCAAAGAATCTTAAAGCATTTCTTTTGGACAGGGTTGAGACGTGTTGTTTCTATTTTTGTAGGGCATGTCATGTTTGCCAAATGGTTACGAAACCGAATCAGAAGATCCCTCCAGCACCTTTGCGACCTATTCCTGCTTTCGATGAGCCATTCTCAACAGTGATTGTTGATTGTGTAGGTCCACTGCCAAAAACCAAGGCTGGACATGAGTATCTTCTCACTATGATGTGTGCGGCTACAAGATTTCCGGAAGCTGTACCACTTCGGAGAATTACGGCACAGAATGTTAGCAAGGCATTGGTCAAGTTCTTCACCTTAGTGGGTTTGCCGAAAATCATTCAGTCCAATCAGGGCACGAACTTCACATCAAAGGTTTTCAGACAAGTGATGTCTCAGTTAGGAGTTGAGTGCGTGAATTCGAGGTGCCTACCACCCTGAGAGTCAAGGGGCCCTAGAACGATTCCATCAAATCCTGAAAAGTATGATGAGAACATACTGTTTTCAGTGTGAGAAAGAATGGGATGAAGGTCTTCCCCTGCTCTTGTTTGCTGTTCGTGAGTCGGTGCAAGACTCACTAGGCTTCAGTCCTTTCGAGCTCGTCTTTGGCCACTCAGTTCGTGGGCCACTAAAGATCTTGAAAAAGAAGATGTTTGAGGACGAGAAGTGTGGACTACTTGATTATGTATCAAGGTTCCGAGAAAGATTGATTTGTTCTCGAGAACTTGCCACACAGTATATGAAAGAAGCACAGGCTGACATGAAGAAGGTGTTTGATCGTAAAGCTAAGGAGAGAAGCTTTGAACCTGGTTTGAAGGTGTTAGTCATGTTGCCTATTCCAGGCAATTGCTTGCAAGCTCGGTACTCTGGTCCGTACCTTGTGGATAAGAAAGTCAGTGATGTTAAAGGCCAAGTCCACACACTAATATCAAGTTGATTTGAATAAATAGAGTAAAATTAAACAAGCATAGTAGTGAAAATTTCACTGAAATAGGATGTAAAATAAGAAAGTTACGGCATTTTGAAGTTTTGCATTAATTTATGAAACAATGATATGCATAACATGGGCGGTATGCAAATGGGTGAACCGATGATGTCACACGCTCACTTTTCCCTATGTATTTTATTATATGAAATCTCAATTATTTCAATTTTGATGGATGTGATAATAAAGAATCTCTCTCTTGTATCAAAATGAGTTACAATAATGAAGATTTTACATGTTCCATAAGAGTCAAATCATGTTTTACATTTAGAAGCAAAAAATTGAAATATATGACATTTCATATAATAAAATACATAAGGAAATTGAGTGTGTGACATCATCGGTTCACTCATTTGCATACCACCCATGTTATGTATATCACTGCTCCAAGAAATAATGCAAAACTTCAAAATGCCGTAACTTTCTTATTTTATTTCAATAAAATTTTCACCGTTATGCTTGTTTAATTTTACTTTATGTATTCAAATCAACTTGATATTAGTGTGGACTTGGCCTTTAATTACAAAATTCGGACTCCTGATCGAAGAAGGCAGAAGCGCCTTTGTCACATCAACATGCTCAAAGAGTATGTAGAACTCAATAGGGATGGTGTAGAGAAGCCTGTTGCTAGTGTTGTTGTCAGTGGTTGTAGACATGATGGTGACGACATCGATGTTCGGAGTGAAGTTGACTTTGAGTTGCCTGAATTAAGGTTGATGAATTCTGAGGTACTGGCAAATCTGGGTGAAAGGTTGAGTCATCTTCCAGTGAGAGGGATTCATTGGAAAGTCTTATTCATGGCCATAGCCACCTGCGACGCTTCCTGGGGATGTCCGGATTCTACCAAAAATTCTGCAAGAACTTTGCTGATGTTGCAGCACCACTCACCAATATGCCATACTCTTGGACTTCAACATGCCAAGTTGCGTTTGAACGACTGAAGTCTACGCTTGCGAGCGCACCAGTTTTAGCAGCACCAGATTTTGACAGAGCTTTCATACTTGAAGTAGACGCTAGTGATTTTGGTGCAGGAAGTGTGTTGATTCAAGCGAATGATGCTGGTTGGAACGCCCAGTGTGCTACATGTCGAAGAAGTTCAACAAACATCAGACCAGATATTCCACAGTAGAGAAAGAAACACTCGCCTTAATCCTGTCTCTGCAGTTCTTCGGCGTCTACGTTAGCAGTAACAAGTACCCAGTGACAGTTAGAACTGACCACAACCCACTCACCTTCCTAACGAAGATGAAGAACAAAAACAGCGGGCTGATGAGGTGGTCTCTGATGCTACAGGAGTATGATCTGAACACTGAACCCATTCGCGGAAAGGACAATATTATTGCAGACACTCAGTCCCGTGTTATTTGTAATGTTTACAAGTAACCAAGATTATTGTAATTGAAAATGCAAAAATGTGTAAGTTATACTTTTTGCAGGTTTATGTTGTTTGGTGTTTTTTTTGGTTTGTTTGTTTGTTTGTTTTTTTGTTTTTTCTTAGTTGCAGGTAGTCATTTTCAAAATCATAGATTGTCCAGGCAACAGAGTTTTATACGTACATGACTCTTTATAATAACAGTGCGTATTGTATTTCACATGGTCAAATGTAATTCAATTAGTTGATGTTTTGGTTGGTACAGAAAATTGAGACGAGCAGTGACAAATTTCAGGAAAAAAATACTGCATTTGTAAATTCTAGTTTGGGGGCTTGTTTAGATTATAGCTAGGATGGAGAAACATGAACTATTGTCACATGAAGGTGAAAAAAAGAATGCACATGTGTATTTGTAAAGAAAATGTACAGAAAGAATACATAGAATGATCGTTATATTGTTTGTTTTAGAGGGGGGTTTTTTTGATGGTGTTCATTCAGGAGGAGAAAGAGTAGGCAATTTGTACATGTCGTGTACATATATTCAACGAGAGAGAAAAGTTCGTTTTAAGAAGAAAAAAGGGTGCTGATGATTGAGAGTACTAAATACTATAGTAAATGTATGAAAATACCTTTTGCATGTTAATTTTTCTATTAGATCTCATGGATATCTTCAATTTATCTACTAGTTTAAAAGAAGTAAGTTGTAAACAGCATTATTTGCATTTATGAACAACAAAAAAAGAAAATGATCATTTACAATGTCAGACATTTGTGACACTGTCCGGTTAAGTCATGTTGTTATTACCTTAACATATTTCCAGGGTTTATATCTAGGCATGTGTCACGAATCAAACATTCCGTCCAACTCTGACATAATCATTCACATCAAAAGACCAGCAGAACAACCCCCAATACCGTCACAATCAGACAATAAAAGATTACAACTGAGGAGGCCATGGTTGTGTCTCAATGTCTTCGATAACGAACCTTTTATTATCCGTAGTTTCCTCCCCAGGCGCACGCAGGCGCGTCACACCTCTCCCCTTTAAACAGAAAGTTATGAAAGAACTTTCTGGCAAAACACAGAGATACAAAGCATGAAGTGCTATAGGTATATATTTCCCTTTAACAGAACAGCTGACGATAACAAAAAGGACATCATCGCCATAAATAAAACACATCAAATTTCTGCCTTCCAACTACACACAATTTTCTCTATGTGAATATGAAAACCTGAATAATTATCTTATTCATCTGTAGGAAATAATGCACCTACATGTATACATGTAGTTCAAGATCACACGCCTAGATATAAATCCTGGAAATATGTTGAGGTAATAACAACATGACTTAACCGGACAATGTCACAAATGTCTGACATTGTAAATGATCTTTTTCTTTTGTTGTTCATAAATGCAAATAATGCCATTCACAACTTGCTTCTTTTAAACTAATAGATAAATCAAAGACATGCATGAGATCTAATACAAAAATCAACATGCAAAAAGTATTTTCATACATTTACTACAGTACTTAGTACTCTCTATCATCAGCATCTTTTTTGTTTTTTTAACAAACTGCCCTCTGGTTGAATATATTATGTACACGACATGTACAAATCACCTACTTTTTCTCCTCCTGAAGAAACATCATTAAAATAAAAAACCCCTCTAAAACAAATAATATAACAATTATTCTATGCACTTTCTTTCTGTACATTTTCTTTACAAATACACATGTGCATTTTCTTTTTCACCTTCATGTGACAATAGTTCATGTTTCTCCATCCTAACTATAATCTAAACAAGTCCCCCAACGAGAATTTACAAATGCAGTATTTTTTCCTGAAATTTGTCACTACTAGTCTCAATTTTCTGTGCCAACTAAAACATCAACTAATTGAATTACATTTGACCATGTGAAATACAATATGTACTGTTATATAAAGAGTCATGCAAGTGTAAAACTCTGTTGCCTGGACAATCTATGATTTTGAAAATGACTACCTGCAACTCAAAAAAAACAACAACAACAACAACAAACATAAACCTGCAAAAAGTATAACTTACACATTTTTGCATTTCCAAGTACAATAAACTTGGTTACTTGTTAACATTACAAATAACAACCTATCCACGGGACAGAGTGTCAGCAATGATATTGTCCTTTCCGCGAATGTGTTCAATGTTCAGATCATACTCCTGTAGCATCAGAGACCACCTCATAAGTCTGCTGTTGTTGTTCTTCATCTTCGTTAGGAAGGTGAGTGGGTTGTGGTCAGTTCTAACTGTCACTGGGTACTTGTTACTGCTAACGTAGACGTCGAAGAACTGCAGAGACAGGATTAAGGCGAGTGTTTCTTTCTCTACTGTGGAGTATCTTGTCTGGCGTTTGTTGAACTTCTTCGACATGTAGCACACTGGGCGTTCCAAGCCAGCATCATCCGCCTGGATCAACACTCTTCCTGCACCAACATCACTAGCATCTACTTCAAGTATGAAAGCTCTGTCAAAATCTGGTGCTGCTAAGACTGGTGTGCTCGCAAGCGTTGACTTCAGTCGTTCAAACGCAACTTGGCATGTTGAAGTCCAAGAGTATGGCACATCCTTCCGCAGCATATTGGTGAGTGGTGCTGCAACATCAGCGAAGTTCTTGCAGAATTTTCGGTAGAATCCGGACATCCCCAGGAAGCGTCGCAGGGCCCGCTTGTTTTCAGGAACAGGGAAGTTCAGGATGGCTTCCACCTTGGCTTCAAGTGGACCCACAGTTCCAAGCCCAACGACATGGCCTAGAAACGACACCTGTGTATGAGCGAACTCAGTCTTCTTTAGGTTAACAGTTAGATTTGCCTTGGAGAGACGGTCGAATAGAGCCCTTATTCGCTGCAAGTGCTCTTCCCACTCATTGCTGTACACCACGATATCATCAAGGTAGGCCTGACATCCCTCTAGCCCAGAAGTCACTGCGTTGATTAACCTCTGAAAAGTGGCGGGAGCATTCTTCATGCCGAATGGCATGACCTTATACTGGTCATTGCTGGTAGAGACCCTCAGGCGTCACGAACGCAGACAGCTCTCTGGCCCTTGCTGATAGGGGTACTTGCCAGTACCCTTTTAGCAGGTCGAACTTTGACACAAATTTGGCACTCCCTATTCGATCTATCAGGTCATCAATGCGAGGTATGGGGTATGAGTCTGCCTTAGTCTTAGAATTCAACACCCTGTAGTCAGTACAAAACCTATACGTACCATCCTTCTTTGGTACCAACACACATGGAGAACTCCATTGACTTTTGCTTGGTTCAATAATGTCATTGACCTTCATGTATTCAACTTCCTTCCTCAAAAGTTCCATCTTTGAAGGATTGCTCTGTAAGGATGTTGCTTGACTGGAGGAGAGTCCCCCACGTCAACATCATGCTCTACAAGACTGGTTCTACCTGGAACATCACCAAACAGGTGGCTATGGTCATGAATAAGACTTTCCAATGAATCCCTCTCACTCACTGGAAGATGACTCAATCTTTCACCCAGATTTGCCAGAACCTCAGAATTCTTCAACCTTAATTCAGGCAACTCAAAGTCAACTTCACTCTGAACATTGATGTCGTCACCATCATGTCTACAACTACTGACAACAACACTAGCAACAGGCTTCTCTACACCGTCCCTATTGCGTTCTACATACTCTTTGAGCATATTGATGTGACAAAAGCGCTTCTGCCTTCTTCGATCAGGAGTCCGAATGATGTAATTAACTTCACTGACTTTCTTATCCACAAGGTACGGACCAGAGTACCGAGCTTGCAAGCAATTGCCTGGAATAGGCAACATGACTAACACCTTCAAACCAGGTTCAAAGCTTCTCTCCTTAGCTTTACGATCAAACACCTTCTTCATGTCAGCCTGTGCTTCCTTCATATGCTGTGTGGCAAGTTCTCGAGAACAAATCAATCTTTCTCGGAACCTTGATACATAATCCAGTAGTCCACACTTCTCGTCCTCAAACATCTTCTCTTTCAAGATCTTTAGTGGCCCACGAACTGAGTGGCCAAAGACGAGCTCGATAAGACTGAAACCGAGTGAGTCTTGGACCGACTCATGAACAGCAAACAAGAGTAGGGGAAGACCTTCATCCCATTCTTTCTCACACTGAAAACAGTATGTTCTCATCATACTTTTCAGGGTTTAATGGAATCGTTCTAGGGCCCCTTGACTCTCAGGGTGGTAGGCACTCGAATTCATGCACTCAACTCCTAACTGAGACATCACTTGTCTGAAAACCTTTGATGTGAAGTTCGAGCCCTGATCAGACTGAATGATTTTCGGCAAACCCACCAAGGTGAAGAACTTGACCAATGCCTTGCTAAAATTCTGTGCCGTAATTCTCCGAAGTGGTACGGCTTCCGGAAATCTTGTAGCCGCACACATCATAGTGAGAAGATACTCATGTCCAGCCTTGGTTTTTGGCAGTGGACCTACACAATCAACTATCACTGTTGAGAATGGCTCATCGAAAACCAGAATAGGTCGCAAAGGTGCTGGAGGGATCTTCTGATTTGGTTTCCCAACCATTTGGCAAACATGACATGACCTACAAAAATCAGAAACATCACGTCTCAACCCGGGCCAAAAGAAATGCTTTAAGATTCTTTGCACAGTTTTGTTCACACCAAGGTGCCCACCCAGACCAATATCATGTGAAACACTAAGGATCTGCTTACGAAATGCCTTCGGCACAACAACCTGGTGAACTTCTCTCCAATCCTCCTCAAATGAGGCATCTACTGGTTTCCATTTCCTCATCAACATATCTCCCTTTTTGTAGAAACAAACACTTTCTTTAACAGCCTCTTCTTCAGACAAAGCACTATCCCTTATTCCTACCAACTCGGGATCCTTCCCCTGAGCATCTATCAAGGAATCTTTATTCAATCCTATCTCACTTTCATCTACCTGATGAACTGCACTACTCTTTCCAGTTGATTTCTCATCATCTAACTCACAGAAAACTTAACTGGATATGACGAGACCTTCTCACCTGCGATATCATTACCCAACAGCAATGACACTCCCTCAACAGGTAGGGTAGGTGAAACTCCCACAACCACCTCGCCTGACACAATATCTGACGTTAAGTTGACACCATGCAGAGGCACCTGAACTATACCACCGATTCCCTTAACGAAAACATCTGAATGCACGGATGAGTCATCAGAGAAAGGCAACACATCAGAACAAAGGAGACTCTGAGTAGCCCCAGTATCACGAAGAATACGCACTGGAACCTCCTCACTACCACATGTCAAACTCACAAAGCCTTCAGACACGAAAGGTTTGTACTCGTCAGACACCACACTACTGTCCCTCTGAATGCTTGCAAGTGCATCAGGAACCACCTTCCTAGCACCAAAACCTTCCTTCTCTTTCTTTTTCTTGAGCTTACTGCATTCCGACATTCTATGCCCATCTTGTTTACAATAGAAACAAGGGCCAGGACCAGGTTTCTGTTTTTGTGCGCTTTTGACAGAACCAGGACTGTCTTGAGGCTCACCTTTCCTAGAAGGACCTTTCTTCCCAACACCCTGACTGCCTTTCAAGGGAAATTTATTCCTCTCGACCCCCTTGTGGGTCAACACATATTCGTCAAGAATGACTGCCGCTTTCCGGACATCTTTCACCTCACGTTCTTCCAGATACTGCCTTAAATCGGGTGAAACAGAACGTTTCAACTCCTCTAGCAGTATGAGTTCCTTCAGCTGTCCACTAGACCAAAGTATTTCTATATGAACATAATGAACATAATGTTCAGCTGGCCAAAACTGTCTACCCCAGTTGACTTCAGCCACCGGTCGAAATGACAAACCTTCCGGCGAACAAAGTCCACATAAGTATCCTCCTCGTTCTTCCTGACATTGCGAAATGCCTGCCTGTGTGCTTCAGGCACCAACTCATAGGCTCTTAAAATGGACCTCTTGAGCTCCTCATAACTCCCACTTTGCTGGACAGACAACGAGGCATACACCTCCTGGGCACGACCTACAAGGGCACTCTAGACCAATGTTGGCCAGACAGATCTATCCCAGCCCAAATTTACTGCAACCTTTTCAAAATGTTGGAAGAACTCCTCCACCTTGCCCTCATCAAACTTGGGGACAAGCCGAACATTCTGGCAAGCGTCAAACCTCACTGGAGAACTTCCATTCCTCATCTCCAATTCTTTAGACTTCAAATCTATACTCTTCATTTCCAACTCAACCTCTTTAGTCCGAAGTTCTAATTCCTTCAACTTCAACTGAGTTTCAAGAGTCTTAAGGCCTAACTGAGAATATAGATTCAGCCGAGGATTCAGAAGCATCATCCTCCCCTTCACCAGTAGCAACTGGGGCTGACCAAACATCTGTCTGAACTAAGAATCGCCGAATGAGATCCTTAATATCAGCCTTCCTATCCGAGGAACCAACAGGAATTTCTAAAATCCGAGCAGCTTCAAGCAACTCTGCTTTCTTCAACTGCTCCAACACCTCGGGAGTGGGTCCATCAACAAAACCCTGTACCTTTTCCATAGTTGAAATTACCAAAGACTACAGTACCAATCTGAATAGATCTACCAAACACCTTTAAATAAAGGCAAATTCCCAAAGGAAATCAAGCTATCACTAGCCAAATGTACCCATGTACACAACATAGACCAATCCACACAAAATGTAGTCCCAAACAACTATCGACAAGCACGAATGTGCAATATATTTCACAAAGCGGTAAAAAAAAAAAATCCAAAATTCACCGCGCCTTGAACCAAGGCTAGATTCCCGAAAAATCGAGCGTGACCCGTCTTAGACCAAACCTGCGAAATACTACTGCACGTGCGAAAGCATCCATAATAGACAACAACGCACGTATGGTACACAATCGTAGTATAACACGGGATATAAAAAATGCAACTACCTCGACAAGAAACTGGCTTGTTTTTCGACTCCTGGACAAGGTTCCAATCTGTCACAAATCAAACATTCCGTCCAACTCTGACATAATCATTCACATCAAAAGACCAGCAGAACAACCCCCAATACCGTCTCAATCAGACCATAAAAGATTACAACTGAGGAGGCAATGGTTGTGTCTCAATGTCTTCGATAGCGAACCTTTTATTATCCGTAGTTTCCTCCCCAGGCGCAAGCAGGCGCGTCACAGCATGTGATCTTGAATTATACATGTAGGTGCATTATTTCCTACAGATGAATAAGATCATTATTAAGGTATTCATATTCACATAAAGAAAATTGTGTGTAATTGGAAGGCAGAAATTTGATGGTTTTTATTTGTGGCGATGATGTCTTTTTTGTTATCGTCAGCTGTTCTTTTAAAAGGAAAGATATACCTATAGCACTTCATGCCTTGGATCTCTGTGTTTTGCCAGAAAGTTCTTTCATAACTTTCCGTTTTAAAGGGGGGAGGTGTGACGCGCCTGTGTGGCCTGGGGATGAAACTACGGTAAATAAAAGGTTCGCGATCGAAGACATTGAGACACATCCATGGCCTCCTCAATCGTAATCTTTTTTGGTCTGGTTGTGACGATATCGGTTGTTCTGCTGGTCTTTTGATGTGAATGATTATGTCAGAGTTGGACGGAATGTTTGATTCGTGTCCGTGGGAAACTGAAGGTCAGTGTGCAGTCATTCATGTGCATTATATTGCTCTGTGTTTGTCAATTCCCAGAGCAGACCATTGTATTTGGATGTAGCATGTTCTGAAAACAAGCTAGATTGGAACTCTTGGATGTAGCAATGTTTATAGCTAATGAAAATAGCTGCATTTTATGCAAAAATAAATAAATAAATAATATCAATTTTGATAAAAAGGGGATGTAGCATATTTTGGAACCGCACTCTTCATAATTATGTTCATATAGAAATACTTTGGTCTAGTGGACAGGTCACCGGGCTGTGGATGACATCGTTTGTGGTTGGTGTCCCGCCTAGCCACTAATGTCCTTTGGTGAGACGTTTATCAACGTTTGCCAGTCTCCACCCAGGTGTAGTAAATTGGAACTTGGTAGGAATTTATTCTTTGAATGCTTTTAGCGCAGTAGGGCTGCTGGGAAAAAGCCAGGGTAATTATAGTACTTTGTAGGCGCCTAGAGCATGTAATGGCTATGTGTGCAATATAAATATAGCTATTATTTTTAGGTGGGCTGTACTTCGAGTACAGACCACCTCATGTTTTGGTAAGAATTTTTCTTTATTATTTATTAAACAAAAACAAAAAAATATTTAACAGAGTCAATACATCGTGACGTCATCTAGGCGCCATTTTGTAAAATTCCGACATAATGCTGTATCTCTGCCATGTCTGCAATAAAAAGTCATAACATAACCATATCTGGCATGGTGCAGGGTGCGTGTGCGTACCTGTGCGTCAGTAAAGTTGCGCGCGCGCTAATTCTGAAAATGCTCGAAATAGCCTAGGATCAATTCTGGGCATGTTTCAGGTCATTTTAAGAATTTCAAAATTTTCCGCTCGTGTGCGCGTGCGCGTGCGCCAATGATCTTAAAGGGAATCTTGAGTTCTGGGAAAGGTAAAAAAATAATTTGTGAGCTTTCTCATTCTTTTTATGTTAGTTTGAAAGAATATTAGTAGAAAATGTCCCCTGAAAACGATTGCTCTTCAAATGCACTCACATTCAAAATATTACAAGAAACAGCTGAAATGATCGGGTCGAACATTTGTGCGTAGTCCCATATACACATTGCATGTGATTCTCAGCAGGATTGATTCAATTTCTTATCATTTGGGGGATTCCAAGACCTTACAGCATACACCAATTCTTATTTGCTATATGATCAACCTTTGCCAATTTCTTTGAGACAGTTTCTTTCACAATTCAATCTCATGACCAGAATTCAACTTTATTTTTAAGTGCCTTTTTTCACTATAAACATGACTAACCTTTGACTGTTTTAGCATTTTAATGAACCCTGTATCATTTATAGAACATTTTTTCTTTAACGAGCGCGTACGCGCATGCGCGCACAAACGGTAAAAGTGCCTAAAATGGACTAAAAAAAGACGGTGCATGTGTGTTATAGGCATGACTTACTGACTGCTGACATGACATAAATTCAACTTGGGATGTGCACGCGTACTGGGTAGAGTTGCGCGCGTTAAATCTGAAAATGGACTCTGCATGTGTTACAGGGCATTGTTGAACTTTTGCAATTGGTGCGTGCATTAACACCTTCTAGTACGCGCACGCACCGAACAATACGCGCATGCGCGCAAAGGTGTGATATTGCTTGAAGTGCTTTAGGATTGACTTTTGGGGCCCGTTGCACAAAACTTGCGTTTGAACGCAACTCAGGAAAATCAAACGCAACTTTATTTTCAGCCAATCAGAAGTGCCCATTAAGGACTTGCGTTTGATTTTTAGGAGTTGCGATTAAACGCAAGTTTTGTGCAACGGGCCTCTGATATGTTTCAGAACATTGTTAATCCTTTCCAATGTCTTAGGCGTGAACGGTCCTCATTTCCTGACTGTTCTGCAGCCCACCTGTATAGTTGTACTTGTTCAAATCAGTTATTATTATTGTTGTTGTTGTTGACAATATGCATTTTGTCGTCATTATTACCAGGTGTCAATGATGACTGTGCATTCCAAGCCTTCTCCAAGCATAGATCCACTGGTTATGCAAGAGGTGAAACTGAACATTAATTCATTCATTGCTCTTTATAGCTCTATCAGGCTTGTTGCCTGATTGGAAAATTTCATTGTTATAACAATGTCTTTTAAGTTTAATTTTTTAAGAACTCCCCCGGCCCCCTCCATGTTGGTTCAAGATGCTTGAACAAACTACTCTTTTCCGCGATGTAACCGCAATTCAACTTCATATACGATTTCATAACTAGGCTTACTATTAGTTTGCTTTATTAACTTCCCCAATGCGTACTTTTAACATACAAGAACATTGAAATGCTTGTTCTAATACGTCATCTTATTTTAGTTTCAGTATCATTTGGATCTAGTTTATCTTGGCATAGAAAACTACCTTTCGGACATTCAGCTACTGATTGTGAATGAATTAAGTAGTTAACAATTACCAACCCAGGGGTTAACGGTTTCAGGAGGTGCAAAATTCTCCTGCGTCATGCTAATTTCTACAAAATTGTCAGGAAGACCGTGACCCGCGTAAACCCAAGAAACGAGAAATTATGAAGATTGTGACCACATGAACAATCATCACATTTTTGATTTGGCATCCCTGCTGCAAAGTCCATTTATAGTATTTTGATCATTATTATCAATTTTGAAATCTTTCCGGTAACACCGAAAAAAACAACTTGTAATTAAATCAATTATATTTTCTTTCCAGTTTTTGGACATGCTGGAGGAGACTTTGGAGGACTTGAAGATGAAGTGGGCGAGAAGAATCAATTTCACTGTAGGACTGAGATGTACAAACTGCCTCAAGTACAAAGACACCGTGACAGTCCCCTTGAGGAAATTTTTTGAGGCTGACCTTGCAGTTTGTTATAGATGTGATGAAAGACTAGATTCGACTCCTGCCCAAGAAGCTTTTGGTAAAATATCAATTAATTTCAGTGCGATTAAAAATCACGAAATTGGGGAAATGAGTTTAGTTCTTATCAGAAATAATTCTTGTCACCGAAACCTGCCCTTTTACATAATTACGTCTAATCCAAGTCGGCTCCTTAATATCTGACCACCCTCAAAGGCCCGAATTCACAAAGGAGGTTTAGTTTAAACCATGGTTTAAACCCCCTCCTGGGGTTTTTAAGCGTACGTGCGCACGGAATCCGATCCAATCATATATTTTCTTTGAGCGCGCGCATGGGCAATGTGCGCTTATTTACGCTTATTTTAGTACGCTTACGGAGGTTTAAACCTGGTTTAAACCTTGCCATGGTTTAAACCTCCTTTGTGAATTCGGACCAAATTGTTTAGATTAAACTCAGTTGAACAGCGCCCTCTTCATGATCAATGCTGGTTTTGATTACATGTATTCGCCTAATATTTCTGGTGAGCTATATGCATGTGCACAAAGCGACATTACCTGCTGACACTTTTTTTGAAATACATCTTAAGTTAATGTTATTGTTTTCAAGCAATTTTTGATTATACTTGCAATTCATTACTTGTTTTATATCACTATTTTGTCATGTTTGTGCCATTTCATTTATGTAAAGTCACATGGATTCAAAAAGAACACCTTCTCGGATTTTACTGTTTCATAGTCACTGTTTTCCTGGTTTTGTCGTTGCAGAATAAGAATAATAATTGTGATAATGATAATAACAATAATAATACATAATTTCATTTTCATTTTGTTATCAGTTCATGTGCTCTGGATATAATTATATTGAATAAGATGAATGTTTGGCTGCATAAATTTATTCATATGGGCAATTTAACACTGCTGTTTAAAAGATGGGCCACGAATAGAATTAACTTTAATTGGCGGAGTTTTTACGACGTTCATAAATACTTAACTTTCACATTTCAATGTCGTTATAAACTGCTGTTTTCAACAACAAAAAATTGACTTGGGGAAAAAATTCAGGCCTCAAAAGAGAATGAGAAATAGAATTAAAGACAAATAATAAGAAAATTTAAAATGAATTTCAAAGATAGTATGGAAATAAATGAAAAGAAGAGGGAAAATAAAATGTGGAAAAGATGAAAGGAGAAGATAATGCTTTTAAAAATATCGTGTTTCGTTTCAAGATTTCTTTATCACTCTCCCATACTTTTGTTGTATGATAATGGAGGTTTTTTTCTACAGACCTGATCGAAACCATCTAGACGATGAAAAGCGGTGAAAAGTAATTTAAGCGCAAGAGTATCTAGCACGAAATGTAAAAAAACAAACGATAACCAAAATAAAAACAGTAATGTTAATGATGATAATATTACCAACAAGGCATATCGTACAAATGCCATATCATAAAACGCTGTACTGAAAAATACATAAACGTGTACATGTATATTTACGTTTATACCTTTTATTATTACTTATTAATGTTTGTTGGGGTTTTCTTCTTCTTGATTAACTTGATTAGGCATAAGGAAAAGTGAAGGTGCAACCATATCTGTAGCATCGTCTTCAGGGTAGGTTTTTTTCCTTTTTTCAGAAGGGAACTCAATCCGATTTCATATTACTGTTTACTCCCCCTGTTAACTGGAGATTTTTTTTTCTTTCTTTTTCTGGATCATAATGTAGTACACATTCCATGTTATGCTGATGTCTTAAGTTCACCTCCTTTAAAACAAAACAATATAGATGTTTTATCACTTTTAAGTTTAAAAACAGTCATGTAAGAGGTATTCTAAATGACATGCTTTATATTTTCTCTGTGGCACCTCACCTATTTTCCAATTCTTAACATGAAACAGTTCACAGAGATACAATATGTGAACTTTGAATGTAACAGTTTTCGGACCTGTGTACTATGCCGTAGAGAATAAAGTGTACCTGTGGTAGAAATTCAAAAGGCAAGTTGAAAAGTAACAAGACAATTCCTTGTTTAGAGTTGGTCTGTTCCATTTACCTTAGTTATTTATGGTAACATACTTGTTATATTTTGGATAATGCTTATAGGGATGGGCCTGTGGCAGATGAGAAGCTGGAAAACCTATCCAAACACATCCCACATGGCGACTACACCATGTTCTGCAACAAGCTCGGCATCAAATATAATGAGGCCAGAAATATTCTAGCAACGTTCAAGGAGGATTACAGGGGTGCAACCCGGAAATGCCTCGCACTGTGGAAGAATAGAACAGGAGGTAGTCTAACTGAACTGAAGAAGATACTTGATGAGATTGAGCTCAGCGATTTGAGAGGATATATAGAATAAATATATCATTTTTGCAACTCCTTCCTCCTTGCAAGGACACTGATGACACTTCTCAGAAACTTTCATAAAATGGACAATTTCGACAGAATTGCAAGAACCTCACTCCGGGTGGGCCGTGCAAAGCATCTTTCACATCAACTCAAACAAGCTTTGAACATTTGAAACTCCTTTGTTTATGTTTTTGTTTGTTGTATTTTTTTTTTTAATCTCCAGGCATATGCAAGTCTTAAGGTGTAAAATAAAAGAGAAATAACCAAAGATTGCATCACTTGTGCTCATACCAGTCCTATATTTTATTGTTTTCACATAGGCCTAGGTTGAAAGTGTTCATGAAAATCTTCAAATAATCCAACCAGAATGGAAGAAACAATTTATCAATACTGTAATTTGTCTTGGAAATTCTTTAAATCTTATTGATTTTCCTTTTTAAAAAATCAGCTCATATATTCTTGGAATATGAAAGTTTCATTTCATTTCATTTAATGTATTCAGTTCGGAATATAAGTACAAGTACATAATATATATATATTCAGGTTACATGTATGAAAACAGAAATCTGTTTCTAACGGAACTTGAGGCTCCACGATAAGCAAAAGCTTGACGCCTTGTGAGCCCATACAATTAAATACAATCCTGATAAAGGGGGTGGGGGGGGGGGGGGTCTGGTGATGCAGAACAGCCAATAGAAAGGAAGAAAGGTGGATAGGGACTGAATGGAGAGAGAGAGGGGGGGGGATAGTGAATTAGGATATAAAGAGTTACAGATGGCTGTACATGCCATTACAGATGTAAATATGTATTGAGAGTAAGTTTGAATAATGCACATCACTGAAAAATACATTCATGAATTAAAAACTATATCGGGAAAGTAGTATCCTCTTGAGATCTGCTTTAATTGTAAACTCTGAGTGAACATTCATATTGTCCAAAGTTAGCGAGTTCCATATGTATTATTGATTATGTGCAGAGACAGCTTTGGGATTGGATAGATGAAATTCATTTGACTGTTTATAGTTAGATAAAAATGTGCATCTTTATTCTGCTTAAAAAGGGCAGTGAGAGTAGGTGGCAATCGGCCATAGTAAAGATGAAACATAAATATTGCAGTCTGTTAAAAGTTTATATCCGATATTTTTAAGGATATTTCATTTTAAGAACAAAGGAGCACTATCAATGGTCCCTATTGTGACAACCAGTACATATATAGCCTGTTTGATAATTCAAAATTGAGTCATTCAGACATTTAGAATTTGACCATATTCTTGTACAGTATGTTATATACGGTAGTAACATAGTATTATGAAGTTTGTATAGAACGTTCAGTGGTGGGTAAAACTTCAGTTTCGACAGAACACCAACACTGCGTGAGATGGTTTTAGAAATGTACTTGATGTGGTCAGACCAATTAAAAAATCGTCAATATAAACTCCAAGAAAGGAAGTCTTGGTTTGCCGTTCGATATCTATTTTCAAGGATATATCAGGCTGTACTAATTTATCAAGAGTTATCAAATATATGTAGTTTGTTCTTAAGATTTAAAGGTAGTATATGACATCGAAACCATTTGGCAAGTTTTGGCAGTTCTGAGTTCAAAGTGTCAGAGTTTCAGTTTCACAGACACCAGATTTACACAATGTATTTGCGGTTGTCACACATTCCAGACAGTTCGTGTACCTTTGCAAGTTATTTGTAAATATTTCTTAAAGTAAATAAGTGAAAGCGAGTACTAATAAGGCTTGTTTGCAAAATATATTTACCAGCAACAATTTGCCTATTTTGCTTATGTTCCGTTTCTGTATCATATGTGCTGACTATTATGTTGAACTATATTCATAGACCGAATGATATTGCGCCATCTATATCTCGCAAAACCATGTGCATTATATATATACATATATGTAGTAAACTATAACCGGGAATTATTAGATTTACTAGAAAAGGCAAAATACATTTATTTGAATCGACCCGGGTTGAAATAAATGTAAATGTGAATTTTCTAATAGCATTGTTTTACAAGATATTTCATGTAATCACTTTTACGTTTTGAGGATCAAGCACAACCATGAAAAACAAAAGGAAATATTTCTTGAAGGACTTCGAGTCGAACTGACCATATCTTCTTCGGTGAAGACTGCATTTACATTTACAAAGATATTACGTTATTTTATTTTATCTGATGTCAGCTGAAACTTCAATTCCAACTATATCTTACTTATTCAGCTTTAAGCATGGTTTGCAGACATTAATGAATATATTATGTAATATCATGTTGTCTGCTTCAGTATGATTACTTGTTTGAAATGAGACTTTACTGATTTGTGTTGTTGAAATAATGTATGTGTATAGTTCATGGTGCAGATCTGTACAGATTCACCTGAATAAACAACGTTAGGTTGTATCTAATATGTTGAACATAACTGTGTTAAATGACACTGATAACCAATATTGCAGGAGTGCCTTCACTGTAAGTGATTTTTAATATTTTACTGTACATAGATGCACACAATTCAATACTGTTCATGAATTACTTAGTAACAAGTAAGCTTTATATCTTCAGAAGTATCTTGCTTTCTAATTTTTTGTATAAATAGAAGTATGACTTTTTAAAATGTTTTCAAACATTTTTCTTATCTACAAGCATATCAAATATCAAACAATGACATAAAGACATCTGGGAATATCTCTGATAGTTGTTCTTTAAAACAATTATAACATGTTAGAAGTTCACAGTGAAATTGTATTCTTTTCTGAAAATATTATAGCCAGAACAGGAGCATAATTTCATGTAACTTTGGATGCAAATAGTTAGGAAGGTAAGGTGTTTTCCAAACGTAATAAGTTGTTTAACATTAATTTCATGGTAAATTTACACATCTGTTTAAATTACATTTCTTCATTAAGATTCATTAACATTAAAAAAAAAAATTAAATGAAGCTTTTGATAATATGCCTATTTTTGTGTGTACAACAATACAACTTTTTAAAAACACGAAAAGATCAGACGTCAGTAGTCGGGTATGACTTTAATACTTTTTATTTATTTTCATTGTTTTATTTTTTCATTTTTTTATTTTCATCCCCTTTGGGGAGAAGGGGGGGGGGAGGGTTAAATCAGATGTCTGTTGTATACTTTGACTCAAAAATTTCCTTAAAGGGATTCGGTAACTTTGTGGAGGCTTGATTTAATAAATTGTTGAATTTTGATATCTGTCTTGTATAATGAGGTTCAGAAAGATAAATAAATAGAAAGGCATAGAAAGGTTTTCAAATATATAATGCTATTATTAAATATATATGACTGAATACTCCCATTCACGAAAGATTATGGCCATACGCTTTAGTCTAACACTGAGTCTATGGGGGGGGGATGAGTCTGGCATTTCCGGTCACTTGCATATGTTTACTTTTGTGAAGCACACGGTGATTTTGAAGTGCTTTTTTTTCCTGGGCTTCATTTTTACACCATACACTGATAGCATGTAAGGCCAGGCAGCTCAGATTTTTCAAGCCTCTACAAAGTTACCAAATCAATTTAAATACGTTATAGGCTTTCTAGAATTTGAAATGTGTATGGAACGCATAATACAATGAGGTGGCAGTAAACAAAATGTTCAACCTTAGATAATGACTCCGAATTTCTATAACTTTTTTTTTTTCAGAATTCAAGATAAAATTCATTTTTATATTATAACTACAGTTTTAGTAGTGGGAATGGAACATCAGTCAAAAGGATCACCCAAGATAAAATTGTAATATAAAAAGTATAATTTCCGGTTCTGAGACTCCCTCTTGGGTCATTGTGGTTTATTTTACGTTATTCAGAAATATTTTAATTTAATATTACTAATATCGCAACCTTGTATAAAACTCTGAAATTCCATAGAGGTTTGCGTGTACATTTAAGATTTGTTGTTTGGCATGATATTGTGTAAATATGAGCTGCTTCGTTTTTCCTTTTCTTTCTTTTTTTACTAAAACCGAATAAAAAGGATATGATATGATATTTTGAAGACACTGAATTTATTGGATGATCTTTTTGTTGTTGCTGTTTTGTTAAATAAAAAAGGAAATGAAATATTTAAAATTACTCATAACGTGAAGCGAGTGCTAATAAAGAGTGTCATTTATTCTCTAAGCAGGGTGGTAAGTGAGTTACATGTCGTTTTTTCTCAAACCTAAGTCTCACTAGGCGTACAGCCAGTTGCCGCCTTCTGACAGCCAATGTTCAGTAGTTAGTTGTCAGAGAGTTTATAAAAGGTCAGCAGTTGGCGACTGGTTGTCGGAGCATTTTGTCGGCTGGAGGTTTACGCTGCTGCATCGAAAACCTTTTTGCCATCCAAACTGGTTTTGGACAGGTTTTCTTTGGTTTTCCACCGGTGCCCAACAGTTCTCATACTGATAGCCGACTGATCTTTGGTGCTCGTTGACCATCGGCGAGCGGATTTTAGTTGAAAATGAGGTCGACGGTTGATCGCCAAATAATGAACGACGAGTCTCCGATCAATTCTCGAGCGTTCGCCGAACACCGTCAACCAACAATAACCAAAACCATCTCAACGAATTTCATGAAATCCACTCAAGGGTGATTTTGATTGCACTGCCTTTTGAAAAAAATGTTTTTGTTTATTAAAGAGATGGCTTATTAATGTATGGATCGCACATTTCAATAGTCTATTGAAATGTATTATTCATGTATTGTAACAAGAGGTGACCTATTCATCGTCACCTGGTATCACCCCTCCTACGCACAGGTGACGCCAAATACTTCATAATAATAATAATAATAATAATGATAATAATAATAATAATAATAATAATAATGATAATAATAATGATAATAATAACAATGATAGTAATAATAATAATATTAATCATAATAATATCAATACTATTACCACTACTACTACTACTACTAATAATAATAATAATAATACTAATAATAATAATATATAATTTATGCATGTTTGCGCCAGTGATTCATACACTTCGCCTATATCGCCGACTGCCGTACGAATATCGGCCATTAATCCCCGACCAGTTGTTTATAATCGCCAATAAATCGCCAATCAACTGCCGACCATTTTCTGACATTCCTATGAACGAGCGGCCGCAAATTAGTCTTTAATAATCGGACAATTTTCGTACGACATTCGGCGATTGGCCTACAACCAATCGGCGACTACTCTATAACCGATCGGCAACTGATAGCGGAATGAATATTTTTGCAAATTAGTAGTCGATGGCCGGAGCTTATTTATTTATGTCTGTTTGTTTGTTTGTTTGTTTGAATTTTTTTTTTTTCAGAACCCGGCAACCCATCGTACGCCTAGTGAGATTTAGGCTTTAGATTCCTAATTCTTTTCGTTATTCGTTATTCCGCACGTTCGTAATTTCAAAAATGAAATAGAACCATATTGATTTTCGGAATTATGAACCCTATTACATTTTCGGAATTAGAAACCTTATTTCATTTTCAGAATTACGAACCTTCGGAGTAGTGCATTAAATGTTCGGAATTATGAACCCTCTGTTATGGGAAATTTTTGTTTCGGAATTATGAACCTTCGGAAAAAACAAGTAGCCCCGGTAAGTGTCCCACCCGCAGTCTGCTAGTGGGAATCTGAAATATTTTGATGCGCTTATTTTCCCTTTTTTTTCTTTCTTCCCCCACCCCTCTTATTTTTCTTCTTCTTTTCTGCATCTATTCAGTGTACTACTTGCCCACTTCTGAGCCGTAACTGCGCATGCGTAAGACTATTTAAAACCCAAAACAAACACGGGACATAATTGATGTAGTAATATCGTAAGAGGTTGCCGCTGTGTAAATAAAACTTCTGATAGCCGTGCTGCATTTAGAACAGTTAATTTATATGAGCATTGCCTTAGGAAGACACCGTGTCTCGCGTTACAGATATCAATTGTAGCATTATCGAAAAAGTACCAAGAGTTTGGAGCAGATTGCATTAGGAATTCACATGCATTTTTTATATTTTCCATGAAGAAGATTTGTTATTTGTTTCGAATTGAGTAAAGTAAGACCTCACAGGCTTGTTGCGTTGACTGTAATTGTGGCTTTCCTCATTCTAGAAAGTGTACGATTCGCGTGTGATTTCCCGCGTGAGGTATTTCTGGTAGATGATCAGCATCTTATAGGTGCACTCTTCTAAGTGGAGTAAGTAATATTAATTTTCGTTATACATTTGTATTCGACGCAAATTTCAATAGGTTAGCAAAATTTCCTTTTCTTCAATATATGTGTCAACATGGAATCATCGTTATACAATACAAACTTAAATAATGCCATTTAAAAAGTCATAGGCATATTTCTTCCATATACATGTACTTGTACATTAAGATATTCTGAGGTTGAGAATTTGATTAATTTATCAAAGCTAAGAACTACAGAAGATTATGCAAAAATCAAAGAGAAAATGCCAGATCAATCGTAGATATAAATGTTCTCATTTTGCCCCTCCCATCCACAAACACACACACACACATACACATAAAATTATATCGACAAGAATTGACGTCCATGGGGTCGGTTGATTGTGGCTAATCTGCTCTGTGTGATCACGATATTAAAAAACGTCAACGTCCTTAATGTGATTCTTTTAAAGTTTGTAAAGTACAATCTAAGAGGCCGCTTATGGTAACATAAAAACTTAAGCTATTTGATGAATATTAGCTTCAGGTTTTCTTTATGGAATTTAATTAAGTAATTCATTATAATTTATGAAGCATTGAGCATATTCTCCTCTTCCTCTAGAAAAGTGCTACTTTTTCTGAAGATTATATCGCACTGTGAGTTGTGTGTGCATGTGGACCTCAGCACGAATGTCCCCTGATTCTATTTGCAGGTGGTTACCGGTACGTACAATGTGCGGGTATTTCTCTTGGGTGTTGTCTATGCATGCATCCCCTACAGCTGGAACATAAAGACCTCAAGCGAGGGAAAGTCCCTGGGTCCTCGCAAAGGCTGTTCCCGTCCTTACATGATGAAAAGAAAAAAAAACCATTAAGAGATGTTTCAGTCTTCTATGATAGTAATTCCTTATATTTTAACATCATAATAAAAATATAATTATAATAATACCAAAAAATAATGATGATAATAATAACAACAATAATAACAGTGATATCTTCTTATATAACTCATAATAATTTAACCTGTGGACTACTGAATTATCCTATTCCCACAGACTTAATTCAGGAGAGACCCGGGGAGTGTTTCATCAAGTGTTTTGTCCAGTGATTTTTACCGACAACTGTTATATGCTATTGAAATCCTTGTATTTGATTGGCTGAGAGCAAATTTGTTGGTAAAAATCACTGACAAAACGCTTGATGAAACGCTCCCCCGGTTCCAGTATGCAATGGGCTAATGCTGTATGTTAAAACATGATCAAGTCCCTGGGCGCTACATACAGTATTACATAACGTTTCTCACGCTGAAAAATTACTACAATAGTATACAAAAGAAAGTGTTTATTAAAATAATACTAAGATTATTTTAGTACAAAATTTTAGAGTATACAGAAACATAAGAAATTATTACATTAGAGGATAACTATGTGTGCATTATAAAAAGGGTGTGTTTGTATTACTCGAGTCACGATGCTTGAAGGGTTTATAATTTGGTACATAAATTTCCATCATTTCTGACCCGACACCACTCCATCATATTAATTCGAGTGTTGACTTTATGAAAAGATATGCACACTGATTTGTTTGATTTAGAGAATACTTGATTCAGAAAGCAAACACATGTTACTTTGAAAAACAAACGAGCTGGATTCGACAGAGCCACGAGTATATGAATGAAAGAAAAAACATTACTAAATGGTTTTATTTTCTTTCTATATATGTCTCCCATTGTCTATTGTAAACTTGTGCCATTGGCTCAGTTTTAAGGATCATGTTACTAAATTAAATGATTTTGTTATTATATATCATACAACTGAAGATCATTCTAATTTTGCATATTTTTACTCACAAAATGTACTAAATTTAAAAATATATAACAATGTTCGCATTTAGTTACAGTGCTCTTTTTTATATAGGTTTTGCAGTTACGACTGACTTTTTTAAAAGTCTTGTTATCTGATGTTTCCTAATTTGCATGTATCCATCATGTTTTATCACGAAACATGTTAAGCCCCTGTAGAGCCCTGTTGAATTGGGGGGTGGACGCAATCGGCCTGTGCCCCCTCCCTTTTTCAAAACTTAGATGTCATACCTTAGTACATACCCCCCCCCCCCCTTTTCAAATGTGAAGGCTATTTTTGCTTGCTTGTCAATTAATTTTTATCTGGCCTGAAAATTTTTCTCAGCGATTAAATCCTGGATACGCCCCTGCTGAATTTTAATCAGAGAAATAAAAGGCTTTTTCTTTTAAAGCGCATGTACCATAAAATTATAACCATTTTTGCGGAGGCAGTGTTATTCTACACTTCATTAACAGATTAGCCTAATCATTTAAGAGCTCATGCTCAATGGAAATTACATGCATTGTGCTTTACAGAACAAATAATGATTAATGACCGGCCGGATGACACATGGTAGGTACTGAAGCCCTTGTTCAAATGAATTGAACATAGGTACAATGTGTTCCAGTAAAAAAGAAAAAAGGGTTTCTGTAGAAAATCATTAAAAAGGATAAAACTCAAAGAAAAGAGAACATATCCAGTATAAAAAGAGAATAAAACAAACATATTCAATAGATTAAATATAAAAGCATGAGCTAAAAGGAAAATAAATCTGACGTAGTATATGAATTGTGAGGAAACAGATGAACCGTTTTCAGAGCAAACTTTCAAATACACCAGCGTGTTTTCTTTTAATGCAGCAAGGAAGAGATGACAATGGAATTTAACTTAACAATGAACTGATTTCTATTCCATTAATTATAATTTCAAGTGAACTAGAGTTACACTTTAAATTCTGACAATAATAGTTTTGATAAATGCTGTTTTGACAAAAAACTTTAAAGGTCATTACGATTGAAATGCATTAATATTAATTATAAATGATTTGTTTTATCTTTTTAAAAAAAATAGATATTATAGTACTTTACAGAAGTACAAACAGTTAAGCATACAAATATTTAAGAAGAATTGCTGAGGCTCACAGGAAAAACATATTAAGGAATCTCAAGAGTACAAGCAGTTAAGCATACAGTTAAGAAGAATTGCTGAGGCACATAGGAAAAATATATTCAGAAATCACAGAAGTACAAGCAGTTAAGCATACAGTTAAGAAGAACTGCTGAGGCATATAGGAAAAATATTGAGGGGGAGAGTATAAGCTGGGTTACAGAGGGGAGGGGTGGGGTGAGGACTAGCTGTTAACCCTTTGTAGTGTGCCACCATTGATATCCAATCACACGAGTTTTATATAATGATTCTGTTTATTCATTGTCCGTCATGATACAAACATTTTTCATAACTTCAAAATCTAAAAAAGGAAAAAAAAAGCTCTCTTTGAAATTTCAAGAAAAACAAGCTTTTCGCTGTCCCAAATACAAGATGTTGGTGCTTCAAAAACGTCTACTGCACTGAAAAGATTGTTAGGATTCCTGAAAAGATATCTTGGTCACTCTGTAGATGTGCTTGAATGTAATAGATGTATTGTGAGACGCACAGTCATGGTACACCTTGATCTTGAGAATGAGGTAAAAGCAATTTATGCTTCCGAACTCTACGATTAGTCCACTTATGCCTGATGCTTGTGATGCATGCATGTGAGTTAACTTTAACATGCTTTACGACTTCGTCCATTCATGCTCGAGGAATGATTGTATAACTGTAATATACATGTGGGAGGGGGAGAGAGTGGTGGGGGTGGGGCTAGCACATGCCTCCATCCCAGTTTTTCCCAAGTTAGGTGCCTCATTATTCCGCCTTAACAAAGTCTAAGAATGAGTGTGTAACATACGGGGGGGGGGGGGGGGGGGGGGGGGTGGGGGCTGGTTCATGCACCCATTCCAATTTTTCCAATTTACTAGGTGTGTGATTATACCATTTTAACTATTTGCATGACACATAAATACTCTTCTATGGGATATATATGTTTAAGAGTCTGACAAATGGAGTTAAATATATAAGGCGGGGGCGGGCGGGTTTTATTTTACTTTTTTTTTTACTTTGCGCACATCATAAATTATAAATATCCTAATACTGACAATACTTTGCAAACTAAGGCTAACTGACTAAAATTCTCTTTAATTGAATTAAATGAAATTAAAGTGATTTGGTAACTTTGTAGAGGCTTGATAAATCTGAGCTGCCTGGCCTTACATGCTATCAGTGTATGTAATATTGTGTAAAAATGAAGCCCGGGGGGGGGGGGGGAGGAGGACTTTAAAATCATCATGTGCTTCACAAAAGTAAACATATGCAAGTGACCGGAAATGTCACACTCATTTCCCCCCATTGACTCAATGTTAGACTAAAGCGCATGGCCATACGCTTTCGTAAATGGGAGTATTCAGTCATAGATATCTTAATAATAGCATTATATATTTGAAAACCTTTCTATGCTTGGCTATTTATTCATCCTTCTGAACATCATTATACAAGACAGATATCAAAATTTAACAATTTATTAAATCAAGCCTCCAGAAAGTTACAAATCCCTTTAATAATTTCTCCCCAACGGTTGCATTACTTATTGTTAAATATATGTGTTTATATTCATGTCTCTGTCTATGACTGGCTTCCTAATGTCATATATCATGTATCTTTCATTCAATGAACTTTTTATAGTTTCAAATTTAGAGTAGTATTAAAGTCTATATTGATAACATAAAACACCGATTTCCTTCTATATTGTTACACACACGGTAAAGAGATAACTGAATCATGTACTATACGATAAACCGTACCGTTACATGAAATACTGTGTCAATAGCCTTGTATGGGTCCTCAAATGAAAAGCCTTGGAGCAATTATGGCTAATCATTGACTACCCAAACTGTTTGTCTTTCCTTGCCCGATAGTTCCCCGGTACTCAAGGCTTCAAATACGACTAAGTCCGCCCACGGAGAGGAGTGAAGTAGCTGTCGGAGGTTTAGCGGAACGGTGTGATAATCTTACGGGTGCTCAACGGGCTAGCATGGCAAGCAAGCGGTCGATGAGCGTCATCAAATTAGTTGTGGATGGAGAACATCCCGCGAAGAAAAAGCTCTACCCGAGTAACATGAGCGGTAAGCCTTTCATACAAGCAAATGCAACATTCTTGAAAAGATCACAATTACGATTTTTCCTTTGTTTAAATGATCTTCCGTCTTGGTTGCTTATTATGTTTTTGATCCTCATCAATACCTCACTCCGCCCCCTCCCCTAATCGGACGACGTCACTTAACACAAAGGCTGATAATAGACTACCACCAAATGTTCAGTCAAGAAACTCCCCGTTTCATTTTTGCCATTTTTTTCCAATCATGCTTCTTTATGTGCATCCCGAATAATTCGATTCATTGCTAACTTAGTTTTGTGTTTGAAATTAAAACGAAATCCATTCGAAGTATGATTGTATGAAATCCAATCTCTTAAAAACTTGTTGAGATTCCTATTTTCGTATTTAAAAATTTATTTTTGCGAGATAATTATGTTGATGTACGGCGAAAAAAAAAAATAAGCATCCCAATATGAGAAGTTAAATGCATAAGATTCCTCTCAAAATTTTACCTCATGGAATCCATCGAATATTGCAAATTTTCAGTTTCTCATGTCTTCATCAATATTTTCTCATACACATGTATATGTTCAGGTCCATAATGATTTCTTTTTCTTTCCATTATTTGTTAGCTTCTCAGTACTTTCATCTTTGTTTGAGTAACAAACCTCTTATATTATCACTGAACTGATCATGTATGCTTATATTGAAACGGACAAATAAATACATAAAATAAAGTAAAATATTCGCAAAAATTTATGACTAAAATTAGTTTTTGATATGAACTCGCGATTATTTGATCTATGTAAATTTTATTTATGCTAAATTCATTTTCCTATATATTTTCTATAACAAGTGTACATTTTGTCCTACAAATTAGTAATATAATATTTTTTGGTTGCATCAGAACGTCTAATTTAAAGAATTAATCAATAATACTAGTAACTGATATTTTTAATGTCAGTATGTCAAAATATAACCTTCGAAATCGCTGATTTTACTTTGCATATCTTAGACTGCGATTCGGAAACAATAACTAAAACAGCAACAATAATAACAACAAAAACACTTTCGAGGAATTTGGAGTATTATAGTTGACTTTTTTATTGATGTATTTCAAAGGAATTTAAGTAACCCTAGTAAAAAGCATTTAAATTGTTCAATATTTCTTATGTTTGTGCAGTTCTATACATAAATTGCCTTAAATATTTTTGAAAGGTAATTCTTATTTTCATTTTTTAATAAACCAATGCATATCTGCCGTATAAAAAAAAGATTACGCAAATTTGAAATGGAAGATCGAAGCAGAATATTCCGCATAAAAAAATAAACATAAGCAAGTTCATGATCTTTTAACCCATTCAAAACAATCGCCCGCATTTAGCGTTTTGGTGTAATACTTTTATTCAGAGTTTTGAAATAGACCAGATGCACAAACGAAAAGTGCGACATTTTCTTCGCGATCTTTTTTTTTTTTTTTGGGGGGGGGTCCATATCGTCTTGATGCCAGGAATTTTCGAAGGAAAAGAAGCATGAAATTCCTTAAATCGAGAACAATTTGAAGCGTTAAAAATTAACTTTATGATATGGTATTTTGGCAACGAAAATTCTTAGAAAAATACCTGATATTCTATTACGAAAATCTATTAATAAAAAGTACTGGTCTTGCAAAATTTGAAGAAGAAAAACTGATCAAATTACACCTGAACTAATTCTTGCCCTAGATAAATTAACATTGAAGCAGTAAGTGTTATTCATCCGAGCCCATCTGCTAGTGTTCCCGAGTTAATTACTAGGCGTTCATCTTTCTTTGTTCTAGCTTAATGAGTGTGATCAGGATGAGTTATCTAACAAGACACCCAAACCCACTGCCATTATGAGGCTTTATCAACATTTATTTGTAGATTCTTAGATGAGTCATCTTCCAGAAAGTTTGAAAACATCGTCACGAGCTCTGTAAGGTGCATCTTTAGCTCTTGTAGAAGCATTTGATATCATTAAAAAAAAAATATTTGCCTTCTTTCTTCTGATGTCTCTTTCTCTTTCTCCATCCCTCCCTCCCCCACATTTCTTTTTCTCCCCCCCCCCCCCTCTCTCTCTATCTCCCCTTCTCTCAATCTCTATCTGGTGATAGACTGTACTACTATAGATGTGCCTATCTCTTTCCCTGTCTCACCTGGGGCCCGTTGCACAAAACTTGCGTTTGAACGCAACTCAGGAAAATCAAACGCAACTTTTTTTTCAGCCAATCAGAAGTGTGCATTCAGGACTTGCGTTTGATTTTAAGAGTTGCGTTTAAACGCAACTCTTTGTGCAATGGGCCCCTGTACACATAAACACACGCCCACACACACTTTCCTCCTTTTCCTTTCTTATTCTGATTTTGTTCTGTTCAGGCGGCGGGGGGGGGGGTTAAGTGTGTGCGTGCTTGTGTGTCCCCCCCCCCCCCCCACTCTCTCTCTCTCTCCCCTCGGTGGAGGCCAACTACACAAGATTTCTCTTCAGTTTCCATGGAAATAATCTTTCCCTAACTAAGAAAAAAAAATTGTTTGTATTTTGAACCGTGGAAATATAAAACACACCACTCCTCACATCCCCCCCCCCCCCCCCCCCGTTTCATTCTATAGTATGATATTGAAAACAAGTTTCAATTTTGCCCGTCCAAGCATAATGGGGAGTTTTTTTTTTTAAACGTCTAAACATCATCTGTTAAACTCTAAAAGTACTATTCACTTTTCGAGACTTGAACCCCCCCCCCTTAGCATGCCTAGTGTTGACAAGCAGGATCAAGTGGAATATTCCTTGAGGACTAAACTTTGAAGTCTCTTTTGGCATTTCCCCCAAGCTACTGCAAAATCAAGAAAACAAGAAATAATTACTCTTTCAAAGCAGAATTAAGTGATAAAGAAAATATTCCTGCAAATGCTAAATAATCCCCCTCCCCTTTCCCAAGCTCTCTCCGCCTTTTGCTCTCTTTTCCTCTTTCCTTCTCCCCTCTTCACTATTCATTCTCTCCTCTCCCTCTCCACTCCCTTCTCTCTCTCTCCTCTTTTCGTCCTTCCTCTGTCTTTTTCTTCCTGTCTTTCTCTCTCTAGCTCTCTCTCTCTCTCTTTCTCACTCTCTCATCAGTTTTAATTGGATCTATTTATTACTCTTAAGCATTGTCAAATTATCTTTACACAGAAGGCGAATCTGCAGAATCTTCCTCCGACGACGAACATAATTTTGAAGTCGACAACGATGTCATTGACCGTGGAGTTAGAAAGAAAGAAGGATTGAACCAAAACGAAGATGAAGCTCACAAGACAGAGTTAAAAGACGAAACAAAGAAGACGACTGGCAAAAAGACTGTAGCTCAAATGGTGAAGGATAAGAAGAAACAAACGGCCTTAACACTTCAATGGTAAGTTGGCCTTTGGTATTTTATTCTACTCGTTTATTTTTTCTTACCTAAAACAAATTCTCTAAAATATGTTTAATCAGTTAATGTAGGTCCTATAATGGAGCAATGTGTAAATTGTAATGTCATCAAGCGTCAAATTAAGGCATATTGTATTTACCTTGATGACCTGTCACCTGGCCATAAAGAACCAAAGCAACTGTTTGTTGGGGTGGGGGCGGGGGGAGGGATGGAGATACCCCTTTTACCATCCAAAGTGACTTGCCCTGGAAAACTGACGGCCTTTAAGTCTTGTGATACCGTCTTCAAATAATGCTTTAATTAACTGCTCCCAAATCTTTTTTGTAGTTCTAATTCCTCTGAATACAAAATTTTGACGTGATTAGGAAGATGATTACAGTGCTTTGTCTATTACTGCTGTTTAAAATCAAACTGCATTGATGATCCTTCAAGAATATCATTTTTTATCTATCTGTTTTTCTTCCTTATAGGTTGGAAGAGAATTACTGTATATGTGACGGAGTATGTTTGCCACGATGCATACTATACTCACATTATTTGGATTTCTGTAGAAAGGAGAGTCTTGAGCCTGCCTGTGCTGCTACGTTTGGCAAGGTACGAATCTAAATTTGATTAGACGTTTATTCAATTTATTACAGATCATATCAAAAGCATTATGTAGCCCTAGTACACGAAAAGCTTGGGTGTATAATATACGTTACAGTAACAGATCAAGGATTTTGAAATGGGGGAAGGGGGGGGGGCAAAGCGTGGACCTTGCTCTTAAAAAGAGGGGAGCACACTAAAACTAATTGGCACACTATGTAAGTTGCTCATAAATCTGTTTATAAAAAGTACAAGCCTTCTTCATCCCCATGTGGAACAGTGGCGTAACTGGACCTTGGCGTCAAGAGGGGCAAAAAAATTTTTTTTTTCCCTCAAATATGAATATTAATTCAATTTGATTGAATAATAATTCAGGTTACTCTATTAATAGCAAGAATACTGTGCGCTTAGAAACACCAGTATAAAGCGCTATATAAATGTTATAATTATTATTATTATTATTATTGGTGAGCGGAAACTTGGGGAACTGCTTGGAGGGAGATTCGTTTTGTTTTGTTTTTCGCCAGCCCTCCAAAAGTCGCTATGGGGGGGGGGGACATCTGATTTTATAGGGTCCAGTTTTCCTCCATAATTCTCTGACAAGCAAAGAGAGAGAGAGAGAGAGGGAGAGAGAAAAGGTTATCAGTAAGTTGTCAGGGGGGCAGTTTGCCCCTCCCCCCCCCCTTTGTGTACGCTAGTGACGTGGAACCATTACTGCGCTACATTGTTACATATGGCAAGATTTTCATTTGATGGGATTTTATTTGAAATCCGTACAAAAAAAGACTGAAACTATACACGGTTATAATTATATACATTCTGGCGACAAACTTTTGTAGACAGGGTCTTCTTTTTAACTGAACAATGGGGAAGCCTCGTCTGTAATCAAACACTGTTCTTTACTGTGGACCTGCATAAAAATCGCATTACATGTTGGTAGAGTATTAATTTTTCTTTAATGTGATATATTTCATTATATTTTATTGACGGTTTATAAGAAAACTTTGAACATTAAATAGTGTTCATATCCACTTCAATTTTTTTATTATATAAAAATCAATGCTTATGACATTATTTTATTAATGGATGTTTGAAGTATAAAGTTTGAAGTTTAATTATAACCTGAAGATACACTGGGAGAAGGATGACCTGAAATCCCGAGTTCATAGATTCCTGAAATGGTAGCATTTCCTTATTGTACTTCACAGTAAGTTATTAATGATAAAGTAAATGGTAAGGTCTTATGCAGCGCTATCAATCATTTGCTAATACAGATAATCGCGATTTTTTTTTTCCGGTTTTTTTTTTTTTGGTTTTTGTTTTGTTTTGTTTTGTTTTTGTTTTTTTTATTTATTTCGCTTTAGACGAATTTTGCCGTTGACACAAAATTTAATTAGAGTTTTGGGGCATGCGAGAAGAGAAAAGAAAAGAAAAGAAAAGAAAAGAAAACTCTTTTGCTGCATTGCTAAATCCTGATGAAATGAAGGGTAGGTCCATAAAATTACTCGATTTCGCATGGACAATAATTGAAAATTTAATATACATGCATGTTAAATGAAATGAAGTAATAATATGGTAAATCTGTTGGAGTTGGTTAATATTCCATTCACTTGATTTCCTTTACTTTTCCTACTTCGTTATTTACGGATGTTTGTTTGTTTTGTTTTTTGGGGTTGGGGGCGGATCACCTTAGGCGACAAAATAGCGGCGACATCCTTTGAAATTCAGACGAATTCATTCAATCGATGACGACAAGTCTGAGAAATTCTTAAACAAACCTCATCCAATAATAAAATATCGTGTGGGTTCACCGTTATACTGCAAAGTGGAGTTAGTTGTAATTGATCTATTTAGACATTGATAAATCCCCTTTGGGTCTGAACATCCCCGCCATTGATAAGGGGACTTAATCAGTGTTTAGATCTTGTAAGTCCACTGTTTTCCCACAGTCATCTATTCATGGCGGGATGTACAAATATATCTCTTGACCCAGGGGTAAAGCATCCAGGTACATATCCGATGTTACGTCATCACGATCACCTTCGCGTGGTGTTGTGCGTCATGAATACTACCCGTAGTTTCTGTTCAGACCCTTTATCACTTTTACAGACACATGTGTGATGTATAATTATAAACTATTTGAAATAGGATTAAAACGTAATAGTTTTCATTTCTGAATGATTTACTGTTAACATCAATTTTGTAACGAGATGTTATTGCATATATATATATATATATATATATATATATATATGCGTTTATATTTCACGAATTGGCATTTCGGTGACGTAGACAAGGACCAACATAAAAGTATATTTTCTAGGACATTTTTGTCCTAGAACATATACACTCATCAAAAAAAGAGAGTGGACACTCTTTATTGTTCCAAATTTTAATATAAACCGTCAATAAAATATAATAAAATATTTATCAAATTAAAGAAAATAAATACTCTACCAACTGAAATTAAGATCAAGTTTTGACCTTATATGCTTAGATGGGCACTTTCATTTAACCGTTAGAAGGTCTGATTTTGAAGAAAAAAAATTGAAGAAAAAAAAAATGATGATGAACATTTCCATCTTATAGAGTCAAGATAGATACAACGAAAACTAAAATCCTGAGAAACACTTGAATTTGTGGCGTGCTTGTCAAAACCATGCAGTACTGAGAATACATTTGACATCCAGAGATCAATCCTTATTGTTTCTCTCTTTTTTTTTTTTTCATTGTTTGACAAGAATGTCAAGCAGATGCACATGTTCATTAAACCTTTGAATGGCTACTTGCTCCATTTTCGCAATTTTCTTAATCAGAGCATCTAACGGTAAAATGAATGTGCTCATCCAACCGTGAAAGCTCAAAACTTGATCTTAATCTGTTAATTGATGTTGGGAGAGTATTAATTTTTCTTTAATGTGATATATTTCATTGTATTTTATTGGCGGTTTATAAGAAAACTTTGAAAATTAAATAGTGTTTATTTTCTTTCCTTTTTTCCTGAGTGTGTGTGTGTGTGTGTGTGTGTGTATATATATATATATGTATATGTATATATATATATATATATATATATATATATATATATATATATATATATATATATCTAAACCCTTTCTTTGTTGTACATTTCTTTATATTTCACGTGACTTTTAAGTATATTCATATTTTTAAAAACGTTTAAAATTAACAAATGATAATCAAGTTTTTTTTAATTACATTGAGCGGAGAAAATAATATGCTTGTATGTATATAGCATAGAAACACTTAGCAAAATTCACGTCAGTCTCCGTTAAGATCATTATTATGGGGGGGGGGGGGGGCTTTTCACTCTAAACTTCTTTGGGAAACGAAAAAGGGGTAATCAAATTTTCGAATGCCAAATTGTCGGTTTTGAGCGATTCATTTTTGCCATAATCCACAAAAGAATTGTCACCCGGGGTTTTCTGCCCATGCATGTGAGTAACATTTCATGTGTTTTGTATTACAAAATGAGTAATAATCAGCCTTTGGGGGGGGGATCAAAAGAGTTTTTTTATATGTTATATCTGTGGATAAAAAATATCTTGTGAAACGTGAAAAGGTGCTTGCATATGATTACATAGGGTTCTAAATTTGGGTATAGGGATCTTCGAAACTTCATTTTCCCTCTTAATTTTCCAATAACCCATTTGATTGTTTGCAGGGGGATCAAGATATCTCAATCTCAGGGTGGAATTCTCCTTTTAAAGGATTCATGAATGGAAACACATCAAGTTTTATCGAATTTCCTAATTTGGTACATGAAAGAACGACCGAGCAAAATTAGTAAATTACGGGGTGTTGCGTCAAAGACTAAGACTGCAGACATGTTGTTTTTCATTGACTGATCTAGGAATGTAATTTACATTGTAGCCATGCGAACCATTCCAAACTACTCACCTCTTATCAATGTGTTTGGAACAACACTGGATAACTTATATGCTGTTACCAAAGTTACGAGTGATCTTCCCATTTTGTTTAATAAATACATTAGAGATAAACAATTAGAATAAAAATTTTCATTTCAAAATCTTTTCCCCGGACAACAGTACACAAGGGTTTTAAAAGAGGGAGAGAGAGAGAGAGAGAGAGAGAGAGACGGGGGAGCGAGGTAGAGAGAAAGAGAGCCTGAGTGAAATATAGAGAATTAAAAAAAATATGCAAGATACCTGACTTTTTATGTTTTAAGTGTTAAAACGGATCTTTAAACGAAACGATGATCTTATCAGCATGTATGTATTATTTTTTCGCTTTTCAAAGAAAGCGCATTTATATTTTCATATCATATTATGACCGTTTGATTCTTATTTATTTCCCCCAGACTATTCGACAGAAATTTCCAAATCTGACTACACGGCGACTTGGAACAAGAGGCCATTCAAAGTAAGATAATAATGCTACATACTTTCCGTTTTATACCTTAAAAGATAAAGATAATTATAGAGAAAGAAATATAGGGAGAGAGAAAGAGGGGTGGGGGCGGGGGTGAAAAGAAGAAGAAGTGGGCGAGTGTTTTTCTAGAAATTTTTTAATTTAAGCACATTTGATATTTGACATTTTGATTAGTTTGTTCATTAATATTGAATTCGATAATTAATGAATTATTAAAGGAGGGGGCATTGTCTAGAATATAATTATGACAAGGCAGAAAACAAGGAAACGAATAAAGAAAAAAAAGTCATCACGTCTGTAGATGTAAATAAATGCAAACTACAACTTTTCAAGAACAACAAAATTGAAGTTGAAGGGGGAACGTGGTTCGCCAATGAAATACCACATTTAATCTCATCTCTTCAAATACAAATGAGGCTATGGCGTAGTAACCAAACAAAAACAAATAGTAAAAACCACATCATACAAAGCAATGTACGTCAGATCTCTTGCTGTCCCCGATGTTGTTTCGTAAATTCCAGTGTTATCAAAGTTTACGATGTTTTTAAACCTGGGTTCGGATGTTAATGTCCGTGTAAATATTGGCCACTATACAGATCTGGCTCACATTTCAAATCACCATTATTTGTTATGTTGCAATGTACACAGTGAAACAAATCCTTCTTTTTTCGCTAAAAGTGAATAATGTGATTAAGGTGTACTTCTTTGTCAAAACAATGACAACAAATCAGAATAATTACATAAAAGTAAATCTTAAATTGATTGTTCTCTTACCATATGTTGCAAAATTTCGTCCATACCTACCAGTAATATGGCATACTCCACACAAGAAATTTAATTGATATTATAAAAAAATGTGACGGAGCTACATTATGACCAATTGCAAAAGTATTTTTGACAATAATTATTGCTAGGCATTTTGGCCTGATATTGGAAAATATAAAAGGAACGGGTAATATTTTTTGTGTACATGAATTTTGGATCCACTTTGTTGCGTTATCAGGGCGTTTGAGGTTGGGACCTTTAAACAAAAAACAATCATTAAAATACAGATTCCTGGTTTCCATAAAACAATCACAAATTTTAAACATTTTCTCTACATACTTTATATTAGAATGAGGCAGCTATAAGAAAAAATTAAAAAAATAAAAGAATATTTCCATTTGTTAAAGATCAATTTTTTCCTTTAAAATACCTGCCCTGAATGGATTAAACAAAAACTTGAACCATGTGGTGTATATATGGATACCCAACATTACCGTCCTGCTTCCGGACACTCTTTATAATCCACGGACCGTATCTACCAGAGCAGAGGGCGGTCACTTCAAAGAGCTACCTGATAAAGAAGATGACTCTGGTTTGTCTACCAATGTAGACAGTGTAGTTAGTACTGTCCTAACGAACTAACCACACGCATGACACGAAAATAAGCGGTCTGGTTTATTCGTTTATTAAACTGCACTGAATTGGTTCATTAATCAAACTTTATCACAGCCAATGGTCGAATTGCGTAATCTTTTAAAGAGTAAAACAAACTATGTACAATAAAATATAACATAGGAACAAAAATTACAGATGAACAAACAAAATCACTTTGGATACAAATCCCTAGATACCATTCATAATTATACAGGCGTAATAATGGCCTCAATATTAATAATGAATTAAACATTCAACTAGAAATTCGGGGAGTAAAGTAAACGTTATAACTTAAATAAGGTGGGAAAATAGACTTAAAAAGAACTGAGTGCACTGCCTATATCATGCACTGGATTACATACTAATTTATTGATTAAGAAGAGAGCTGTTTGGATGAAAAAGTGTAGGAAAAAGACATTACCTTAACAACTGACATACATTAGTGCTGAAACCATTAAAATAATGAGGATAATAATGAAGATGCTAGTGAAAACAATAATTTTTTTTTTATTACTATCAGTAACAACAATTGTATCTATAGAACAAGCTAAAACCCAAGGAAATGCTTCCAAGAAAACAATAGTTGTATTCATCATGCATATGCGACGAAGCACTACTATATGGTTAACTTGTGTGTGTCGGTATAGTCGGAAATGATTTTTTTTTCACCCCGTACATTTTTCGAATTGAGTGATTTGGTAATGCTGCTCTTAAATATTGCAGAATAGTATATGATTGATTCATTTGATTCATGTTTTACTCCTGTAAGTAATAACCAATTCAATAGACTCAAAGGGAACATGAAACAGTTGAAGATGCAAGAATAAAGGCTGATCTTCTCTGATAGATAAAATAATAATAATAATAATTGCCACTTATATAGCGCTCATATCCGTCACGCAGTGACTCTCATGGCGCTTAGACATTATTACCCTGGTTATAGCCGAGCCGCCAAAGTAACTAGCGCTCAATTAAGCATATCAGGTACCCATTTACACCTGGGTGGAGAGTGGCAGATGTAGATTAGAGTCTTGCTAAAGGACCTTAGTGCCGTGGTGGGATTCGAACCCCGTACCTTGTGATCTGCAGTCCGGTGACTTATCCACTAGACCACAACACCTCTACAAGTGTTGTGGTCAAGTCATAAAAGTCAAGTAAAAGTCGAGGCTTCTATGAGGGGAGCTTAAAAATATCAAGCAAATACGAAACGTGATTCCCAATATTCAAGCAAGTATTTGCTAGTCATATAGGGAAGCATTTTCTTGCAAGAAGAACGTCGTTCCCTTTGTTTGCTAACGTCTGCTATAGGTCTTTGCTATTATAGATACAGCCCAGTATGAAGATAACTGTGGAAAATGCATTATGTAAGGAACAATGCAATGATAGAGTAAGCTTACTAAGCCCACGAGATCGACGGCCCACTAGACGGACAATCTCGTGTCCTTCTGACAACTTTTCTGAGGGTTGACATGACCGATATTGTCGGTGTCGTGGGCTGTCGGTCTATTGGGATGACCACGATATTAGGCATTACTCTGTAAAATCTGTGTACTGTTTTTTTATGCGTACAATGCCGAAAAGAAATATAACGTTTTGACCGCTTTTCTTTATATAAATTGATGTTGAGGAAAGTTTTTTTGCCTTGAATCTAAATGATAATTAAATATTTCCGTTTGACGTTTCACATACTTTTCTGTCGCTGTCTGCGAATTCATTCACTTCTATACATTTTAGATTTCATTACTATTTAATCTGTGTTGCATTAAAAAAATATTTTGTTGTTGCTGAAGATATCACTACTATGGGATCGGTATCAAAGAATCAAGTGCTTATTATCACACGGTCTACTCTACCAAGGGACTTACAAGGTATGTAATGTATTATATCATCAAATGTGTCAGTCATAACACAAAATTCGTACAATTTATTGGTCCATTATGTATCACGTGACGAGAAATAGTTCCAACCCAAGCTTCTCATGTCTATGAACTATGTATCTATTTTAACGTCAATCATGTACATTGGCGAAAGGAGTAAAAAATACTATATAATCTATTCAGTGTTAGTAGTATTTTCATATTCGAACCAAACTTATAAAGAGTCACTATAACCAAATCAGCTGAATATCCAGCTTTAAAGAAAGGAAAATGAAATTCTCATCCAGCACCCTCGAAACAGCTTTACACATGTATTGTATGTACCTATTAAGACCATAACTTTTCCTGGAACAGTATACCTTCTCAAAACATAACAAGTAATTCATTTTATCCAGTAAAAGTCTCTTAAAGCATTTGTAAAAGAAGGAAAATCACAAGAGAATATCAATACTTCATAGCATAGTTAGTAATGTGCCCACTTTCTTAAGTAAACAATCCATCCATTATCTGTCTGTTTTATCCAAACAGATTTTCAGGAGCAAGATTAAAAAGCGAGGTAAGACAGTTCACTTGAATATAACGTGCATGGGTGGATGTGTGTGGATGTGTGTGCGTGGGTGTGTGTGTGTGTGTGTGTGTGTGTGTGTGTGTGTGTTATGTAACAGTTACAGGCTTTTACTTTTGATTTTCATAAAAAATTCACACATTTTAATACATAAATCCAGGCCAGTTATCACTAATTAATTATTCACATATTTACGTATTGCTGACTCTGCATTATGTACACTACATATGGAAAAAAGGAACAGTACCCGTTATGCCCACAGACTATACGATCGACTGCAATCTGATTTTGGAAGTAAATAGCAATAGTATTAAACATGTTAAATATGGGCATTTTAACAAATGAAATAAACCTTATTCATATTCTAAATAATAATATGAATACTAAACATAGGGTTTTGGTGCGCTGTCAGCCTTATACCCGGAATAAGGGCCAAATCAGTTTCAAATCGTAGGAGTGCTCTGACGTCACTACGAATCGGAGCCGATTTGGCATTTCCTCCGACTAGAAAGGTCGCAATAGGCCGTATTTTCCATTTTACTATCTATACGACTATTCAAGACCTCAATCAAAAATATTCTATTATTTTATTGTTTATATCATGCTATCTAATTTGCTTCCGAAATCGGATCACAGACCCTCATTGCGCCCACCCCCTCCGTATATGTTTATATATATCCTCAAACCTATCACGGAGCGCGTTGAGGGGGAGGGGAATGCCCCCCCCCCCCCCTCCGGGCCCTTTTAGGTTTATATAATTGAGAATGCTCTTGGGAATGACAACATCTTATGGAGTATGTAGGGGGAAAAGAAAGAAAGAGAGAGAGAACCCCCCCCCCCCCCCCCCCCCCCCCCCCCCGTCGTGTATGATCAAGAGAGCTACTTAAATAATGTGCATTACCCACACTATGGATCTTTATGAAAAGAGGATTGGTTTAATGAAGGGCCAAAATATTGTAATGGTGACGTAGAGGTTGTTCATCATACTTCAACCTTGTATATATTAACTGCGGGAAGCCCATTGTTTGTCGAAACCCTTACCAACCTGGTGTATCGGGGATCTAGCAAACAAAGACCCCGAGAGCTCAGGCGACTACAACAGCGGGCCAGCGAAGGTATTTCCTGAGTGGCGCAGGATAGCGGATGGGCCATCGAGTAGTTTAAAGTGCCCATATCCACGATCTGTCGCGTTAAATTGTTTTACCGATCCTTTTGTTCATTTGCGAAAGTGTTGGCTGAACTTAACAGATTTCCTTCCACAATGCATTATACACGCGTAAACCTTATACCATGGCCCATTTAAGCTGTATAAAATGATATGGAAACACCATACATACATACATACATACATACATACATACATACATACATACATACATACGGTGAATTAAAAAGTCTTAATAATCTTTAAAGTATTATAATTTTAAAAGACAGTGATTAGGAGTTCCGGAATTAAACAAGGTATATACAGTATTTAAAGTATTCATGGTATAATGTCATATTATGCTTATATTTTGCTTCTCACTGTTAAACATTATGTAAACTGAACGTGGAAACAAATAAAAAAATCAAACCAAATTATATCAGTCAACCAATCAATCAAATTGTATTATTAAAATCATTGTCTTCTTGAGCAGCTGAGTGCATTTATATTGAAATTGCGCAATATATACTAACAATTATTGTTATTATTATTATTATTATTATTATTATTATTATTATTATTATTATTATTATTATTATTATTATTATTATGAAAAGGAAACTACATCAGAAATGACGAGAGAGAGAGAGAGAGAGAGAGAGAGAGAGATAAGGATTCTAATGTATTGCAAGGTGTTGGAATTTATAATTCATTTAAGGCTTTAGAGCTGTTATGTCCTCCTTTAAAGAGGACAATCTTAAACCCCAAATCTATATGAACTAAGTGTAGGCAAAATGATATGAGACCAGCTGTGTAAAAAGACAGACAGGGTAAAGACAAATTGGAACTACAGTAGATCTAGACGAGCTGGATAAGAGACGAATTGCCACAAGATCTAAATATAGACCAAACGGAAATAAACCGTTGTAACCCATCGGATGAACCCGAGATTTGCTGATGCAACAATTTCTCCGGGGGAGCGTTTCATGAAAGGAAGTTGTCGGATATTTTATCCGACAACTGTTGTAAGCTACTGAAATCCTTGCATATGATTGGCTGAGAGCAAATTTGTCGGATAAAATATCTGACAAGTCTTTTCATGAAATGTCCCCCCCCCCCGGGTTTTATTTCGTAAATGATATAAGGTTAGGATTATAGTTGGAATATTATTTGGTTTTCGGTTATATAGGATCAGGGTTAATACTTGACCCAGATAAGAAGTTAGGAATCATGGTAGTGTTAGAAAATGACTGCGGAGCTATTGTCCTCGTATGAGCATGTGTCGTACCACCGTACATTTAGCATGATGCGAATGTTGAGCTCAGCGAGTTATCCAATTAAGATATTAACTTTGCGAGTCCAGAGATTAATGGCGTTGCTTACGTAACCACACCCTAGCATCATAATCATGATCCACTCGTTGGTATCCTAGCACTAGATTCTCATAACGTCTTGACACTTATTCATCTTTCATTTGAAATAAATGCAGAAGAAAACAGAGAGACAGTTTTACCATATGAGACGAATGATGATGATCTATTTTCGTACATGCTTTTTTTTCTTGTAAGCAGTCATAATAATGAAATAATAATAATAATAAGCCATTCTTGTATAGCGCATTATCACGTTGTGATATAAAGACCCTATGCGCTTCCAAAGGGTTTGGATATTATTACCCTTGATTCACCTCCGGCGGCCGTGATCAGCGCTTGGCGTATTTTAAGGAATACTCCTGTCGGGTTAACACCTGGGTGGAGAGTGGCAAATCCTGCCGAAAGACGCCAGTACCAGGCTGAGATTCGAACCCCCAACCCTTGGATTGAGAGTTAAGTGAATAAACCTGTATATCACGACAACTCCACGCGTATGGAAATAAAGTCATAAAAATAGAGCGTTAAACATTTTTTCCACTTTTGTAATCTATCATTAGTTTGATATAAAATCAGGGGTGTAATTTAGGAAGAAAATTAAGAAAGTTTGAGATCTGTAATTATTGTTCTAAAGTTTGAATAAAGATAAAATTTTGAAGTCCAGTATAATGTAGAGGAGTATTTTGGGGTGCCACTTGCAGAGAGAAAAGCGTATGGAGGAGAATTCAACTGGGCCGCTTCGTTAGCATATAAGGTCCGTTCTTGAAATACATGTAGATGCTTACAGATTAACAAAAGAGAAAAATTTGAATGTTTACTGGATTAATTGTGTATTTACTCTTTTGAAGTCAAAGCAGTTCGTGCTGTATTTGTTTTAGGCATGGTATGTCATCCTTGATTTTACTAGCATACCATTACAAAGTGTTAAAGTACTTTATCAAAACGAGCTCTGGGTTTAATAGAGAATCTACTCAAATTTCGAAAAATATACCTGATCAAGCAACAAACTGCAAAATAAGAGTATTTTGACACTAAGAACCGATCCCTATCGTGCCTGTGCAGCCATTATCGACATATTAGCTGAGAGCCCACTAAGCAATGAGTCGATGACTGCTTCGGAACTTCTACCTCCCTCCGTTTCCCCGAAACAACCGGGGTCAACTCTCCCGGCAATGCGCGCTTGGTGATGAACACAGACTGATGTTCTTAGAGAAAGGGGTAGAGAATGGTAACTGGGCTACGTAACGCTGTGCCTCGTGACTCGGTTTGATGTTATGGTTTCCTCAGTCGATGACGGTTGCTTGGATTGGAAAGCATGCATTTCCCCCATCACGGAATGTCCTCAAATGTACATAAATTGCGCTAATCGGTGCTTCCCCAACATTGCCCAAGTCTCTCTATTTAATGATATTCAGTGGGATCATTGGGATGTGTTTTTTTTTTCCTTCCGTGCTTAAAAAAAATGGTACAGATATTTAAACAAAATATATATTTTTAAAAAGGTGAAAATCTTGATCAGCACCGCGGAATACAAAAGGAATATTGTTGATTATGCCTTTAAAATCCATTCATTTTCAAACAAACAAAAAAGTTCATTAATTGTTGAGCGTATAATAAATGTAACTGGATAATCATAAACAAAATGTAATAGCATCAAAATATTGCTGCCAAACGAATATCATGTTTGTCCCTGATGGTATAATAAGGGGAAGAAAAAAGTAAGAACGGAATTGATAGCACTTTCTGGTCCGAGCATTGAAGAATACTGTTTGCCCCCAGACAGCGAAATATCAGTGGTCTGCGAATCGTTCCCTATAGTAATTTCATATCAGAATACAACATTGACAAGCATAGTTTAATGAATCGATTTGCCCTTAGGCTATGTATACCTCTCAGTTCATTGTTTCTGAACCATCACTCCTCTCCCCTCTCTCCTTAACACACGCACACATACACGCACCCCCCCCCCCCCACACACACACACACACTCTCTCTCTCTCTCTCTCTCTCTCTCTCTCTCTCTAGCTCTTCCAATGTTGCTGTCTCTCATTTTATTTCTACTTTATTCTTAAAACACATTCAATAAAAGCTATCACTTTCAAAAGTCTTAGTATAGTTATAAGCTGTACGTTGAACAACATCACATGTGTTTCACCCCCATCACTTAAAAGAGGAGGAAGCGTCCAGGTTTATTGCTATATTCATCTGCTAAATGCAAACAACTGGGACAAATTCCAGGCTGTAAATTACTCCTATTTGACATGCCACTCACCGGTGAATAATGGCGCCAAATTACTCCCTATGCTTCTTCCTATTCCCCGCGCTCTTGGCGAGCCTCCGTCGTCAGTCTAACGGAGAAACATCGGCATGTGTCGCTTTTAATACTGGGTCGTTCTGCACAAGACCGCATGTCGTGTTTCATGAAAACACTATCCGTCATACTCTACTCGATTGGTTTATAAACTTGGATGGTTGGGAAGGAATAAACTAGGGTTATAAATTTACTAAAATGATGTTCATTTCATCTTGTCTTAGTTATGATTCTTGCTATATATTTGATGCTCCACACCTCATCTCATGCACGCCTTTTCTTTTTGTTGACTCTCAAGTCCACAGTGATATATAATACTTAAATGTCATAAAGCGCCTGGCTCAGAATGAAATCGAAACTAAAGAGTTAAAGGGTACCAAGCACAAAAAAAGAACGGAAAAAAGAGAGAAAAGATGGCTATGTATCGGTTAGAGGTTCGATGTGCAAAATATGTGCTTAAACTATTATTACAAGTTTAAACACACTGAAAATAAAGCAACATAAAAGCTACTTGTGAGTAGACTTGTCGACGAACCCGTACGTGCTGGTAGAAAATAGGGCCCACACGGAACCCACTTCTGAGTTGGGTTACGTGTACGGATTTCTATGTTTTCCTTTCTCTTCTTCATACTCGTTAACCGTTAACAGATACAATGCCCGGTAAAGCTTTTTTGAGGTTGATCCTGTACACCAGCTGTACACAAATATTTTTAGGTGATTGGCAAACTTTAAGATACGCACAAAAAAGAAATATAGAAATGGTTAGATGGTTCCAGGCAAAAATGAACAATTTCAATGATTTTCGTTTCTTTTCTTTTGAATTAAAGAAATAAAGATAGGTTCAGATTTCTTATGAAATAACGAGTGAATTCTAAACGAAAACGGGTGACAATTATATCCGCAAATGAAAATTCTTTTAATATTACAATGAATAAATATTAGCGATACCAGAGAGATTCCATGGCCATAATATGTAGAGATGCTTCAGTTTTGAAACACATGAACAGTGATGAATAAAAGACGAAATGTCATATGAGCCATATTACACGCAACTGCCCAAGAGGGGTGTGAAAATACCTTCGGAATTTTTGACATCCCAGCTGATGAAAATGTAACATGACAGATGGCCGATATGACCGAAGGTTTTGGTCTTGCTAGAGGGCCTTTCAGGCTACTTACTACTTAACCCTTTCAGGACAGGAATTATTTAAGGGCTAAATTGATCACATTTTGTTCTGCAAATTGGCAACAATAATATTTTTCTTTTAGTGCTACGTGGTTCTAATAAGATGTAATGTCTTGAAAATAATATACATGGTTAGGGACTTTGTCGAAAAGTTGAAAAAGTTGCCAATTTGGACAAAAAACAATGATTTTGAATCTCTCAATGTGTTGCCAATTTAAGGATGTTTAATCTTATTCTCCTTTTTAAAATTCCTGGCATCAAACGCAATATGATCATGCAACAAAAATGGACACAGTACGTGCAGAATTTTTTGCTCTTTCTACTCCTGTATCTGGTATATTTTTTAGAGCTCTGAATCAAAAGTTATTGGGCCAAACCACAAAATGTGGTCAATTGTCTTGAAAGGGTTAACATTCCCTCCAGTTGTAAAGACATGCCTATATTGCTATGTTGAAATCATTTTCCCCCTGTTAATTCACGATAGGGTGGCTTCACCCGGAAGTATTCCCTATCATCGAAGACAGGGACACTGCTCCCTGACTTCCCAGATGCTCAACAGATGGCTCTTCCCTTTGCTCTATCAGCAGAGAGGGTAAGATATCGGTTACGATACAAACTTGAGGGAGAGAAAGAGGAAATTGGGGAATAATGTGGGAGAGATGGGCTTGATGTGAGGTGAGATACATAGAGAAAGGGGGTAGGGGCAGCGAGAAAGAGGGAGTGGGAGGAAGAGAGTGAAAGAAAGAGGGGGATAGAGAGAGAGAGAGAGAGAGAGAGAGAGAGAGAGAGAGTATGAGGGAGTGCAAAAAGGGCACAAGTCAAAGAATAATGTGTGGTGGAGGAAAGAAAACTCTAAAATTGGTAAACGTCATAACGGGCATGTGGAAAATGAAGTGACATATAATAAAAAGGTAGAACGCGGAATAACTTCTGGAGATTAAGCGACAATAATTAACAGTAATAATAAATGAATATTACACAACAGAAAGATAAATGTGAATCAAATGGTTTGAAAGTGTGAAAAATCAGATATAGAAAATCACATATTTTTTCATCTTTGCCTTTTCTATGTTTTTCTATCTAGGTTGATACACTTCTTGTGATGTACAAGACTCATTCACAGTGTATTCTTGATACAATCATCAATTCAAGCTTCGATGAGGTATTTAACTTAGATTTATTTTTATTATTACAATCAGTAACTCCCAATATATTAAATAGACATGCAATCTCTTTGAAAAACGTAAATTAGGTCAAGGATGACCGCACTGATAATTTTGAACATTATAATATTAATAATGATAATGATGATGATGATAATAATAATAATAATAATAATAATATTAATAATAATAAAAAAATAATAACAATAATAATGACAATAACAATAATATCCTCATCAGTATATTATACTGTCCCCCGGAATGACCTGCAATGATATTATTACCCCGGCTTTAGCCGAGCGACCATGATAAGGCTCTCAAGCATTCAAGGAATTTCTTCCTACCGGGTACCCATTTACTTCACCTGGGTGGAGCGTGGCAAATACAGTACAACACTAGTGAAACATAATTATCATAGTATAAGCCTGCTTCATGTATATTCGATTTTGTGTTATCTTCAGTACTTCAAATTTCTGGTTTTACTACCTGCCTGAACAGATCCAGAACTTTCTGCTGCATTTCTGGCAAGGCATGCCTGATCACCTCCAACCTTTGCTCGATAATCCAATCATGATCGATCTCATCTGCATTTGTGATTCGATACTCTACAAGACAGTGATCGATATCCTTATTCCAGCTACCATGCAGGAGATGCCTGAAAGGTTTGTCTGAGGATGTTTTTCCCCTTACCAGGAAGAGCATAATTTATATCAAACTATCGATTTTTTTTTTGGTTGTTGTTGTTGTGTGTGTGTGTGTGTGGGGGGGGGGGGGGGTGGACACCTTTAAAACCCAATTGTTTAAAACCCAATTGTAAACAGCAAAAATGTGAACAGGCACCACAAAAGTCCAAAAAGTCGAACTGTGTGATTTTCAGTTAGAGCTCAATCAATGTGTTTTGGGTTGGCATGGTCAAATTTTATTTTTGGGTATATCCTGAAAGTGTATACTTTTTTCTAAGTAATCTAAAAAATTGGAGGCACCAAACAATCTAAAAGTGTATTTTTGACAGTTTTTTATTAGACTTATGTGTGTCTTCTCTGGATTTTGTTGTATAAATTTTCTTTTTTACGACCCTGAATACTTGTCTCATTTTGATCTCCCATAACTTTTAAACACAGTTAGGTCTTCAATTGATACTTGTGCACTATGATAAACAGGATATGCCTAATTAGTATGCCAAGTTTTAGGACAATCTGATAATCTCTTCATAGAAACTTTTATTGAGTTCTAATCCTCCTTTTGTCACCTTAGCACAACACCTTGCAAGTCAGAGTGCTTCAATAGACTGTAAACTTTAAACCCTTATTTCTCAGAATTAACATTCTGAGGGACTGTACATTCTACTCTTTGTACAGTGAGTTATGAACATCCAATGCTATTGAGTTATATATCATTTTAAAGCTGAGAATCTCCTCTTTCAGAATCAGACCTTAACTGAAAATTCATATCTGGCGACGTTTTGGTGGTTTTGTGATGCCTGGTCACAAATGTGCCCCTTTCAAATTTAGGACCCAAAAGGCACATTTAAATGTGATAATGTGATTTTTTTTTCCTTTAAGTGATTTTTTTCCGGGGGAGGGGGGGGGGGGTTATAGCACCGAAGAAATGGGACAACTCTCCTTCCATGCTTGTCTGAAAATTTATTTCAAAATTGTGCTTCACCCCCTCCTTTTGATAATCCTAGATCTCCCCTGTATAAAGTCATATCATTGTTCAACAAAATGTGGTCACCTCATCGACACTTTAAAGGGCCATTCCTCTACATGGTTACACGTTGATGTGATAACACTGTGCGTTAGCTCCATAGTCAGGATAGTATGGTGGTGGATCCAGTGTCCGAACACTTTTCAGAAAATCAACGATAGCAAATAAAATATCAAACGAATATCTGTCAAACTCACGTAAAGAATGCTCAAAGTCCTACAGAAAAATAAGTTGATGGAATTTTAAAAAGACAACGTAGATTTAATACGATATTCCCTTCCGAGTGAACCCCTTCCCAACGACGCGGCGTTTTGGTCCCTTGAAAAAGGTACTGTATTTCCGAACGTGTGAAACCTATGGGAAAAAGACACAACCTTTGTTTCAATAGTGTGGTTTTCATAGGCGTAATTCCACGCGTATGAAAACCCATTTTGGGCGCTTAACTGTACACGTTCGGTAATACAATCTGTTCGGAATTACAATCCTTGACTATAAGTCACATAACAGAGTGTGATGTGTCGTCTTGTTAGTTACAATGATAATGTATCCCATGATCCTCTCTCTGTTCAGCGTTATGATTATGCTCTGTGGCCACAGTATGTTACACCTTTCCATGAAGTATGAACACAGTTGGTCACATCTTTAGCACTTTAGATGTGTCTGAATATAGTCACACACTGATGTGCGGTTATTTGCAATGTGAATATGTCCGGATTCATACATTGGCTGCCTTCTTATGAATAATTCAATCTTTCGCAATAACTGTCATGTGCCCAAATATTAACATGGAATTCTTATAGATTATGGTTAATTAATTGATTATTGTATAATTACAACTTTCTGTGGTTTCCTAGGTACAGGCTATAGCCTTCTGAAAGTACAATAAATAATTTCATTTGTGGCCGACTTTCTTCCTATAGCTTACTGACGGACATCAGACGTTTCACGCGGCAGTGGGAATTATGGATGACGTCATCACTTGAAAACCTTCCCGACACTTTGAAAGAGTCTAAAATCACTGTGGCTAGACGCTTCGTCCAGTCGCTTAAAAGGCAGTCATCCTTCCTACATTTAGCGCAGGTAAATGTCGCATATAAGAATTTTAGGAGAGAATATCTTGTGAGCCTCAGGATATAGTACAGATGAATATGGAGCATTAATTTGATACGTGAAGGTGGCTTGAAGAACATTGCATTAAATGCCAAGTCAAAACTAATATCAAGTTGATTTGAATAAATATAGTAAAATTAAACAAGCATAACAGTGAAAATTTCTATTGAAATCGGATCTCAAATAAGAAAATTACGGCATTTTGAAGTTTTGCATTATTTCTTAAAACAGTGATATGCATAACATGGGCGGTATGCAAATGAGTGAACCGATGATGTCACACACTCACTTTTCCTTATGTATTTTATTACATGAAATATCATTTCAATTTTTTGCTTCAATAATGTAATACATGGTTTGACTCCTTATGGAACATGTAAAATCATCATTATTGTAAATTATTTTAATACAAGGGAGAGATTCTTTATTATCACATCCATAAAAATTGAAATATTTGAAATTTCATATAATAAAATACATAAGGAAAAGTGAGTGTGTGACATCATCGGTTCACTCATTTGCATACCGCCCATGTTATGCATATCACTGTTTCATGAAATAATGCAAAACTTCAAAATGCCGTAACTTTCTTATTTAACATCCGATTCCAGTGAAATTTTTCACTGTTATGCTTGTTTAACTTTACTCTATTTATTCAAATCAACTTGATATTAGTGAGGACTTAGCCTTCAACAGGGAAGATTGAGGAGAAGAAGAATAGAGGTAGAATTGTACGTGCTCTGGATGGATAATCTTCGGAGATGCTTATAAAGAGAGGAGAGAAAGACCGAGAAGTGGTGCTGATTGAGAATACTAGAAAGATGGTCACCAAAGTCTAAAGATATTGAACCAAGAGAAAGAGAGAGGGAGAGAGGGAGAGAGAGACTAAGAGAGATATCTCGCAAATGAAAATTCAGTGCATCTCAAAGATAGGCCTATAAGTCTATCTTCTATAATTTAGTATAGTAATTTCAATGGCAAAGGCTCGTTATCCCACCGCTGCCACCACACCATTATTGAGACAAAGCAACATACGATTTTACAGTACAACAGGGTCTTTCACCCGCCGTGATAATGATACACTCAACTATCTCTGACAATAGGTGGCGCTAATCAATTCAATCACGTCTCATGAGATATTCATGAATGTAATTCATTTTGCTCAGACGGCTCGTCCAGTGCTGTTCGACCAGCAGCTCGTTGACCAGATGATAGAAGACCTTGAGAAGGTTGATCTCTGTTCCATCGGATCTCAAGCAATGCTGTCTGTCAGTCAAGATGAGACCGACTCGGAACTAAACACAGAATGTAAGTTTTAAAGTCGCGTATACCTCTCGCAGGCTAAACAGGCCTGGACTATAAATCTGTCTACGGTTACAGCAAGGATACACTTGATACATGTAAAAAAATAAAAAAATAAATAATAATAATTTGAAAAAAAATAATAACACCCAGAATTCTCAAAGATTCTCCTCAAAATTTGGAAATGTTCTAAGCTTTGAAGTATTATAAAAATAATGTTTTCTGAATCCAATACCCACAAAACAATGTTTAGAATGAACAAACCCATCTATATTTAGCTCCAACATTTACGTCCCATTGTAGCGCTTTGACAAATCTTAGCGTGTGTCTTATTGAATCAAAACAATTAACACTCATAAACATAATGAATCATTACAAATATATCCTATAGTTCTGAACGACTTCAAGGAACTTTTGAAGAAGCAAGCCACGGTGGAGGCTTTTACAGAATGGCTGGATCAGGTGGTCGAGTCGAAGGTCATTAAGGTATGTTTCCAAATGTTATTGATTATAATTCAATTTTTTATACTTAAAGCCTTGATAAAACGTAAGGGCGATGTAACAGGAACTTGAGAATGACCCAAATCTGTTTTACCATAATGCTCTTTTTGTATTATAAATGTGTATATAGATGTATTTATGTAAACATAACAACAATGTCCTAAATGAAGTATGGAAGAAACTTTTAGACAAGTCCTCAGCATAACCGGAAAGTTTTTGTATACCTGCCATTTATATAATTATGTATATAGTGAACAAATATATATTCATTTAGAATAAGAAGGCCTACACTGCTTACCATGCTCCAATAATTTTCAAATAATGATATCCATCAAATACAGGACATTTACCATGAAAATACATTTACTTATCCACAAAGTCATTAAAGTGAGATTTATGCTAGTTTTGGCGAGATTACATGTCAAGAATGAACATCTACTTTAGAGACAGACGTTCTAAGTAAATTCCATTGACGTGTAAGAGTTGTTTATCTTGTTTCTTGACAGCCGAGCAAGCAGAACGGGCGCTCTTTCAAGAAGCGAGCTCAAGATTTCCTCTTGAAATGGTCATTCTTTGGAGCTCGGGTCATGCACTCTCTAACAATTAATAATGCACAAAGCTTTGGTAAGTTAACTTTAGATTTAGATTTATTCATTTCATTTCATTTTCATTTTCCGAGTAACAATTGTGCAGTTATAAATGTAAAAATAATTGACAACGGAACTAAGTGCAGAAACATTTTCTATCCATACAAACAAAATAAAGGGCACTAACATTTGAGTTGTAGGGGAAAAAATTATAACAGCAGTTAACACTACACTAAAGTACTTATATGAAAATGAGAATGAAAACAGAGACCAGCAAAGAAGCAGAGCTTATAGAAGCGCTGGTCCGTGGCAAAAAGTAAATTATAAATCATGCAATACATAAAAATTGATACAAGCCTATATCAAAAATTCACCTTACCCATTCATTTCCCCAAACAAATGATCTGAGGAAGGGAATAATTAAATCGTAATTTCGATTTTTTTTTTCTTCCACCCGTTTTTTCCATTAAATATTAATATAATACCATTATATTTCCATGTGCAGCGGTACGTGACATCCAACAAGATTTAGTCAATTTCTTATCATTTTGATGGCTCCAAAGCCTGACAGTATGCACCAATAATTCTTATGTAAGCTACTGTAATCTACCTTTTCTAGGTTCTCCCTGACAGTTTCTTTCACAATGTTATGGCATGACCAGAACTCAGCTTTATCTTTAATGATTTAAAAATGAAATAAAAATTGTTGCCCTTAGGGTCTAAGTGTTAACAGAATGTGTTGTGTTTGTGTGTTCGGCTTACATGTATATGGGCCTCATACAGTTTGATGTCAAATTATCTTATCCTGTTAAAAGCTTCCTTCCATCTGATTCGGATGCTTCTTGATGAGTACATTCTCCTTGCTGTGGAAAGTCAGTTCAACTCCGAGAAGGACAATGACCTTCAAAATCGCCTTGAGAAACACATGAAAGCCTCAGGTATGTTTATTCTCTTATCAATTCTTCTCTTATATGTATATATATATATATATATATATATATATATATATCTTGCTCTCCTCATATCTCTTCCATTTTGTTGTCCTCTTCCTTCTTGTTGTTGCCCTTCCACATATTGTTTTCTCTTTACCCTCTTTCACTCTCCTTTAGTGTTCCCTTCCTTTCCATTCTTTTTAAACGGTCCTCATAAAAGAGTCTTCTGTTGACCATTTTGTCGCTCTCCATCTCATATTCTCTTTCTTCCTGTTCTTTTGTTTATCCATTATTCCTAACTGTAAATATCACTTTTACCGTGCTTACACATTGATCCGGCTCGCGGGTTCGACACGACTCTCGTGTCGAACCCACCTCAAGCGCCCAGGGGAGGAAAACGGTGATCGCGTTTATACATGTATTGAATTGTCGAGTTTGACCCGGCTTGCTAATCACAGACGGGAGTAGAATAACGTCACAAACGTGGTTGATTGGCAAGCCTTCACAAACTGTTTACTTTTCCTTTGTTTGTTTTTCTCTTATAATTTCTTTGTTTTTCCTTCTTTCATCTTCTCTCTTCTATTTTTTCTTATGTATTTCTTTGTTTAATCTTAATTCTTAATGAATTTCATTGTTTTTCATTCTCTCTTCTTCCTTTCTTATGTTTTTCTTCTTCTTTTCTTTTTGACGTTTTCCCTTTCATAAATAGTCGTGTTCGACACGGCTTTCTGTTTATACATAAAAAAATTGCCGGGTCTGATACGACTCTCGGATCGAAACCTACTATTCTGGCGGAGCTAAAAAGACGTGTTCGACCCGAGTCTCGGATCACACTGATCGCGTTTATACATCATAAAATTGCCGTGTTCGATACCCGAGAGTCGTATCAATGTTTAAACGCAGTATATGTATTGCTTTTTCCTGCCCGCTTCTTATATCATCCCCTCCGTTCTGGTCTTGTTTTGTTCTTGAAGTTCCGATCCTGGGCTTTTCTGGACTTGTCTATCTGCCCTTCTACTCTCTCTCTCTCTCTGCGCTCTCGTTCTGCCTCGTTTCTTCTTCCTTGCTTTTACTCTCTTGTTCAACCTTTCTCTTTCTTGATTTGTTTTCCATGTCTGTTTCTCTTTCTTTCCTTTCCTTTCCTTTCTGCCTCACTCCTTTGTTTTTTTTTACATTCACCAGTTTCATTCATTCTCTGTCTCTCCGTCTCCCTCCTCGCCTCTCGATATCTGTCCTTCACTATTTTCATCATTATCCCTTCCTATTCCCCTAAAAGATAAATCTTGAATGCCACTCCAAGTGCAAGCTATAGTACGTTCATACCGGACTTGTGGTTTCGAAACTTTTAAGTTAACGAAACGACTCACTAACCATGGCGAGGGTTAACACGGGCCTGAAACAACGATGCTCGTTGTTCTAAAACTACAAGCCGAGCGATCGTCGTTGTTAACACCGGAAGTAGATACTACCGATTGTGTGTACAGTACACATACAGATCCTGTGTTCATAATTCGCGCGAAGGGTATGACCCGGAAATTTAACATGAACAGCGAGGTCATCCTTAACTACGAGCTTGCGAAACTTAAAGTTTATTCAGTGCGAAACTGGACGGAGGACCACCCACCCACTGCTCGTGGTTTTGGCGTTAACCACGAGCTCGCTTGTGGTTCTAGAACTACAAGTAAACGTAAAGTTTCGAAACTAGGAGTCCGTTCATACGGTCTGAAACTACAAGATAACTACAAGTTAACTTAAAGTTTTGAAACTACAAGTGAAACTTAAAGTTTAGCTCCTTTGGTGTGAACCTGACTTATCTCGCTTATCTCAGTATCTAATTTTTAATCTCTACCATTAATACATTTATTACATATGGCTATATCAATTATCATCATGTTTTGAGAACAGTTTCAGATCCAATAGCTTGTCCAAGTTAATACCTGACATATTTCACAGCATTGTCTTTTGTGGGCGCTTTTTCGACTTTACTATAAACACGTACAGTCGATATTAAATTAATAATACTTATCTTTGTTACAAACAGGAAACACACAAAGGCCACTGTCCAATCCTGCTGGATCTTGTTTCCTCGCAAATCGAAATGGAATAGCAAGACAGCAGTCTGGGCTTGTCGACCAGTCGCAGTGCAAACGGGAAGAAGTCATTGACCACAACCGAAACACGCTTTATCCAGGACACATGGGCTCCCTAGCGACTGGAGAAAGAGACTACCTCATGCCTTATGGAACCACACCTCCTCATCATTCCTTGGGGTCGCGTAGCAACCCAATGTTGACTCCTCCCATCTCGCCGATCGTCATGCGCAACTCTGTCATCAACCAAACACCTCTGCCTCTGGCGCCTCATGCAGGCCCCGCCCACAACCAACCTTTCATGCCGTCCACATCTCCACAAACTGGGTTCCCCTACGTTAATCACATTCAAGGGCAGGAGTCTTACCTCTCGTCGGCAAGGACCCCAAACTACATGGCCTCATACCCAGCATCAAACTACTACCATCATCCAACTGTATTTCCCCAGGGATATAACGCTTCACCCTATTATCCACGCTGCCACGATTCTGGAGACACAGGGGGCGTGGCCTATCCAGAATCTTACTCACATCGAGATGATCGTTACTACGGCAACAGTGCAATGGGCGGGGAAAGACAGGATACAACGGGTGCGACCTATCCTTACTCCAATGGATATAATCAAGGTATGAAGCAGCTAGCCATTCTTTCACCAGTAAGAGCATCATTTGACAGGTATTAATGATGAGGCTTGCCATGTGCAGTCGGGTTTGTGAGATGAAAAAAATAAGAACAAGTACACTAAAACATTGACATCCTTGAACACATGTGGATTATTCAGAATTTGTTCTTGTAGATTTCAAAAAGGCATACATTCTATGACATTTTTCATCATTGAGTCAATTTTTTCTTCAGTTCAAAAAAAAAGAAGAGAAAAGAAAGCCCCCCCCCCCCCAAGTAAATAAATAAAATCATAACACGTAAAACATATATATATTAAATTCCTTACACTGTCGATAGCACATGAAGACGAAGGTCTATTCCATTCAATCGGGGATAGGTATACGTGAGTTTTGCTGTAAGCTGTTGAGTAGCTCTCCAGTCATATGCTAGATTTTAAATCTTCCTTAGATGTTAAACAACTTTGTTATGAGCTAATGAAGTAATATACGCTTCCATGAAAATTGCTTTATTTCGTCAAACATATAATATGTTAAGGATTAGGATTGAAACTAGGCTTTAGGGTTATGTTTAAGGCAGTGTTGGGTCCAAGACCAGATGGTCCGAGATCAAGATCAAGATCAAGATCAGACAGTCCAAGATCCAGATCCAGATCCAGATCCGGAGCTCATGATCGAGATCAGAACATCTGAGATCAAGATCAGATATGTCCGAGATCAAGATCAAGATCGCGGTTACTGATGCCGATCTCGAGAGTGGTCTCGAGATCAAGATCGATCTCGAGGTACCCAACACTGAGTCGTGTTTTCGCCGATTGGTGAACGATTTTAAAAGCTTTTTCGTTTGATAATTTGCGTAATAACAATGTTGATCTCGAACGATCTCGAGCGAAAGTTCCGAGAACAGAAGCTCCGAGATCAAGATGAAGATCAAGACCAACACCTTCGAGATCAAGAACAAGATCGAGGTTACTGATGCCGATCTCGAGACTGGTCTCGGGATCAAGATCGATCTCGAGGTACCCAACACTGGTTTAAGGTTATAGGTTCAGGGTTAGGTGTAGTGTTAGGTCAAAGGTTGCAGTTAGAAATTTGGTTAAAGTAGGAAATTGACCATGGAGAATATGTTGGCGGAGTTTGTGTCATAGAACACCCCCCCCCCCCCCGAACACTGCATCCCGTTAACCCAAATACATTCGCATCAAAAGTATATATGTTAGAGTAGGAAATTTACAGCTGAGCAAATTTTAATGTTGCTGCAGCATGTGCTTTAGAAACGAAACACTGCATCATTTAACCCAATTGCATTTGTATCAATAGTTAGAAATTATGTTGGAGTAGAAAATTTACTGCTGAGCAAAATTTAATGTTGCTGCAGCATGTGCTTTAGAAACGAGAACACTGCATCATTTTACCCAACGGCATTTGTATCAATAGTTAGAAATTATGTTGGAGTAGAAAATTTACAGCTGAGCAAAATTTAATGTTGCTGCAGCATGTGCTACAGAAACGAAAACACTGCATCATTTAACCCGATTGCATTTGTATTAATAGTTAGAAATTATGTTGGAGTAGAAAATTTACAGCTGAGCAAAATTTAATGTTGCTGTATAGCATGTGCTTTAGAAGCGAGAAAACTGTAACCTTTAACCCAAAACATTTGTATCAAAAGCAGGCTGATTTGAGTGACGTCATTTCGATGGACTGGTATCCCACTACTGCCACCAATACAATATTGAACAAACATTAGGTGATTTCAGAAGAGTCTGCAGTTCCATGGTGACTTTGTATGACAGCAATAGAGAAAAACATTAATAAAATAAGGAAACAGAGAGAAACAATCCACGTCGAATATACTATCTAAAGCAAGTTGATCAAACCATCAGCAAATGGCGGAACGTCTTCCGAAGATGTATGCTTATATCCCAACACTGTTTTGGGAAGGTATTACTTAACTTAAGTGATCAATTTTACAGACTGACAGGATTTATGTTACATCTTTATGTTATTTTCTCTCTCTCTCTCTCTCTCTCTCTCTCTCCATTGAACAGCTTATTATCACTCGAATCAGACAGCGACTCAAAACAAACCAGTCGCTGAAAGAGTCTCCGTCATCACCAGCAACTCACTCGCCAATCGCACCCGCATGGAACATCAGCACAACCCAAATTCAGACAGCTACGGACAAGACATGCGGCCCTTCGAGTACCCTGCCCAACATGGTGGCCGCCTCCCTCATGAACAGTTCAGTGACGAAGCAGACACGTTACATATGCTGGAAGCGGCATGTGATAATCATGGAAAGCATCACGGACAGCAACATCAGAACAACTTCATCAACCAGTCATTCCAAGGTAACTTAGGCACTGGTGGATTTATGGCGGGTGGGGTCACGGGCCAGATGTACCCCCCTCCCCCCCCCCCCCCCCCGCCCAAAGTCCACCTTTTGAAACCCAAGTGGCACAACTCCAAGAAAGTACCCCTCCCTCTTTTTTAGGTAATGACCATTCTTTCTTTGCCTGACCGAGTATTTGGATTCACTTAAAAGTCACCACAAAAATATGGTTACCTTTTTTTTCCTTTTAACCCGTTGACGACTGAATTATCTCATTCCCATAGGCTTAACACAGGAACCGTCCGGTTCCCATAGGTAATGGGTTAAGGCAATTTTCTAAATATTGTGCCCCCTCTTATAAAATCCTGGATCCACCCTTGACTTACAAACAGGGCCTTCTCTCTGTGGTCCACTGATTATTTTTCTTTTAGGGTTCTTGAAAGACACATGAAGTAATGATTTGCATAGGAAATCTTTGGCTTACTTTCTACCAGGGGCGGCGCCAGGGTATTTTGATAGGAGGGGCAAGACGACCTAAAGATGACGTCATATTTTTTCTCCATTAAATAACAGGGGTAATATAGAGTTATATGTTTAAGACCTCTCTTTTTAATACTCCTCTTTCTTCTTTCTTCCCTTTTCTTCCTCCTTTTCTTCTTTTTTCTTTTTTTTTTCTTTTTTCACTACTTGAAAAATCATAGGGGGGGGCGGTCGCCCCCTCTGCCCCCCCCCCCCTGTAGCGCCGCCCCTGCTTTCTACAATCATATTTGAGTAACAATGATAAGAGGATCCTGTATTTCATAAATCACAGATGAAAAACAGGTTAAGCAATTTCATTAAAAACCATGATCCTTGAATTTCTGTTCACAGGGTGTCAGAATCAAAGTAGACCAGGAAAGTGAATAAATACCTAGCACAATAGCACACAGGAAACATTTATTATCTGATCTAGAGAAGCAATGAATCATCATTTATAAATAATAATTATTATTATTGTTATTATATGGTTTACTGGAATTGTGTGATATTTTCTAAATCATAAGCTATATAATATATATATGTGTCCATGCAGTCAAAACATTTCCCTTTCTGTATTTTCCCCCTGAATAGATGCAACTCATCAGGACTACCCCTTAGGCAACAATGGACTAACCCAAAGTCAAAATGGCTCCAGTGTGACTTCAGATTCCTATGGCCAGCATGGGATCTACCACCCAGAAAATGGAGGAGCAACGCATGGATTGCCACAGAGGGACCACTTGGACAACAGCACTACATCTGCACTAGGTGTAACTACATCCCTTAGTGAAAATGGGCATGAACCGCCTTTACCGTCAATCAACACTGTATTCAGCCTCTGAGAGAGGAACTCACAAAATAATACCTTGCAAAATTACCTCTTCATTTTGTACAGGGCTATCATGGTCAAAGGCATCAACAGGCGGGCAGGGTACACCCCCCCCCCCCCAAAAAAAAGAATCTTTTTGGGGTGGGATTGTTACTCTACAAAGTACATAAATGCCTATTTTTAACACCTAAACATTTGAAAGTCCTTACCGTAGGGGGGGGGGGGTGCAGCCCCTTGCACATAAAGTGTCCCCCTCCACACATTTTTTGAGAACCTGTTGACACCCTCTTCCATGGCTAGGCCATCACATTACACTCTAAAAACAGTACATATTCCCAATGCACTGAATGCATCAGAAAATGAATAAGTTTTAAAATCCCCCAAATTAACATTATGCCTTTGAAAGTTGTTGAATATGGAGGTGTGGTAGAGCTCATTTCTACGGTTGGTTCTACCCCTATAGGTTTTGTTCTTGTCCTGTTCAAGTTTACCAATACTATGTTCATGTATTACCTATTAAAATTACATTTTCTCTTTCTCTAAATACAAATACAAAATTTACAAAGAGCCGCATTTAATCATTTCAATTAAAGCCAAATTATTAACATGCTTTTAGCAAGACTTTGCATGCAAACAACTTTTTTTCAGTTCAGTTCAGTTCATTTATTCATTTCATAGAAACTGTTTGTACATTATAGAAATGAAATATTTTTTGTTAAAGATAAAGTCGAGTTCTGGTCATGCGATTACATTGTGAAAGAAATTGTCTGAAAGCAATTTGGAAAGGTTGATCATCATGTCTACATTAGAATTTGTGTATACTGTGGGGTTTAGGAATCCTCAAAAAAGATAAGAAATTGACCAAGTCTTGCTGAAAAGCACATGCACTACACACAGAAATGGGTAAATGGGACTGCACACACATGCGGCATGAATGTTCGGCCCGAATACTTCGGCCATTTCTCGTAATATTATGAATATGAGGGCATTTGAAGAGCAACCCATTTCAGGGGACATTTCTACTATGATGTTCTTCCAAACTGACATAAAAGGAATAAGAAGGTTCACAAATTATTTTTCACCTTTCCAAGAACTCAGCCTTCACTTTAAGTGAATTCATTATTCATATACAGTGCTCAAGTTTCCATTTTCCAAAGTTATAATTCAGAAAACAGAATATATAGTTGCAGAAATAATTTTGTAATTTGAAACCATATTACATGTTTGAACTTCCGTGCTTATCAAAATAAATATTGCATTTCATTATTATTCCACATTCACATATTCATGCTGGTCATGACAATATTGACATTCAATCATTCCATTTCTAATTATTCTACCTTCTTGTGTATAAAATAAATGATACCTTGTAGTTTATAGATTTGTATTGTAATATTTTGTGCAGTGTGTGATCTTGTAATAGTTAGTCTTTCAATGTTTAACCCTTCAGGAAAGGAATTATTTAAGGGCTAAATTGATCACATTTTGTTCTTCAAATTGGCAACAATTATATTTTTATTTTAGTGCTACATGGTTCTAATAAGGTGTAATGCCTTTGCAAACAATATATGGTCACAAAGTTTGTCGAAAAGTTGAATAAATTGTCAATTTTGATAGAAACCAATGATTTTGAACATCTCAATGTGATGCCAATTCGAGGATATTAAGCTTATTCTCGTTTTTAAAATTCCTGGCATGAAACGCAATATGATCATGCAACAAAAATGGCCAGAGTGTGTGCAGAAATTTTTGCTCTTTCTACTCATGCATCAGGTATATTTTTTAGAGCTCTGAATCAAAAGTTATTAAGGCAAACCACAAAATGTGGTCAATTTTCTCGAAAGGGTTAAAAAGTCCTTTGTAAATAGAAATTCAACTTAAATGAAATAAAAGAAACATATTTCGTAGTGTACAGATCATGCCACCTCAAACTAAGAATATCAAGCAGATTGAACAACTCCTTCTGTTCTTGGAATATATCAAAATAAATGTACATGTATATAACATTTTGTTTGTATCTTGTCATAAATGAATTCCATCTTTTTCCGAACGTAATTAGTTTTGTAATTTGCATTATACATGTATATTACCAGAAGTGTTTAAGTAGTTCCTATCCTCTAAAAAGTAAAGAAAGAATTAAGTGTGCTATGTAATGTAACTGATAAAACCATTTTACCCTTTTTCTATTTTTGCTAGACACATTGATTGATAAACAACACACAGTACAAATGTCTTCACTACCATCCTTGTGTTTTATTACAGGAAATACGGACAGGTTTTCATATACATTGTATGTCAAAAAATGGTATCTCTGTAAAATATAGCTTTTAGTACTTGCTATTAAACTCACTGGAGAAAATTTAATTTTTAATTCTTTCAACACACATTTCCAAATGGCTTTATCCAGAGTTTAAATTGGATTTAGTATTGAACAGGTTAAAATAATTACTGCCTCTAGAAGGGTGGTCAAAGCAGAGGCAACGGACGTCGGGCTCAGACAGTGGAAGTGGGGGGCACCTTCTGTTTGGCAGACAAAAGGTCCCCCCCCCCCTCCATTGTCCGAGCCTGACACTCCACCGCCTCTGGGTCAAAGTATTTTCGGTTCTCGCAGATCCCTTTTTGCGACCTCCTAGGTAATGCAAGTATATTTTTACATTTGTTTAGGACTATTTCTGAAGAAGTAAATTCCATTTAAAGGGTGGATATTTCATTTTGAACAACATAATGCTCAAAGAGGACTCATCAGAATATAGTGTTTTGCTCATGTCTTTTGCCTCCATGTTCATATCCTACATACAAAATATTGTCTGTTTGGAGTGATAAGGGCATTAGCTCATATATATATATATAGAGTTATATGTAACGCCCTTCTGGCTTCACACAAACAATATCAAGTTTAAATATTGCTCCTGTAAAAACATATTGCGGAGCATAATTATTCAAACTGCACTTTGGATAAAGGTTAAAAGTAGCATGTGAGTTGACTAACTCCCATAAAATTTGATGTACATGAAAATCACATGCAACATCCATACAGATCTTGACATGAAATTATTGTTTTCCTTTATTCTTTTATAATTATCAGTGATTTGAATGTGTCATGAAGTTTTGGAAAATCATAGTTTTTAAACAATATACCAATTATTTAGGGGTGACTGGTCCCCAATAAACTGAATCATAAGTTCTTGCCAGAAAGAAAGCAACAATTAGAAATGAATCCATTCATATCATAAAAATGCTGGTCATTATGTTATTCAATAAATAACTATGCTGCAAACATGTATGTCCCATTTGTGAATTATTGGTTCTACTATCCAATGGGTGATTTCAAGTTCGGTGTTGGTGTTGGTGTTGGTGTTGGTGTTGATGTTGAGAGCGTGAATTGGGCTGCTGATTCTAGCTCCAACACCGAATTCGGGTTGATAAAAATAATACCAATCTCATTATTGATAGCTCAACACCTAGTGAAGTCAATCCCAGCATCAGCTTCATTTCAGATTGGGTGTTGTGGCTGGTGCTAGTTTTGCCACAACACCAACACCAGCTTTCAACACCGAACATGAATCCACCCAATGTGTTGTATATCAAACATGAGTCTTTCAGAGAGGCTAGACACCATCTTTATAAATGGGCACAGAATATCAATGCAATACAAATACTGAACAAACTATATTTAAGTCTATAGTTTCTTTAAATTGCAAGATTTGGGTAAGCTGTGCATGTCTTAATAATGCATCACATTGCAAATATTATTGTAAACATAGGCTTAAGGAAATCAAAATGAAAAGAAACTGGGGGGGGGGGGGGGGGATACAGCATATGCATCAGCAGCTCCTTCTTTGTGGAATAAGTTACCTATTTCTCAAAAAATGCAGGTGTTACAAAAGCACACGCTATGAGAAATATAGTCCATTGTTACAGGAGCATTTGTGAACCATTCTATTTTTAACAACACAATGTATTTCCTCTAATCAAGAGCGTAAAGCTACACATCTCAGTCTATACCTGGTTCTCTATTTAAATCTTCATTATTTTGCTCTCTCTCTCCTCGTACTCATCTTCATCTCTTCCTGTATATCTATCCTTCCTTTCTCTCCTCTCTCCTTCCTTTTCTCTATCCCTCTCTTTCCTCCTATCCCTATATCTGTCTCTATCTCTTTCACTGTCTCTATATCTATCCCTTTCTCTCTCCCTATATCTGTCTCTGTCTTTATCTCTTCCTTCTGTTCTATACCTATCTCCTATTCTTTCCCCACTTTCATCCTTATCTATATTATCCTTTTTTCTATGATCTCTTTCTCTGTCTCTATCTCTGCCTATCCTCCTATCTTTATCTCTATCATATTCTCTATCTCTATCCATTATTTCCCCATCCTCCCTATCCCTTTCTAACCTATCTCTGTCTCTATGCTCTCTGTCTGTGTCTCTGTCTCTGCCTATCCTTCTATCCCTGTCTTGGTCCTCTCTGTCCCTTTCCCTGTTTCTGTCTCTCCCTGTCTCTCTGTCCCTTTCTCTATCTTCACCGTTTCTTGCCTGTACCACGATAGGTTTCCTGAATGGTCGGTCCCTTCCACCGAATCTCAGCTGACCGGATTCCTTCTTGCCTCCAAACCCACCACCTGCAGAGGAGAGAGAGAAAAAGATAGAAAGAGAGAGAAAGGGAGAGAAAGAAATAAAATATTGAGACAGAGACAGAGACAGACAGACAGAAAGAGAGAAAGAAAGATAGATAAATGGGAGAGAAAGAGAAAGAGAAACATAAAAAGACAGAAAAAAGATAAAAATAATTTAGAGAGAGAGAGAAATTTAAAAAGACAAAGAAAGTTATAGAAAGATTTTAGAGAGTTAGATAAATGTAGAAAAAAAAAGGAGAAATAAAAAGATATAAGGACAGATAGATAGAGAGAGAAAATGCATGTAGACACAAATACAACATGGTAAATGCCCCCCCCCCCAAAAAAAAAACAATGCTGCAAAATTAAAATGGCCTTAATAGCTTAGTACGCTTCACATATCTTATAGCATACAGAAAAATTTGTTATGCTAAGGAGTCTTCGTTTCGTAAAACAAACTTTTTTGGGAGGGGGTGGGGGTTTACGGCATTCTGAGTGAATGAGTCTTTGACATATATTTTTATAAATATTTACAACATTTCAGATTTTTTACTGAATTTTCTCCGATATAGCTTCAAACTTTCATGATCATGGATATATCTGTTTGGACATGAGATGAAATACAAGTGACTACATAATTTCTTCTTGGGCCAATCCAATTCCCTGACTTTTCACAAAACAAGGGAATCGTTTTCCAGGTTTTCCTTGATTTCCTGGATAGCTGAATACCCTGGTTTATGTCTACATTACCTTTTCATTACGATACATGTTCTCGCGACATTTGCTCTGTGGTCAATTCAGTATACTAACCAAATTCTAACCTTCAACCCTGGACCAAACACTAGACTGAATCCTGACCCTAAACTTTACCCAATTGCAACCCCAACCTTAGCCCTATATCTTTGACAAAATAAAGCTTGGAGCAATGATCGCCGCAGCATATCTTGGAGCACCACTAACCCTAACCCTAAACTTAACCTAACCTAAGACCCAATTGCAACACTGACCCTAACCGCATATCTTTGACGAAATGAAACCCAGAGTAATGGTCACTGGAGTATGTGTCAGACAACCACACTTCTCTGGCGACATTTGCTCTGTGGGCAACTTCATACACTAAAGGTGGTATCTCACTGAGTGGCAAATGTTTGCGAATGTAGCGAATTTGGGGTTTCGTCAGGGTTCACAAAAGGTTGCAGAGAAGTTTGCAAACAGTTTTTATTGTCGCAAACAGTGTTTCTTGTCACAAAGAAATTTTGAACTTTCTTTGCGAATTGATTTTTCCACAAACAGTTGCAAGCGTTTGCATAGCAGTCATAAGCCTTGCAAACGGCGGTTGTAAGACGTGTCACTATTACTCGCTAAAGTTCTTTTTGATTCGCCAATGCTACAGCGACCACGTGACCATGGTTCCATGAGACCATATCGCTAATGACAGAGGTGAACCCTGATTTTTGCCATCATTCGTCAGAAAAGTTGGCGAATCCAAAAATTGCAACGTTTGTAAGCATTCGCTGCTCAGTGAGATACCACCTTAAGTTGAGTTCTGGGAAAGATGAAAAGTAATTTGTGAGCTTTCTCATTCTCTTTATGTCAGTTTGGAAGAACATCACAGTAGAAATGTCACCTGAAAAGGATTGCTCTTCAAATGCCCTCGTATTCGAAATATGAGGAAAAATAGCTAAGTGTTCGTGCAGAACATTCATGCCACATGTGTATGCAGTGCTATATGCCCATTTCTGTGTGCAGTGCATGTGCTTTTCAGCATGATTCAGTCAATTTCTCATCATTTTGATGATTCTAAAGCCTCATAATATACACCAATTCTTATGTAGACATGATCAACCTTTCCCAATTGCTTTAAGACAGTATCTTTCACATTGTAATTGCAAGACCAGAACTCAACTTTATCTTTAAATCCTGGACCAAACACTACATGTATATCTAACCCTAACCCAAACCGTAGCCTTTTATCTTTGACAAAGTAAAGCCAGGAGCAATAGTTGACCACACTACATACCAAACCTCCTAGGAATCCAACCCTCTAAAGTGCGTTCACACTCCCAGTCCACAAAGACAATGTGTTCCTCAATCACGCTCTGATCTGCATCGGCTCTGGCCCGCCTCGCTGTTCGTTCCTCTTCAAACTCTATGAATGCATACTGCTTAGAGAATCCCGTCACGATGTCACGTACGAGGCTTACTTGCTTGATGTCGCCATACTTTGAGAATGTCTGCAATGGAAGATAAACCATTTGTATCACAATTTACACAAATGGTTCTTATTACACTATGGTTGATTGAATTCTCTTCTACAGTAAGTTAAAGTAATATCTTAATAAAAGTCCCGTTTACTATTCTATGCAAGGTAGTTATATCCATAACTACACACATGTATATACACCCCTTGACAAATGCTGCAGTCATACTTTTGGGTAAAGCCATGCAGTAAGCATCACGTAAAGCTTATAAGAGGTGGTATGTGGCTATCCCTTGGCATTTATATCATCTACAATGTATGTGGCTGTTCCGGGGTGTATATGGAGCTTATTGCAAGGTAAAGAGAAAATTTCATACTTTTGCAAACCATCCTGTAAAATAAGCCGTGTACTCATATTGGGCCTACATGTACATGTACATGGCTGTGTGTGGTGCTACGTGTGATTACTAGGCTTTTGTTTTGAAATTACATGGCATTACCTGGCAGAAACGGCCGATTTTTATGATGGTCTAAATTTGCTCCTGCATGGTGTTTACAGCGCCTTAAATTTTTAGAAACAAAATAGGTACTACAATGGGTGATTTCAAGTTCGGTGTTGGTGTTGAGAGCGTGAATTGAGCTGCTGATTTTAGCCCCAACACCAAATTCGTCAATCCCAGCACCAGCTTCATTTCAGGTTCGGTGTTGTGGCTGGTGCTAGTTTTGCCCCAGCACCAACACCAGCTTTCAACACCGAACTTGAATTCACCCAATGTACATGTATATGTGGCACTTGTTGTGGCTAGGCTTCCTGTGGAAGTGTGACTGTAGCATGACTTCTACATGTACCTTGTGCAGGGTCTTTTCCGTCGTCTCAGGGTTGAGCCTTGAAACAAAGAGGGTCAAGTGTGGGTCACTGTCTACAGAGGGCGGTACATAACTTGCCTAAAAAAAAAAGAAAGATGGGTAGGTAAAGACGCACATTTTGGGGGTTAAAATTATTCATCTTTTTACCTGCAACATTTAAAGGGAAAGTCCACCCTGTTGGTTTTAAAAGAAGCAGAAAAATTAAAGAAACAGATTAGTGAAAGTTTGAGTGAAATCCGATAAGAAATAAGAAAGTTATGAACTTTCAAAGATGTAATCAATCAAACACAAATTAGCAACTCTGTGACGTATCTTGCAAGCTGCTCTCCCATTTGCCCTGTACCCCCAAAAATCATTATTTTCCATTTTCTCTAAAGAAAACTTCAATCACACATGCACATTAGATTAGATATAATCATTGCTTACCTGTTTTTACACAAAACCTGAATGAAACAAACATATTCCTTCATCGAAAACACACACACACGGAGGTGCCAATTTGTGTTTAATTGATTACAACTTCAAAAATTTGTAACTCTCTTATTGTTTACTGGATTTTGCTCAAACTTACACTAATCTGTCTTCTCAGTGTTTTTGCTTAAATTTATTCAAATCAACTAAATACCAAGATGGACTTTCCCTTTAATTCCTGTGATTGCCTTTCTTATTATTCAACTACACTCTAAAAAATACTGGGTAAACGATGCTTGGTAAATTGAAATTGGGTAAAGGTTGGGCAAATTTTTCCCAACTACTCGCTTTTGCCCAACGTGTGTTAAACATTTTTTACCCAATATTGGGGAAAACGACTGATCCAAATTAAACTGGGTATTCAATATTGTGTGAACTATGAACACTAGGTAAAAGAAATGGGTAAGATTGTCCCAATTGCTTTATTTCATGCATTTGCCCACCTTGTTTCATATCACTTTACCCAATATTGGGGAAATACTTATCTGAATATTCATGAATTTTTAGTTGCATATGGTTTGGAGTTGCCCGATTTACTAACTGTCACCAAAGGCATAAAAAACTATAAGGGGTATATGAAAGATTGCACTAAATTGCACTAACTGGACAGTAAATCTAGGATAGGATATGTTATTATAAGTGAAAGTGGGGTAGGTTAGAATTGATCAGGTTTAGACCCAGAAAGACATAACAGGCAGGTTTTATTTTTTCACCTAGGTTGGAGGAAAAAGGTAAACAACCGGGCAACTGAATTTGCCCAATCACATAGTAGGCAATATCCTGTTAGGCAAAATTGGTTGGGCAAGTATTGATGGGTAAATCATTAGGTACATGTAAACTGAAATTGCCCAACAAAAGGGCAAATTCTGTATATGGTAAAGTTTACCCAAAAGTTGGTCAGACACATAACTACCCTCATGTTGGGTAAATTTTTGGGGTAAAATTTTGTCCAGTTTTTTAAAGAGTGTAACCCCCCCCCCCCCCACCTTCACTCTCCTTCTCTCTCTCTCTCTCTCTCTCTCTCTCTCTACCCTCTGCCTTCAACAACTTTCAAGCACTAACAATGTACTCTAAGTCTTCTTGGGTTTCACAATTTCATAATTTGTCCATCATTCTGTCTATAATTTGCTCTACTTACTTTACATTCGTTGAAGGAACCCTCATCTCTAGATAAATCATTCCAACTTCAATCTGTTATTGATCACAAATATTTCTTCTCCAGTTAAGCATGTTGTTGATTACTCTGATGAGCAATGATTATCTACTGTCCAACTAATATCTCAAAAATGTGCTACACTGTACGCCCTTGGACCAGGGAAATGTAACATTTCCCTGCTTGGACAAAATAATGGGGCATGGCATACCCAAAGAAATGTATCTACATGAAAAGGCCACCGCACACCTTACGATCAGTCTGCGATCCGATTTCAGAAGAAAATGTAGTATCATTTGACAAATCATTTAAAAACTAAAAATATTTTTGACTGAGGATCTGAATAGTCATACAGATACATGTAGTAAAATCGATAATACGGCCTTTACTGAGTTTTCTAGTCGGTGGAATGGCTAAATCGGCTCTGAGTCGTAGTGACGTCACAAAAATCGTACGACTGCCTACAATTTGAAACTGATTTTGCCCTTATTCCCTGTAGAAAGCTGACAGCTCACCAAAACCCTATGTTTAGTATTCATATTACTTTTCAGAACCTGAATAGGGTAGATTTCATTTTTTAAAATGCCAATATTTAATGCCATAGCGATTTATTTCACAAATCGGATTGCAGACTGATCGTAAGGTGTGTGGTGGCCTTTAGTTACATTTCCCTGGTATACCATACTAAATACCCTTTTGCAACACCACTCCACATTTTGTGGTTTGGCTCAATAACTTTTGATTCAGAGCTCTAGGAAATATACTGGATGCATGTGTAGCTAAAGAGCACACATTTCTGCACACACTAAATGTCAATCTTTGTTGCTTGACCATATTGCATTTGATGCCAGGAATTATAAAGGAGAATAAGCTTCAAAATCCTTAAATTGGCAACACAATGAAGATTCAAAATCATTGTTCTTTTATCAAAATTGGAAATTTTTTCAACTTTTTGACAAAGTTCCTAACAATGTTGTTTTCAAAGCCATAACATCTTATTAGAAAAATATTGTTGCCAATTTCAAGAACAAAATGTGATCAATTTAGCCCTTAAATAATTCTTGTTACGAAAGAGTTAAACTTTTCCGTGTACTAGGTGGTAGCTGATCCTGGCCAAGAATTAGAGTGTTAATGTTAAACAATGAGTTGAAACTACATTGTAAATATGGCTATGATGCTTTCTTCCTCAAACAAAAACAGGCACCTCCATTGTAAATTCCATTCCTTTAGAGGATGGGTCTATTTAACACCCAATTAAATGATAAAATAAAGCACAATAAGTCACATTTAAGGCAATTGTTAAAAAACTTGGTGACACAGAAGAAGTGACATGAAGAACAAATATCTTGCATTTATAATTTTGTACCCGGCTTCAATTTCGTTCCTGTCCTCTCAGAAAGAAAAGAATTCATAGGTACATGTACTGTAACAAACCTTAATGGCCCTCTCCACAGCCCTGTCATGTGGCCTTGTATCAGTCCCATCTATAGAACCTGCTGTCAGTGGGTGATACACACGAGCTATGGGATGCCATGTGTCCATGTTGACTCATCAAATTGCTGTGGACACTGGTGGAGAGAAACTCCTGCAGAATTTGAAATACCTCTGTGATAACTCCTTGGAAATACAAATTAGATCAGAAAAAAAAAAAAAAAAAAAAAAATCATTGACTACTGGATACACTCATTGCCACAGTCCTTGTACATGTACACGGGCAACCTGGGCCCTCTTGTATAAAAAGTTGCAATTAAACGCAACTCAAAAAATTAAACGCAACTTGATTTTCAACCAATCAGGATCGAGTATTTGGGATTTGCGTTTAATTTCTTGAGTTGCGATTAAACGCAACTTTTTATGCAAGAGGGCCCAGGTCCTGTAGGCAGTGGTGAATATATTACACTACATGTAGACAGAAATAAATGTCTGGTATGGGGAAATCTTTAACATTACTGACATTTGTTAACCTTCCCCATACAGAGGTCAGTGGAGCCAAAAGTACATGTAGTCTCAGTAGAACAACTAACGATACAGTGAGATCGAAGTTTTTGGTCTAATATGAAGCATAAGGAATAAAGTGTGAATCTGAGAAGACATTCCATGTATATGTATGGGGGGAGGAGAATGTGCCCTCATCATTAAGAAAATATCTGCTATTAAGACATTCTCAAAGGCATATAGAACCCCCCCCCCAAAAAAATAAAAATAAAATAAATAAATAAATAAATAAATAAAAATAAATAAAATAATAATAAATGAATAAATAAAAAATAAATAAATAAATAAATAAAATTTAAAAAAAAAAAAAAAAACAACCTCAAGTTCTTATTTTGTTTTTTGTTTTGTTCTTTTTTGGGGGTGTGCTTACAAGTTGGCACTCACAGAGCCATCACTATGTGGGGCTGTGTCAATTCGGTGGCGGGCACGACCTCATAGTTGAAGAGGTAAAAACACCATTGATAAAATCAGCAAAATTTTGAGAAAATACTTCCTTCTACATTTTAGAATGATAGAATATCTAATTTCATGCCAGATTCTTAGATAGGATCTTTATCATCTTGATCAAGTGAAATTTTCAGGCTGTTTTTGGTCAGTGATCTTGCTCCTCTCCAACCCACATATGTGCAAGATATCACACACTTGCTATGGGAGGCGATTGCTCACGGTATGAAGGTACAGAGTGAGAGGTTATCTCCTATAACCTTGCAAGTTGGAGGAAAGTAGTAAAAGAATGTTACTTTATGCAAATTGCAACACAAGAAATATTAAATTAAAAAATTAAATAGCTTAAAAAATATGTAGACCTAGATCTGCATGTCATATGAAGAAGTTTAAGGAACTAGTTTGGCAGCACTTATACATGTAAAAGCTTATATCTGAAGATATCTGGTTTGGCAGGATACCTAGCTAGACTCTACATGTATCATTATTGTTTTTTGCCATGGTTACAATGATAAAGACCACATATCGTTTGTCATTGTTTAGCTTGAGCCTGTTTTCATACTTTTTGTCTTTTCCTACATAACTCATGATAATCTTATCTAAACTGGATTTTATTCTGTTGTAGTTAAATTTGTACACCGTGCTCTGTTAGCACCCCCTCCCCCACAGAAAAAAAAAGAAGAGATATTTAATGATAATCAATTTTGATTATTAATATACTCCTAATGAAAACTGAAGTCGAACAGTTTACATTCAAAGGATGCAAAATTGATTTGGAGTATAAAGTTGATACACATAATTAAAATTCTAACATCTAAAAGACTAAAAAGCGATCTAGTCATTCAGTCACAGTCCAAGTTATTTACCAATGAAAATAAAGAACAAAAACAAAACAAAATGAAATGTAAATTGTAACAAACAAAAATAAAATGGATTTTCGGTCAAACAAAACAAAATGAAAATTGAATCAAACGTAACCAAACAAAACCAAACAAAACAAGATTAAACAAACCAAAGCGTTAAACTGTCTACCTTTCTGAGTTTCTCTTTCATTAGTTTCAGAGCTGCAGAGTGCAGTGAGGCGCCAAATCAGAGCAGCAGATCAGACAAGCGGTGGCTCGTGTCGTAACGCCGGTAGCCTCGGCGCCTTTACTATCTCCTCTCCGTTCGATCAGCCAGGCTAGCTGCCTTATTTCCACGACACCAATTTAAGCAAGATGAAAGAACACAACGTCTGACCTTCTCAGGAATGAAGAGTAGGGTCTATTTCAGCAAAGTTACTACATCTGACGGACACAGAACAGACGGAGTCAGTCAGTCAGGCTAGGCGCTGGCATGAATTTGGGAAAGCACCTATTGTCGATCATCATCGGGTCAAAGGTCATTGGTGTATCCACGGACGCCGCGCCAACCCAAGGCCAAGAATAGCTTTTGTTCAATTTGTTGGAAGATTGGAAGTTCTGTTTTATACCATTTCTGACCTGATAAGTGATACTAGTGTGCACATTCGAGGTGATTATAGCTCAAGTTTTCTTTCTGAAATTGTGTAGTAAAATAAAGTTAAATATATTCAACTGTTCAATACCTTGAATATCATCGCTGCACTGCTACTGCAGCTGCAGAACCAAGCCAAGGACTAGTTATCACACTCACAGTCACAGAACGAAATATATTATTGACAAGGTTTTAAACCTTTCCTTTGTAATGTGCATGTGTTTGATTTATTCTGAATTTGTTTTTGTTTGTAAAACTTCAACTAGATATGACTTTTAACAGATCTAACTGTAGACTACTCAAGATAAAGTTGGTCATGTTGGTAGATTCGAGACAACCTTGGCCCTCGCCACTCGTGTGTCTGAACCACTCAGCCCCACTTGAAACTATGCAGGTGCAACCTGCTGTAATATAGACCCTATCCAGCCAAAATATCAGATCAAAATAGTAAAACTCAAAATATTACTTACCAGCAAGTTGTCTGTGAAAGTCCCTCTTGTTTGGTGACCAGCTAAACCAATGATTCAGGGAATGTGGAATTTTAAGCATCAAATTTTGTGTTCATTCTGTTTTTCTGTTGAGACTGATTGATCCTTCTGTACTGCTGCCCTCTCTCTGTGGGGAGAGGAAATCTGCATTTGTTTACTGTAGCTGGCAGTAGTACAGCAGTAGAGGGCTGCCCTTATGTGTTTTCACCATTACCATATTGGTTTGGGAGGACAAGGTTATATTATAACCTTGTTCATTGGATAAGTGGCCCTCGCATTGTTTTAAATTGAATATCATTGAAACGGCACGCCCAGCCACCACGCACTCACTAAGAAAATGTTTAACTCAGTCTATGCGAAAGGAAGAAAAATAACAGTTCTCAAGAAAGATAAAATCGTGTAAATAAAAAAGTTTTATTTAGCTGAGTTAAACTGAATTTACAAGAAAATTATATCGCTGGGTTGGGCTTCCCTATTGGAACTTAAAAGAGCATGATAAAAGTACTCATGGCAGCAACATAAAGAATGGAGTAGACTATGACGGAAAATCTGCCCAAAAATGCGGTAGAAAAAGTAAAAGGAACAAAAATCTACCCCGAGGCCGAAAGTTGCCTCCCACGCCCATGTTCACTTTAGGCACTTTATTAATTTGCGAACTTCATCTTCCAGAGATGAGTTCTTCGGCCTGCCTGCACTCCTCATAACTTACATAACTTTCACACCTGTGCTCTTTCACTAACTCTTTCACACAACATCTCTCATAATTCTTGTAACTTTAATACTTAACTCTCACACCTGTGCTCTTTCACTTCCTCTTTCACTCCCTATTTCTATAACTCCGAAGAATGCAGACGGGCCGGAAAAACAACAAGCCTGCAGAGAATAAAGACAAATTCAGATTATTTTGTATTAAATAGAGTATGGTTTGGTGCCTCATGTCTGCGCAGTGCACAGTCTGCGCATACAAAAGACGCAATGAACACAATCATCTTCATATCAATTTTAGTGATACATGTATGTATCAGCGAAAAAATGAGGAAAAACTGGTGAAGAACGTCTATTTTATGCATTTTTACTCACATGTCTTGAAAATGCCACCTTTCATGCAAAATATCCCGAACTGCGTGTTAAGTGAATGAGTGCGCAGACAAGGGAACCTTCCCTTTTTTAGTGTCAAAATGACAGCGTCACCTATTCTTGTGAAAATGAAATTGTTCTTATTCAAATTTTAATCAGATTTTCGGCACAGTTACACTCTAGGATATGAGGATTAAAATGAGGTCAGTCATTAGAGGAATACCAAAGGAAAAGCTTGTCAATTTCAAGTGAAATGTTAGGTGCACAGACAAGGGGCTCCCCATCATACATGCACCTTCAAGGACTGCCCATACATGTACTTTCTAAACACACATGAATACTTCCTCGCACCAAATACCTGTCACTTCACACATCCACACGTAAATATTAGAGAGTATGAGCAGTCCAAGCAACGGCAGACCCTAACAAGCCAACCCCCGAAGTACTAATGTATACGTTCACTCCATTAATTGATTTTATTAAACCCATCCCAACATTGGAACCCCAAAAGTTTTAGAAATATAAGCGTTTGCAATGCATCCTCAATGTTCACATTCCAGAAGGCCAGCCTGACCCAGAAAACTGGCAACTGAAAATGTACTAAAGAATGTGAAAAGTGCAAGGAGGCAAACAAACTTCTTTCTACAAAAAGAAATCATAAATTTCCATACCGCTACATTAGTGTGAGTGGACAATGTCAATTAATGACACTAAGTGGCGGATTTAGAGGGGGGGGGGCAGTCCCGGCCCGTGCCCCCCCCCCCCTTTTGAGGGAAAACAATGCATTGTGCCCCCCCCCCCCCCTTTTCGACCAGAAAACCTTTTTTTTTTTTGCTTGTCAAAGAATTATGGAGGGGAACTGGACCCCATAACCCCCCCCCCCCCCCACACTGAGTGACTTTTGGAGGGCTGGCGAAATTTGGGGGGGGGGGGGTCGCCACCAAAAAGAGCATGAAAATTTCACTTGATCAAAGATGATAAGGACTCTATTGAAGGATCTGGCATGAAATCAGATATTCTATCATTCTAAAATGTAGAAGCAAGTGCTTGCTCAAAATTTGGCTGATTGTATTGTTGTTTTTACCTTAAGATTCCACTTAGAGGTCGTGACCGCCGCCGAAATAGGTCTAATTATAACTTAGTGATGGTTCCATCAGTGGTTCTGGTCATGCAATTAAATCAGAGTGTGAAAGAAACTGTCTCGAAAGCAATTGGGAGTTTAGATCTACATAAGAATTGGTGTGGGGTGACCAAAGTTCGCGCACATTTTAAACAAAAATAGGAATCACCAAATGTCATGTGAATGAGATTGAGAATGCACACTGGCCTATGGGAAGTAATTTAGGCTGACCGAAAAAGGCGAAAAGGAATAAGAAAGCTCACAAATTATTTTTCACCTTTCACAGAACTCAACCTTTCATCTCCTTAACCATTTTAACAATGGCATTCTAACTTAACGTTACAATTTGTTGCAATAATCATAAACAGTTACATCGTGCTCCTACTCACGTTGCACACTGCACAGACAGTAACGAAAGTGGTCTTTTGAATGCAGTGCTATGTGACTTCATTCCACCTTCACAGATCTTTAGACTAAACATGCAATCAGTGGGTGCAAGTGGGTTTGACCCAATTATAGGCAATCAGTCAGCTCGTAATCACTACAATCATGCGTATGCACAGAAAAAGGTAATTTGTACCAAGTACAAATAACCTTTATATGCTGTCAAGGAGTGCGCACCATGATGTCCACGTTGGTCTGATTTTAGTAGTTGAACAAGTACATGTACATGTAGTGTCAAAACAGGATGCATCGTGCAAGTACAAATCAGGGAAATATGTACCATCTACTATCATCCCATGAACAGGGCCCAAAAGAAGCAGGAGGAAATACTCCTTGAGTTCATGTCAGATATGTCCATATCTATAAAATTAACATTCTTAAAAGTTTTTCAGACTCCCAACAAGATTCGGATTCGCTAACAAGATTCGCATTTGCTTGCTTCTCATTGACAGAATTACTCATGATGCCACAGCCTTTGAACCCAATAGATGATACAGACCCCACCCCCAACAGTGCACTCCAGCCAGGCCCTGCCAGACCAGGACAAGGAGGGGATACAGGGGGTGAGAGACAAGGCATGGTCCCAGACACAAAAGATGAAGTCCATGGCACAAAACCAGCTTCAGGTGAACTGGACGAGAAGGGAGCTCTTGGAACTCCTTTGGGTGAGGTCAAGACCATGAAAGAAAAGAGCTTGGATCATTCAGTGAGTGAAAATTAATGCTTAACTTTTTGTCATACACATAGTAACGAACCTTAATACATTCAAGCTCATAGACAGTCTCGGTAGCAAAAATCATACTGGCAAGAAACTTATCTAACATAGTCATATATACTATTCTCCTTTTATCATAAGACACATGTACGAGATTATTTAACATTCCATTCACGATTTCGAACAAATTTTAGTGTAAGTATCTGTAAGAAACGCTTGGTAACGGCTTTTCACTGCCTCACACTGAGACCATATCCACCCGAAGGTTCCCCACACAATAAACCCAGCGCTTCGCATGTGTAGCATATTCTATAACACACAGCAATCCTCATGTGAGTAATGTGTGTGGCCGTTGTTCGAATTTACATCCCCTCCTTTGGGGGCTAGGGATTTTTATTCTTTTTCACCTCTAATTCGATAAATATTTCACTTAAGGAGGAAAAAACTTCACAGCATCTTAGTTATGTTAGTGCCCTGCTATTTATTAAGTAAAATCAAAGAAATCTCACGAAAAGTTTTTGAGGGCTTCCCAAAACTATTTAATACCTTTCACCTGTTGCAAGTTAATTCTTTTAATACTCAGAATGCAGATTGCATAAATTAAGTGTTGCTAGGTAGGGCAAGTCAAAATTTTTGTCCGACCTAACGTCACTTAATATATAATTATGCAATTTGCAGTCTGACTTTTGAAATACAATAACTGGTAACAGGTGAATTTAATAGTTTAGTTTGTCACTGTAGGCAAAAGTGTATACATTGAATACATTAGGAAATGGCCTATTATCGAAAATGATATGAATTATGTATCTCATTATATTGTATCATTATCAGATACATGTACAGGATTGATTTCATGACATGCCCAAGAGGTTCTTGTGCAATTTATCTTCATAATTCCACCTGAGTGTACATGTATGATCACTTTGTTCTTTTGGTAGCATTTCCTGTAGACTACATGTAGTTCACGGTTAGCACATGTCCCAAATGACCCCGAATATCCACAGATCTCAGTAAAACATGGAGAAGTCCCACTTTGTACATTTTGAAATATCACTCCTACAGCAATGGAGGTGCTACATAAATAGCCTTAAAGGGCAATCCAACCTTCATAATAAGATGATTTGTGTGAAAGCAGAAAAATAAGATAAGCAGGATGGTGAAAGTTTGAAAGAAATCGGACAAGGACTAAGAAAGTTATGGATGTTTGAAAAATGAGATCACTACATCTATGTGAATCTCAAATTGGCAAATTGGTGAGTCAATTGTGACATTTTTGTGGACAACTCTCCATTTGTCGTACACAAAAATATCATTAATTTGTGGTTTTCTTTGAGGCGCTTTTACCTTTGGGGCAGTACTCAAAATATTTATATATAAGTAATGCATTTTGGAAAAAGACATTTTAGTCATTTTGTGTGTTGGAGCGAATGGGGGAGTTGTCCACAGCTACATCACAGTGGCATTACCTATTCGGCCACTTTGAAATTCCCATATGCATAGTGATTACAACTTTCAAAAATTCATAACTTTCTTATTGCTTGTCCGATTTCATTCAAACTTTCACCAATCTGCTTCTCTGATTTTTCCTCTTTCTTTCAAAGCAACTTGCTGTTTAGGTTGGATTTTGTTTTCCCCCTTTCAAAGAATACTTCCACCTGTGTATCATGGAGTGCACTGCTTTTGCATAAATGAATAATGATTGCATAACTGTCATGAGAACGTATCCAGCACTTTGTCTCTGTGTATTTCACCATGACCTTTATCTGCTCATGCGCAGACTGTAACCGTGAACTGACTTATTGTAAACTTTCTGCACTGTACATATTGCGTTGTATTTTATGTATAAATAATAATAATGGCTACTTATATAGCGCTCATATCCGTCACGCAGTGACGCTCATGGCGCTTACGCCGTTTAGACATTATTACCCTGGTTACAGCCGAGCCGCCAAAGTGTAACTAGCGCTCAAGCATATCAGGTACCCATTTACACCTGGGTGGAGAGTGGCAAATGTAGATTAGAGTCTTGCCAAAGGACCTTAGTGCCGTGGTGGGATTCGAACCCCGTACCTTGTGATCTGCAGTCCGGTGACTTATCCACTAGACCACAACACCTCTACATAAATGTACAGGTATGTATCTCTCTAATGAAATTTTGAAATGAATCTGAATTTTAATATCTAAATTCAAGAAACAGAATGGAGCAGAAGAAGACATGATTGAAACTCATCACCAAGAGGCAACCCATGGCGAGAAGGAAACATCTGCAGCACCTGTAGGTGAGGTCAGAGGTACAGACAAAAACCTTGATGCAGGAGATCATGACAGGACAGGATCTACGACTGGACTCAATGGATCAGATCACGATACGTCTGAGACCAACCAAGATAGTGAAACAACTCAACATGACAGCAAAACGGATATTAACACAGAGAATGAAGGTTAGCTGAATTTTTAATGTCAGTTTGCAGTTTTGATGTTTTGCCCTCAATTTCCATTAAATGGTAGTATCAATATCTGGAACGGACTCTAAATCAAGCTTTCACAGAGGCTTCTACACTTTTGGAAATTACAGCTGTCTGTTTGTTTTTTACCCGTGCTGGTCACTTCTCGAAGTTTAGATCCTCGACAGATTGTTTATTTTTCATCATTCATTTGATTAATATTCCACTTATGGAGAAAACAAATCAAAGCAGTTTCGTGTTATCAAATTAGTATCTTGCTTGTATTGTACTTCACTCGAAGAAATCTGTTTAAAGAGGGTGTTGTTGTCTTTATTGGGGGGGGGGGGAGGAGGGGCTTACAAAAAAGTACTTGGGTTAATGACACTTTGCATCCTAGATTTAAATACCAAACTATTTCAAGCTATCGTGACAGTCTGATTGTCTTTTTCATGCAGGTAGCATCCAAGCACTGCTAAAGCGTGACCTCCATCACCTGACACGACCCGAGAGGTCAATCCTCTACCATGAAGGGGTCAAACAACGGGAAGGAGGTCATTTGGAGGGAGCCCTCAAGTGTTTCCTTGGAGCCATCACAGGGTTGTCCGAGGGTTCATCCTTCAAGGAGCTGCCGAAGTGTCTTCATGCCATATCTGATGCTTACTTTGAGCAGAAAGAATGTATCCTTTCATCCAGGAAATATTGCCTAGTGACTGTTAGGTTGGGATGATTATTTTAGTGTTTAACACAGATGGAGCTATTCAAAGATCAACGGAAGTGCCTGTACTACTAACTGTAACAAAGTGAAAAAATTTTAAAATCACACAATTTTTTTCGAGTAAAAAAAATAGTGTTGCCGAATTGTTGTTATTACTTGCTTATAATCAAGTTATAATCCTTTTCCCAACCACACAGGTTTTCCAATTATAATTCTATTGTAATTCATCCCATACTCACACAACTTAGAAATTTAGGGCTGCAAAAGTGATGAAGTACCTTTAAAGGTTACAAGTCACCTAAATAAACATTGTGTAGAGGTACAATGTACATGTATAAAGCCAACCTTTAAAATGATTTCACATTTATTGGAGTATAAAGAATATCCCATATACAGGGCCAACAGAACCCACGTCGGACTTGGTCCCACATACAGGCCTATTCTATGCAAGCATGTACGTGTGTCGTTTACTAGTCTACTCACAAGTTGCTTCTACATGTTTATTGAGTGTGTATTTCAACTTGCAATATTTGAAGCCCATATAGCAACATGGAACCTCTAAACATACAGAGTAAAATATTTTTTGGTGATTGGTATGTACTTTGGTTTGTAGATTGGATTTTCTTAATGATAGATCCTATAGATGAGAAAGCTGTGTATTTCATTCAAGCTGAGAAGATGTACTATGAGACAGCTCTGATTGATATTGTTAGCACAGAAAAAGACGCTGGTAAGTCTTAGTTGTCGGAACTGCTTAAAAAGCAAGAAATGTCTCGATTGCATGTTTACCATCCTCTTACAAAGAAAGAAATATAGAGAGAAACAGTAAATGATTAAAAAATTAAGATATATTTTCCCTTAATTTTTAGTCCAAATTATTTATGCTCACAAGGCTGTTATTCATTTCTAAGTTTCATGAGATATTCAATTTTTGTTTCTTTTTTACCACTCCCCATTTGCCTTAAAGATGTCATTGTTGACAATTTTTCCTTATATATGTGAAAATGTGCCTTGATATTTACTCTCTATCTGTGACCATGTCTCTCTTCCTCTTTCTATATTTCTCTGTTTTGTCCATCTTTCTATTGATTCCTCTTTCTAGTTCTCTCCATTGCTTTCTCTGTTTCTTTATTTACCTTACTCTGTAGCTGTCTTTGTCAATCCGTCTTTCTCTTTTGATAGTAACATTTACATGTACAGCATATATCCACCCCCCCCCCCCCCCCCCCGCTCTCTCTTTCTCTCTTTCCCCCTCATTCACATCCACTCTCTCTGCTTCTATCTCTTTCTCCATCACTCTCCTCTCTATCTCTCTCGCCAGCACCCTGCTCCCCCCCCCCCTCTCTCTCTCTCTCCCTCCCCATCTCTCTCTCTCTCTCTCTCTCTCTTTCTCTAATCTCAAATGGTATAAATATTGTGAGTTTATATGGTCGCCTGAAAACCCTTCATACAAATAATAATCTGAAATATTGATTAGGGGAGACTTTTGCCAACTGTTAACTTTTGGGGGGACACACTGTACATCTCCCTCTCCCCCCCCCCCCCCCCCCCATTCACATCCACTCTCTCTCCAACACTCTCTCCCTGCTTCCCCCCCCCCCCCCCCCCTCTCTCTCTCTCTCTTTCTTTCTCTAATCTCTTCAAATGGTATAAATATTGTGAGTTTATATGTACTGTATAATCCCACCAGGCTCCAAAGCTGAAAGAAGACCAAGCAAGGAGGATGGGGAGGAGAATGACGAGCAACTCAATAAAGAGGCTGGGGAGGAGTCTAGGCAGGATGAAAGTAATAACCCTCATGATGACCTTTCACCTGATGCTAAGAAAGGTCAAGAGTTTGAGAACTTGGCCAGATTGTGTCTCAAGGAGGGAAAGTAAGTACGTCACTGGAGTTGTGATTTTCTGTCTTCTTCTTCTTCTTCTTCTTCTTCTTCTTCTTCTTCTTCTTCTTCTTCTTCTTCTTCTTCTTCTTCTTCTTCTTCTTCTTCTTCTTCTTCTTCTTCTTCTTCTTCTTCTTCTTCTTCTTCTTCTTCTTCTTCTTCTTCTTCTTCTTCTTCTTCTTCTTCTTCTTCTTCTTCTTCTTCTTCTTCTTCTTCTTCTTCTTCTTCTTCTTCTTCTTCTTCTTCTTTTCTTCTTCTTCTTCTTCTTCTTTTTCTCCTTCCTCTCCTTCTCCTTCTCTTTCTCCTCCTTCTCCTTCTCCTCCTCCTTCTCCTTCTCCTTCTTCTTCTCCTTCTCCTTCTCCTTCTCCTTCTTCTCCTTCCTCCTTTCCTTCCTCCTCCTCCTAGCAATTATAACTGCTTGTCTTTTTATGTGATCAACATGGCAGACTTGAATTTATGATCACTACTTTGTCCTTCTAGATTGCAGCTTGCTCTAGACTATTGTGGGAAAGCAACCAAGATGTATCAAACAGTATACGGTGAGGAACATCCCGTTACCATAGCAGCGCTGGATCTCTTCACTGTTATTTATGCTGATGTAGGCAAGAAACTCTACTCAGGTGAGAATGTTGTTATATCTAATTCACTGATTATGTGTTACTAGTTGGAATAATGTGAGAAGATATGTAACCAGTCCAGTCATGAATGTTGATGTAGACAAGAATGGTATCCTATCTCATACTCTAATTTCATGTTACCAGTTGGACTATTGTGAGAAGATACGTATCCAATCTTCACTGTCATCTATACTCATATAGGCAATATAGACTATACAGGGGAGAATGGTATCCTATCTCATACTCTAATTTCATGTAACTAGTTGGAATATCGTGAGAAGATATGTATCCAATCTTCACTGTCATCTACATGTATGCTGATGTAGGCAAGAAAGTCTATCCTATTTCACATGCTAATTTTGTGTAATTAATTGGAATATACATGTAGTGAGAAGATATGTATCCAGTCTCACTGTCATCATTGCAGCTATAGAAGAGAAACTCTATTCTGATGAGAATGTTATCACATCTTATTTGATACCCCTATATTACTGGTTGGTATGTAGTGAGGAGATATGTAATCACTCTCCTCTATGCTGATGTAGGCAAGAAACTCTACTCAGGTGAGAATGTTATCATGTCTCATATACTACTCCTATGTTACTAGTAAGAATATTGTCAGAAGATATGTATCCAGTCCATTCATGAATGTTGATGTAGGCAAGAAACTCTGCTCAGATGAGGATGGTATCCTATCTCCTACATTAATTTTGTGTTACCGGTTGGAATATTTTGAGAAGATACATATCCAATCTTATTGTCATCTATGCTGATATAGGCAATAAACTCTATGCCAGTGAGAATGGTATCCCATCTCATATGAAAATCCTGTGTTACTTGTTGGTATACTGCGAGAAGGTATGTATCCAATCTGACTGTTATCTAGATGCTGATATATTGGCAAGTATTGCCTTCATCAGCATAGTCAGTCTTTGCCTTTGTGTATATCACATTTATTATGAAGTTTACATTTGATGTTTCAATAATACCTGTGTAGTTGAATTACATTAAGAAATTTTGAATGGATCATACATTCCCCCTTTATAAATAATACTGTTATAACAAACCCTCATTATAATAACAAGGTCATTGTGCCAGTCTAACTTCTTTGCATTCTATTGTTTTTCAGCCCTGATATAACAAGGTTTCAATATGTATAACGAGGTTCGACTGTATCGTCTTCTCTGTTTATTCTGTCAACGCACTTTCTCTTTGGTTTTCACTTTTAACCGCTTCAATTTCCCTCTTCTTTCTCATTTCATTCTTCTTCTTTTTTTTTTGTATTATTTTTATTTATTATTTTGTTTACTATGTTGATATCCTCATTCTTTCTTCCTCTCTCTTTTTCTGTGAAACTACAGATGCTATGCAGAAGTTTGAGAAAGAGGAGGAGGCATTGAAATTTGAGAAGTCACATGACTCCATGTCACCTGACAGCACTGCACCAGGGCTAAGACAAAGGTCAGTTTCATGACAAATTGAATCAGAGATATGTTTCTACCATTAGTGTCAGGATAACTTGGCACTGAGGCACACTCGACATCGAATAGAGCATTAGGATTAAAGAGTTCAAGTGCAAGCTTTTCCCTGGACTTCTAAAAAGCCCCGAAGTTGATGTTTTGAAGAATTTCATGTCTTAAAATTCCAAAATGGTCGGTTTAAAAACGTGATGCCAAATTCCTGCCATACTATACACATACATGTAAAATTTACAAATTCAGATACTGTCCTTCCATTGGACACTTTTTGCCAGCTATGGCTTGGATTATAATCTTAAAACAAATAAAGTTTATATCCATACATGTATGCTATTCCCCACATGTTCTGTTTCGTGTGTAATGCCATTCAAAGTCATAATAAACTAAAATGACTGAGATATGATACATAACCTGCCAAATTTTTTTAAAGGAAATCATAAAATTAATGGGCAAATTCTAAAATGTTATGTATCAGTCTTATATACCTGTATATGAAATATTTTTATGGCACTTATATTTTTACATACACATTTGTTGTTATTTTTATAATATCTTTTTTCTCTCTCTCTTTCTCCCTCCTTCCCCATTCTCCCACCTCCCTCTCTCTCTCTCTCTCTCTCTCCCTCCCTGTTTACAAACAAAATTGATGTATATCTGTCATTGATGTTTGATAAAATCAATCGAGTTCACTTCACTTAATTTCTTATTTTGTATTTCCACCTATAGATTTACCAACAGTGATAGTAAGGAGCTGAATGGTGTAGATGAAATTATTCCAAATGAAAGAATGATACATCAAGGAGAATTAGAACCAACTACATTAGAGGAACGTGGTGAGTGATGTAGCTCATTGTTTCTTGACCTTCTTCCCCTTGTTTCTGTTGTTCCTTTTTCATCTCATCAAAATGTTCTCTTCCTTTTTTTACCTTCTATTTTATTTTGTTTTTCTCTATAACTAGATCACTTTACGCTTTCCTCCTCTCCTTTCTGCCCTTCTTTCGTCACTTTTGTTTTGGACAAGAAGACTCACTCATACGTTGCTTATTGAGGTTTAAACCATGGGTTAACCCTTTAGTCATAGAACTGCCCGTGAACTTTGACCTGTGTAACAGCAAACACAGGGGATCTTGGAAGATGAAAGTTTTGTGAGTGCTATCTTCTTTAGACATAAGCCATTTAGAATACGTCACTGTGAAAAGTTTTTTGTGTACAGCCGAGTGTATAGGTATGCCGAAAGATAGTTTAGCTGGGCAGTGAGTTCATTGAGAAACGACAACAGTATGCGTAAACCGTAGGTGCTAAAGGGTTAAGATAAACCTCCTTTGTGACTTTGGGCCTATCAATATGAGCCAAAAAGATTCATGTGACAAAAACAAATTCTCTCTCTCTCTCTCTCTTTCCTTTTCAGATGACTGGGTGATGACTGTTCTCCTGATGCTGATCTTCTTCCTAGCGACGGTTTTCATTGTCATAGTGATATCATCGATCTACTGCTATAACAACAACAGGACAGGATACTGTGCACAGACAAGGGGTGATATCAACTACTGGTACATGTATGTCAGGCATTTGATTCATGATATAAGGAAGAGATTCAGATAGACATTGTCTTGATGATGTGTTACAGGGTCCACATTAACTGCATGCAGTTCTCCATCCCCCCCCCCCCTCCCCCCCCCCACCAGCTCATGCACTCTGTATTGTGGCCCCACCTCATGACATTACCTTCTATAAAGAGAAAGTCCCTAGTATAACCTGTTGGATACAATGCGACTTTGGTATAGCACACAGTTTTCATAGACTCCAACCCAAGGTACCCCAGGCTTAGTATTCAATGTGTGAAATGGGATCTTCATAAAATGCTGTCTGCATTTTCAGTGTCGTGGCCGAGACCGAACTGCTTCCTGCATTTTTATCTCAATTTCAGTTTGGATATTTTAGATAAGCATGTACATTGTATTCTCCTGCCCAAAGTATAGTTTTATGTGTGCTAGAAGTAACATTAGGTGAAATTAAGTAGGCCTGTCATCTTAGTGCACACTGCAAAAAACCAAATTAAAAAGTCAAAGGTTCCTTGTCAGATGATCCTTTAACTTCAACAGGATTAGAAGCTTACAGTTTGGCACAAAAGTGTACAAACACCTGGTAGGAAAACAATATGCTGTATACGCCATGTAGCGTCAAACTACATTAGGTTAAAAAGTGTAAATGCACACATCCAACGCCAGTGACAGTAATACAGCACAGACATTCACATACATCTGTATCGAGCCCTTTGCTCAACAATTGACGTATTAATGATGGTGGTTTAACTGTAATGATAAACAAATAAAATTCAGTTCATTAACTTCAAAACTTAATTAACAATGAAAGAAATATCGCAATGGAAAAGGGATGTGTATCACATCAACGGAAGCAGAATATAATCTACAACTACTCGAGTGAAATATAAGTAATACGATAATTGTTGGTAGGAAAAACATAGTTCAGAATTATTTAGCATGAATGTTTATTCCTCAAATGATCATAACAATTAATGAAACAAAGATTTAGAGATTTATTTACAATTTACATAAAAGAGTATTAGAATGGATGAGAAGTAATATATCTGAATATACTTCTGATTCCTATATTTCTCACACAAACTTCATGATCAAAATCCTCTCCAACTGACAGAATTATCTAAGTAATACTAAAGCTTATAGTTACAATATGACTATAATCAGGTTTCAGGCATCTGTCAATGGAGATGTCAGATAGCTGAGGTAACTCTTCTAGCCACTGTCTCCATCTCGATTACTCAGTCTTTCCTACTTGCTCGTCCCACCCAAGACCTTGTGCACAGGTATCTTGCAGTAGGATTTTGGCTGTAAGTACAAATGGCGATATGAACCCCAGCGGATCATACAGGGAACTCGTCACAGACAGTATTCCTTTCCGGGTTGTGGGTTTCTCTTTGACAGCCACTTTGAACTCAAACTGGTCTGCCTTAGTATTCCACAGGATGCCCAAGGTCCGCTCAGTTGGGAGGTCATCTAGCCCAAGGTCGAGTACTGACGCCGCTCTTTCTGACTCTGGAATGGTTCTCAGCACTTCGGGGTCATTACTGATCCGTTTTGTTAGCCTAAATTCGCCACTGTAGAGGAGCTTGCGTAATCTGTCGGCTAGTGTTACCCCTTCTGTTTGTGTCTCGACTGACTTCAGACAGTCGTCAACATAGAAGTTTTTGACCACTGTTTTTACTGCTTCATCATCATTGTTTAGCTGGCTATCCTCGGCTGTATTGCGCAGGGCATACCCTGCACAACTTGGCAATGAAATTGCACCAAACAGGTGCACTACCAGCTGGTATTCCTTTTGGTCTCTCTGCAGGTCACCATCTGGCCACCATAGGAATCTGAGGGCATCACAGTCTTCTGGTGGAACATGCCTTCAATTTCTGCTACAAGGGCAATCTTCCCTTGGCGAAACCTGGTCAACCCCCCTACAAGGCTGTTGGTGAAGTCAGGGCCCTGGAGTAGCTGGCTGTTAAGTGAGATGCCATGATATTTGGCAGCACAGTCAAATACTACTCGGACCTTATTTGGTGCACTACTGGGTGATGGGGCAAGTACCAGGTTTTGTTTGTTTTCGCTTTGTTGCTGCTCATCTCTTTTTGGGAGATTTGGTCTGTAGTTTCTGGAAGAACTTCCCTGGCATGTCCTTTCTCCAGATAGCCCTGCACTGTATCTTTGTACATTTGGAGCAACGACTCGTCCTTCACGCATTTCCTCTTCAGGTAGCGCAGCCTTGCTTTTGCCATTGGACGGTTATTTGGAAGATAGGGTTGCACAATCTCATGCTTCCAGGGGAGGTCAAGTTGATAGTGGCCATCAACTTTCTTGATGGACTTTTCCATTATCGCTCTTGCTTTCTTGTCGTTCACTGACTCCCCAACATCTGTTCCCAATGAGGATCCTGCAGAATCCATCTGCCAGAACCGCTCCACCTGTTTGTGTAGGAGGTTATCTCATTCAGGTACAAGGCTTGTCCTGAAAGCTGACTTTCGTCTGCATTTGGCATTGCTGCTGTTGGGGCCTATTATTGTCCAGCCCAGGAGACTCTGTATGGCATACGGCTCCTTCTTTCTGCCCCGTTGCTCATCAACGACCCAGAATGCCTCGGGCACATCCCCTCCAATTAACAGTTTTACCTGACCTTCCTCTACTTGTGGAAGCAGGATTCCACAAAAGTGCGACCATCTTGAGATGTCCTCGTGTCTTGGTATGCTTTCCTTTGAAATCAGAAGCTTGTCAACAGTCCAGACAGCATCAAGTTTGATTGCCTCCGATTCTCCGACTCCAGTCACACTAAAACTTACTTCACTACCCTTCATAGTACAGTTGGCTGATGGTCGTTAGTGCAAACTGGGTTTCCTTAACTCTCAGACCCAACTCTTGGGCCAGGCTTCTGTCAGACAGGGACACGTCACTTCTGTTGTCCAGGATGGCCCACGTCTGGATTTCCTTTCCATTTGCATTAACCCTAATCGGGACGACTCAGAGACAGACCCCTTTTGACCCTACCATTGAAAGATTAGTTCCAGATGGGTTCTCTGTCGCTAGCATTGTAGGGATACTGGCCCCGTTGACAGGTTGGTTTTCATCCCGGATATAATGCAGAAGGGTGTGGTGTTTCCAAGTACATCCATGCATTTCACAAGCTGGTTTGCCTCTGCAGTTTTTTGCCAGATGGTTCAGTTTAAAGCAGTTATCACACAGCTTATTCTTCCGAACAACCCTCAACCGTTCTCATTGTGGGTTGTCCTTGAACTGGGGGCAGACATTCAGACCGTGCTGCTCCTCGCAGCAAGGACATTTGCGCTTTCTGTCACCTTGCACACTCTGGCCCTCAGTCGCTAAGGTTGTCACTTTGTGCCCTGACAGAGGCTTACTACTGCCCTTCTGACTTGTCGATTTTGAGTGGTCGTCGTACATCTTGCCGATGCTTTTTCTGTACATATTGTTAGATATCTTGAGTGGTCCTCTCTACGATATTTGTCATGTGGGCAAAGCTGGGTTCTTTGTGCGGGGTAAGAAGACAGTCCGCCTTTTCTGCCCACTTTGATTGTAGATATGTTGGTAGGATATGTTGGATCTTAATCAAAGTGTCGCTAGCATTGAGGTCTGCTGTGTGTCCCATTTGCTCCAGCGTGATCTGACACCTGCGCATTTTGCGGGCTAGGTCTGACAATCCCTTGCCATCATTTGGCTTTATTTGGGGCCTATTCATGATTTTTCTAATTAATGAATTAGTGATGATGTGTGCTTGCCGAAACTGCTTCTCGAGAAGTTGTCACGCTTGCTTACATCTGCTGGCTTCATAAGCCCACAACATTCTATTGCTTCCCTAGCTTTCCCTACGCAGAATTGAGTTAGGTACATTAGTTTAGTTCTTCCACCTTTTATTCTACAGGCTACATTGATGCCAAATGTATGGATGAAATTCCAATACTTCATCAGCTCACCATCAAACACAACTAACTCTGGCTTCGGCGTATTCATTGCCAACATCATTGCATCGCACAGCTGCTGTGCAGAGCTCTGACCACTAATCATTTGATCACCTTGTACATGATACATATCACTAGCTTCATTTGCACTAGCAGTAGTTTCATAATCTTTCATTTCATGAACACCCTGTACATTTTCTGTCATCTGCACATAGCTACGACCTGTTTCATTATAATGTTTTTGCTGGTCACCCTGTACGTTTCTATCTCGAGGTGCGTACATGTAATTAGTGCCTGACTCATGAGTCTTAGTTTCTTGACCACCCTTTATATTCTTAACTTCGGGTACCCAGCTCTGGTCTAACTCGTGTATGTTCTTGTACACCCCGTACACCCCGTACACAAGGCGATTTCTAATCAACAGGTAATTGCTTAGTACTACCTACATCTACGTGTACTTTTTCTTGAGAAGCCGTCAAGTCTTCTTCTTCCTTTATTTCTATTCAGCTTCTTGAGCCCAGAACTCTGCTTCTATTTTGGCATTGTCTCTTTCATTCTCATTGTCCAACTCAGCGAGACGATCTTCCAGTTTCCTCCTCTGCTCCTCCACTGCTCTTTTCTCAGCATGCTGCTTCAAATCTCTGCTCTGCCAGTTTCTGGCGGGCACTTGCCTCCTTTGCACGCATACTGATGCTGGAGCTCACACTACTATGATGACTTGAGCGAGATGATTTCCTAGACATTAGGGAGTGGCGATCTTCTACCACTGGGTTAGTTGCTGCACTGATCCAAGACAAAACCCGTTCATCAATTTCTTCCTTATTACGCTTGTTAGCAGTAAACTGTTCCTTAGCATCTTCGACATCAGTAGTTCTACCACTGAGAGATGCAATATACTCCTTGAACTTCACTTCCTATAACAGAAACACGTCTTGAAGTTGATCAGTCTTTATCTTCACTGCTTCAAGGTTCTCAGAACTGACAAGTAGCTTTTCTAACTCTTTGTATCTCTTTGCGAGATTCCCCTGGTATCAGATGCACAACTGCTTAAGCTCTGCAGACTCTGCCATATTGTCTGCTAGGTGCTTTCCATTCAATTACTTATTGCAAGGTTCCGTCAAGAAGAGTTGTTGAACTTTAATGTAGCGTCAAACTACATTAGGTTAAAAAGTGTAAACGTATGCATCCAACACCAGTGACAAGAATACAGCACAGACGTTCACGTAAATCTGTATCGGTGTTTTATTCGAGCCCTTTGCTCAACAATCGACGTATTAACGATAGTGGTTTAACTGTAATGATAAACAAATAAAATACAGTTCATTAACTTCAAAACTTAATTAACAATGAAAGAAATATCACAATGGAAAAGGGATGTGTATCACATCAACGGAAGCAGAGTATAATCTACAACTACTCGAGTGAAATATAAGTAATACGATAATTGTTGGTAGGAAAAACATAGTTCAGAATTATTTAGCATGAATGTTTATTCCTCAAATGATCATAACAATTAATGAAACAAAGATTTAGAGATTTATTTACAATTTACATAAAAGAGTATTAGAATGGATGAGAAGTAATATATCTGAATATACTTCTAATTCCTATATTTCTCACACAAACTTCATGATCAAAATCCTCTCCAACTGACAGAATTATCTAAGTAATACTAAAGCTTATAGTTACAGTATGACTATAATCACACTACACATTATATATATGATTCATAAAGGATAACTAAGGTATTAAAGTACTCTACTCACCAACTGTTTTTCTTCCCAGTTTAACAAACTTGCATAACTCTGACTACCAGTATTGGGGATGTTAACTTTCTTGTGTCTAGAGGTGAAATGAACCACACCCTGTTCGGCTTCTGGTTTAGTTGGAGCTATGTTCCCTTCGATCACATAATGTCCTTGCAGGTCACAAGGGTCACACACTGGAATGTGAGTCTTTGCATACATTAGGCTGGACATACATATACTGTACTACATGCGACATAGGCTGTGTATGAATATATGCTACTTTCTTAGGAGAGGTGGGTTTAAAGGGAAATACATGTATGATTGGATGAGTAATATCAGTGTACTCATTTTGAGCCGCTACACGCCATATATTTTGTGGGGGTTTCATTTTTGCGAATTTTGCGAATTGCGAGTGGGTCGCGAATTTAACAACGTGCTAAAACATCGCCAACATAAGTAGTCAGTTGAACTTGTTGCCTCCTTGTCAGAAATTCACCACTTCGCTTTGCAAGAGTACATCATCACTGCTGTTTGTAGATTTGAGAATTTTCCATCCGCTAATTCAACCACTCATGAAATAATCTGGTTCATCCTATTCGCGAAAAATTTATGGCCATGAAATTTAAGACTTATACAGTGGAAACTCATAAAGAGCTCCAATATAACAAGATTCCTGATATAACAAGGTAATTTTGCTGGTCCCAGGTCTTTAGAGGTGTTGTGGATCAGTGGATAAGTCCCCGGACTTTGAACCACGAGGTCCGGGGTTCAAATCCCACCGCAGCACTAGCGTCCTTTGGCAAGACGTTAATCTACATTTGCCACTCTCCACCCAGGTGTTAAATGGGTACCCGGTAGGATGCGAAAGTTAATGTCGTTTGCTTAGCAATGTGAGCGCCACGGCCCATTGCTGGAATACTCCCCAGGGAGTGGAGAATGTGCATACATTGTGTGCGGGCAAGCCAGAATCCGATGACCGGGGTAATAATATATCTGTAAAAAGCGCTTAGAGACATCTCTGATGTATTAGGCGCTATATAAAAGCGGATTATTATTATTATTATTATTATTTATGTTCTTATGTTTTTTTCACCCTGATATAACAAGGTAATTTTTGTGGTCCCAAGGTCCTCGTTATGTTGAGTTTCCACTGTACAGTACATATTCACAACTTCACTCATTCCTGCAAACTTTTCTCCTTAAGAGGACAGACAAGTTTGGTCTCTGCTTTATTCATCAAATAAAATTTCCCAAGGGACATGTCTCCTAGTAGGAATGAGTGAAGTTGGGATAATGTAGCATAAACTTGTTTGCATTCCAGGTGCAGGTAAACTTTTAGGTCCAGCTGTGTATGTACAGTGGAAACTCGTTATAAAGAGCTCTGATATAACAAGATTCCTGATATAACGGTGATTTTCATGGTCCCAAGGTCCCCGTTATAGTGAGTTTCCACTGTATGAATATTTCCGTCCACACTGAATCAATCATCCGTCCACCGTTTGTATTGTTTTTATGAACGGGTTTGTGAAAATGTCTGTAAAAGTCCAGTATGTAAATTTCTCTGTAAATCACTTGTATATATAGTCATGTAAGTTCTACATGTGGGCAAGTCCAAGATATTTGGTCCTTTGCTCACCTATACATTACCAAGATTAATGGAAATGAACAAAGACTAACCCATTGCTGCCTGAAACCGGGTGTTTCCTGTACTGAACCTATGGGAAAGAGAGAATTCAGTAGTACTAGGTAGAGCCTATTCACACTGATTTGACAAGCCTTTTCTATTCAGTTCTATTCTCCAAGAGCTTTGGGAGTTCCTGCCTGGGTAGACAAGTGTCTTTTTCTAACTGATCTACATGTATGTAAGCAGAGCTGCCAACTTAAATATCCACCTTTCCGGAAGAATTTACAGAGAAATCAGGGAGATCTTTCTCTATTACACACAATTCAATGGAAGAAATCAATGTATGAATCAGGGAGATTGTTGAAAATCTGGCGTTTTTCACTCTAAAATCAGCTAATTTTCAGGGAGTCTCCCTGACAACCAGGGAGACTTGGCAGCTCTGTGTAAGTCATTGCTGGATGACCCCTGGTGCGTTTGCCCCTTGAAGGTTCCCAGAATAGCATTTGTGAAATTATTTCAACTCTTGCTCCTTCAGCAATGACCACTGAATCAGAGGCAGCATTCTCTCAGTCTGAGAATTAAGTAGCCATCAGGTTAACATTGGAAGTCTCATTTTCCTTGATGTCTGGTCTGACACATGCTCTAGTACGGCTATAAGCAAAGCAAATGGTGCACTGAAATGTTTTGTGTTACTGTTTTGACAAAATGAATAGCTTGGGCTTACCCGTGTACGAGAATTCATTCTATTTATTACATAATTGTATTACACTTTGAAGTTGATATTAGGTCATGTACTTTATGCATACATGTTCATGTGGAATTGATTAGAGTAAACAGATGTGTTGATTTTATACAATGAAGTGAATGAACTGAAATACAATACTCCTATGAACTGTAAGTACTTAAAGGGAAATCCAACCTTAATAGCAAGTTCCTTTGAAAGAAAGAGGAAAAATCAGAGAAGCAGATTGGTGAAAGTTTGAACGAAATCGGACAAGCAATAAGAAAGTTATGAATTTTTGAAAGTTGTAATCACTATGCATATGGGAATTTCAAATTGGCCGAATAGGTAATGTCACTGTGATGTAGCTGTGGACAACTCCCCCATTCGCTCTAACACACAAAATGAATAAAATGTCACTTTTTTTCAAAATGCATTACTCAGTACGTTCTTTTCGTCCATGAGGACCTATAACAATATGCTATCTCCAATATATTTTGAGTACTGCCCCGAGGGTAAAAGCGCCTTGAAGAAAACCGCAAATTAATATTTTTGTGTACGACAAATGGGAGAGTTGTCCACAAAAATGTCACTATTGACTCACCAAAATGCCAATTTGAGATTCGCATAGATGTAGTGATCTCATTTTTCAAACATCCATAACTTGCTTAGTCCTTGTCCGATTTCTTTCAAACTTTTACCATCCTGTCTTTCTTATTTTTCTGCTTTCACACGAATAATCTTATTACCAAGGTTGGATTGCCCTTTAATTAACAGGCAATCCAACCTGGGTAAATAAAATGATTTGTGTGCAGAAAGCAGAAAAATAAGAAAAACAGGATGGTGAATGTTCAAAAGAAATAAGACAAGGAATAAGAAAGTTATGGATATTTGAAAAATGAAATCACTAAATCTATGCGAATATCAAACTGGCAATTTAGTGAGTCGATTATGACATAGTAGAGGACAACTCTCCCTATTGTAGTACACTTAATACATATCATTAATTTGCGGTTTTCTCCAAAGCGCATTTTCTATCGGGGCATTACTCAAAATTCATTGTAGAAAGCATATTGTCGTAGGTCCTCATAAAAGAAAAAGATCCAACTGAGTAAAACATTTTGACAAAAATGACATTGTTTTATATAGTGATAACAACTTTCAAAAATTCATTACTTTCTTATTGCTTGTCCGATTTCATTCAAACTTTCACCAATCTGCTTCTCTGATTTTTCCTTTCTTTGAGAACAACTTGCCATTAAGGTTGGATTTCCCTTTAACAGAATCATATGTGTGGCCTTTTTTAATGTATTTTTGTTTTAAAAATGTTTTAAAATTCTGTAATTATGCTATGAATTGTGAATTTATGTACATTCCATTTCATTTCTACAGTGACTAAAGCCTACATGTAACTTTGAGCTTGTGTTACACATATAATTAGTCTTTGCAACTCTTTTTGTACATGTTTGTCTTTCATGCAGTGTGTTAAATTTAAAGTTTGTATGGTTAAAATTATTTCGAATGAAATGTCATATATTTGTATATATTTGAAGCAAATTTTCTATTATCTTATTATTCAAATGAAAAGAATTCAGAAAATAAAGATAAATAATCCAATATATAACCTTGCCTCTCTATTTTCAATTATTTGTGTTTTTCAGTGCTAGATAAAAATCTTGTCATCATTTCAGAACCCTTCTCTACATACAGTTAACCTTGCATAACTCAAAGTCGCATAAGTCGAATCAATTTTTTTTACCAAACTATGCAAAACATGTGTTATTTACATTTCTTAAGTCGAATTTTGCGTAAGTCTAGTTTTTTGGTCCCAACAAATATGACTTATGCCAAGTTAACTGTACATACTTTTGCCTGCGTGGTTCCTTTTACTCTCTTTTTCTTATGTCAAGAAAAAAGATATTTTCCCTTTTTCTATTAGTCTGTCTTTGTCCCCACATGTCTCTCTCTCTCTTGGTCTTTCTGCTCTCTAACTCTATCTCTGTCTACCCTTTTTTCTCTTTTTTTTTTCTCCCTCTGCTAATCTGTATCTTTCTGTCTCTGTCTGCCTCTCTCTCTCTCTCTCTCTCTCTCTCTCCCTCTCTCCATCTCAATCTCTTGTCCTTCTCTGGTAATGCTGTAACCAGACATATTCATTACATACCCCAAAATAACCCCTGCCCCCCACCCCCCGGCTGCTCAAAAAGGGTTTTTTTATGAACCCCAGAAGAAATGGCAGCGTACATACATGTACACACACACACACACACACACACACACACATGATGCATTAAAATTTCCATTTCTCATTTGTAGATGAAATTCCTGTCAATATCAATGGAAAACCAAATACTGTTCATGTCCCGAACCTGATGGGTCAAACCCACCAAACAGTTGTAAATCCGACGACAAGGCAAATGGAGAAGAAAAGGTGATGTCAATGAATAATTAATAATAACAATGATATATCTATAATGTTGGATACTTTTATAGGGCTTGTATCCACCATGCAAGCTTCTCGGAGTCCTCCAATATTACTCCAGTCCCAGCTTTGCTACTAATATCAGTGCTCATAGCGAAAGTCCTTAAGTATCATTGGAAAAAAGTTTGGAATCTCTGAATTTCAGGTGGAAATATACAAACTCCCCACCTCCCACCCCCCCCCCCCCAAAAAAAAAAAAAAAAAAAAAAAGAATTTTGGTGATAAACTGGAGATTTGGGGTTGACATATCACATTTAGGTTTATAATTTTGACTCATACCATTAAGCAAATGACAATAGACAAACATTTGTGCTTTACACAAAACAATTTAATCCGTTTGAAATGTTCATGCCTACTTTATGTATCAGAATGCACAAATACAAATACATCATTACATTAAGTCATATCTACACAATAATTGTATTGGTCATCTCTGAAAGCTGACCAAACATCAACAACCAGCTATCCATTATAACACAGGTGGCAATGTACAAAACGTAACAGTAAAAAAAAAGGGGGTTTAATCCAGCCACTTTATATGAAAATTAGAATATCAGGATACAGTGGAACCGTGATATACAATGTAAAGAACACTGTTTGTTATAACAACGTAATTTTGCCCAATCCTTTGTATTCTATTGTCTTTATCCCTAATTATAACAAGGTTTCGATACAAAGAGGTGATTCCCTTGGTTCCAAAGAGTTTGTTATAACGAGGTTCAACTGTATTTCTACGTGTACAACATAAATATTGCATAATAGGATCCTTGATTTTGTATCTCATTTGAGTGAAACTGCTTTCCCTAAAACCCAGTGGTGTCAGAAAGTTTACAGACATGTATGACTAATAGCAATTTGTAAGTCATTATTTGTAATCGTAAAATTCTGTTTCATTCTTTATTTTAAAGCGAAAATTGTTCTGTGACATCTTACTTCGTATTTTACTTCAGTCTTCAGAATTTCACTTCAGAAGAAAATCAGGTTTTTCTGTCCAAATTATGATAAACACAAAAACAAAATTTGGGCGATCTAAACCACCAACTGCACTGAAATGGGTAATGTTTGAAAGTAAAAACTTGATTATTTTTCCTTATATCCACAAATACATGAATACACAAAATTTCCCCTACTTTTTTTTTTCTTCAATTCCACACATGTGGCATGCACTTCAAACAGACATGTGCAGCATCGATCACATATTTTCTGACAGACTTTCAATACACTGTATTATTAGTGTTGAGTTTGACTTAATGTTTCATTTACTGACAATGAGGCCCTAAAATACTGTATCAAGAAAGAAAATCCAACTGATCTTTTTCCCAAAACTACAGTACAAAATAAATATTCCTAAGCAGGGCTTGCCATTCGTGAAACTGAAGGAGTTAATAGCTGAACATCAACACTCAGGGTTCTTTCAAAGTAATTTTGATTTAAGTCAGGTTTTTTTTTTACTCCTGTCAGTCGTGTGAAGTCTCTTTCTCGTTTTCCTGGTACAGGTAGGCCTATAGTCGAGACTCAAAGCGTCAATCTACTATTTTCAATTCTGGCAATGGTGTATTGAAGCTCATTACGTAAGCTCATTACAGTGAAAACTCACTATAACGAGGATCTTGGGACCATGAAATTTACCTTGTTATATCAGGAATCTCATTACATGAGAGCTCTTTATAACAAGTTTCCACTGTATTCCCCAATCCAGACTCTCGTTAACTGAAAAGCGTTTCTCAGTGGCCGCATCAAAAAGGCAAAACAACATTCCACTCTGCATTAGAGAAATAACCTGCCTTGCTACTTTCAAAAGATCCCTCAAAATGCATTTTGAGTACTGAAGTACTGATGTCATATTCGCTCGTCGTCCAGGATACTGGTTCCAAACAACAGAGCCCGCGCATGAGGTTCACCACGAAATCATTCAAGCAACGGGCTGGAGCAGGGCAATTTCAGTGTTTGGTGCTGGTGTGATCACCACGCCATTGTTTAGCACAAAATTGTTTGGAACCAGCAACCTTGGCAACTTGTCCGGTATGACGTCACACTTCGGTACTCTATAGTCTTTTATCGTCAAATCTGTAATTCTGTCAGCGCTAAGGTACTTTCTGTTTTCTATTCTATTATCATTGAAGCTATTTGATATCATGGCTGAAACTCACAACTCCTTGTTCTATTTTGTGACAGGTTTTTTTTGTTAGAGGGTACCAATCACCAAAAAATATTTTGCTCTGTATGTTAGAGGGTTCATGTCGTTATACTATATTCAAAATATTGGCTTCAAATATTAATTCTATAAAGAGATATTGCAATTTTAATTACACTCTCTACAAGTGTAAAACCGACTCGTGAGTAGACTACTCGACGCACGCTTACGCGCTCGCCAAGATAAGGGCTCACGCAGAACTGAACTTGGAGTTCGGTTCCACGCGAGCATTTTCATGTTATCCTTTATTTCCTTCATACTCCTAAACTGTTGACCTATATAATTTCAGATAAAGTTCTTTGAGGTTAATTTTATCCCTTCTAGCGGTATACAAATTCTTTTTTTCAGGTGATTGGTACAATTTAACTCATTGCCTACGGGAACCGGATTGTTCCTGTATTAAGCCTATGGGAATGAGACAATTTTGAAGTCAAAGGGTTAACATTGATGTTTCTAAAGTATAGTAAGCTGGGTTGGAGCTGGTTGTTTATAGTTGAACCCTGTTCTCAGAGTTAGGGTTCTTGTATGTTATGTTTACGATGATAGACCTATCAATCATTGCTCAAAGTCTGGATTCTTTTTCAAGATGACAAAGCCCTCCATGATAGGTGTTGAAGGAATATCTGGTGAGATAATAAGGGTTAAGGAAATTAATATCTGAAGAGAAAAGATAAAACAGTGGAGAGAGCGTCACCTCTAAAAAGCTGCAGAGAAGCCCTGAAGAGAAAGAAAAGGTAGGTAAACACATGGAATTGCTGGGTGGAGATCCCACTTTTTCTTTCAACAATTCAAAAGGAACTCTTGGTTAACTACAAAGGATATTTTCACACTGAATTTGCTCCTATAATGAAATATATTGTGAGCCACCATGAGGCATTAAGAAAAACCTTAAATACATCCGATAGGGCTTAATACTTACTGATAAATATGCCCTGTCGGCTAAGAAAAACACCCCCAAAATTGCCCGAGTTATCTTTTTTGTTGTTTCGGGGGTTTTGTTTTATCTGTATTTTCTCTGAAATTGGATATTCCAAGCTTTACAATGACTTTAAAAAAAAAAAACTTGCAGTGCTTCAGGAGAATCCTCTTAAAAGCATTCCAAGCTGAACCACTATTGCTCTATGGACATTTTGTTCCCTTGTGGGTAAAAACAAAGCAAAACAAAACAATAACAAACAGCAACATTTAAACATAGACAAAACAAAGTGCCCAATGATGCAAAGTTGCCAATTTGCTGATGATTGATAAAGGATACATTCTTCTGTGGCGAGTTCAGCTCTCTCTCCGTATGCCAGGAGGACTGGTGTGGTGTGAGTCTGGAATCCTGTAATGGTCTTGGGTTTACCAGCCTGGCCTACAACGTCTACAGCCTGAAGAAACAAGAAAACAAAATCACAGGATTTAGTTTGATTCCATTCAGTTCCATTCACTTGAAACAGAATGAAAAGATGCAACACACAAAACATATATAACAAGGGCAATGCAAAGCATAGCATCTCCTCGCCAGGTACAAATGGCCTATATACGTCAGAACAAATTACCTCCATTAGACTATACTATGCAAGGAAGTTACTAGTACCTGGGGATTGGAAGAACAGAAAGTTTACTACTTTACGGAATGACCAAAGAGAAGATCTGAAAATATACTTTCTCATGTACATAATTAGCAATTTTTGCATATCTAATGAACTGTGAACTTTGACCTTTGACCTTTGACCTACATATTCAAAGATTGAACTTAGGCTATATCTTCATACCATATACCTTCTCACCAAATTTCATTAAAATCTGACTAACAATAGTAAAGTTATCAAACGGAAACCACATTTTCAGATACATAAAGTAATTAGCTTTTTTTGCATATTTAACGAGCTATGACCTTTGACCTACATACTCCGAAATCAAATTTAGGCTGTATTTTGATACTATGTACCTTCATATCAAAATTTCATTAAAATCTTTTATACATTTCTAAAGTTATCGAACTGAAACCACATTTTCAGATATATAATTAGCTATTTTCGCATATTTAATGAGCTGTGACCTTTGAACTTTAACCTACATACTCCGCAATCAAACTTAGGCTGTATTTTGTACCTTCATATGAAATTTCATTCAAAATCTGTCAAAACATTACTGGTCATCGAACGGAAACCAGTGTCTACAAGATTTGTTACGGACAACACCTTCATTCATTCTCTTCATACTATTCCTACTCTAACTTGTAAAGGGAGTGGTCTCAGTTCTTCCATCAAATGTTGCAAGCATTCGGGATCTCATTGCTGTCCCATGATCATAACAGTGCATTATCTTCATGATTAAGTTGAGTTCTTGTCATTCGATTGAAACCAAAAGAAACTGTCTGGAAGCAATTTGGACAGAATGGTTATGCAGTAAGTGCCAGCCAGGCTCAAACCCAACAACTTTTGCATAAACTGTCAAGCGAATGTATCACTCGACTGCATCAAGACAATGAATTCCTACCTGTCCAACTCTAACTTGTACAGGGAGCGGTCTCAGTTCTTCATCAAATGTTACCAGCATCCTTGGCCTCATTGCTGTCACCAGGCCATACACCAGGTAATGAGACTTGCTCAGTATCGCTGTTTGAGATCAAAATGAAATAAATAATGTTAATAACCATCAAGAAATATGACCAGTTGATTATTTAGAGTTCTTAACCCTTTCAGGACAGGAATTATTTAAGGACTAAATTGATCACATTCTGTTCTTCAAATTGGCAACAGTAATATCTATCTTTTAGTGCTACATGGTTCTAATAAGGCGCAATGTCTTTGAAAACAATATACATGGTTAGAGATGTTGTCGAAAAGTTGAAAAAACTGCCAATTTTGATGATAAAACAATGATTTTGACATCTCAATGTGTTGCCAATTTAAGGATTTTAAAGCTTATTCTTGTTTTAAAAATTCCTGGCATCAAACGCAATATGGTCATGAAACAAAAATACATTAGTGTGTGCAGAAATTTTTGCTCTTTCTACTCATGCATCTGGTATATTTTCTAGAGCTTTGTATCAAAAGTTATTGAGCCAAACCACAAAATGTGGACAATTGTCTTGAGGGGGTAAGAGCAATACTGTGCTAACAAACAAATGTGTCTCAATAACAAAGGTGTTTGCAAGTTATCATAAGACACGGCAATATATTTGAGTCCAGAAATATTCACAGAATACAGACCCAAAGACACTTTTGCGAGTTGTTGCTTTTGCGAATGACCGGCAGGCTACTTGTATTTACTTCCATACACTCTACACCCAAGCTGTTAGAAAACACACAAACTGGTTTTGAAAAATGCATGCATGCATTGGCCACACTGAATGACTGTGCCGATGTGCTGCATGTAAACATACACAGTACCAATACATTGTACATTAGAAAAGTGGAAATACGCACGCGCACCTCCAAAGCTTGATAGTCCACTAAAGATATTTTTGGTGTCTGAAATGCAACAATGGTAATATTTCCACATGCTGTTATATTCTTGATTGGTGAGTGATTTGCCAAATTTGCAAAAATAACAGCTTATACATTAATATAGTACCGTAACTGTCATTTGGCCAATGAGTCATTTGTATATGAAGGTTGATTTGTTAGAGTTTGCAGGGAGTAATAGGAAGGGTGTGCCCGAGCAGTTCACTAAGGGGTTAAAGGGTACTGGATGAGGATCTTGTTAAATTATGATATGATAAATAATAGCTACATTCAAACACAAATAAATCCACCCAAAGGGGTTGCCTGAAGCACCCGCCACCCCCCATCCGCCACCGGCAAGAGGTGTCAAAGTGTTAATGAGTGATCATGTGATTGGTCATGTGATGTGTCATGTGACTCACTGTTCTTGACATCCAGGAATGCTAGAGTAGTGGCCAGCAGACCTCCCAGAGCCACCTGGTTGAGTAGCTGCCTATCGCTGTGGTACGGGGATAGAGTGAGGGTTCCCTTGGCTAGATGGGTTAGACCCTGAGCTAGACGAACCATGAAGAGGTTCGAGGGGTCCTTGGCATGGTACTGGGCTAGCTGACGTAGCATGGCCGCTAGACGTGCATTGTTGGTACCTACATCGAGAGAGACAAATGGAGAGAAATTAATTACGACGTTGAATAATGAGAGAAAGGGAGAAGAGAAAGAATGCAAGAGCGAGACTGATGAAGAATTGATTGAAGAAGGAAAAAAAAGAGATGGAAAAAGGGAAAAGGAGAGAGAAAGCAAGGGGGGGGGGGAGATGACTCACTACATTGTTTGAGAGAAGGGAGGGGTAAGGAAGAAGAGAAAGAGAGAGAGAGAGAGATTACAGGGAGTAGCAATTGGGATCTCATGTGTGTTTGCATCCGACTGAAGGCCATGAAATTAGATCATATGAAGTTGACCGAACTGCCCGAACTGCCAGAACTGCCGAAGGTTAAGCGTCCTCCCCCCTTATACCACATTCATAGACTCTGTACAAGTCTCAGGATCATGATACAAGCCTACGCATGTACAATACACCTACTGTACTGATTAAAAAACGGCTGGTCGCTAGAACTGTGAGCAAAAATGGCACCCCATTCTAACCCCTATAGGCTTTTTGCATTTTGTCTTATCATAATAAACCGTTTGAAGCGTGTTTCATGTTATTTTTAGTTATACCCAACGGCTGTAAAGGATTTGCACTTTGGCTGCTGACATTTCTGAGTGACACCTCTAACATAAGGTCAGTGTGTGTGTGTGTATTACACGCAGTACACACGTGTCACTGCCACTGACCATTGACCAACACACAGCGTGCAATCAACATACACCGGGATGTATGTAGAGCTGGAGGTCAGATAGAGTTCAGCTATTCCTCATCGCTGATTGGTATGTACCGTGGTTGTAGACACGCCCACGGTCACTTCACACAAATTGTCAAATTTTCCGATGCAAACACACATGTCAGCTCATTTGCTGATCCCTTTAAATTTTATGAAGCAGATTGAAGAAAGAGACAGGAAAGGGAAAGAGAAAGAGAGCTTGAGTGAGGAGAAAAGGAGATAAAGAGAAAAGAGAAAGAAAATGACATCATTTAACCCTAAAAGGGCCGGGATATTTTGGCTATGCCACAGCCGGGGGGGTGGAATCCACCCCCCCCTGAGATCTCGACCGTCGACCGCGCAATCGCGCCAAAAATCGGCACGCACGTCGTCCACAACGTAATCTACAAAACTGTATAGTTAAATGCTCCGAAATTATTTCACATTAATTAATTATGCTAATTTATGCAAGAAATCAAAATTTTGCTCTAAATCATTAAATAAAGCTCAAAAAATTCTAATTTTTGGTCTAGACACTCTTTCCAGTATTCTTAGCAAATATACTTGAAAAAAATTCGGTATCAAATTTGATTTCTTATGTATTTTATTGTATTTTAAATTTCTTATGTATTTCCTTGTTTTTTTTACCTTTTGTTTTTTATTGTTTTTTGGATGAAATTTGTCGGGGACACTTTTATGATCATAAACAGCATAAAATAAATTAATTTTAATCAGTAAATGTAAAAATATTCATAGATTTCTAAATTTTGGCTGAAAACACATTTTGTATTGAAATTATACATGAAATCACGTTTTTGAGCAATTTTTGGTCCGACGTGCAAGTATGAAATGTTGAGTAACTTCGGAACCGCATGCCCGGACATCGCGAACATGGTCTCAAAAGATGCGTGAGATTCGAAAGAAAAAAGTCATGAAACGCCGCGGCAACTGCTTTGCGCGTTGCAGACCCTTTTAGGGTTAAGAAGCTGCTTGAGAACAAGGAGGAGAAATCAAAGAAAACGAAAGAGACCAAACAATAACTTGATTGAGGAGAGAAAGGGAGGAGGAAGAGACAGAAAAGGGTGCGAAAAAAGCAAAAAGCAAACTAGGCACTGCAAACTTTAATACAACCAGAAACTACAAAAGGTTTTGAAAGAATTTGTAATAAGATTAGGGGCCTGTAACATAAAGAGATAAATCAATCTTACAATCAATTGTAACTCTTCAGTACATGTTCTGCCATAGACTTACGATTGACATCAATCATACAATTGATTTATCTCTTTATGTTACAGGCCCCAGGTGTGAAAACTAATGAATGTTAACAATTATTTGTTGGTCATATGATTAGCAATATAAAAATTTGGGGGTATGGAAATCTTTCTGGCAAAGAAAAGACCTAATTGGCTACAGATTGGTGTGCAAACAGGTAACTGATCTCACATTACAATGTGCAGCTGATTATGCCTTTCCTAACTGACTCATAATAACTCTATAACATAGCTATTTTGATGGTACTATTCATATGACCTTTTGCGACCTCTATCTGGAATATCCAATCTGAATATCTAATTTCAATGCAGTTTCTTTTAAAATCTAGTTGTAGTTCGGCCACGAAGTGTGAGGTGGCATTTACATGAAAAAGAGAGGTACGGTAGAAAATATTTAAGTGGAACAGTAGTACATACCTGCTCCGACGACGCCCATAGCATAGATGGCGTTGTGAGCGACCTCGTTGTCAGGGTCATGAGAGAACTTGCTGAGTGTATCAAGGATCTGAAGCTGAGGGTTGGACACTGACAACATGGCTAGACCGAGGGGCACCGACCGTCTGATGACAGGCTCACCGTATCGTAACTAGAAAGAGAGGAGAAAATAATGCATTGTAAAACACTGTAATGCCTAGAGGTACAAAATGACGTATAACCGGCTCCCTGTACCACAACTGCAAGTATTTCATATTTTCTCCTGCGAGTATCTTGTCTGACAGCTCTAAAAACTATTTCTGAGACAATTTTCTCTCCCACAGCAGCATGATGACAGTTTTAGCTGCAACCCATTTACAGGTTAAAGTCATACAGTCCTCAGCTTTCATGTGCATTGCATCATTAAATTTCTGACACCAGATTTGGATGAATTACCAATTAGTATGTGTGTGTGAGGTCTCCCAGGCAGGTGTAGGCAGCGAAACTAGGAAGATGTGTCTGTCATAAAATTGAAGTCCACTTTTGGTGAACTGACAATTCCTGTCATCGGGTAAACACCCAAATGATGTCAAATTCCCCATGAGAACCCACAATTATGTGTCTTTAAATACATCCTGTCCATGGAAATCTCTCTCTCCTCCTTTCCATCATCTTCAGTCTGCTCCTTTGAGTACTCACCAAGTGTCTGCAGGCTCTTAGAGACATCTCTGATCCAATCTCCTCACCCATAACAATACCCAGCACTGCTTCATCAGCTTGATGTGAGGTATGCTTATTAAGATTGGAGTCTATCAAATCCAACTTTCCTACTATCATGCAATTACCTGACCTGTAACTTATCAAAATGAATACTTACAAATTCTCTCCCTCATCAGTGTTTTGATCCTAACCTACTGCTACTCCTACTCACCAGATGTCTGAAGGCTCTTGGAGTCGTCTCTGATCAAATTTCTTCACCCACACAAATCTGAGCAATATTCAGAACTGTTATGGCCTGATGTGAGGTATGCTCAGCACAATTTCACATTTGATAGCCAATCATGCAGGGTTTTTTTTTTTTTTTTTACCTGTAACTCGACAGAAATATCCAGTTTTCCTTTCATTCCGTTTTGCTTAAAATCTACTTCTACCCTACTTACCAGATGTCCAAAGGCTCTTAGAGCCATCTCCGACCCGATCTCCTCCCCCATGGCAATCAGGGCAATCCCCAGCACAGCTACGGCTTGATGTGAGGTATGATCCACCTGACTATCGTCTGTTTTCTTCTCTTCCTTCTTCTTGTCGTCTTTCTTCTCCTTCTCATCTCCCTCATCATCTTCGATGTGCTCGCTACAGATGTGAAGGAGATGCTGGACCTTGAGAACATTACCAGTTCCTGAAATATATACCGTAGATAAGATAAGAGACATATCAAGGTACTGTAAAACCAAAAACTTGCGAATTGTCAAGAACAGCCATTTTCAGAGCAGGAAACCATTGTGAATTGCACAAATTCAGTGTTGTGTCAGTTGTGATTTATTTATTTTGCGACGTGAATATCAGGGCCCTGTTTCATAAAACTTGTCATCAATGACAAGTTGCAATAACTGTTATAAGCTACTGAAATCCTTGCATCTGATTGGCTGAGAGCAAAGTAGTCGGTAAGAATCACTGACAACACACTTGATGAAACGCCCCCAGAGCCCTGTTTCATAAAACTTGTCATCAATGACAAGTTGCAATAACTGTTATAAGCTACTGAAATCCTTGCATCTGATTGGCTGAGAGCAAAGTTGTCGGTAAGAATCACTGACAACACACTTGATGAAACGCCCCCAGGGCCCTGTTTCATAAAACTTGTCATCAATGACAAGTTGCAATAACTGTAAGTTATAAGCTACTGAAATCCTTGCATCTGATTGGCTGAGAGCAAATTTGTTGTTAAAAATCACCGACAAGACACTTGATGAAACCCCCCCCCCCCCCCCCCCCCCCCCCCCCCGCAGAGCCCTGTTTCATAAAACTTGTCATCAATGACAAGTTGCAATAACTGTTATAAGCTACTGAAATCCTGACATCTGATTGGCTGAGAGCAAATTTGTCTGTAAAAATCACAGACGAGACACTTGATGAAATGCCCCCCGGAACCACTTGCAAAATGCACACAAAAGTTTCTGGTAATAAATTACTTTTTCACAAGTTGGAGAAATACTTTTCCACTGTTATACCATGGCCCCTTTTTCACTGGCCGAGATCTTAACAGGGTAAAAACACCCCCCCCCCCCCCCCGTTAAAACTTGCTCTTAAAAAGCCCAGTAAGAACAGGGGTAAAAGGCACTGACCTGCATAGGCTACAACATCTACCAGAATCTTGGCAAACTCCTTGTATGGATCTGGGAGTACATCAAGAGCGGCTAGAGTAGCTTCAACTGCTTCTTGCTTGCCTGAAATAAGATCAAAGGACAATAAAAATATGAAATAATACATAATTTTCTGATATTTCATTGCTTTTTCCTCAGGAATTATACACGAACAGTTTCTACCAAAATGTGTCTAATTGGGTGTTTACAGACATGTTTTGATCTGATACGATTATTTACATCTGGGACCGACCTTTTACGTCACCATTTGAAAAACATGACTCAGTTTCACACCTGGGTCCAATCAGAGTCAGTGAATATAGAGAGCTGACCGTACCTTGGACATTACTGCTAAACCAACTCCATTCCTGACCATTTGGCAGATATCTTCCAAACATTCAGTGTAAGTATGGAGTGATTCTATGAAATTTGGTGAGTAGTTAGTTTCCACTGATAAGACTGACAGGAGGCCCAGAAATGTTGGAGACCCATTCATGCTGCATAACATGTAGCCTTAAAAGCCTTAAATGGCGTGTCAGGACCTGAAATAAGGCAATAGCCTGAAAAATAGCATTTCTGAAAGTAACAAGAACATACCAATGACTGAATAAAAGAAGTAGCAAAATTATCATTATCTGTATGACTCTTTGTCAAAATGTCAATTTTTTTCTAATGAGGAATCATCCATGAGATGGACGTAGACTCACCCAGGTACGTGAGAGCCAGACCCAGGGCCAGGTACCGAGCAAAGTTGTCTTTGAGTTCTAGCTTGGTCTTCTCCATGAGCGTCTGTAGAATGGTACTGGTAACCTCACCGTTGCAGGTCCCTACTGAGATCAGACCTAGTGCTAACGCTGTTACTCCAACCACCTGTCAAACATAATGAAGAGTGGGGAGGAAAAGGATAAAATTATTGGCTATGACACGCACAACGCAAACATAGTGTCACATTAGTATGTACATAATACTAATGAAAGGAAAAAAAAAGATTTGAGAATTGTCTTATATTGATATGAATGTCACATTCATTATGATGATGATGATGGTGATGATGATGGTGATGATGATGGTGATGATGATGGTGATGGTGATGATGATGATGATGGTGATGATGATGGTGATGATGATGGTGATGATGATGGTGATGATGGATGGTGATGGTGATGATGATGATGATGATGATGGTGATGATGATGGTGATGATGATGGTGATGATGATGGTGATGATGATGGTGATGATGATGGTGATGATGGATGGTGATGGTGATGATGGATGGTGATGGTGATGATGATGATGATGATGATGGTGATGATGATGATGATGATGATGGTGATGATGATGGTGATGATGATGGTGATGATGATGATGATGATGATGGTGATGATGATGGTGATGATGATGGTGATGATGATGGTGATGATGGATGGTGATGGTGATGATGGATGGTGATGGTGATGATGATGATGATGATGATGGTGATGATGATGATGATGATGATGGTGATGATGAAGAAGATGACGAAGAGTATGATGAATATGATGCTGATGATGGTGATGATGATGATGATGATGGATGGTGATGATGGTGATGATGGTGATGATGATGATGATGGTGATGATGGTGATGATGCCGATAATGTGGTGATGATGGTGATGGTGATGGTAGTGGTGATGGTGATGGTGATGAAGATGATGGTAATTATGGTGACAATGACGATGTTAATAATGATTAATGATGGTGAGGACTAAAATAATAATGATGCTAAAAAGGTGATGCCATTTTTAGAGATGACACAAATATTTCCACTTACCTCCATGTTAGACTTGGTATCTGCTAAGGCTGGTAGTAAGAGACTAATCACATCTTCTCTGTTAGATCCAGCATATGCCAGACCAAGACTGCAATACAGAAAACAGTGATATCATTTTATTTCCCATTTTCTTGTTTTTCTGGGAATCAATGAAAGTACATGTAATTGTATGCCAAACTGCACTGACATTCCTTTCAATGTGCAAGATCTGAAGTAAAATATGAAGCTGTATCTCATACCTATATTCTTTACAAGAATACTTCTCAAGTATGATGAATGATTCATTTTGCTTCTCCTTCTCTCCCTCTTTCTCTCCCTTCCTCCAGCTATTACTCCCATTCTTTTTCTGATCCTTCCCTATCGACCGGACATGTTGGCTCAATCGGTTAGAGCGCCCGCCTCATGAACGGGAGGTCGCGGGATCAAACCCCGGCCGAGTCATACCAAAGACTTACAAAAATGGGACCTTCTGCCTCCTAGCCAGGCGCTAGGCATATTAGAGTGGAGGAGGGTAATAATAACATATTATGTTATGCAGGGCCCGCTGGAAGACCAGCTATTTAAAGCTGAAGTGGCTACCATGGGTAAATAAAATGTTATTATTATATTATTCTCTCTTACTTTCTTTTTTTTTTTTCATTGATTCTCTCTCTCTATTTTTGTAAATTATATGAATATATGTCAAATCGTATAAATCAAATTGTATTTTAACTTGTATTTTTATATATGAATATATGTATTTTCCATGTAATTCAGCTCTTGAGCTGTCTTATGAATTTTCAATAAATACCCTTTCAATTTAATTTAATTCAATTCAATTCAAGTGGAAAAATCAAATACCTACATGATTCTCTCATTCTGACTCACAGGTTTCATTCCACATTTAGTGCAGGTTTCTTTCACACAATTTTTCAGTACGCATTTGTATATATGCATTTCTGTTACAATTATTTGGTTTCCAAATATGAACATGAGAATTTAAACATTTGACTATGCTATTGATTTAAATGTACAATAATATGAATTTATTAAAGTGATAGTGTCATAAAACACAATAAAATAGGGGGAAATACATGTATATTAAAACAGCATTTTAAAAAGGTTAATTACATCATTATCTCGTAGACTAGTTCATAACTTTTATGCATGCCCTCCTACCATGATCATTTAAGCTTGCCAGAGGTTTCTCTTACATAGCAACAACTTGCATTCTGACTTTTGAAATACAATAAGTGAATGCAATAGTTCGTCACTAAGGTACTGGGATAGAAGTGTTCATAAATGTCAATACATTTGTGAACTGGTCCAAAACTTCTAACCTAATTGTAGGTAAAAGTTTTCAGGGTTACACCATGAAAAGTATCACTGATACTTCACCCATAATCCCAACCTACTGATAAGAGTGTACCTTAACTCACCCAAAGATGGCCCCTATCCTCATGACATTGTTGCTGTGAAGGACATAGTCAGAGAGCAGTGCTAGAGCTGGATCGCACTCATTTCTTACACCTGAGTTCACAATGCCACATGCTAGAAGGGCCCCAGACTGGTGAGAGAAAGGAACATTAAGAAGATTTGAATAAAAATTTGAAATGACTTCTTCTAAAGCGAAGTAAATACAGACAACATATTCATATGCATGAATTCCAAAATTATCATTACAAATATTTCTTTCCTGGGGGCCCTTTGACAGTTTTCTTGGAAAATTTTCCTCTAAATCAGCTCTAAGCTACATTGTTTAATTAGTCATCTGTAACATGTAGTAAATACTCCATCATCTGTTTCCCTTTCACAGTGGTGCACACAAGTGCACAATAGCCATGACATCTTTAACTCTTTCAGTGCCGATTTCACAGATATGTGACAGACAGACTTGTCATTTACATTCACCTATCATAAGAGAGGAGGATGCAATCAATACATAGAAAATGAGACAAATATGAGACAAAGAGAAACAAACGAATATAAGTGAACAAGAGTGACACAGGTCTGTGAAAGGAAAAACAGAGAAAGGAAGGGAGAGAGGGGAAGGGAGAAAGGGAGAAAGTGAGAATGAGAAAAAAAGAGAAAAGGAAACAAAATTCAAAGGTTACTACATAAGAAGTAAAAACAAGAGAGAGAGGCAAAGGGAGGGATGAAGACAAGATGCAAAACAATTGTAACCCTTTGAATACTGGATTATCTCATTCCAACAGGCTTAATACAAGAATTACCTGGCTCCCATAGCCAATGGGTTAAGAGGATATCAACAAAGGGAGGTGTAAAGAAAGAGAAGGAAACAGAAATACATAAAATATTATAGAGAAAGAGATAGAAAGAGAAAGAGGATGAGAGAGGAAAGGAAATAAATCAATAAGATGAGATAGAGAAATGGAGAAAGAAAATGAAACAGAAGAGAAAGGTAGAGACAGTGATGGAGAGAGAGTGAGAGAGAGAAAGAAGTATCTTACCTTGATATAATCTTCTGATGAGTAGAGGTACTTATCAATCTGAGTAAGACCACCGTCTACATCCCATAATAACACCATGCCTAGAGATGCTGTTGTACTCATCATACCTACAAAAAATATAGATTTGCAGTTGTAAAATATAGAAAAATACCACAATTTCTACACTTACTATGTCTATGTCATAACATGATAGACATTCTTCTGTATAAAATGCTACCTTTTTTTTTTCAAACGTTCTTTATTTCTGTAATTTTCCCGGATCATGTTGAACATTCAAACATTCGTTTATTTCTTTTCATAATCATGCAAGAAAAATTTTCAAAAACACGAGATAATGTCTATGTCGGTTCTAGGACACCTACCCCCTGGACAACCACCCCCCGGATAACCACCCCTAGGATAACCAACTACCCCCTAGGACAACTACCCCCTAGGGCAACCACCCCCTAGGACGACTACCCCCCCCCCCCCGGGACAATTACCCTCTAGGATGATTACCCCCCGACTAATTACCCCCTAGGGCAACCACCCCTCTAGGACAACTACCCCCCCGGACAACTACCCCCCAGACAACTACCCTCTAGGACAACTACCCCCCAGACAACTACCCCCCAGACACGTGTCCAGGGGGTAGTTATCCGGGGGCAGTTGTCCTAGAGGGTGGTTGTCCTAGGGGGTAGTTGTCTGGGGGTAGTCGTCCGGGGGGTAGTTGTCCTAGAGGGTGTTTGTCCTAGGGGGTAGTTGTCTGGGGGGTAGTTGTCCAGGGGGTAGTTGTCCTAGAGGGTGGTTGCCCTAGGGGGTAATTAGTCGGGGGTAATCATCCTAGAGGGTAATTGTCCCGGGGGTTAGTCGTCCTAGGGGGTGGTTGCCCTAGGGGATAGTTGTCCTAGGGGTAGTTGTCCTAGAGGGTGGTTATCCTAGGGGTGGTAATCCAGGGGGTGGTTGTCCAGGGGGTAGGTGTCCGGATACGGTCTATGTCATGTGTTTTTTTAATTTTCTTGCATGATTATGAAAAGAAATAAGTGAATGTTTGAATGTTCAACATGATCCGGGAAAATTACAGAAATAAAGAAGAACGTTTAAAAAAGGTAGTATTTTGAATTTTTGATTATATATATATGTGAACAGAAAAAGGAATGAAGGAATTTACAAAACGTTGAGCACGGCAGTCCACTGATCAAAGCCGTCTACAGGAACGCATACAAACATAACATTGAAACCGTGGGTGATTTTCATTGTTCATCATTTCTTTAACTTCTAGCAGTAATGCGCAAATTGTAATTATGAACCAGCTTAATACATGTAAATGAAAGCAGCTATATCTGTGTTTTACAAGATGCACAACTGTGAATCGCACTATGCTTATGTCATTAGCATAGCGGGTTTTTGAGGCAGTTTACGGCATCATATGTGAAGGAGATTTTAATAAAACTAATAGCTCATGGTCCATTTTAGGAATCTTTAGTACATTAGTCACTCATTTTTTATCATCTAGATGGCTTCCACCAAGTCCATAGAAGCCATACAAAGAAAAAAAGAAACAAATATGCTCTAGACTCCCAGACAAAAACAATCTAGCATACATTTTGGGGTATTTTTTTTTTTTTTAAGGAAAATGTGGGAAATAAACTTTGAACTTAAACTCGAATTTGAAATATTTTGGAGACCTTCGTAAAGGAATCTCTTCAGCATCACTTACCATGTTCCTTGTTCTTATAGATCCATTTGTTGCCGTCGTCTGTGAGCAGTTTGTCCTGTCCAAACCCTGCATTCAGGAAACCATTCACAAAAGACGCAGCAAGATTCTGCCTTGCTGAATCTACCTGCGATCCACTTGGAGCAAACGAAGGCCCTGTCATGGAAAGAAGTAAAAGTTTGAAAAGGAATGCTTCTTAAAGAGAAAGAGAAGCTGTTTTGTTTTTGATATTTTTTCCAGAATGATAAACTCTCAGACAAGTCAATTAAGAAGCTTAGCGAAACGGAGAGGTATGAAAAGACGCAAACGACAATTTTTTTTATGATAGTAATGAACTTAAAGGGAAATTGAACCTTAATGGCAAGTTGCTCTAAAAGAAAGAGGAAAAATCAAAGAAGCAGATTGGTGAAAGTTTGAACGAAATCGGAAAAGCAATGAGAAAGGTATGAATTTTTGAAAGTTGTAATCACTATACATATGGGAATTTCAAATTGGCCGAAAAGGTAATGTCACTGTGATGTAGTTGCGAACAACTCCCCCGTTTGTTCCAACACACAAAATTACTAAAATGTCATTTCTTTCAAACTGTATTACTCTGTAAGATATTTTTTCTTTTCATTTTTTTTTTTTTTTTAGGATCTTTTTCTTTCATGACCTATAACAATATGCTATCTCCAATATATCTTGAGTACTGCCCAGAAGGTAAAGGCGCTTCAGAGAAAATGACAAAATTGATGATATTTTTGTGTACGACAAACAGGAGAGTTGTTTGCAAGTATGTCACAATCGACTCACCAAATTGCTAATTTGAGATTCGCATAGATGTAGTGATTGCATTTTTCAAACATCCATAACTTTCCTATTCCTTGTCCAATTTCTTTTGAACTTTCGCTATCCTGTTTTTCTTATTTTCTGCTTTCACAAAAATCATCTTATTACCAAGTTTGGATTTCCCTTTAAAAGTTATAATTTGCCATGTGTACTGACAGTTTTGGTATTATTAAGCCAAATCGTGGTAGAAGACTTAATTCACCCGCTCTAAGTCTCAATATGTTTCTACCAGAGTGCAATAAAACTATGATTTTTCAACAATATGCATTTTGTGTCCCTGACATGTCTTTTTCATACCACTACATTTCGCTAAGCTACCTAAATAACTCAACTACTTTCTAAGGCATGTCCAAATATTAAATAGTATACACCCTAGATATAATCATTGCACATATGTTTTTACACAAAACCTGTATGAAACAAATCTATTCCTTCATCAACAACTAAGAAAATCAAAATTTATGAAATTTTCTGTACAGACTAAATGGGAGATGAGCTCGCAAGATACATCACAAAGTTGTCAACTTGTGTTGCTTGATTACAACTTTCTTATTTCTTGTCCGATTTTGCTCAAGCTTTCACTAATCTGTTTCTCTCGTTTTTCTGCTTTTATTAACCCTTAATCTGCCCCCATGTACCAACCCCAGTGCAGCAGTGCTAATCCCTATTGTGCCAGCCACTAATCCCCCTTGTGCCAGGTTTAGTTTTGGGGTGCTCAGGTTTGAACAAACAATGCGACTAAACATGTACGTAGCACAGCTAGGGAGGCTACTATACAAGGTTGTGGCACAGGCTAGTGCACATGTACATGGCACTGCTACACAGATCAGTACACAAGTTTGTGGTATCGTATGGGTTAAAAGCAATTATATTCCACATAAAAAGAATCTTGCTGTTAGATTGGTCAAAAGGTAATCATGTGATAAAATGTAGTTCTCCCAATCAATCGACCCGAGAAGAAAAGTTTGTGACCTTGACGGAATAGTGCTTATGTGTTTCGCTGATCTCTTCAGTCCATTACAGAGTCACACTGCGTTATCAATATTTTGGGTACGCGCGAAATGAAATGTGGAATATAAAGCAAATAATCACCTTTTGATTTCTGGCGATGAGACGTACTATCACTTCCTCGGAGATCTGAATGTATAACGCTATCTTTCCGAAGCGAAGCTGAGGAAAGATAGCTACATCCAGATCGCCTCAGAAGTGATAGTTTGTCCCATCACCTTCACCAACGTTAATTATTTGCTTACTAATACCAGGGTGGACTTCCCCTTTAAATAAAACCTGTAAAACTACTGTGAAATCAGAAACTTTTTAAGCACACAAATTTTGCAAATTTCACGGTTGAGATTTGCAGAGGTTTCATGCTGCGAAATATCAAGGTTAGATTGAATCACAACTGGAAATTTATTACAGGTTTATTGCTGCAAAAACAGTTGTCACTAATGATTCATAAAATGTTCAGAAAAAGTTCATAAAAGTTGTTGAGAAACTTCAGTCTTACAGAAACTCATCATGCTACTGATTTCACATCCACGTAGTATTGCTACTTATGGGACTGAAAAGGTTAACAGACTTACTGGTTGATTCCAAGTGGCTTTTGTAGATATCTTCAGGGACCTTAGGCTCCATGATATCAAGCTGAAAATGATAAAGGAAAAGTTCAAATTTATGAAGATCATCTCTCTCTCTCTCACTCTCTCTCTCTTTCTTTGATTTACCTTTCTCTACATATCTATGTCTGAGTACATGTAGCCTCTAATTAAGGCGATTGTGCTGCTCTGTCGATCCCCTGGTCGATCCTCGAAACGTGCGGAATCATCCTCTAATTATTGTCTTCCTCAGCACATAGCCTTTACGCACCTGTCAACGTTACTTGTTGTTTTCTTATTTTTAACTTTGAAATCTTTCGTCAATTTTCTATGAAAAATTTTCATGAATAATTCAGTTCCTGGTAGAGAAAATGAACCAATCAATAGCTTTTGTGACATGGCGAGAAGAGATCGCTCAGCTGATTCCAAACATGGGGGAAGTAAAAATTTGTTATCGCAAATAGGACATGATAATTTCCACATATAAGAAAAGTATGACTGTTGACCATTTTCTTTTTGAAAAATGAGCAAACATCTACTTGTGAGTGGATTTTTTATCAAGAGAAAAGAAAGTATAAATAATTTCAGCTTTATCCCGCTATCTACCCTTTTCGGTCCCCACTGACTCTCTCTTTTTAATCAACGTATGTAAATATTTTTGTCTTCATCAATAATTCCCTTTCATACATAAATTCCTGCATTTCCTGCTGCTGCTGCTGCTTCTACTACTACTAACTAGTACTACTACTGAAATACAAATTATCTTTTCTAGTATGAACAAGGGCCTTACCTCTCTTGCTAGGGCCAGGAAGTGTGTATTGAGCTGAGTATTAGACATGATCTCCACAAGGTCATCATAATCTTCTGTCTCTTCAGGAAGTTCCAGGAAGAGCTGCTGGGAGCCT
>CM046842.1:18369738-18587238 GCA_025618425.1 Heliocidaris tuberculata | reverse complement strand
CAATTCATGTGCCAATTGCTATGGAGACCTACTGTCCAAAGTAACCCATCTTTATATGTGTACCATTTTTATGTACACACACAAAGCTCAATGCCCAATATTTAAAATATCTGGCAACTACAAGAAGGAATATCGGTCAAGCTCTCACATCAATTAAAACATGTCAAGGTTCATCAACTTACTCAACAAATATGAAATATATTTTCAATCTTAAAGGCCCAAGATGAATAACAATTGGAAGAAAAAAAAATAATGTAAAGAATGTTGATTTTGACACAAAATTTCTGTAAAAAAAAAAACACATTACTGTGTATACTTGGAATACCTTTCATTTTCCAAAAGACAAGCCGAAAAATATTATTAGAAGAAATGTAAAAGTCATATTTTGAGGAAAGAATGAGGCAAATTTACTGTCACAACAGTCACATCATGATAAAAACCCTTTTGAAGAGTATCAGTTGGTTTTACATATATCTGCTGAATGATTGAAAGAAGATTAAAGGGTACCAATCACCAAAAATAATTTTGCTCTGTATGTTAGAAGTTTCATGTCGTTATACTATGGGCTTCAAATATTAATTCTATAAAGAGATATTGCAATTTTAATTACACTCTCAATTAGTGTAAAAGCGACTCGTGAGTAGACTACTAGACGCACCCGTATGCGCTTGCAAAGATAAAGGCTTGCGCGGAGTTCGGTTCCGCGCGAGCTTTTTCATGTTATCCTTTATTTCCTTCATACTCACTAACTGTTGATCTATAGAATACCAGACAAAGTTCTTTGAGGTTGATTTTATACTTTCTAGCTTATTTTTTCAGGTGATTGGTACACTTTAATACCACATTTTAATCATCATACAGTGAATAATGGACATATAATTCTTTGATAACAGTCTACAGAATACCACCAGATACAGGTAGCATCGTCATGTACAATATAGTAACAGAGCCTGAAATAAAGGCAATATCCTGAAAACTGCCATCCCTGATTACCTTACAATGACCTCATATTACGGTTCAATTAGCGTTTCATCCATTGTCTATATTTGCAAGTGTAAACGCCTTACCTGTAGTCTCTCCACTAGCATTGTCAGCTCCTCTTGAAGTTGCTTGTCTTCCTCAGACTGTTCACACATACAGTAATAAGGAAAAATAAATTAATTAATGCAAAGCACTCGGAAACAGGTCTATATTATGCACTAATGTTAAACCAAACACTTTTGATAAATGTGTCTTCTGTGAATCATTCACAATGGCCATTTCCATGCCATGACACTTTTTGTCACAAATGTGACAAAAACAAATTTATGGCAGATTAGATCAGTACTTTTGAACAGAAATGAGTATTTTCAAGCGCGGTATTTTCAACATCAAGAAAATGGTATTGCAATGGCAGTGCTGAGCAAAAATAATAGCTACGCATCATTCTGATTATGAAAGAGAAGGAAAAAAAAGTGTATTATGTTTAAAACATGATTTTAAGTGCTATAGATAATTTTAGAAAATTAACCCTCCGAGAACCATGGCTGCACCAACCATCAACAAAGTACAAAATAAAAAAAATATGAGAAACAGGGGTTTATGTCAAAAATAATCGTGGGTGTGGGTGTGAGAGTGGGTAGAGGCTTGGATGTGCATGTGTGTTCATTTAAAGAGATTGAATTTGCTTTCTAGTCCATTCACAGCCAAACAGTACTAGCATAGTACACCATTCACACCACATGTGTTACAGGTTCTCATGTACCCTAATGACAAAAAAAGTTTTTTGAAAATGCAGAAGTGCGTAAAATTTACGTTTGGGGGGGGGGAGTCCAAATTTGATAAGAATGTGTCAGTCATTTATTCAAATATAACTGTACTTGTCAAAAACATGATGATAGGTAAACTGTTTCAAAGATTGAAAAATATTGAAATTTGCAGCTCAGTGAAGCAGTTACTGCTGGACATCTCCTCATGAATTTCAGGCAGCAAATTCCAGTAGGATACCTCTCTTAGTACGGGGGCATTACTGACGGATTACTGGATAAATAGAGTAGAATCTAACTAAATACCGGTACAGAGAAACTCAGGGCAAACAAAGTCTACTAGTAGAGTTTCTAACATTTTTTTATCCAAATCAATGCCACTCAATACCAAAATTAACCTTGAAATTGAGAGTTATCTCTGCATGTTCACGGAAACAGTAAGTTATTCATATCTCCTATACAAGTTTATACAGGTAGGACTGCAGATAGTTAAAATGCTCAGTTGCACTATCGCTAGCGTGATAAATATCATGTTTTGAGGCTTCAAATTCATATCGCATAAACTTTACGTAACATTTTGGAACTCAAATGAACTATCACATTTTTTTCACGTACTATACTGTGTATGCATGGTACAGATCGGTGAGTGCATCAGTATAGTACTGCCAATGTTTGGCACCAGGAGGTGCGAGAGTGGTCCTTCGATCGTGAATCAAAGGTACATTTATGTATGTACATCCGCGGAACGGCTGTGGGGCGCGGCAGTATGAAGTTTGCGTGCGCTCTTACCACCCGGAAGTTGCAGAGGCTTTTGCGCTCGAGTGCAGGACGTGTGCTGCCAGACTTACGTAGCCAGACGAACACCGCAATAAAATAAAGAAAAAAGAAAATTTTGGAGGGGTTTCTGTACTTCCGTAATTATCTTGGCATTCTGTACTAAATACGGAAAAAACGGTACTAGTTGGCAACTCTGAGTATTACGCTTCAAATAGAAATAGACCGAAGAGCTTCATGAAAGTAAATGCCAAGGTAAAAGAAAGAGCTCTTCCACAGAACAAGCAATTGCTTGATAATGAAAACAAATTCTTCCTCTTCAAGAAAACTAATCTGTTTAAGCTTTTGTATACAAGAACAAAATCTCAATAGAAATGCAAGCCATTGCTAGTCTGGGAAAGCTACTGCAAGCATGAAAACAAAATTTTGCTTCTGCTTTACAAGCAAGAGGAAAAAAAATGATAGGTTTTTTTTCTTTTTTAATTCATAAATGTGGCCCAATAAATAATATTTTTCACTTTTTCTAATAGATCTAAAGTATGGGAGTTAGTATTCCACCACTTCAGACAAAATCCTATTTCAGCACTCTTTATTTCAGAATTATTTTCATTCTTACTCAAATCATGGAAGCCCATTATGTTACCGTTTCAAGAACAAAAAATCCTGATAAAATTAAGAATTGCCATGGCTAGGGACTTGCATACATTTTTCATTTTCAGATAATTACCATACAATATATATCATTGGAAAGAGCTCACTTTCAGCATTACTTTAAGCCATAAAACAAGAAATAACTCCTCTGCTTTGCTGAGTCATTTATATAATATTGACTGGCCTTGAGGGGGATATCGAATATGTTGCCCGCAACAGAATCATATTGCCCCAAGTCGAAAACGAGGGCAATATGGGTCTTTGAAGGGCAACATTTTCAATATTCCCCGAAAGTAGAGCCAGCCAATATTATTATCATTATCTTTATCATGTATATGCCTATCTTGTAGTAATGACAGACATTGCAACATTGCCAATTTGAGGATCGCCATAGAAAGTAAACTGAGACTTTTCAAATTGTAATAACTTTCTCATTTCGTCACCGATTTTGATGGAACTTTTTTTAAATAGCTTCTCTCTATCCTCTCTTTTCATTAAAACTGATTTTCCCCAGGGTTTCATTCTCCCTTAATATGATTCTATGATTCAAAAATATCTGTCAGTAAAGGCGCACGGCCAATTTGGGAGACTCTCTCGGAGTCTCTCCCACTTGGGAGACAGTCTCTGATAATTGGAGACTTTGCTAACAAGAGGACATTTAGAAACAACATCAACAACAAGGCACTTTTTCTTGGCCAAATTTTTTTCCTCTCAGAAATCAGAAGCCCATTTGTTTTGTGTGTGGATCATAACAAAAAATGTTATAACAAAAGTAGACGGTGGATTTTTAAAGTAGACGGTCAAAAGATTGGCTTGGCGGGTCAAAAGGGGTAATTTTTCATGAGGAATCTGCTTATCACATTTTCATCTTGAGACTTGAGCCAAGGTAATCCCTTTGCCGCAAATGTAGATCTAAACAAAGAAAATTGGTCTCCTAAATGGGAGACTGTCTCCCAAATAGGCTATCAAAAATGTTGACATAAGTCTCCGATAATAGAGATGGTCTCCCAAATAGGAAACAGTCTCCAATATTAATTATCAGCTGTGCGCCTCTGCTGTCACATAAAAGTTCGAAAATTGAATAAGAAGCCCTAATTTAAGACAAAATTGGTTCCACTTGTGTTTATCAACACTTCGTAAAATTCAAGTGCATTTCTAAGAAACAGTGTACATGAACTTCTCGAAAGCGAACGAAAAGAAAACTATTCCTTGTCGACATAGACTAGATTTCTAGAGCACAGATTAAATTTCAGCCTAGTCCCACCCGCTCACTTTCGCGATGCTTTCATGAAACTTGCATTGTCATGATACAGTAGACATCACTTCCACTTTATGTTTAGTAATATCTCCACCACAAAATGTACTATAATGCTAATATTCTAAGAAATAGACAAATTCTTATCATGTAAACAATTTTACCAAGTCTTGCTCCTTTTCATCTTCGGTTTTCTTGTCATTTTTTGGCTCTGGCTTCTGTTCTGCTGGTTTCGTTGTGTCTGCCATGATGATTTGTATTCACCTGTTCATTTTCGAACGAAAGATGGCGCTAGACAAAAAAGTTGCTGGATATAATTACTTTCAGTTTTATTTGGGGAGGAAGAGATAGAATAAAACGGAAAATATTATACCAAGATTATGATGTTGGGGGACTGAGAGTACCGAATTTCGAGGTATTTGTCAAGACTCAGCGAATATTGTGGATTAAACGGTTGCTCTATGGAGAAAAAAATTTAGGTTGGAAAGCAACTTTCGACCATTTTTTAGATCACTGGGCGGTCGAATTATATTTCTGTGTAATTACGATATAAATAAAATGAACTTGAAAGGTATACCAATGTTTTATATAGATATGTTGAAGGCATGGCAAGAATTGGATAAATGTAGACATTTTGGAGAAAAATGTAATCCGGTTATTTTTAATAATAAGTCTATATGCCTAAACGATAAAACTTTCTTTGATACCGATTTATTTCAGAAAGGTATATTTCAAGCATCAGATGTAATTGTCAGGGATCATTTAAGACCAGTCTCACACTTTTATAATTTCGGATTTTCATCTGAAATTTTGCTTAGAATTCAAAAGATATTTTCAGTAATTAGAGAAGAGTGGATAAAAGGTGATTTCATGGAAGTAGATACGGAAAATTTTGAAAATGAATTGATATTTGGACGTGTGCAGAAACTTTTGGATATAAAGTCTAGACGAGTATATGACCACTTTATTGAAAATTTTCAAAACGATTACATATTTCATGTTAAAGATGGTCCCTGTGAATACGATCTAGGAGGAAGGGAATTGAGAGAAGTATTCATGCGATTGAAATGTGCAATGCTATGTAATAAACAAAGAGAATTTCAATATAAACAACTACAAGGGGCTGTATACACGAAAAGGGAGCTTTTTAAATTTGGTTTCGAGACAGATCATTTTTGCTCCTTTTGCAAAAAAGAAGTAGAGTCTTACCAACATTTATTTTTAGATTGCCCTGAAGTTAAGAGATTATGGCAAGAGGTGATTTAAAGATTACATCTGAATGAACTTCGTAGTGATACTTGGAAAACAATTTTTATGGGAATTTCTGGTAATACTACAAGAGTATCTGTGATAAATTGTATTATATTTCTTGTAAAGTATATTATTTTCAATTCAAGAAAACAGGGAACTTTGCCAACCGTACAGAAAGTGACACATTATGGTGAAAGAATACAGAGATGAGGAATATAAAATAGCGTTCAAAAAGGGGAAACTGGGGGTGCAGTTACGGAAGTGGGAACAAATCAATGCATTTTCACTTTAATACCAGAGATGTGTTTTGTTTTGTTTTGTTTTGTCGTCGTTTTTGTTTTTGTTTTTGTTCTTGTTTTTTGGTTTTGGGTTTGTTTGTTTTTTTTGCTTTTGTTTTTTTGTTTTGTTTTGTTTGTTCTTTACAGGCAGATGAACCGGAACAGGATGCATGCTATGTGTGTGTGCGTGTGTGTGTGTGTGTGTGTGTGGGAGGGGGGTGATGACGTGAGAAGATGTGTTTTGGTGTGTATGAGCGGGGGGAGGGGGGACAGAAGTGTGTGTGTTTGGGTGTTTGCTGATGTGAGATAAGGTGGGGCAAAATATTTAATATCTTCCTCTTAGAGCATGAAGAATGAGAAGTTAATTTAAGAGTTAATGGATGGGAAAAGTATAATTACCTATATTCCTTTTTTTTTTTTAAATATGTTCAGAGATCGATGTAATTTTTGAAATATTTCTTTGAAAATTTTTGTTTTTTTTTTTTGTTTTTTTTTAAAGGAAATGAACAATCATTCTTTTGAAACTTTTGTTATTCATGTGATTTGTTATTCATGTAATTCATGAAGTGTTTTGTATGAATATGAACTCATTCTTTGTTATTGTAATAATTGTTTCGAATTATGAACTTGTTAAGAGGAAGAAATATCATTCAAACAAACAACAACAAAAAAAATCATACCTTCCTCTAAGAGCATGAATAATGGAAGTTTAATTTAAAAGTTATATGGATGGGAAAGTATAATTACCCATATTTCTTTTTTTCTCTCTCTCTTTCTATTTTTAGAGATCGATGAAAGTTCTTTGTTTGAAAAATCTTTGTTTTTAGAAAAGGAAATGTACAATAATTATTTTGAAACTTTTGTTCGTTATGCAATTTATGAAGAACTCTGTATGATTATGAACTCATTCTTTGTTCTTGTAATAATTTTTGCTGAATTGTGAATTTGTCAAGAGGAAGAAATAAAATATCATTCAAAAAAAAAAAAAAATAGATGAGTGGTTGATGCCATTTAGATTTTTTTTTCTTTCGCATACACTCTAAAACCAAACTGGTCATTTTTTTAGTAGAATACCTATTCATTTTTTTTTTATCGTAACTACTCACTCTGAATAAGAATTCTACTTATTTTTAATCGTAACTACTCATTTGAATAAGAATTCTACTTATTTTCACAACTCTGGCAGGGGCTTGCTATGAAATTTTGAACATGGAGTGCTCTAGCTGTTCACAAAGCAAAGTTATTTAAATTCATGGATTTTTCTTTCCTGGGACCTAGTCACGAGGACGAGGTATTCCATTAACCTGTTATTAATGAATGAACTACAATACTTGGAATCCAGTTTGCATTCATTACTTGTTGCTATGTTTGACAAGCCTCTGGCAAGCTTTCAGATTGTCAAGAACAACCTTTGTTTTAAAAGTATGCATAAAGTTTGAATATATTCGTGAACAGGTCTATTCGTCAAAAGTTGTATACCTATAAGGCCTGTGGAAGGGGATGCAAAGCTATTAATTTGGCACCTTCAGCATGTTCACGGAATCATTACCGTACTTTTACAGAGAGTATACAATGTGGTCAAGAAGGTTAATTGTCTGAGAACCTTCTCTGGGAGAACTCAAGTCTTGAGACGCCACTTAGAGAGTAACCATACAACTAATGAATTGCAGTATGTGCCACAACCTTTTGATGGACAAGCTAATCATGAGGAAGATGATCCAGATGATAACGATGGAAAAGATGACCATATGCTGATGGAGAACACTTGCAAGATGTTGCTGCTACAGAGATGTGGGATCATTTTGGTGCCGAAGAGCTTCAAGAGCTTCAGTTTCTGGTCTCCTAGCATGGTTCAAGCAGTGTAACACACTCAGCCGTCACAGAAGTTGTTCATCACTTGTTGAAGATGTATGCTTGTATGTGAAGCTAATTAATGCTAATTATAAATGTGGAGTTTAAATCAAGGATATACCCTGATAGCAGAGACGTCTTAAACTGGTCAAATCGTTATACGTCGTGTATGCTAGTATGCAACGACATTACGACGTCTTTATAACATCTTGTGAAGACGTCATATTTCTACAGTATAGACGACGTAATTATAATTAAAGATACGAGGAGGCTATGTTTAAAGATTCTGTTTTATACTTTGGAACAGAAAGTAACCTTCATCTGCCTGCCTCGTATGATACTGATGAACGTCCCTTACTTTACCTTACCTTGCTTGTATATAGGATGGTGCCAACTTGAACGTCATATTAACACGCTGAAATTCAAAGCGTTTCTCAATTGGCACCCATTTCAGATTGCTAATTAATTCACTTGACGGAGTCTCATAACTTTTGTTTGAAATTATTCTAGCAGTTCGCTTTTGAACTTTCTGAAGTTTATACGTTTGTTCCTGATATCAATTTGACCACACAAAAGAACAATAATCAAAGTGAGGCAACACGAGTGCATTATACAGCATCTTTAAAGATGTTAATGGTAAATAATCCTTCGCTCGTTTTATTACACTGACATTTCTTTGCGTTACCTTTGTTACTTTGTCGACGTGTTTGGACCAATTCAATCCTTCATCATTTAATATACCAAGACATTTGGCGACATGAACTCTTTTCAATACCTTTCCATTTATAGAAACACTGAAGGATGTTATTTTGTTTAAGTTAGCACGAGCAGCTATATGACCACCCCGCATGTCTTCTCGATCGGTGTTTAGTACAAGGCGGCCAGCCCGAAACTAGGGGGGGGGGGGGGTTCTTTGGGTTCGAACGAACCCCCCAGTTAGCTAGCAGAGGTCCGCTTGAAAAAAAAAAGCGAGGGAAGAGATGATGGAACGGGAAAATAACGTCATAAAATATCGGCCTTTTTTAATACATTTTTATTTCGATTTTATCCCGTAACTTCCTAATCCTTAACATCTTTAAAGATGCTGTATAATGCACTCGTGTTGCCTCACTTTATTAATCAATATGTCGTCTTTCATCATTCATTTTCAAATTTTGTACATCATGACATATTTGTAATCGTTTTTTTTTTTCAAAGCGTCATTCAAAGAATTATTCAAATTCGTTTGTAGTAGGTCCATGGCAGGCCTGTAACGGGGGGGGGGGTCAGAGGGTTCGAACCCCCCCCCCCCACCCAGCTGGCGAGCAGAAACCTTCTTTAACAACAACAAAAAAGAATCATCAGGCGCAATTTTTTTTTTTCCAAAGTGACATCAGAATACTAATGTTTAGGTTAAAAATGTTAAAACATTTCCATACCAACTGGCTTAGACATAGGGGAGGGGCGCACAAGGTGGTCCCGTCAGCGATTTTTTTTTTTTTTTTTTTTTGTCAGGACTTGCGCCACCGACGAGAGAGGGCAGCAGGGGCGTAGATAGCGGGGGGGGGGGGGGGATGGGGGTATGCATCCCCAAACTTTTCGGGTGGGGGGGGTGGTGTGTACAAACATCCCCCCCCCAGGTTTCACCCCACAAAAAACAAAAAAAAGTGGTGTAAAAATATACACTTCTATATTACGTTGTAGATAAATATAATTTGATATATTATATCTATTAATTCTATTGTTATATATTCTTTATTTCAATATAAATGTTATATATCTGTGTACAATATTGTAGATTTATGTGAATTTATTAATATTTATCTACAATGCTGTCGTGGCTTCTGATTTTTCCCGATATATTTTGACACCACTAGAAAGTGAAAACCATCTACTTCAAATTATACAACATGGGTGTTGATTTTGGAGTGATATGGGGGTATAATCTTTTTTTAATGAAGTGGGGGGCGGGGGTGTTGCAAAACTGAAATGAAATGTGGTGGAAATGTGGTGGAATCGAATGTGGTGGAGAAAAAGGGAATACATCACACCCAATATTTATTGAGGATGATGATGACCTGTGTCATCATCACCCAACTATACATAGAATTATAAAATGACAATCATAACATGTAGACCCGGTCAGAAGCACCGCTCCGGGCGTTGCATGTGGGGACAGTGTCCCTTCTTTTCCCATTAACTTCAGATAAGTACCCCCATTTTTCTTTCGAGTAAATCCGAGTTCCATATTCTTTTAAGTGCCCATTTTGATAATTATACCTCATCCCTCACCTTACTTTTGATAAATGCTTCTATTTCAACAAGAGCATTCCCCCCCCCCCCTTTTAATCCCTTTTATTCCTTTTAATGTAACAAGTCATTTTTTTTCTTTGTAATATATAGACACTGATTTAATTTTTCTACTTTACATAAGAACATTTTCCCGTTCTTATAAATGCCCCTTTTCAGGTGTTATAAGTGCCCCTTTTCACCTGTGATGAACTGCCTTTTCTACTTTTCCTACACATTCATTTATTTTTCTAATAATTGAAGTGTCCTTTTCCCCATGATAAGTACCACGTTTCCATTTTCCATAACATGTGCCCCTAATCCAAAGTGACTTAGAGCCAGTATTCCCAAATGCTCGCTCGCTACGCTCGCTCGTATTAAAAGTACAGCTTATTAAATAAATTTTCATTGTAAAATTTTGCAATCACATTGTAATTGCTATTGTTTGCTCGCTTGCTTCGCTCGCTCGTTCAATATTCAAATCATACTACAAAATTGCAAAGCATGATGCTAAAGTTGTATCTTGGATATGTAAAGAGAAAAACCATATACATGTTTACACACCCTCACCCCACACACACACACACACACGCACACACACACACACACACACTATATATATATATATATATATATATATATATATATATCTATATATATATATATATATTTATTTATATTTATATTTATATATGTATATATATATATATATAATATATATATATATATATATATATATATATATATATATTTATATGTATATATATATATGGCCCTTCGGGGAAATCATACCCCCCAGGTATGAGGACCTGTCTACGCCAATGGAGGGCAGTATCGTCAAGAGCACAGAGCAGTGCATGCATTAAAAAAAAAACTAATAATGCAATCTACGTGCCATCGATCTCTATCCACAAAAGGTAGAGATCGATGGTATGGATGTGCATGTGACTAGTTAGATTTCGTGATTTTTAGGTTCTGAAATAATTTTTCTGGTCAATTTCTCATTGGAAATTACTGAAATAAGCCCTAGCAATCTTGAAAGAGCCTCTTTATTATCTCTTGGCTGCTCTGGGATTTGTTTTTGGCTGTTGGCTGCTGTTGGCTGCAACTCGATCGAACGGCGCGCCGCCCCGCGCCATGGCCGTGCTGCATGGCGAGGGAAGAGGATTGGGATGATTTCAACAAGGCAACAAAAGTCAACAAGGGCGGTTGAACATTTATATTTAGGAATTTCTCAAACTCAAGGCATGCAAAAGAACAAGATGGAAGTGCTTTTCTTGTTTTTAGTAATGGGTTTGAACCCCAAAAGTGGGGGGGGGGGCAAATGATATGATGTCCCCCCCCCCCCACTTTTAAAAGTGGGGGGGGGGGGGGGGGGACATGTCCCCCCTGTCCCCCACCTGTTTACGCCCTTGGCTGTTGGCGGCTTTTAGTAGGACCGGATCTAACAGTTAGAAATTCGATATCATTATGAGATAAAGAGTACCATGTGTGCAAAAGTTAAAGTTAATATTTGTAAAAATGGGCCTAATTATCGTGGAATAAGTCTCCTCTCATTCAGCTTGTACGCACACACTGGTGTGTATATACATGTATGTCTATTGAGGTGGAATGATGTCACCATAGCGTTGCACGCAATAAACCCATACTGTGCGGAGTGAATGAGGGGTGACTATATTATTTTTGACGATAACGCCTAAAAATGTAATGGCTCACTTACACACAACAGTGTTTTCTCAGAATTGACACCAGATCTATCCAGACAGTCATTTCTGGAGCAAAACTTCACGTTCAGGTCCATGTCAGGCTTTTGAACTATAATTTTTTTAAAGAAAAGAAAAAAAAAAACGAAATACATAAAGATGTCTAATTTTCTATATTTCCTTATGTATTTCTGTGATTTGTCTTCTTGTTGTTTTCTATCTTTCCTTATATAGTTTTTGTTTTTCTTCTTTAATCTTAATTCATACACCCTGATTATTTTTTTTCTTCATATTTCTGTTGTATTCTCTATTTCTTTTAATATGTATTTGATTTCTTTTCTCTCGTTTTTTTTTATCTTTATGTATTTCTTGTTTATTTTAATATATAGTGCACTGTTTTTCCCAAGTCTTTAACTTTTTCTATTTTTTTTTTGTATTCAATTTTTATTTTTCAATTGACTTCTGTATATACATGTATTTCCTTTAAATGTATTTGTATTTATTTCTCTATGTAGTTCTTTGTGTTTACCCTTCTTTAACACTCTCTTCTTGTTCTCCCTTCTGTATTTCTGCTTTTTAAAAAATTTTGTGTTCTTTTCCATTTTCCCTGTGTATGTCTCTTTTTTACATTTTCTCATTTTTCTGTCTTTCCTTGTGTATGTAAAGCCAACCACAAAATTGTGTCAGGGGCACCTTTTCATAGTGTAATGTAAAAAAAAAAAGGGGGGTGGTTGAACTAATGACTTGCTTTTTGTGCCTTTATGTGACTGGCCCCAAAAGGAGACCAACCTCAGACACTATTTTAGATTAGGTGGGTCACTGGGATCTACAAGATAGAAGTGCAGTCATACACATTATATTGCTCCCTTACTTGATTGCATCCCATAGGAGAGGAACCTGGCTATATGTAGTCATCCTATCTAACATGTTTTCTCAAAGCTGTTTAAAGGCATCCCTTTGAGTTTAGTCATGAAATGGGTATCAGTGCAAAAAATACAAATTGTTGTGATTTAGTCAGGACACTGGGCAGCTATGTATCAATAAGGAAAAAAGAAATCTGGTGTACCTGCAAATATCCTACTTTTTCCCTCTTTCTGTCATCTAAATCCTGCTTTTCTCCTACTTATTCCGTGGATTTTGATCCTACTTTTCTCCTACTAGTTTTCCTTTGGTGTGCTCAAAAGCCTGAGATGGACCTGAACGTGAAGTTCTGCTCCAGAAATGACTGTCTGGATAGATCTGGTGTCAATTCTGAGAAAACACTGTTGTGTGTAAGTGTTAGGCGTTATCGTCAAAATATGTCACCCCTCATTCACTCAGCATAGCACAGTATCGGTTTATTGCGTGCAACGCTATATGGTGACATCAGGGAGGTGGAGGTCAAGTAGGGGAAAATGCTCTCACTGCCATAGGGAAAGGTCCTAGTTGAATGTAAAACTCTCTTTTAAAACCAAAAAAGTGCAGTAGCTTCCTCACAAGTAATCTACGGGTTATTAACACCACATAGGATATAGTGTGAAGATTATTAATCCGGGCGAAATGATGTCAAATATCAATTTGTTTTAAAGCCCTCGTGTGATTTTATGGATAGTGTCATAAACTGAGACAAGTTTTCACGTGTTATAGGACGCGGTGCGAAGTGCGCTGAGCAAATGCACTATAGTTCTTCATATGAAATACGGCCAGAAATCATCATGATTATATTGTGGGATTTACCTGCCAGACGTTAATCTGTTATATAATTTACATTAATTCTTGACTGAAATGGTAAAACTGCGTTAGGCCAAGTATTGACGTTATAATTTCATATGTTTATTGAAAGCACCAGTAACTGCTTTATTACTGACATAAGATTCATTCAAAATTTTTCAGACTTTCTTTTTTCAAAAAGCGCTAGCGCAAGCTTTAGTCAAATTTGGCCGATTTAATGATTTCCCCATATACAGAAGATAATAAACCATTTCGTTGAAACTTGGTCATCGTATTTAGAATCATATTCCGCTCATTTTGATACCAACCAAATGTATGTACAGGTCTCTCTGAAAAAGCTGCAGGAAAAAGCTCCAGTCTCTACAATCATTAAAAAATGATAAATATTTAATTGGCCAGACCTATTAAAACGTATTAAAATCGTATCCTGATTATTGTTTGATATTTCAAACTGCTGTTAAGATCAAGATATTTTTTTGAAAGATCACAATATCCTGATGTATTTTAACGATAATATCTATTGACTACTTTGCGAAATGTAACCGGCTAGCTGTGCATTTCACATTACATAGTCTACACAGAGGTTTTGTTATATAAATATTTAATTCCTGATAAATCAGATTTCATGCACTCTGGGGCTTTCACACCGGGATTTGCGTAGAGTTGCGTAGAGTTACGTAGTGTTGCGTAGCGACTACGCAACACTACGCTGCCATACGCGGTGCCTACGCAAGCCTACGCAAGCCTACGCAAGTCTACGCCGAGGAACGCAAAATAGGTACGCGGGAGGGGCTCAAAAAAGTAAACATGTTTAATTTTTTGGCGTACTGTCTGCGTAGAGCCAGAGAACGCAGTTTATACGCAAGCCTACGCAAGTCTACGCCGAGGAACGCAAAATAGGTACGCGGGAGGGGCTCAAAAAAGTAAACATGTTTAATTTTTTGGCGTACTGTCTGCGTAGAGCCAGAGAACGCAGTTTATACGCAAGCCTACGCAACACTACGCCACTGTACGCCATTCCTACGCAACACTACGCCAAAATGCCCCGGTTTCTCAAGACACATTTTGAGACTTGCGCATGGAATGGCGTAGTGTTGCGTACTGTGGCGTATAGACCGACGTAGACTTGCGTAGACTTGCGTTGACCTGGCGTACATTTGCGTATAGTTACTTATAGTTACTTAAATTTGGCGTACTCATGCTGGATCCTACTGTTTTTCATCAGTTATTATTATGATCCATTAAAGTTAAGTATTGTGCTTGTTATCTTCACTGAACTTCACAATTTAAAAAAAAAAAGATCCGTGTAAGCAGGAGTTTAGTTTGTTTTATTTGCTGTCTTTTAGCTGTTAGTTTACTTCAAAGTCGAAGTTATTCAAAGCTTCTTTTTATCAATCATGCAACATTACATTAAAATTGTCAGTGAACAAGAGTTAAAATGCCACTGCTTTCAGACTGTTATTCTTTACTATAAATTATGATAAAATTATATTTGATTAATAAAAACAATTAAAATACAGTGAGGCAACATGACTTGGTTTAAGGGGGTCTCTTTTGTTAACCTTTACAATGCAAACAAAGATTAGCCATAATGTACTTGTATTGGAGCAAAGCGTAAGAAACATTGTAGTAGAGAGTCAAAAGTTGTCAAGAATTTGATTTAAGCACAGTATCACACCTTATAATTGCTCTGTAGATCGCAAGGCAGTCTTATAACAGTCTTTTTATTAAAATAGCTGTGGTATGATCTACAAAAAGCAGATTTGTTAAAAAATAGTGTTTTGTTAAATGAATACAACTATATCTAGTTCAGTTGTTTCATTGGGTACATATTATAAACCTTTCACTAAAGAATATATATGCAATGCAGAATCTAGATAGACTAGTATTCAAGACACGAGTAAACAATATAAAATTTAAAATATAAAAGTCAGAAATCCTACCAACTACTCATCTCTTAAGCAGTAAACACGTCGAAACATTCATTAATCTTATTTTCTTCTATCCCCCTTGTTTTACGCAAATTGCTGTTCCAGTCATACTTCAGACATGTAGGTCTGAAAAAGAAACCAATTATTATTACTTGTATACTAGTCTGTTCTCCATGACAAAGTAAAGGTCACATTCATGTAAGATTCTTTGTTTTTCTACAGTTTGTTTACACAATAAATTCAACTGTTTGAACAAAATAAAACATATTCTTTGTGTATTTATTCATTATAAGTTCGAAAGTGTTTTTTTTTAAAGGAAACATCTTCGTTTAAGCAAAAATAAAACACTCATTTAAGTCAGTAATAGAACATTGTCCAAAAATGTTCGTGTTGCCGTGGTAGAGGAAGCTGCTGTATTGTCAGGCAAAGTGTCACTCTATTCTAATTACTAATCATGAGTATATCATCTTGCCACGGCACACTTCCAGGAGGAGAGTTGACATACTCCACTAGGTAGTTCCTTTGCTCTTTGGCTGCTCTGCTTGTGTTGCCACGATACAAGTGTTCCATGTCTGGCAGTTGTGCATCATGTCTCCACGAGCCAGGGATTATTTCGTGATTATGTTGTGCGTCCTCTTGGTCAAGTGTTGCTACGTCGACTGTAGGGTTTTTGAGTCGCAGGAAGTTGTGCAGGACACAACAAGCATGGGTGATCTTGATGACTCTTTCTGGAGATAGGGCAAAGTGACGAGAAGGCAGCGGAACCGAGCTGCTAGAAGACCGAAAGCGTTTTCTACAACGCGCCTGGCCCTTGACAGTCTGTAGTTGTAGACTCTCTGCTGATGAGTCATGTTGCGAAGTGGCAGAGGCTTCATTAACCAAGTCTTGAGAGCAAATGCGTCATCTCCCACTAGGAAGTATTCCAGCGGCTGGTCATCATGAGGGAGAGGGTCTGCTTCAGGCAAGTTCAGCTTTCCGGTCTCAATTGCTGCCTTGAAAGGGCTCCCGTTAAACACACCAGCATCAGATCCAGAGCCAGTCTGTCCGATGTCCACATACATAAATCTGTATTGAGCATCTACAATTGCAAGCAGTACAATAGAGAAAAATCCCTTGTAATTATAGAATAAGCTGCCACTCTTTGCAGGCTTCCGTATTGCAACATGCTTGCCATCTATCTCACCTACGCAATGAGGAAAGTTCCAGCGCTTGTAGAAATCTTGAGCCACTTGTTTCCATCCCTCTTGTGTATCTGGGCACATGAGAACTTCATCGGATAACTCTTCAATTATAGCCTGGCACACTTGGGGAATAAAACCACAAATCGTGTTGTGGGCCACTCGAAATCCATACTGAAGTGTCTTGTAGCTGTTCCCGGTGGCCAGAAATCTCAAGGTTATAGCTAACTTCAAACCAGGTTCTAAAGACATTCGGTAGTTCTTGGTGCGATGCGTGTCAAGAGTTCATGGAAAGCCTGGGGCTCCATCCGCATGAAATTGGTAAATGCGGTTACATCCTCGGCATGCAGTTCTTTCATCAACTGTTCATATTGTCCTAGCAAGGGCCTGCGTTTGATCCAAGGCTTGACCCACACACGTCTTCTAATTCTCACGAGAGCTTGCTTCCTTCTTTTTTCCTGTTCTTCCAATCGTTCGTGCTCCGCCATTAGTGTTTCTAGGGCTTCCAAATGCCGAAGGATAACAGCTTTTTGGAATGGACTTAAACAACTCATTATCTTTTGATTCTACTTCACAGCAGTACAGTGTTCCCGGACAGCAGGCAAAAGTTGCTTGAGAAGTTCATAAGGCGGGAAATGCTATAGGCCTAATGCTTTTTTTTTTCTTTCTGTTTTTTTATCTTCGCTTGCGCACAGAATCCGTACGCAACCGTAAGCAACGCTACGCAGACTTAACGCCTGACCTACGTAAGTGTACGTGGACAAGTTACGCAACCCTACGCTACCCTACGCAGGGACTACGCCGATCCATCATTTGTTTTTTCATGAGTACGCAGCGAATTTTTGCGTACTCCCTACGCAACTCTACGCAACTCTACGCAAATCCCGGTGTGAAAGCCCCTTATCCACAAACATAAATATGTCTAGCATTGATGTCAGTAATGTCCAATCGTCAATGTTTACATCAAAATATTTAGGGCCTTCTAAGTTCAAGGTTCAAATCATAGTGTCTATATAGAGCTTTCCATCCCAGTACGGTGAGGTCATGACTTTGGATTTTTTTTTTTAAATCACCTTTTTCAGAGTGATAGCCTGTATTATTCATAAAATACATGTAAAGTTATGCATTATATATTCATAGAAATACCTCATCTCAGCATATTTCATTCAACATAATATGATGTTAGACAGATAGTAATAGAAAGAATCGGAACGTCGCTAATCCCAATTAGAAACCTAGTGACATAATCGAATAAACAAATAAAGGTACACTGAAAGGGTAATAAAGAATAATTACACCTGATCTTTATTTTGGTGAATTAGATTTGCAACCGATACCATAACTCACTATATATATCTCTCACTCATGCACATACGCTGAATTCTTCACGTTCAGAGCAATCTCCGTTCTAAAAAAAATATACATTTGATTTGATTTGATTTGATGTTCATTTTTATTTCCATGTGCATCATCATAAATTTACAATCTTCACGTATGGTCACATAAAATCATATATAGAAAAAGGGGTCGTCATAAGCATAGCTTGTGTTGACATCTTCATCACAAATAAAATGATCACACAATAAATATACATATGCAAACAATGCATAGTTGAAAGCAGAAGGCCAACTAAAGGAAAAAAAATGAAAGGGAAAGAAAGAAAGAAAGAAAGAAAGAAAGAGAAAGAAAGGACGGAGAGGGGATAGATACATTCAGATAGTATCAGATGGAACATAAGGCCTGTAAATACCAATAACCTTCATAAAACTCCTGACAACTGATTCTTAATTTTCTTATATTGAAAGGTACAAGGATACGTGCTAAAAATAACACATGTAGGTATATTTCTATACATAAATACGAATGTTGCAGATACAGGCATTAATAATATGTGGACTGTCTTAAAAGTAGAAAACAAGTTTAGTCTGTAGTCTGTACATATTTTATGTCATTTTGAAATGAATATTGAACATTCTCATATTTACAGACAAACTAATGATTAATAATATTGTATATCGCTAGAAAGGGTGTTAACCACCCTCACGAGCAATACATGAAAGAAGATAATCTTTTAAGCGTTTTTGTTTTTTTTTTTTTTTTTTTTTTAAATACTTTGTTGGGCTTGAATATAAACTATGTCAAAAGGTAGTGAATTCCAAATATCGGGTCATGTGTCTTATAGATCTAAGAGCCAGCCTGAGGGCTGTTTTGGGGTAATTGTTCAAATGCATATTAGAAGAAATTCGGGTATTATGGACGAGTAATCAATTTTCAGGCCAAAATATCAAAAACTTATCAAAAACGTGTCGGTTTGCATTGGACGGTTGTTATGACAACAGTCAGTATGGTGCACTCTTAAAAAAGTTGGGCAAAAAAATGCCCAATTTTTAACCAACACTGGGCAACATACTGTCCACACAACTTTTGGTTAAAATTTGCCCAACTGATGTTGGGCAATCCATTTACTATGTTGTTGGGCAAATTAAATTGCCCATCAGTTGGTGACCCATTAGATTTTACCCAACTCTACAATTGCCCAACTGTTGGTTATATTCTCAGTTGGGTAATTATTGCCCAACCAATCTTACCCAATAGGATTGCCCAACCTTCTATTTGTTCAGCTGTTTGGTAACAAATATCATGTGGTTGGGCAAATTCAGCTGCCCAATTTATTGTTTCCTTTTTCCTCCAACCTAGGTTTTAAAAAATGAAATCTGCTTGTTACGTCCTTCTGGGTCTTAACCTAATCAATCCTAACCTATCCTATTTTAAGCTATCCTATCCTATATCTTAACCTATCCTATTCTAGTCCTATCCTATCCAGTTAGTGCAAACTAGTGCAAGCTCTTATATACCCCTTATATTTTTTTATGCATTCGGTGACAGTTAGTAAATCGGGCCACCCCAAACCATACGCTACTAAAAATTCATGAATATTCATATAAGTGTTTTCCCCAATATTGGGTAAAAATATTTACCACAAGTTGGGCAAAAGCGAATTTCTAACCAACCATCAGTTACCCAACAAAATTTACCCAACTGGCAAAGGAAATGTGACAAAATTACACAACTACAGGGCAACAAGTACCCAACCCATAATTACCAAATACTGTTGGTAAATATATGCCCAATATTTAGGTAAAAAGTATTTACCAATATTGGTTACACCACTCGAGTGTCCAGTTGGTTAATAATAGCCCAGAATTGGGAATATTTTTAACCAACCAGCAGTTACCCAACTAAATTTACCCAACATTTTAAGAGTGTGTATAATTGGTCGGTATTAAAATATGCGGAATATGATTCTTAATACGATGACCAAGTTTCAATGAAATATAGTATTCATACTTAAATTTACATGTTAACATGTCAAAAAGTACAATAGGACCCTTTTGATTTTCGCCATGAGCAGCCACTCTTTTTTCTTGTTAACATTTTGAATATCTTAAAGTACATTAGTATTAAAAGAAGATTAAAAAAGGGTCAATTTCGCTTAGTCATGGCGGGTGCACAGTTACCGCTCATAGGTACCCTACTGAAACTGAAGCCATTGACATTTTAAGCAATTTAAAGCTAAAAACAGCTCTGTGTATCATGGCATAACTAATGTTTTACTCAAAATATCATTCATGAAATACCTTCTCCTTTAACACATATTGTTAATCTATCACTATAAGACGGCGTTGTTCCTAATCAATGAAGATTGCAAAGGTCATACCTATTCAAGAAAGATGACCAACAAGACAAAGGTAATTACCGCCAATTATCACTCCTCACAAGCTTCTCAAAAAATCTAGATTTTTTTTTTTTTCTGGACTCATTATATATGTTTTTAAATAATAATCATGTCCTCTCCGGGTCTCAATTTGGCTTCCGCAAAAAGCATTAAACTATACACTCGATATCACGCGCTTCTAATATTCATAAAATTATATATAGACAGTGTCACACAATGGTATTTTCTTGGACTTCTCCAAGGCCTTCGATACTATAAATCATGATATATTGTTGTATAAGTTATCTCACTATGGTGTTCAGGAACTACTTTAGTGATAGAAAACAATATGTATACATGAATGGTTTTGAATCAACCCTTCGATCAGTCGTGGTATTACTCGTGGTATCCCTCAAGGCTCTCCTTTAGGCCCGCTCCTGTTTATTTTATGTACACTAACGATCTCCAAAACTCATCTTGTCTCAGTCTTGTCGTATATCCTCTTTGCCGATGACTCCAATATTTTTTTGCTCTCACCATAACCCTGATACACTTCTGAACATTGTAAACACTGATTTAAAGACTAAGTGCGCTTCTGACTGGATTAAAGCTAACAAATTGTCGCTCATCATATAAATAAAACACATTTCTTGCTATTTAGTAATTCTATATCATCTTTATCATGTCATATACAAATAAACAATCAATTATTTCCCACGTTGAGTCTATCAAATTTTTGGGTGTATATATATAGACAAGTGGAAAGTTCAAATTCATTGTTTATGTAAACTGTTGTCATGTAACAGAAACAGAAACTCATGGGTAATGAACAAGTTCTGTTTTGTCTTAATCTTGCCTTATATCTTAATTATTGTACTTGCATGGGGAAATAGCTTCTTAACCCTCATGGACAAAAGGGGTCGTAAGAATTGTAAAGAATGTTGGATTTCGTGCACATAAAATTGAGCTTTTCTATAACTGTAATATTCTTGAGATATCTGACTTGTACTTATACAATCGTGGAATATTTATGTATATACGAACTTTCGAAAAGTAATTTACCCCATGATTCGTCCCTATTTTTCAACCCAACATTATGCTGTACATTCCTACCCAACTAGACAGACAAACCCTTTCCCCCTCCCCCGAGCTCCCACCGTTTTTGCAAACAAAACAATCACCTTTACTGGACCCGTTTTTCAGGCTATTTCTGGAATAGCCTGAAAAACGAACTGGCTGATAGCTCCTCCAACAATTCTTCTAAATGGAATCTAAGATGTTACCTTATAAGTAAGTATGTATGAATATTCACGTCATGCAGGATCGTACAGGTGGTCACATATAGACTTTGTTTTTGTTACACTGTCCTGCCTTTACAATTTTTCTTTCGCTTCTTTCTTCTTCTTCTTCTTCTTTTTCTTCTATTCTTCAGTTTCTTTCGTCGTTTTCTTTTCTTTATCCTCTACTTTGTGAGCTTTGTTCTCTTTATTCGTTAAGTGAATCTGATATTTCTATTCTTTTTTCCAGTCGTTCCTATATCTCTCTAAACTTTCCACCTATTTACCGCACATTCTACTTGATTTGAGTTCTTTACTCGTATGTTTTGAAATTTGCGATTATATGCTAGTAATAACTGAATTGATTTTGTTACATATTAATGAGAATTACTTATAATGTTAAGTACTCTAAACGGGAGCCTAATCATTTACAAGCTATATGCTTTTTATGCAGGCTCCTCACAGTTTACATTATCTTTTTTCCCAGTCGTTCCTATATATCTCTAAACTTTCCACCTATTTACCGCACATTGTACTTGATTTGAGTTCTACTAGTACGTTTTGAAATTGACGCCTACATATGCTAGTAATAACTGAATTATTTTTGACGTGAAAGTGGAACAAATAAAACGTAAAACGTAAAACTTCAAATTATACTAATGTGTCATATATACAAATATTATACTGTGTTAATATAAATCTCCTCTCTCCATTCGAGGAAAGAAAAATCACAGAAACTAGCCTCAGAATGGTCTACTATCTATACTGTAGATAGGATATCAGTGAACCGGCCCAAATTTGACTAAAGCTTGCGCTAGCGCTTTTTGAAAAAAAAGTAAGAAATTTTCTGAATGAATCTTATAATTTACAGCTTATATCAGTAATAAAACATTTGCTCGTTCTTGCTATAAACATATAAAATAATAAATCTATTATAAATTATATATTTATAACGTCAGTACTTGGCCTAAGGGAGTTTTTCCATTGCAGTCAAGAACTAATGTTAATTATATAACATATTATAATTATCAACAATCACAACAAACCATGTAATCCACATTTAAAAGGTGCTAATAGGAGTAAACTCCTTACGTGCGTTAAATCAACCATATTTTGCTGGTTTTACAGCATTTGTCTGACGTCTAGAATCCCATTTATATGTAAAAAAAATAAAAAATAAAAAATAAAATGGGGGGGGGGGGGATAAGAACAAAAATAATGACTGTTGATTTGCATATTTTGTGTGTCATTCTTCATGTTCTTTATATCCCACAATCTATAATCATGATAATTTCTGGAAGTATCTATGTAAGTCTGGACAAAGCCAATTTGTTTGTTTGTTTTTGTTTGTTTCTTTGTTCCCACGAACTTTCGTTTCCACCTGATGTCACTCAAAATATAGGGGGTGTATATTAGTAACGTCTAACAGTCACTGCACCAATTAAATCGTCTGGTAGAGGTCATTTGCGTATCTTTGGAATCTGGCAAGTAATTTCCCACAGGTTTCATAAGGTTTCCTTTCTAACTGATCTAGCTCAACAATGGTGGGTGGATTAACATAGGGGCGTCTGGCAGACACTCTCCACCACTTAAATCGTCTGGCAGTGGTCATTTGTGAATCTTTGGAATATGGCGAATCTTGTCATATAGGTTTCTTAGGGTTTCCTTTCCAGCTGATCTAGCTCAATATTGGGGGTTAGGGTACTTTAGGGGCGTCTGGCAAGCACTCCCCACCACTTAAATCGTCTGGCAGTGGCCATTTGGGTATCTTTGGACTCTGCCGCACAATTTCCCATTGGTTTCATCGGGTTTCCTTTCCAGCTGATCTAGCTCAATTTTGGGACCCCCTTTTTGTTTGTTTCTTTGTTCCCACGAACTTTCGTTTCCACCCGATCTCACTCAAAATATAGGGGGTGTATAATAGTAACGTCTATAACAGTCACTCTCCACCACTTAAATCGTCTGGTAGAGGTCATTTGCGTATCTTTGGAATCTGGCGAGTAATTTCCCACAGGTTTCATAAGGTTTCCTTTCTAACTGATCTAGCTCAACAATGGTGGGTGGATTAACATAGGGGCGTCTGGCAGACACTCTCCACCACTTAAATCGTCTGGCAGTGGTCATTTGTGTATCTTTGGACTATGGCGAATCTTTTCATATAGGTTTCTTAGGGTTTCCTTTCCAGCTGATCTAGCTCAATATTGGGGGTTGGGGTACTTTAGGGGCGTCTGGCAAGCACTCCCCACCACTTAAAACGTCTGGAATTGTCCATTCATGTACCTTGGGACTATGGCGAATCTTTTCATATAGGTTTCTTAGGGTTTCCTTTCCAGCTGATCTAGCTGATTTTTTTTTCTTTTCTTTTTTTTTTTTGACCACTTTGTGACCTCCCCCTGACCACACCCACCACATAGAGCATGCCAGACGGTCAATTCGTTATATCGGAGGATGCGATCTTTATATTCATGCACATGAAAATTGGTTTCCTTTCCAGCTAGGTTGACCCCCCCCCCCCCCCCCCCCCCCCCGGCACCTGACTATACGCTGATACGACACATGCCCCGGCTACAAATACTCCGTCGGGTCCGATCCTACTCTAACCTTATTTCGAAGTTCAACCCTGGAATAAACACTATACCCAACCCTTACCCTAGATCATAAACCTAAACTAAACCTAGCTAAAACTGAATTGCAACCCTAACCTTAGCCGTTTATAGTGGCAGTCGACCACTTTAAATAGCTTTGGGGTGCTCTGGCATACTTGTGAAGCACTTAAGCTTTAGGCTAATACTGCTGTAATTTATTACCATAGTAGACGATATTTAAATAGAAAAATGAATTGATAAATAAATAAATAATAGTCACTAGAATTTTATGACAGATTTAAGTTGGGTATCCTTTTTTAAAATCCAATTGTTGAACTTTAGTGCAATATTACAATGCAATTCATGTTTTATTCAGTCATGCATGATCACTCAGTCATGCCTGTAAAGGTAAAACATGTTAAGTTTCCAGATGATGCGTTTAAGCTTGGAAAAGCAATTGGAGCTGGTAATTAGAATCTGATTACAATCAAATCCAGTTTTTATTTCTGAGACTACAGTTTTACAATAGTTCAGCCTGGTAAGAATAGATAGGCCCTAATAATTATAATCATCATAATAATAATAATAATATTAATAATAATAATAATAATAATAAACAAAGAATGTGCATTAATGTAAGGCGTGTCATTGGTGCGTGTGTCTGTGTCGGGGATGGGGGGGGGTGTCCCAGGTCGTACGCTACGAAACGGGGGGGGGGGGTAGGGGCATCTGCCACCTCATTTTCTCGAGAGCATCGTCTATTCTAATTTTTTATTTTGCATATTTTTATATATTTTGCAACGAAATTACAACGTCATTATGAAAAAAAGAGACGGGCGGTGGAGCGTCTTTCAAAGTGGGAGGGGGAGCAGCAAAAAAGGGCACTTTGGGGAGGGGGGAGGGGCACCTACAAGGGTTGCACATAAAGCAAAAAAGAAGGACCATTTTGTGACATTGGTATTACCCTACAGTCTAATTAATATAGCTATTATCAAGCCTAACCTTCTTCCTTTTAATTGTGGTTCTGGTCACTACTTCACCTTCCCCAATCAGCAGTTGTGTGTAGTGGAGCGAGCGAAGCGAGCGAGGATAAAAATTAGGACCTTTCTTTCTAGTGCTAAGTCCTTGAGTTGTACATTATTTACAGCGATATAATGAAAATGACAAGAGCAAATTCATTTGGGGGAATGTCAAATCATCTTTTAATTTGTGCATTAACCCTGTCGTTTAACATACTTTATGCAATCTGCTTGATTTGCTAAGAGCTAGCGAGTGTATCGAGCGAGTTATGGGGACATTTTCAGAAAATATTGCCCTTACTTGGTGTAAATTATTGGCACATTCGAACGAGCGGAATGAGAAATCTTTTGCGGGGGGGGGGCATTGTGTCCCTTTTGCCTCTAGCTCGACTGCTGCCTTACATTGTAGTTGTAGTAATATGTGTACCTGTAAAGCCGCACCGATTTTGTGAAGCTAGATATGGCTCCTTTTTGTTTAAAAAAAAAACAGTTGGAAATATAGGTAAAAGGGGGCACTTATAAGAAGAGGCAAGGGCTCTTTTTAGAGATGGAAAGGGGCACTTATAAGAGATGAAAAGGGGCACTTATGAGAAGAGTAAAAGGGCACATATAGAAGGGAAAAGGGACACAGGCCTATCAGAAATAAAAATGCACTAATCAAAGGAGAAAAGGGCATATGTTAGAGAGAAAAGGGGAAATATTTAGATTCGAAAAGGGCACTTATCAGAAGGAGAAAAGGATACTTATTAGAGAGACGAGATGGCAATTATCAGATTTGAAAAGGGGCAATTATCAGAAGTAAAGAGGGGGCACTTATCAGAAAGGGAAAATGGGCACTTACTAAAGGGGAAAGGGGGCACCTATCAGAAGTAAAAATGCACTTATCAAAGAAGAAAAGGGCGTATATGAGAAGAGAGATCTCTAATATTCATTCGAAAGAAAACGGAGCAATATTTAGATTCCAAAAGGGGCACTTATCAGAAGGAGGAAATAATACTTATTAGAGAAATAAGGTGGCAACTATAAGATTTGAAAAGGGGCACTTTTCAGAAGGCGAAAAGGGCACTTATTAGAGAGATAAGGTGGCAGTTATCTGATTTGAAAAGGGGCACTTTTTCAGAAGGAGAAAACGGGGCACTTATATCAGTCGCCTGCACCAGGAAATGATCCAGCCATCTTAAAAAGGAAGAAGAACTTGGAACAGAATACAGAGGCCTAGTGCCTGCGTTCAGTATCTTCCCTAGGTATCCCTAGGTATCAAAAGGGGAAAGGGGCACATTTAGTAGTAAAAAAAAGGGCACTTATCAGAGAGAAAGGGGGCATTTTTCAGAAATAAAAAAGGCACTTTTGGGGTACTTGAAAAAGTGGGAGCACTGTGCCCCCGGGCGCGTGCCTAGCTGCGCTCGCTGACCCGTAATATTTGGAAACTCGAAAGATAAAAAAGAATGATTTGGCAATTTTCTGGCGTTTGCCAAGATACAATCGTAGAGGGCAGTAAACTTACTTGCCAAGAAATTATTATTATCAAGATGGCAGCCACCAGTGGAGCAGAAAAGGATGCAGTTCTCGGCCAGTTTATTGGTGTAACTGGGGCAGATAGAGACAGAGCTTCCTTTTTTCTCGAATCGTCAGGATGGAAGTTAGAGGTATGATGCAAAACATTGATATATGAAAATTTGATATTTACATTGTAACCGTAACCTCATCGAATTTATCTTCAGATAAGCTTGTACAAAAATAAGTGCGAATTTGCCATGATTCATGCTTCTCAAGAATCTGGCCAGACTCACAGGCCGTTGCCTATGTGGGACCGTGACAAACATTCACTGATGCTTTTTTTGAATTTGCAAGATTACCTGATTCAGGGACTCTTCAACTCTTACTAATCTTAGTCTTACTGCCTACTGCCTGTACTGGGCTACAATTTTGAGGTTTCACTTTCAGAGTTGAAAGTGAAATTAGATCTAAATAGGTAATTATTTTCTTCTCATGTTTGACATGTTTAACATACGTATGAATGATCTAAGTTAGAACACTTATACATGTACAAGCTTATCTGAAGATAACCTTGTACTCCAGACTAGCTTTTACGGGTGAATAGGCTTCAGTAGCTTTTGTGTGTATCAGCGGGCCTTTTTCCAGGCTAGATCATTCATACACGAGAGGAAAATAATTATTTAAAATTTAAAATTTAACTTTCAATTCTAAATCCCCAAATTTGTGGCACAGTAAGAGTTGAAGGGTCCCTGAATCAGGTAATCTAGCAAATTTAAGAAATTAAAACTTGCTTAGAGCAATTTTTTCGTCTGTTTTTGACTGCTGCAACAGTGAATGTTGGACACAGTCCACTTATAGTGAAATTAAATAGGTAGAGTCTAATTATTTTCTTCTCATGTTTGACATGTTTAACATACGTATGAATGATCTAAGTTAGAACACTTATACATGTACAAGCTTATCTGAAGATAACCTTGTACTCCAGACTAGCTTTTATGGTGAATAGGCTTCAGTAGCTTTTGTGTGTATCAGCAGGCCTTTTTCCAGTCTAGATTATTCATACATGAGAGGAAAATAATTATTTAAAATTCACTTTCAATTCTGAATTCTAAAATTTGTAGCACAGTAAGAGTTGAAGAGTCCCTGAATCAGGTGATCTAGCAAGTAGCAAATTTACGAAAATTAAATCTTGCTTACAGCAATTTTGTTGTCTGTTTTTGATTGCTGCAGCAGTCAACATGCAGCAGTCAATGTTGGACACAGTCCCACATAGGCAAGGACCTATGAGTGGACACAGTCCCACATAGGCAAGGGCCTATGACTATGAGTGAAGTTAGAATGGACGCTGTACAACTGCACAATCAAGCCGGCCATTCTATTGCGTTGCGAACTGCGACTATAAAGTGCGACTAGACCCTACATGCTTTTCGCTGAAATTACAAATATTTTTTATCTAAAGATTAAACTAAATAAAACTTCAACTATTGATTGACAGTAGAGGCACATGGCTGATATTGGAGACTGTTTCCTATTTGGGTGACTGTCTCCAATATTGCAGACTTAGCTTACAAATGGAACAAAAGAAACAACACCAACAACAAGGCAGTTTCTCTCAGCCAAATATTTTTCTCACTGAGGTCCGAAGCCCATTTGTTTTGTGTTTGGATCATAACAAAAAATGTTATCACAACAAAAGTAGACTGTTAATTTTTAAAATCTGCTTATCACATTTTCATTTTGAGCCAAGGTAATCCCTCTGCAGCAGAAGTAAACAAAAAAATGGTCTCCTAAATGGGAGACTGTCTCCATTTTCGGCCATGCGCCTCTACTGATTGATTACATTAAATTTAGTTAACCAACTTACAACTTACCAAAAACCGATGATTTATTGCGTCGTCTGCCCACAGTCCGTAATGGAAGAATGTAATCGCTGCACTTTTTGAAAGGTCACGCCCGTGCCACTCACACTTATAATTGCGAAGTTATTGGAGATAACCTCGCACTCTGTACCTTCAATACCGTGAGCAATTGCCTCCCATAGGCAAGTGTGTGATATCTTGCCCATATGTGTGCAGGAGGGGAGCAAGATCACCAACCAAAAACAGCCTGAAAATTTCACTTGATCAAGATGATAAAGATCCTATCAAAGGATTCTGGCATGAAATTAGATATTCTATCATTACATGTAGAAGGTACATGCAGTATTTTCTCAAAATTTTGCCGATTATATCGGTGTTTTTACCTCTTCAACTTAGAGGTTGTGACAGGCCGAAATTGACACAGCCCCATTTAGTGATGGTCCCGTGAGTGCACCCGTGCATAACTAAACACAGCACTGTCGCGAAGCGGTACGGCGATGGACGGGTTTTGGCAGTCAAAAGTTGAAATTTTATACCCTGTGGACATTGCCTGACAGCTTGCTGGGGATTGAACTTCAACAAATCCATCCAAGCAATCGATTTCATATGAGTATAACGTAAAAATTGGAAGTTTGTCATACATTTTCAATTAATTTTGTACATTTTTTTTAGCGACATTGAGGGGTGTTGCATTGAAAGTCTAGTGGGTCCTTTTCGGGCTAGAATGGACCATACATTGTAGCCTGCTAACACACACAAAACCTATTCTATTGAAGCCTATTCAACTGTGAAAGCTATTGTGGAGTACAAGCTTATCTTTAGATAAGCTTGTACATCTATAAGTGGGCCAGACTTAGTCTTAGCCATACTATTACTAGACAGAAATAATCGTCTGTTATGGCGAATTATTTATTAAAACTGACATTTGTCAATCTTCCCCATTACTCCGGGAGCTCCACCGCCACCGCCATTAGGCGGTGGAGCTCCAGGTACAAATAACCAAAATCTTCCTCGCCACCAGTTTGGTCGGTTGCATCACTTAATTTCAACAGGTAAGATGAAAATTTGTACATTTCAGGAGAAATTCTCTAACTATCTGTCCTGCATTTCAGTTTGACGATTTGAAGATTATTTCGTTGAAAAAAAAGGAATTTTCGAGCCGATCTTCCACCGTACTGTACCGTCGATTCAAATGACGCGATTGCACCGTGTTGAGTCATTTGAATTGACAGCATACAGTTCGCATCGTGCAATTGCATCATTTGAATCGATGGTACAGTACAGGGGAAGATCACCTCAGCGAGGAAATTCTATTTTTTTCATCAAAATAATCGTCAAATCAAAATGCCAGATGTCTTAGTGGAACAACCGAGGGTACAAATAGAATGAAGTCTTAATCGTACCACACAATTCTTCCAAGATTATGATTTTTTTTTCATAAAAAAAACAACCAGTGACAAATGTACTTACATGCTAAGAATGCCCTGAATTACCCTGCGTTCTTACTTGAACTTCTAATATTGGAGATAATATGTTTGCCATCAAATTCTTTAACGTTAAAAGTTCAGAACAGTTTGTCTTTTCTAATATTTGCTCAAGTGCTAATGATTCTGGGATAACTCGCCTCTAACTGTTAGATCAACTCTTTTTGACTCGACAAAAAAGTGAGGCCGAGTTTGAAATATTCATTTCAAGAAGATTTGATAGGAATATGTGAAATAATTATGTACACTATTTAAGAAAAATAATTTGAGTAAGTTTTATCCCATTAAAAATTGAATTTAGGACTCTTTAGAGGTCCAGCATGTCCAAGTTTGGTTGGAACTTGTACTCCAAATCTTAAAACCTGATATGCCGAGTTTGTCTTGTGACGAGTTGTGACAAATTATTCCTGCAGCCACGGCAAAGACAGAGAGCTTCTATGACAGATTTTTTAGCCAGCTCCAGTAAGCCACAACATTAGTAGTAGCGAGAGAACCAGTTGAGTTGTTTTAGAGAGTAACCCTGTGATAGTATATGCTGGGTAAGCATGAGTTTGATTGCATAAGGGCTCAAAAACTTGCAATCCATGGGCCATTTCCGTTAATCCTTGCTTTTACATGGTGAACTTCAGGGCTTGCGCAACCTAAATGTATGTGTGCATGAAACGTTTCAGCCTTTCTTCACACGATAATCTGTGCATGCCAAGTGTACTATGGAAGCACTGTAAGAAAACTGTCTTGCAACCGCGTAGGGTCTTTGCCTCAGTCTCGTGACCTTTGAACCTTCCTTGCCGACCCAGCGTAAATCCCAGGGCCCGGGGATTTGTCTCATTGAGGCCTGTACGCCATCCGCGTCCATGAAAACGAGTAAAAAGGGTTGTTTTTTCACCACCCGATGGGTGGTACATGTATGATGGGTGGACCTTAACCTACGAACTTTGTTTCCAACGGCTAAAAAGTCACTTTTTCAATGATTTATGCGAATTTCTTTTATATAACTTGACTCTTAAATCAAATTCCTGAGAAAATTACGACGGAGATGTATCAACATCATTAATTTTCAAGTCGATGTCGATACCATGTCGAAATTTGGTCAACAAAATGACAGGGTCCTAAAGCTGCGCACACGTAATAAATGAATGTAAATCTTTATTTTGAAGCCGACTGATAGAAATTTCACCCGATTTCCAAATAATGATAATATCACAAAAATAGAGGAAAATTACTCATTCTTTTTGGCAAACGTAAATGATAATCTCATTGCTCAGTCACACCATGTACATGTACATGTATTTGCTGGGTGCACAGCTTTAGGACCCCTGACCATACATGTGCATGTACCTTGTATCTTGTACTTGTACTTTGTATTGATCACTTCCGAATGGTCAACTGGGAACTAGAACTATGACACATTATGCCAGAAAGAGCCTTGTTATTATAGATCTAATTTATAGGTCTAAGATAGAGTTGAGTTCTGGTCATACACACTCACACATATGCAAGGTTATTATAGATAACCTCGCACTTCATTCCTTCAGACTACAGAGAATTGCCTCCCATGGAGAGTGTGTAATCTCTAGCACATGTATACATGTACATGTGCGATGATATGAAGGAGCAAGATCATTGGCCAAAATCAGCATGAAAATTACATTTGATCAAGGTGATAAAGATCTTATTGAAGAATTTGGCATGAAATCAGCTTTTCTATCATCCTAAAATGTAGAAGGAAGTATTTTCTCAAATTTTGCCTATTACATTGGTGTTTTCACCTCTCCAACTTGGAGGTTGCGACCGCAAGGTTATTGTCTGCTAATCTCGCACTCCGTACCTTCCCGTAGCAAATGTGTGATCTCTAGCACAGATGTGTGCTGAAAAGGAGCAAGATCGCCAGCCAAAAACGGCGTGAAAATTTCACTTGATCAAGATAAAGATCCTGTTGAAGAATCTGGCATGATATCACATAGTCCATCATCCTAAAATGTGGAAGGAAGTATTGTCTCAAAATTTTGCTTATTATATTGCTGTTTTTACCTCTTCAACTTTAGAGGTCATGACAGCCACCGAAACTGACACAGCTCCCCATAATGATGGTTCCGTGAGTGATATTGTGCATTAACAGTATGAGCTAAAATCACAGAAAATTTTGAGTCTTTTTCCAGTGCTATATGTTGTGTTGATCAAAAATTAGGAGTACTGTACTTTGATTGTACCTAATCATAAAGTCTCTAAATTGGCAACACAATGTAAAATACATTGTAGGATCACTATTTTTGTGTACAAATTGGCAATTTTTCTGTTAGATTTTACAATTTTCATTCACATTAGTTCATTTGATGAACATTTTTATTTTTTTCAATCTATAAAGGAGTAGAAATTAAGAATAATTGTTGCCAATTTGAGGAGGGAAAAATGATTAACTTAGACCATAAGAATGCTCTGAACTGCTATTTCTCCTATGACATTTTCCCGCACTGACATTATTAGAATGAGAAAGTTGCAGAATTTTTCATCTCTCCATGGCTGAGATCTGGGCGGCTGACAGAGCACCAAAATAACCTGGCCTTTTTAGGGTTAAAGAGGTCTAGCGGATGTTACTCAATTTTCTTGCATGGAAATATGTTATTACAGGTGGCACTAGAGAGTTTCTATGATAACTCAGATGACATGTCGACTGATCCACCACGATTGGACCCTCCCTCTGAAAGGCAGTCTGATCCTCCAAGGGTTGAACCACCTCCAGCAGATGAACCACAAGGAGGAGGAGCAGCAAAAGGATCAGCCCCTAAGGCAGGGTAGGTCCATACACATGTGTGAACATTGCCTTAGCTCATTTAAAAGAATTTGTTTTGACTGTTTGTTTGTGTCGACTGCTGTTGTCTGCTACGGCGTCTTCATACTTACCTTCATAACTTATCCAACAACTCAAATTGTTGAAACTTTAAGGAAATGCACATCCATTTTAGCTACAAAGGAAATATTTGTCGCAAGTGTTACTTTTCCTGTCAATTTGATTGATTGAAAAACAGACCACCTCATTCACATACAAGTATAAATTTCTCATTATTGTTATTATCATTATTATATTATTATTATTATTATTATTATTATTATTATTATTATTATTATTATTATTATCAATCAATTTTTATATTGCAGTGGTGGAAGCAGAAGTCGTGTGGCGACTCTAGGTGACTATGCATCTAACAAAGCTAATAATGATAGTGATGAAGAGGAAGGCCAGGCTTTTTATGCAGGTGGAGCAGATCATGGCAGGTAGAGTAATAGTAGAAATGGTAGTGGTAATAATAATACATATGTAATAATAATAAGTATAATATAAAACTAATGATGACACCTATGAAGAGGAAGGCCAGGCTTTTTATGCAGGTGGAGCAGATCATGGCAGGTAGAGTAATAGTAGAAATAGTAGTGGTAATAATAATACATATGTAATAATAATAAGTATAATATAAAACTAATGATGACACCTATGAAGAGGAAGGCCAGGCTTTTTATGCAGGTGGAGCAGATCATGGCAGGTAGAGTAATAGTAAAAGGAGTAGTCGCAATAATGATAATAATTGTACTAATAATACATGTATAATAATAATAGTAATATTAATAAGTATAATATTAACCTAATGATGACAGTTATGAAAAAGAGCAGTTTATGCAGGCAAAGCAAATCGAAGGTAAAGTAATAATGAAAATAGTAATGATAATGATAATAGTGATAATAATTATACATATGTAATAATAATGATAGTAATTAAGTATAATATTAATCTAATGATGACAGTTATGAAAAAGAGCAGTTTATGCAGGTAGAGCAGATTGTTGAAGGTAAAGTAATAATGAAAATAGTAGTGGTAATGATAATAGTGATCCTTACTTTGTGTTGTGCATTATTATTTTGATATGTATGCTATATTGCATTCCTTCTTCAGTGTAATTTAATTATTTTGTTTGTAGAGTGCCATGAGCGTCATACTTGACGGATACTGGCGCTGTATACATGTAAATATCCTTATTATTATTAGGTGGTCTGTCACTTGACAGACCACCTTTTAATTTCGTCAGAATTTTCTTTCTTTATTGTTATTATTCTTTATTTTTATTTTTCCACCACTTTCTTGTGGGTGTGATTACTCAAATTCGGCTCACTCAATTTTCATCAAATTTCAGTCAGTCATCAGGCCTATCATGGTCAAGTGCCACAAAACTTTTCAAGGTCATCAGGTCATCGTGACGTCATCCAGGCACCATTTTGTGAAATCACATTATCGATCATATCTTCATAACGAGTGGTCAAAAATGAACCATATTTGACACACATGAACTTCAGGTTAAGGGTCAACATAAAATGTCAACAAAATCCGCACGCGGATCATGACGCGCACGTACGCGAGCGTCAAAATTTTAAAATGCTCAAAATCACTTTTTAATCAAATTAGAGTACGGTTCAGGACATTTTAAGCATTTAAAAATTTTCCGTCCTTGCGGGCGTGTTATGCACGCGTGCAGCGCGTACAGAACGTAAAAACTTATGACGTCATTTTTTCAAAATCAAATTTTTGAGTTCATAGGCAAATAATGATGACATCACAAAATGCGACCGGCCAAAATTTTACAGGAATTCAAATCTGCAACTCCCAGGCTTTCAGAATATGTAATAACATTGGGGGTACCGGTTCATTCTGACGAGCTAAGGCGGATTCTAGATTACCACTTTTTACATTGTATTGTCCATTGACGCGCGCACGAATTTGAAAGTTTGACGCGCGCGTGTGGCATAACATGCACACAGCGCGTACAGAACGTAAAAACGCTGTTTTTTTACATGGTTTGTATTCCTGATACTATTCTTGACAATTTCCAACTATTTACAGTCATTCTCGACCTTCCATAATGCCACACACGTGCGTCAAACTTTCAAATTCGTGCGCGCGTCAATGGGCAATATAATGTAAAAAGTGGTAAAAACATGTCTATATAAAATCCACCATAGCTCGTCAGAATGCGTGGCTACCCCCTTTTTTGTATATGAACTCAAAAATTCGATTTTGAAAAAATGACGTCATAATTTTTGTATTCATTGGACAATATTTCAGTAATAGGTTGTCGATTTTCTTCCAAATTTTGATATGTTGTAGCTGAGACAATTCTGTACAAAACCAATCGATTTTTCATTTTGACTAAGGGATCACGGTGTATTTTTGCGATTAAAGGAGGCATGTCAATTTTTCACATATTTCAGTAATAGGTTGTGGATTTTCTTCCAAATTTTGATATGTTGTAGCTGAGACAATTCTGTACAAAACCAATCGATTTTTCATTTTGACTAAGGGATCACGGTGTATTTTTGCGATTAAAGGAGACATGTCAATTTTTCACATATTGCGTGTATTCTCTATGGTACATGACTTTTTCTCAAATCTTGATTATGCATTCCAGTCTTCTTTGAGCTGTATCTCTCTTATTTCTGCTCGATTTTCATCTAAATTTTAGTATGTTATAGCTGAGACTATAAGCTTTCACAAGTGTGGCCTCCAATTTTTGATCAGATATCGGGATCATGCCCCTTTTTTTAACTACAAAATGTCATTTGAGAATCCCGTTTTTGTTGACGTGTTATCTCTATCTGTATCTCTATTGGAAAAATTTTGGTCTATTGGTAAAGCATTTGCCTCCCATCCCGCTGACCCAGGTTTGAACCCCGGCGGGTCCATTTTTTTCCCCTTCTTTTTGCCTTTTATTTTACCATCTGCTTCGACTACTATAACATATACAATCACAAACAATGTAATAAACTTTTTAATTTTGCGTGTTCTGTCTATTGGAAAGTAGTGTAAAGTAGTTAGTGTACAACTCTATGCGAAATCTGAATGCCTGTCGTTTATTAAACCTATGGGTTAATCTCCCATATATAATGCAATATGCAATGGTCCGATTTTCTTTGACGCAAGTCTCCATTCATTGTTAACATTATCAGGATTATTATCTTGCACAAATATTATCACATCTTAGAAAGCAATTTGCCAACGGGCAGACAGACCACCTAATTCGTCTTCAGTGACGAATTAAAGTTCTAGTTATAATATTACATATGTAATAATAATAATGATAGTAATATTGATGAGTATAATATTAACCTAACGATGACAGTTATGAAGAAGAGCAGTTTATGCAGATAGAGCAGATCGTTGAAGGTAAACTAATAATGAAAATAGTAGTGGTAATAATAATAGTCATAATAATGATACATGTGCAATAATAATGATATAGTAATATTAATAAGTATGATATCAACCTAATGATGACACTTATGAAGAGGAAGGCGTAGCCTTATATGCAGCTGGAGCAGATCGTGGAGCTCATCGCACATGATATGATCTTACTGCTAGTGCCATCCAATCTGACATTTGCTTCCGCGGCACTTAGCCAGTTCGTAATTAATACATGGTACAAATGACCCTGATATGACCCCAATTTGTATGCACAAACATATATGTTTTGGTGGATAGGCTTCTTGTATAACAACTAAAATCATACTGGTGCACGCATCATAGTGCGCATGCTGTGAATGCGTATAAAGGTCAATTGTACTTGGTACAAATGAGTATGCGCAAATTGTAATTACAAACTGGCTTATTACTCCCGGCTTCATGTAGTCATACATAACAGGTTAGGGTTGGGGTTCTGATTAATGTAGGATATTGACAGCGGAGCATTGTCGTGCACCCATACTTTGGGGAGAATTTAAGATAGCATCGGATGTGAACATTTAAAAATAGAAAATCCTAATTTTTGAGGTTCTGAATAGTCATATAGAGAGTAACCTAAAGATTCCAGGGATATTCCAGGCCTCAGGGCAAGTGAGTATTTATAGATTATAAGTTTATAACAAAATATAATTTGATAATTTTTGAATTATAATAAACTCAAAGATACCCCTTTCCAAAATTTGCAGTTGAAAAATGAATATCAGATTTCAATTTTTCATGTCATTTTATGTCATTTCACAAAGTTTGTTTTTGGATAATGACAAATTGTGGCTATTAAAGCTGTTAATTAGTAATTGATTCAGAATACAAGATGATCAGTGGGTATCGTATCTCTCATATATGGCAACATTTTGCTTCACATTGTCATTGATAATATATATCCCAGTCCACAAATATAGTGAGTATTCAAATTTTATGCATTTCTCTATTACAGTGATGACACAAAAGATTGAAAGAGGCTTGTCTAACTTAGGAACAACAAATTTAAATCTATGCAGTCTGCATTCTGACTATTGAAATACTCATATTAGTACTTAGTAGTAATAGTGGTAGAAATGTAGTAATTGTGGGGTAACCTCGCTAGTCATATTCATAAGGACTGCTATCCATAACACGTGACTAAATGAATAGGGGTTTTGTATGAATAGCGGCCCTTCTAAATAGCAAGCAAACCATAGACAAATTACCTTGCTATTCATAAGGACTTCCATTCGTAAGGACCACTATTCATAACTATTCTCATAAGGACTGCTATTCATAACGCTTGTTAAATGAATAGCGGTTTTCTATGAGTAGCAGTCCTTATGAATATCGAGGCTATTGTGGTAGTAATAATAGTTGTAGTAGTAGTAGTAGTAGTATTAGAAGATTTTATTAGATAACTTTTTTAAAGCCAATTCCTCTACAAGGTCCATGAATAAAATATCTTGTATCAGGTGAATGCAATAGCTATTCACTAGGGTCCTTTGGTACATGTAGGAGCTTTCATAGATTTGAATACATAGATGTGAACTGGTATGAAATAAGAGAAATTCAAACATTTTGGGGTTTTGTTGAAAAATCTTGTGCCACAGCTCTTCAAATGTCATAATTTTTGAGCTAGTTCTAGGGTTTATCTAGGAATATTTTCTCAAGCAAGGTATCACTTTGCCTTAATTTGTATGATTATTTGCTGTTTTCTGTGGTTTTTTGTCATTTTTGAGGATGATTGAGATACTATAGATCACAAATCAGGTTTAGGGATTAAGGGGGCTGTATGTACTCATGCACATACCTTCTGAAGTTCGGTGATCAAGAATCTTGCTAGCTCCTCTGAAACACACATTTTAGACAAATAAAAATTCACATTGCTGTTTTTTAAACCCTTTTTAGCATCAGTTAGATTGAAGGTTTATCACAGGTGAGGCATAGGTCTATATTTACATAATTTAGAAGCAGTTACTATCCGTCTGTCGATATACATGTAGATCTATATTTGAACACCATCAGGTCTCTTGCAAGACTTATTTGGTCAATGACTAAAAATACAGTAACATTTTTGGGATCCTTCACTGTGAGTATGGTACCCAGCTACATGTACCATGGTTTGTACGATTGCATGAACGCGCTGGTGGGTTGTATAAATGCAAAAGTCATGCTGTTTAGTGCTGGTATTGGCATGGAAAATCTATGTCGCCATGTCGCAATAAAATTAACGCCGATGTCGACACATGTCGACATCTGGACATGAGTCAAACAAGTCTAAACTCGTGTCGCTCCCGTAGTGACCGTACACTATTAAACCAGAGTTACCCGACACAAATTCACAACAGCTTTATATGGAATACATGTACTATGTACTCACGGGCTCACACTCGCAGTCATACTCACTTACAGTTCTCAAAGATGCACACTGTCAACTATTTGCCCCAAAATTTGTTTTGTATGATCCAATTTATCAAGCATTAATGAAAGTCATGCGGTGCGAGACAGCTAGTGTCGCATATCTAGGCATGTACATGTACGTAATGTATACCAGTCGTCGCAGCTAGATACGCAGCGATCGTGTCGCGCGCGCGCGCGCTGCTAATGCGTATGTGAAACAAATCACGTACGTGCGCACGATGCCACAGCGAGGTACATGTAAAAAGACCCATTTTATGTCGCCATCGGAGCATGTGTGTCGACATGTCGGCAAAGTCCAAAACCAGTACTTTTGTCGCCATAGTGGCGACAACAGGCGTGTCGATACAAGCACTAATGCTGTTAATTGTATGTTGATTGAATTTTAGGAGCAGTTACTATCCATCTATCGATATAGATTTCTATATATTTGACCAGCGTCGGGTCTCTTGCAGTTACTATCCATCTATCGATATACATGTAGATCTCTATACATGTATATTTGACCAGCGTCAGGACCCTTGCAAGCCTTATTTGGTCAGTGACTTTTAATACAGTAACATTTTTGGGATCCTTCATTGTGAGTATGATACCCAGCTACCATAGTTTGTACGATGGCATGCGTGGTGGGTTATAATACAAACGCAAAAGTCATGCTGTTAATTACAACATCTAAATGGCTTTTTAAAAATATTTAAAAACAGTAAATACATTCCTTTTGTGCATACATATAAACAGGACTTTTTGCCCATAGATAATTGTGTGTATTGGCGATCCATGACTCTTGTTTTTTTGTTGGAGCCTAGCGCTGTATTACCCGCACACCCGACTTTCGACATTTTCCAACAAGCACAAATGTGCGGTTTATACAATGTGATTTACGGTATATTCATCTCATTCTCATTGCAGCGGTCAGCAAGTGGTCGGTCCCAAGAAGAAGAAGGTGGAATCAGACAGTCTGGTCAAAAACATCTTCAAACAGGCTAAAGAGTGAGTAGTACCTCTGACCTTTGACTTGAGGTCAGCTCAATTGACCTGTCAGTATTTTCACATCTGTTTCTTTCCATTTACAAAGTTCTAGCATATTGATGTTAACAAGGGTGATGAGTTGTGTGAAGGCCACCATATGTGTACCTTATCCTGTGACCAGATTTCAAGAAAAATTGCAATCAGTTTCAGCCACGTAGCCAGGATTTCATTCTAGAGGGGCGTTTGTGAGCATGCAAAATTGCTGATGAGCACGCGAAACGTGCTCCCCAGGGAGGGGGGAGTTTGAGCAAATTTGAGAGAAAGATAACGGCTCGTAGCACCTTTTTTAGGCGGAAAATTAGTTTGATGCCCTGACTGCTTTTCAATTATTTGGGCGCAATACTGCGCTGTATGTAACAGGGGTGGGTGCAGGGATCGAGGGGGGAGTTTCTTCCTTCCCGCGCAGCTTTGACGTTTTGGCAAATTTTAGAGAAAGATGACAGCTCGTGTAGCACCCTTTTTTCAGGTGAAAAGTTAGTTTGATGCCCTGACTGCTTTTCAGTTATTTGGACGCAATACTACACTGTATTTAACAGTGGTGGGCATGCAGAAGGGGAGGGGGGGATGGGTAGTTTCCCCCTTCCCGCATGAAGAGCAAAATCTTTGACATTCTGGCTGATTTGAGAGAAAGATAAAGGGGAGTTTCCCCTTCCCGTGTGAAGTGCGAAAAGTTTGCCGTTTTAGCAAATTTGGAGAGAAAGATAACGGTCGTAGCAACTTTTTAGGCTTTTTTGGTCTTACTCCCACCCCCCCTGCTTCGCTCTCACTTTTTTTTTTGGGGGGGGCAACTGCCCCCATCACCCCCCCCCCCCCCCCCCCCCCCCCCCCCCCAGCTACGCGCCTGAACAGATTACATATGATTTTTTTTTTTTTACAATGATAAAGTAAACTCTTCCTAAATTTTTTAGTTTAGGTCCACAATGGTTATGTATATAATAATATAGAAATATTAGGGTAATGTGATCTTGCAAGCTGGAGATAATTCACATTGGTTGGCAACAAACTTGTAGTCAATTTCAGACTTAGAATGCAAGATGAATACTATGGAAACATTAGTTTGGATGCTGCTGTTACATTTTGTGTAATGAATGTGTGTATAGAAGGGCATTATAAGAAAAACATGTTGAATTGAATGGTTTATAACCACCCTGTTAATATTTGGATTGTAGCTGGCAAATTTTTAAGATTGCCTTTTTTTTGTTCTTGTTAATATTGATTTATTGATTACTTTAGTATCACCTTTCAATTACCTTTTTGATCCAGAACATTGTGTCAGTTATTGAATGCGAATAACTTAATTGAAAATAAGCATTAAAAATTGGCAATGCAGAGTGGAATTTATAATTATTATTTTATGTACAAAGTGGCAAATTTTTGTTGCATTTTGTAATTTTCATTCATGTTTGTTTCTTTAGTATCACTTTTCATTTGTCTTAAACTATGTAAAAGTAAAAGATAATAATTATTGTCAACTTGAGGAGGCAAAGTTAATTAGACCTTCATAACTTTCTGAACTCCTTTTTTTCCCTTTTTTTAAAACTTTGATTTAGACATGGTGCAGAGGAGGTTGCTGGTGGTGGCCCTTCCATGTCTCAGCCAAGACCCACTACGCATGCCTTCAAGGGAGCTGGCTACAGACTAGGGGAATCCCCCCAGGAACCGGTTGTGCCGGTACCAGGCACATCGGGTACAATGCCTGGTCCTAGACCTAGAGAGGTTAGTATAAACCTTTATCCATGGGGGTGGGGGTGAGGGTACCTCTAACAATGACATCTACAGACATGGGGAATCCCCACTGGATAGGTGGTACCAGTACCAGGCATCTCAGGTACAATGCCTGGTCCTAGACCTAGAGAGGTTAAGTGCCGGTCACACATACACGACGCACGGCCCGCGCACTGAAAAAATGAGCAATTTTGGCTAGTGCGTTGCCTTTCGCAGGGTGTGCGTCAGTATTCGTTACTCGTTCGTCGAGCGTGCTGAACCAACGCTATGCATTCGTTGTCATTCGCTCTGTGCGCCAGGATTTTTGTGCATGCACAAAAATGTGCGCGGAGCTCGACGCACTAATGTACTCGCCAGGGGGACGCCAGACACGCGTAGAGCGCGCTGGACCATCGCCAGATACGTGTCGAGCGCGCTGGACCAACGCCAGACGCACGTGGAGCACACGCTGGGTATTCGTTTGTGCACTCGTCGCTGCACTGCAGATGACGGCATGCAAGACGAGCCGCACAGTCACGTGACCGCTGTGCGTTGAATGCGCGGTGCCTGCGCGGACCATTCGTTTCGTGCGCTAGCAACACGCTGTGCATTCCCTAGAATTTTTAACACGTGCGTCGTGTATACGCTCTGTATGCGCTCTGTAAGCGTCATGTATACGTGCAGCGAGCTAGCAGCACGCTGTCCATTCGTTGTTAACTCGCTAGCTTCTCCCAAATCCTGACAAAAAGTTGCGCGCACAACGACGCACTGAAGTTATTTTCTATTTTTAAAGTGAATTTCAGTGCGCGGGCCGTGCGTCGGGTATGTGTGACCGGGCCTTTAGTATAAACCTTTATCCATGGGGATGGGGGTGAGGGTACCTCTAACAATGACATCTACAGACGTGGGGAATCCCCACTGGATAGGTGGTACCAGTACAAGGCACCTCAGGTACAATGCCTGGTCCTAGACCTAGAGAGGTTAGTTTAAACCTTTATCCATGGGGATGGGGGTGAGGGTACCTCTAACAATGGTATCTACAGACATGGGGAATCCCCACTGGGTAGGTGGTACTAGAACCAGGCACCTCGGGTTCAATGACTGGTCCTAGACCTAGAGGCCTGAATTCACAAAGGTGGTAATAGATTTGTACCATGGTTTATGCAGATTTTGTGGTATACATGTAAGTGCGCTTGATTTCGCGTGTACACTTAAAAAGATCCAATAATGAACGCGCGTGATTAGCAAAGTGCGCAAATTTCACGCTAGTTGCCATGGTTTATGTAAATTAATTGAAATAACCTGTGCGTAAATTTACATAAACCATGGTCTAAACCATGGCAACTAGCGTGAAATTTGCGCACTTTGCTAATCACGCGTGTTCATTATTGGATCTTTCTAAGTGTATGCCCGAAATCAAGCGCACTTATACCACAAAATCTGCATAAACCATGGTACAAATCTATTACCACCTTTGTGAATTCGGGCCAGAGAGGTTAGTTTAAATCTTTATCCATGGGGATGGGGGTGAGGGTACATTGTACCTCTAAAAATGCCATCTACAGACATGGGGAATCCCCACTGGATAGGTGGTACCAGTACCAGGCACCTCAGGTACAATGCCTGGTCCTAGACCTAGAGAGGTTAGTTTAAACCTTTATCCATGGGGATGGGGGTGAGGGTACCTCTAACAATGACATCTACAGACATGGGGAATCCCCACTGGATAGGTGGTACCAGTACCAGGCACCTCGGGTACAATGCCTGGTCATAGACCTAGAGAGGTTAGCAGACCTCCCAACCTTTCCGCTTTTGGCGGAAAATTTCCTTTTTTTTCCTGTTTTCACTTTTCCGCTTTTTTCTATTATTTTCCCCCCCAAAAATAAAATATAATAATAAGTCAATTGGTGAAGAATTACATGTCTTCGATGATAGATGGCAGCATTCAGATATTGAATGCTGAAGTGAGATATACGTACAAGTACACGTACACTGCATGTGTTATGTGTGCATATGTGCATGGCGTTTGTACGTTGATATCGCGCAGAGCTGCCGTGATATCAGACGTCAGTTTCCTAATTGAAGGCAGTCATCGATCCCAACAATGCTCTAAAATGGACAAGAAAATCACTTGCAAGTAATTCATGGTGTGTATTTTCTGCCTTATCGTGGAATAAGTCTGCTGATGTTTCGTTTGTGTGATTTGAGTGATGTGATTACGCCATAACTGATATTACAGAGCGAGAGCGGGTTGCAGCTGCCTTCCTTCCAGTGGCGACTGGAGTGAAACCCCGCTCACCCAACGGGCCCGTCCCGTAGCGTTATGATGTTTTAGATGAGATTGTACGAGTCTACCACCGCAAACTGTTTATACTGCCTTACTGCTCTTTGATATATGGATATTTGGACTTAGACAGATCATTAATTGATTAATCTAATTGTGTTAAGGGTTTGTTTGTGTTAAGGGGTTTTTTTTGGGGGGGGGGGGGTTTGTTGGTTTTTTGTTTAATGTAAATAGGAATAAAAAGATATCAATTAACATTTTACATCATCATGATCATATTAACACTAATTTTAAAAATTAATTTTGTTTAGTTACAATCTCTTGTAAATGTGCCCAACATCAAGATGTGTGTTGCGTAGCTGCATGATGCATATATCTCGATAAGCCAGGTATTTCGCGACGTGACACAAATTTTGGTGAGCTGCGCAAATCATTAGGAATTTTGAAATTCAAATGTTGGGAGGTCTGGGTTAGTATAAACCTTTATCCATGGGGATGGGGGTGAGGGTACCTCTAACAGTGCCATCTACAGACATGGGGAATCCCCACTGGATAGGTGGTAGCAGTACCAGGCACATCGGGTACAATGCCTTGTCTTAGCCCAAGAGAGGTGAGTATAATCCTATACTCATTGGGGGAGGGGGGATTTCTTCCATTGTGCCAGCTTCAGACTACAGGAACCCCCCTCCCCCCCCCAAAAAAAAAACACCTGTTGTTCCAGTACCAGGCACCACAGATACTCCACAGGTCACTTTATAAGACCAGATGATCCAATATACTTGCACATATAACAATCCATATATCCAGCAAAATAGATGAGACTTCAAAATTTTCTTGAACTGGTCAACAGATGCAGCTATTTTCAGGATTAAAGGTACCTGATTTTTAAAAAAATAAAATGATTTCTTTAAAAACAGCAAATAAGGGCAAGTACATTTCTCCAGCATGATTTTTAGAGAGTTGATAAGATGATGAGCATGTATAGCGGGTCTACAGGGCAATGAACCAGGCTTTGCAGCAATTGCTTATGTAAAAAATTGTGTGTGGCAGCAGTTAAAAGAAACATAGTTCTCAAGATGTGCGGAAGAATGGATCCAGTGTAGAAATTTGTAACCTGAGAGATTATATTCAACCCGACACTTGTAACAAAAGTATTGTGGCGGAAACATGTGCTAAAGATGGCACTGTTTACAAGATTTGTACTCCCACCTCTCTTTCTCACTCTCACTCTCTTTAAAAGCAGAGACATGTACTTCACAAGATATGCGGGAGGAAGGAAGGATTCCAGTATTTGCAGGGATGACCTGATAGATTCCATGGAACCCTATCGCTTGTAACAACATCTCCATCTCCCTCTCTCCTTTTTTTTCTTTCATTCTATTATAACAGAGAAATATACATATACATGTAGTTCTCAAGTTGGTGCCAGAGGAATAGTTCCTGTCTAGAAATGAGAGATCTGAGAGATTCTATTGTACCTGGCACTCATAACCACATATCCCTAAAATGACATATATGTACACTGTCAAAGATCACACTTTTTTACCACCCCCCCCCCTTCTCTCTCTCTCTCTCTCTCTTTCTCTCTCTTTCTCTCTCTCTCTCTCTCTTTCTCTCTCTTTCTCTCTCTCTCTTTCTCTCTCTCTCTCTCTATCTCTCTTTAGAAGCACAGATACACGGTTGTCAAGATGTGCCAAAGATCACACTCATAACAAAACTTGTATCCCTCTCTTTCTGTCTTTTCTACCAGATACATATAGTTTTTAAGATGTAGAAGACTGGTTTCAGTATAGGTGATGGTGATCTTAGTGATTGCAGGGAACCTGAATTACAACCTACAGTTGGGCTCAAGTTTACATACATCTTGGTAAAAAAAACATATGATAATACTGTACGACTCTTTTTAGGAATAAGTGAAAATTGGAAAATGTAAGGTAAACTGTTTTCGTCCAAGTGTAGGTAAACTTTTGGGTCAAACTGTACCTCAACTTCCTGCCAGAGACATGTGATGTCTCAGTCACACTCCATGAAATCACACTCATAACAAGATTTGAATCCCTCCCCTACCCCCCCCCCCTTCCCTCTCTCTCTCTCTCTTACCTAACAGAGTCACATATTTCTTAAAGTGTACTAATCACCCAAAAAATATTTTGCTCTGTATGTTAGGGGTTCTATGTTAGTATACTCTATTTAAAATATGAGCTTCAAATGTTGATTCTATAAAGAGTTGAAATACACTCCCAATAAACAATACAGTGACTAGTCGATGCACTCGTAAGCACTTGCATAGAATAAGGGCTCGCGCAGTTTGGTTCTGCATGGGGGGGTTTTATGTTTTCCTTAATTTTCTTCAGACTATTTAGCAGTAAGGTAAGGTATAGTGTTTTGAGGTTGGTTTTATACATTCTAGCTCTACACAAATTATTTTATTTAGGTGATTGGTACACTTTAAGATGTAGAATAGTTTCAGTATATATGCTGGTGCTTTTAGAGATTACAGGGAACCTGATGTACAACATTTATATCTCCTGCCAGAGACATGTGGCATCTGTGTCACAATGGTTTCAGTAGATTACAGGGAACCTGATGTACAACATTTATGTCTCCTGCCAGAGACATGTGGCATCTGTGTCACACTTTTGAAGATCACGCTCGTTACAAGATTTATACCTCTTTGTCTCTCTGTCTCTCTTTCCTAACAGAGACACATAGTTCTTAAGATGTGGAAGACAGGTTTCAGTATAGACGATGGTGATCTTCGAGATTACAGGAAAGCTGAGAATGATGCCTTCTTGAAAACCATCATGAAGGGGTGAGTCATTCAATCATACTCTTTCATTCTCATATTTACTTTCTATTGCCATCAACTCGAACCTGAATCTTAACCTGTTCACCTCTGAAATCTCTCATTCCCACAAGCTTAGTACAGGGGACTTTCAGTTCCAGTAGGTAATTGGTTAAGAAATCATTATTGCGTGACTCTTGTGATTTACCCAGACCTCCCAACCATTCTGAATTTGGAGGAAAGAATCTGAATTTTGACCGTTTCATGCTCTTGTTTTGATATGATTTTCCTATTTTTCTTGATAATTTTACTACACAATCCTATAGGAAATGCTGTTTCTTTCCTATTTTTGAGCAAAAATCATCCCTATTTTTCAGTTAGACAAGTTGGGAGGTCTGTTTACCCTTTATGAAATATGAATCAAGGAATGCAAGTATGCCATAAAAAGGCTGTTTGTTTTTAATTTATGTGTATGTCCAAAGTGCTTCCTTGTGCATGACCCCCCAAAATGTGAATGAGATATTTTTATCCCATCCCTCTCCATCTTTTCTCTTCTTCTCTCTCTTTCTGTGTTTTTCACTCTCCTCTCTGTTAAATTCTTGATCTCTTGAACCCTCTTTCTCTCATGTTTCTTCTTTTTCTGTATCCCTTTCTTTCTTTTCCTTCATTCTTTCTCATATGTTCTTCTTTCATTCCTGTCTGCCCTTCTCTCCCATTTCTTCTTTCTGTGCTTCACTATCTTTATATTTATCTCTCCCCCTCTCTCCTTTTTCCTTATTCTCCCTCCCTCTCTGTCCTATCTTCTCCATCCACCTTGTGTCTCTCTCCTTCTGTTCTTTCTCTCTTTCTCTCTCACCATTTATCTCCCTTCTATCTTTCTTTCCCTCTCTCTTTTCAGGGAGATACCAGATGAGTTGGTCCAATTAGGGAAGGGAGGTGAGGTCAGCCTAGATCTTGAAGACCATCGGAATGAGGAGTTCGCCAAACCTAAGCAAACCATCAGAGCTTTCAGCGGTCATGGAGTTATGTTAGGGAGGTAAGGTCCTTCTTCCACTCAATCCTAAGTAATCTGTCAGATCTTTTTGCTCAAACTTTCATTGATCTGTTCCTCTAATTTTTCTGCTTCGTTAACACCAATTTGATATCAGAATAGACTTCCCCTTTAATACGTGGAAATGTTCCCATATGATTTCCCATCCAGTCCAACACCAACCATGACCACAGGAGGGCCTAGTATGCAATCCTAAGGGACTCCAACACAACAAATGTAATATATCACAATGTTCCCATGTGATTTTCCATCCAGTCTCACACCAACCATGACCACAGGAGGGCCTAGTATGCAATCTTAAGGGACACCTTCACAACAAATGTAATACATCAAGTGTTCCCATGTGATTTCCCCATCCAGTCTCACACCAACCATGACGACAGGAGGGCCTAGTATGCAATCCTAAAGGACACCTTCACAACAAATGTAATATATCACAGTGTTCCCATATGATTTCCCATCCAGTCCAACACCAACCATGACCACATGAGGGCCTAGTATGCAATCCTAAAGGACTCCATCACAACAAATGTAATATATCACAGTGTTCCCATGTGATTTCCCATCCAGTCCAACACCAACCATGACCACATGAGGGCCTAGTATGCAATCCTAAGGGACACCTTCACAACAAATGTAATATATCACAGTGTTCCCATGTGATTTCCCCATCCAGTCCCACACCAACCATGACCACAGGAGGGCCTAGTATGCAACCACAAGGGACTCCATCACAACAGTCATCTTCAAGCCCAGCAGCATCAATAGATGTGGACCCTAACCAACCCACCACAACACTTCAGCTGAGATTAGCAGATGGTTCGAGGTACGTCATGATAATAACGATAACAGAGAATATTTCTATAGCTCTTTTTCTTGATACGAAGCGCTTACTTAAGGCTTGTTCAGATAATAGGTGTGTTTTTTTAACATCAATTTGTCTAATTCATATTTGGACCATTATCCATTCAGTCTAATCACCACCTTGCCTATTTCCTGTTAGGTCTCTTACCTACTTGGTCTAGTTATCTTTTCTATTTCTTTTCTTTAAAAAAAAAATCCCTAGTAAGGCTTTGTGGCATGACCTGAATATTTGACCAAATATGTAATAAACTAGGCATCAAGACAAAATGAAAGGGAGGCTGTATGAAAATAGGGTTAAATTCGATTAAAACATACATATATGTGTAATAGTCGATGTATGAATAGATGAAATGGTTTGTTTGGAGCCGGAAAGGTGTTAACCTTTATTATTGCACACAGAGTTACACCATTCTGGCTCTAAACAGACAAAATGATGTTAAGACCTGTTGGAAGTAGATATACTGGGTGTAGAAAAAAAATAGGATGAGACAGGCTGGAGGGTAGACAATTTGTCATGGGACCAAATAATAAACAGGTAATGATTATAGCAAAATAATGGCTCTGCTAGTGCGTGCGAAAGTGTGTGTATGCTTGTATGTAAGCAACCAGTACTACTCAGGGAAACAAATTTTGTACTTGCTTTAGAAATCTAGCTTTCAACTAATAAGATTTGCTAGCCACAATCAGTAAACGGTAAATTTCAAGGAGTAAAAAGAAAAAGAAAATATGTTAAAAGTACCACTGTAGAATAAGAACCAGGAAGAAATGTTGAAAAGAGTCCATAAAGAACACAGTTTGCCTTTGAGCATCCTCTCATTTCCAAGATGGAATTCATGCTATTTACATTTTTATGCCTCCGCCCACCGAAGGTGGTGACGGAGGCATTATGTATTGGAGTTGTCCGTCCGTCCGTCCGACCGTCCGTTGTTAACTCAAGCATCACATGAGGTATGGACTTCAAACTTGGTGCTAGTATGTATCACCATATGAAGAAGTTAGGTCAAAGGTCATAGAGGTCATTGACCTTAACATTTCAGGTTTTTGCCTTGTTAACACTCATGAACAATTGAAGCCATTCACTTCAAACTTGGAACTAGTATGCATCACCATAGTGAGACCAATTGATTAGATTTTTGTTCACGTAGGTCAAAGGTAACAGGTCATAGAGGTCATAACATGTGAAATTACTGGGTTTTTAAAATTTGTTATCACCATATCTCAACTATTTTGTATTCATGACTAGGAGGAGATAAAGTGATCAGACTTTGGGGTTATAAGGTGTACAGTGAAATGTCATAGAGGTCAATTCATATGTAATTGTAGGCTTTTTATTCTGGTTATCACAATGTATTTCAAAAACAGTTTGAGCCATCAACTGAATTTAGGCGGAGGCATATACATGTAGGAGATGCCGTCGCATTCATCTTGTTGAATAATGTATACTGATTTGTATATGAATCCACCCCACATGAATATTTCTACTTTCATATTTCTTTTCCAGACTCGCAGGAAAATTCAACCACAGTCATACAGTTGGAGACATCAGAAATTTTATCACTGCGTATCCTTTTCAGTAAATATTGCATGTCTCACATCATCATATCCACTGATTAACTTACAAACTTATGCCAGCAACGATCATGAGGCATCATTCTATAGGTCATTTAACCCCTTCTGTGCCACTTGGTTTATGGAAAATTGTCGTAAATGAACTTTCAGGAGTCAAATTTTGGTTTATATTTCTTTGTTTCATTGTTGGATTTGGTTTCAATTCTTTCCTACATGTATCTGAAGCGCCTTGAGAATGTAAGTACCTGTGTCTGTATCAGGATGGAAGAAATAGCTAGTTTTTGTCCAAACCTTCAGTAGAACATTTATATTCTTCGGTGGGAATTTCTGCCCATAGCACTCAAGGGGTTAAGGACACTCATTCCTATAAAGGAGGAGCCATGATAAAGTGGTCTGTAGGGTTGGAAACCAAGTAAATGCGTTGGTGCCAATAACCAACCTCTAGTTGGAGATTCATGATGGATGTAGAAGCTGTCTAGAAAAGCCATCTGCCTTCTTTGGTTTCTTTTTGTGTTTCCTGGGGTGGGCTTTATAGACATTTCTCACTGTATATGGATTAACAAGCAGTGACTGTGTTTAATGTTGTTGTAGCAATTTGGAATAAGTGTTTTTTACATTTTTGTTTGAAATGTATCACTCATAGGTATGATTTTGGACAATGAGGTAGTTTATTTCACTACAACATGCAAGAAAGAGGGGGAACCTGTAAAATGTAACCTAAGTAAGATATAAAACATACATCAAAAATTATATTTCATGAGGCAGGTTTTTATTCATTGTGACTTTATAGTTCATCGTCAAACCAATATTTTTAATGATACTGTATCTACCGTAGAAGTCTTGAACCCATGTTGATATTCCTGGAGAAAGGCAAGCTTTTCTTTTGCCGAAGTTTTTCTGTGAAACATCCAAAGTTTGTCAGTTGAAACCACTACTGCAGCAAAAGAGGTGATTCTTGGTTGTTGTTATTTATGTGGGAGCACCATGGTTTATTGGTGAAGGCTCTTGACTGTCTTACAAAAGGACCTGGGGTTGATCCTTGCTAGATTCTTACTTTGTTGGATATGTTGATTTACATTCATTTTTTCCCCTTTTGACCCAGGTTTCTTAAATGGGTACCTCCTGGCGATGTTTTGGTAATCATTATTGCAGGGCCCTTGGGAAGAGCAGTATTGATACTGACTCTCCTATCCTGGATAAATTCGAGAAGAAAAAGATAGATAAAAGATGTCCTTAACTTTGTGTATCACCAGATCGAGACCTCAGTACAGCGGACAATCCTTCAACTTAATGACGACATTTCCAAATAAGACACTCACTGACACCAGTCAGACAATAGAGGGTGCCAAACTAATGAATGCAGTCATCGTTCAACGGTTGACGTAGCTTTAGTTTCTTTTTTGTTTATGCTTTAGTTCATGTTTTGTCTTGAGAGACTCTGTATATGATTTATTGTTTTAGATAATCAAACAAAGAGATATGTTGTCATAAGATGATAAGAGCACTGATATAGACATTCTTTTGAATATAGTCTGCAAGTGGGACATTATCATGTAGGATTAACTCTTTGCCCGCTTTGGTAGGCTATTAACCCGTTGACTACTGAATTCTTTCATACCAATAGGCTTAATACAGAGACCACTCAGTTCCCGTACTCATTAGGTTAAATGGAACAAACAATGGACTGCTAGAGTAAACATTTATCAGGCATACTATGTGTATTTATATGTACTCCATTAAATGTAGCAGTCTAGAGTTTCGATCCATAGGGAATGAAAAATGAATAGTGATACTAAGGACTTGTCTTAGTATTCTAAAATTTACAAAAGGAACTCCTATATAAGGTAGCTTAGCGAAAGCGTCGTGGCTCGTAAAAACGCGGGAAAGATGCATATGAAAAAATTATTAAAAATAAACAATTTATTCTATAGAGGTAGAACCAAAATATTAGGATGTAGAATTAACACTTTTAAGCAAAATAGTATGAACATTTTTATTCAAATATGTCTGATTCTAATTTTAGTAGCACAGACAAAACTGGCAACTTTGCATCTTTCTTCATGCACCATTTCGTTTCGCTAAGCTACTTAAAGAACTCTTCTACAACGTATGCTATTTAAAAATAATTTTGCTGGTCATATATTTTTTGTATTATGGTGTATTTTAGCCCAGTTTTACAAGGTTTCTATATAACCAAGTCTCAAGGTTCTTAGTCCCAAGGTGTTTGTTATAAGTAGGTTTCACTGTAATACAGTGCTTGACAGGGTCATGAATTTGGTGAAAATGTGTTTTTCTTTTCCATAAATGAAAATCAATATCCTGCAGAAAGCCTTTGAAACAGCAACAGGAAATTTAAGTAGGATATTTCTTGTCCAGTCAGAAAAATCTGTTTTCCCCTTCAAATACAATGTTCTGTTTTGGCAATTCCCATATCATTCTTCATTATGTAATTCATCGAAGTGGAAAGAATATCATCTATAAATTGTAAGTGAAAGAAAAGTGTTATTGCTCAGTGTAATAGCCATGATATCTTTCATTTTTTCACATATATTCCTCCAGAATAGACTTCAGAATTTTAATTTGTGTGATGTCGATCAATAATTCCTATTTACATATAAAATATATTACTCATATTCATATTTATTTATTTGGGAGGGGAGATGTAAAGGTTCAGGTGGAATCAGCTTTATAAGACATAATTTATTGTAATCAAGATCACTTTGGAATCAATAAGAATTTCCTTCTATTGCTTTTGTTTGATTTCTCAAGTCATTGATGGTCGTTATGTTTTCCTTTCCTATGTAATAGATAGCGGTGCTGTAATGTTTTATATCCACATTACTTCCTCGAATCCTCGTACATGTTCCCATGAAGCTTCATCCATGCAATGCACTATCAGCTCAAATAGCCTGTGAGTTAGGATGTTTAGCATCCTCCATCATAATATGACTGTTTCTGTATTAAATTGGATTCACTTAGAAATTGGAAATAGCCCAATAAACCAGTGTTGAAGATCACTTTAATGATATATATTTCCCTTTTCTGCTCATTATTCTTCCTTTGTCTACAACAGATTTTCTTTTCAGAACTTGTTACTACTAGACATAGAAGTAGATAAAAATATTAAGTGTAGAACTCGGTTAATGCATTTAATGCTAGAAGCGTTGAAAATTTGAGAGATGGTTAAACATTTGATCGGCTCAAGTGCATTACCGAAGTGTTGCACTTATTTTACTATTTCCTCTTTATTTTTATTTTTTTTGGTGTATGTACATGTATATAAATATGTGTGTGTGTGTGTGTGTGGGTGGGTGTGGGTGTGCCATGGAATAGATATGTTGTGGTCTGATGTATGGTAATTGATTAAAGAAAATGATATCCATAAGTATCATAATTATGCACATTATTAGCTCCTTAAAAAGTCGGTTTAGTTCCTTTTTGTCTCGCCCACCGGAGGTGAAGGCGAGACTAAGGGATCCAAATGGCGTCCGTCCGTCGTCCGTCACAAATGTTAAAGTTTACCTGCAAGACTCTCTTATGACGCATAACTCGGCAACTGTTGCTGCAATGGCAACCAAACTTGGGTGATAGAAGCACTAGGGGTATCTTCATGTTATGGTGTTGTCGGAGGTCACATGATGAGGTCAAAGGTCATATGAGGTCATATATTAAAGAGCACCTGCAAGACTCTTTTTTTGTCCCCGCCGAACGAAGTTCGCGAGGGGACTATGAAACGGGCTCCGTTCGTGTGTGCGTGTGTGTGTGTGTGCGTGTGTGTGTGTGTGTCCGTCCGTCCGTTCGTCCGTGCCGTGGTCCAGTGGTTTAAGGCGCTTGACTGGAGATGCGAGGATCGGGCGTTCGATCCCCGGCATGGCACTTATGCCCTTGAGCAAGGCATTTTATCTACATTGCTCTTTTATCGTACATCAAATAAATGAAGTGCTATAGGCATATTGATACCAGCGTGTGTATGTGTGTTATTTAAAAAAAAAAAAAAAAAAAAAAAAAAGTCCGTCCGTCCGTCTGTCCGTGTGTGCTCAAATGTTAGAAAATGCTACTTCTCCGTTATTTCTTGGCCGATTTTGATTCCGATTGTTTTATCTGATAGGGCTGGGTGGGGGCTTCCAAACTTCTACACAGAATTTTGAAATTCATTAATTATGCAAATTTATGCAAATTTATTCAAAATCGACGAAAAATGCTACTTCTCTATTTCACATCGGATTTTGATTCCGATTGTTTTATCTGATAGGGCTGGGTGGGGGCTTCCAAACTTCTACACAGAATTTTGAAATTCTTTAATTATGCAAATTTATGCAAATTTATTCAAAATTGACGAAAAATGCTACTTCTCTATTTCACATCGGATTTTGATTCCGATTGTTTTATCTGATAGGGCTGGGTGGGGGCTTCCAAACTTCTACACAGAATTTTGAAATTCATTAATTATGCAAATTTATGCAAATTTATTCAAAATTGACGAAAAATGCTACTTCTTCTCTATTTCACATCGGATTTTGATTCCGATTGTTTTATCTGATAGGGCTGGGTGGGGCTTCCCAACTTCTACATAGAATTTTGAAATTCATTATTCATGCAAATTTATGCAAATTTATTCAAAATGGCTGAAGGTTCATAATGATTTCATGTTTTATATTTCATTTGTATACATGCATTGTTGGTATTCTCTTCTTTTGCATGCAGTAACATTATTATTTTATTCACTAAAGTTTTTCACTGAAGTTTTAAGGTTCAGGCTAGTTAATTTCCACAGATCTGCACTTCCGGCGGGGACATTTATTACGCATTGCGTAATTTACTCATTCACTTGTTCATATGTTAAAGTTTACCTGCAAGACTCTTTTGACAGATAACTTCACATCAGTTGCTTGGATTACAACCTAACTTGGGTCATAGATGCACTGGGGGTACCTTCATGTTATGGTGCTGTCGGAGGTCACATGATAGGGTCAAAGGTTATTTGAGATCATGCGTTATTTACCTGCAAGACTCTCTTATGACAAATAACTTTGCAACCATAAGTCTCTTTTCTACCAAATTGATTTTAGATGCACTTCAGGGACCTGCATATTGTGCTGCCATCAGTTTTGCCTTTCTTTACTAATGTTTGTTTCCAACTTTCATGTTTCAAGTGTTAAAATGAAAAACAGGCTCAAGTTAGAACCACTTGGCACCCATCATATACTACACAACAATCGATCATATATCGCAACTTTACTATAGTAAAGTGGAGGTGCCGTGGTCCAGTGGTTTAAGGCGCTTGACTGGAGATGCGAGGATCGGGCGTTCGATCCCCGGCACGGCACTTATGCCCTTGAGCAAGGCATTTTATCTGCATTGCTCTTTTATCGTACATCAAATAAATAAAGTGCTAAAGGCATACTGATACCAGCGTGTGCATGTGTGTTATTAAAAAAAAAAAAAAAAAACTATATGTCATTTCTTCCTAAAACCACCTATCTACTGATATTATTCAAGACATGTAAAAATATTTTTAAAAATACCTCCAAAATAATAAGCAAATGTTTTTTTTTTCATTATTCTTGCATGAAGCATGGAGTCTTAATACAAAATAAGAATTGCTGTGAATAAAATGATATGTGATCTGCGTCCATGTCGCGGTGCCGGGCAACATTTTGCACTTGAAAGAATACCAAAACTATACATAAATACTCGATGCAAAGTGGCTGAATGATCACAGTGTTTTGTGGTCTTTTCAATTTTATGCATGGTTTTTTTACTGTTACTGTTACATTGAGCATTGAAATTACCATCAAATATTGTGTTTTCATCAATTTTATGCATATATCATACCTACCTCATCCTCTCTTCTTAATGGAGAATAATTATCATTTCCTTCATTACTACAATAAGAGCAGGTTGGCTGAGAGATCATGCTATTTTTGTTTATCCTTTTTTGGTTCTTTTTTCATCTAAATTGCCTGTTCATAGTTCAGTCTTCTGTGAGATTTTATGGATGTCATTATACTGTTCACTCTTAAAAAAGTTGGGCAAAAAAATGCCCAATTTTTAACCAACACTGGGCAACATACTGTCCACACAACTTTTGGTTAAAATTTGCCCAACTGATGTTGGGCAATCCATTTACTATGTTGTTGGGCAAATTAAATTACCCATCAGTTGGTGACCCATTAGATTTTACCCAACTCTACAATTGCCCAACTGTTGGTTATATTCTCAGTTGGGTAATTATTGCCCCACCAATCTTACCCAATAGGATTGCCCAACCCTCTATTTGTTCAGCTGTTTGGTAACAAATATCATGTGGTTGTGCAAATTCAGCTGCCCAATTTATTGTTTCCTTTTTCCTCCAACCTAGGTTAACAAAAATGAAATCTACTTGTTACGTCCTTCTGGGTCTTAACCTAATCAATCCTAACCTATCCTATTTTAAGCTATTCTATCCTATATCTTAACCTATCCTATCCTAGTCCTATCCTATTCAGTTAGTGCAAACTAGTGCAAGCTCTTATATACCCCTTATATTTTTTTATGCATTCGGTGACAGTTAGTAAATCGGGCCACCCCAAACCATACGCTACTAAAAATTCATGAATATTCATATAAGTGTTTTCCCCAATATTGGGTAAAAATATTTACCACAAGTTGGGCAAAAGCGAATTTCTAACCAACCATCAGTTACCCAACAAAATTTACCCAACTGGCAAAGGAAATGTGACAAAATTACACAACTACAGGGCAACAAGTACCCAACCCATAATTACCAAATACTGTTGGTAAATATATGCCCAATATTTAGGTAAAAAGTATTGACCAATATTGGTTACACCACTCGAGTGTCCAGTTGGTTAATAATAGCCCAGAATTGGGAATATTTTTAACCAACCAGCAGTTACCCAACTAAATTCGCCATCATGCGAGACCGCCAACGTATCCTCGAAGCTTACGACAACCAACAACGCAACAAGAACGCGACTAAGGATCATGATCACGAGACCATCCGCGGCGCCTCCGCCAGACCCCGTAGCAGGATCTCCGTGAGAACCGACCTGCCGCCCACCATGAAATTCCGCCGCGGAAAATTGGCTAATATCGCCTACCATCTTCGCAAGGAAAAAAACCTATCAACGAAGATCTTCGTCAGAGGTACGGATGTCATTCTCCAGTTCAAGGAGAAAAACCACAGAGAATGGAAAACCTACGCCGATTAGCACAACGAAATAGCGATCGCAAGTTCCGAGGCTGATCACCAGATAATTGACGAAATGTTTCCAAAGTGTTTCCAAAACTACGATATGCAAGTAAACAGAACAAGACACCCAAGTAAGATATATTATACCAATTTTATTTTTATGAAAACACCAAACTCTTCTTTCTAGTCATAAAATTATTGGATTTAATTCCTTTATGAGACTCAAGCCATTAATTTTTATGATATTAGTATAACCAAGCTATCAAATTTATGTGTGGTTTATATACATTGTATTAATGCATTACATTGACATTCATGTCTATATAATTATTATAAAAGGGAAGAAGAAAGAGAAAATAAGTGCAGTTTATGAGAATTTCTTCGTAATTATTTTTTCTTCAAATCAAGTTATCGTAATTTGGGAAAGCAGTAAAAGAAAAGAGAGGAAGAAAAAAGGGTTATTATGTCATTCAAAGTGACTGTTACTCTTCATTCTCATACATAGAGAAAGAGGTCGAAATAAAACTTTTTATCTTTCTGTCTAAACGAAAAAAAAAATGTTTACATGTTTAAATTCTTTAAGTTCAAGTTCTAGTTCAAGATAATTGTCGAAAAGAAGTACAAAAAATGAACATTATTTATGTCATTTGAAATTACTGTTACTCCCAAAGAGGGTGAAACTTCTTATCTTTCAATCAAAAGGAAAATTGGAGAGAGATATCGTTTTTAAAATAAGAAATCATCAGCGTTTTCAACTTTGAATTCCAATCAATTATTTTTTTACGCTTTCACTATGTTTATAATTATCTTACGTCAATATCAAGTCGATTACCCCCCCCCCCTCCCCCTCGCCATTTGTCTCCCAAGCTTTAACCACATCATAGAGTGGTTACTGTATGAACATGCATTGGTCTGTTTTGCCTTTCTGGGCCTGATTGCCTGTTTTTTTTTGCATTTTTTCGGGCACATATATTGTAATATTATTTATGCAAGTGTTTTCAATTTGCCCACGAATACACACTGTGCCCCAGCCTATTATCGTGAATGGATAGGTTATGTAATGCATGGATTATGTTGTATGGAATACCTATGCAAATGAGGATCGTTATTCATAGAATAATTATTCAACTTCATCTGCATGGCTGAGTTCCCCAGCTTCTTGGTGAATGTTTGCACATAAAAATCTAATTATTATCACAGTGATGTATTGAGCCATTCATATAAAAACTCCATGTTTTGCCTCCATAGCGTTGAACACGTCACTTTGGCCATTATGATTGTGCCTCTGACATGTAATGAGTGAATATATTGTTACCATATCAAAGCATTTGGTTACATAGCTGTTTGAATTACTTATGTTCTCAAATTGTTACTCTTAATATATTATCATTTTCTGTATGTCAGTAGTGCATACTGGACATAACATTATTCATGTCTGGAGGTACCTTTTTGTTTTGCTATTGGTATGCAACAATGTTATATGCTTTGTTGGCATGGTAGTGAACTATCTCTAAAATTGCTGACAATACATATAAATATATATACTAATGAACTTAATAAGATACGGCAGTATAGGAAACGGACAACCGATTTTGTTTCTATATATTCGTACAGCATTGCTAATTATTATATGATCAACCAGGTCTTTCCAGGAGCCCTTGAGAGTTTATGTGAATTTCGTCGTAATTATTTTTACTTTAAATCAAGTTTATCGTAATTTGGGAAAGAGGTGAAAGGAAAGAGAGGAGAAGGGGGAAAAGATTATTATGCCATCTAAAGTGACAATTACTCTTCAATCTCAGACATAGAGAAAGAGGTCGAAATAAAACTTTTTATCTTTCTGTCTAAACAACAACAAAAAAATATGTTTACATGTTTAAATTCTTTAAGTTCAAGTTCTAGTTCATGGTAATCTTCGAAAAGAAGTACAAAAATGAACACTATTTATGTCATTTGAAATAACTGTTCCTCCCAAAGAGGGTGAATTTTTTTATTTTTCAATCAAAAGGTAAATAAGAGAGAGATATCGTTTTTGAAATAAGAAATCATCTATGTCTTCAACTTTAAATTCCAATCAATTGATTTTTACGCTTTCACCATGTTTATAATTATTCTACGTCAATTTCAGTCGATTATCACCCCCCCCCCCCACCCCCCACCCCATCGCCATTTGTCTCCCAAGCTTTAACCACCTCATAGAGCGGTTACATGCATTGGTCTGTTATAAATTGGATCTTGCCCACGAATACACTTTGTTCCCTAGCCCATTATCGTGGATGGACAAGTTATATAATGCCTTGATATGTTGTATGGAATACCTATGCAAATAAGGATCGTTATTCATAGATAATTATTCAAATTCATCTGCAAGGCTGAGTTCCCCCAGCCTCTTGGTGAATGTTTGCACATATTTATTATCACAGTCACGACAGTGATGTATTGAGCCATTCACATACAAACTCCCCAAATACACTTTGTGCCCTAGCCCATTATCGTGGATGGATAAGTTATATAATGCATTGATATGTTGTATGGAATACCTATGTAAATAAGGATCATTATACATAAAATAATTATTCAAATTCATCTGCATGGATGAGTTCCCCAGCTTCTTGGTGAATGTTTGCACATAAAAAGCTAATTAATATCACTGTGTAGTATTGAGCCATTCACAACAAACTCCATGTTTGCCTCCATAGCGCTGAACACGTCAATTTGGCCATTATGTTTGTGCCTCTGACATGTAATGAGTGAATATAATGTTAACCATATATCAAAGCAGTTTGTTACATAACTATTTAAATTACCTATAATCTCAAATATTTACTTTTAATGCCTCATTCTTTTGTGTAAGGCAGTAGTGCATACTGGACATAATTATTCATGTCTGGAGGCACTTTGTTGTTTTGCTATTATATGCAACAATGTTATATGCTTTGTTGGCATGCTTGTGAAGTGTCTCCAAAATTGCTGACGATCATATACAAATTAACATAATAAGATACGGCAGTAGGAAACGGACAACCGACTTTTGTTTTAATATATTTGTATAACATTGCCAATTATTAGTATAATTGACCAGGTGTTTTCAGGAGCCCTTGGCCTCGGAACTCATAGTATTGCTACGATGACAATGCTGTCGGTTCTTCGGTTCGGGTCCTCGGAGGCCATCTCCATGGTAGAATGTCTTTGAAAGGTTACAAAAATGTGGTTGTCCGAGTCATAGCCTTTGTGTAAGAGCACCGTACGGCCTCGCAAAATATTTCATTAACTTAACTAAATCATTGTAGTAATGTCCAGAAACAAGATTTTTAAACTGTTTTTATAATATTCAAAATTCGATTAAATGTAAATTGTAAACTTAAACAAGGATATAAGAATAGAACATCATTACTGTAAAATGTTATTCTTTATTCATAGCTCACCTGGCAGGAAAGGTGGAATTGAAGTTAGCATGATCACTCAAAGGGAAGTCAAGGGGGGGGGGGGAGATAAATAGTTTACTTAACTGTTATGAAATCATTCATTCATTGCTTTTTGTTAATTATTTCTATAGTAAAGAGCTAATCTCAGCTGCTTTTTTTTTTTTCTCATCCCTTGCTCCAATTCGCCTCTCGAGACAGACACATCTGTCTGCACGTTTCTTATTATATGTCTTTTTTTATAGTTAATACCTGAGTCCTGATCAAGATAGGTACGAAATATTTGGATGCTTGAATAATTATCTTAGCGAGTGGTATGTATATATATATATGTGTGTATGCTAGGATATAAACCCTTAAAAAGAGCATCCTCTTATTTCAAGACGATTCTGTGATCGAACTTTACCACCAGCTCGGAGTCTGTCTGATCGTCACACACAAGTGAACATGTACCAAGCCCTGATTTTATTTGTCTTTGCCGACACCCAAATAAAATACACATGCACTCCTTCACGCACTTGCACACACTATGTACACCAAATTAACCTATACTGGTCGACACATCAGACATTACTTTTTGATGGATGTAGATGACATATTAAATGATTCAGTCTTTACACCCCAGAATAAATACTATACTGCTAGCGAATTTAATTCAACTTTTAACTCAACAGGCCCAAACAATAAATTTCATTGCTTTAGTTTATTACACATAAATATCCGAAGCTTACCAAAGAACTTTGATACTTTTGATGAATTTTTATCTTCATTAAACCAGTTTCCATTTTCTCTGATAGCGGTTACAGAGACCTGGTTACACCCAAACTCCCCTCCAATATTTAATATGGATAATTATCAATTTAGTCATATTGACCGTAACGATGGAAAGGGAGGAGGTGTCGCCTTTTACATTCGCAATGATCTGCACTATAAGATAAGACATGATATTCAACTTGAAGGAATAGAAACTCTGTTTTTAGAAATTATGGATGATAAACATAAAAATAAAATAGTTGGGGTGATGTATAGACCACCTAATAATGTAGCCAGTATATTTTTGGAAAAATTTGAATCATGTCTCGAACTAGTATCTCGAGAAAACAAAGATATATATATCACGGGAGACTTTAATATAGATCTTTCCTTACCTTACACTGTACTAGGCCAACAATTTATCAATTTATTGTCTTCATTTTCTATTAAACCTCTTATTGATAAACCAACTAGGATTACAAACCTAACACATACCATAATCGATAATATTGTCACCAACGTATCAGATGAAAAACATAATGGAATAATATATTATGACATTTCAGATCATTTACCAGTATTCACGATATGTCCAAATGATAAACACATACATAAACCTCATAATAAAGAACATATAATACGACGCAAAGAAACCAAACGTAATATAGAATCACTAACGATAGACTTGAGTCAAGAAGGTTGGGGCGATATTTATCCCGAGAGAGATGTGAATATAGCATATGAAAAATTTATAAACAAACTTCTTTTATATTATGATAAAAATGTACCCCTATCAAGAATTAATTCAAATAAAAAGAAAAATAAACAACCATGGATTACTCAAGGTATAATCAAATCAATATATACCCGAAATCGTTTATACAAAATATCACTAAAATCACCTAGAATTGAAAATCAAAATAAATATAAAAAATACCGTAATAGATTAACATCTGTAATTCGTTTAGCTCGCAAATTATATTTTTCTAATAAAATTGAAAACAATAAAGATAACAATAAAGCATTATGGCAAACAGTTAATGACCTTTTAGGTAAGAAAAAGGATACCCTGAATAATATCGAATTTAAAGACAATGGGCGTAACATTCAAGATTCAAGTGATATTGCCGATGCATTTAATACATTCTTCACTAATATTGGCCTAAACTTAGCATCAAAAATAGTCACTAATGAAAAGGATTTTTCGAAATACTTAAATGACAATGTTGAGCACTCGCTGTTTTTTAATCCAACAAATATTAACGAGATTTTAGACATTGTACGTTCTCTAAAATCCACCAAATCTAGCGGCCATGACGAACTAAGTATTTTTTTAATAAAGCAAATAATTCATTTCATAGCTTCCCCGTTATCACACATTTTCAATTTATCTCTCTCTCAAGGTATTTTTCCAGACTTATTGAAAATTGCAAAAATAATTCCGATATATAAAAAAGATGATCCATCTCAAATTATTAACTACAGACCAATTTCTTTATTACCAAGCATTTCGAAAATACTAGAAAAAATAGTTTATAAACGATTATATGCTTTCTTGAACATGAATAATTTGTTAATTCCTAATCAATATGGATTCAGAGAGAATCACTCAACTGATTATGCAATTTTACAATTATGCGACAAAATAACCGATTCCCTCTCTAAAAGAGAACATACTATCGGGGTTTTTATGGACTTATCGAAAGCCTTCGATACAATGGATCATCGTATATTAATTTGTAAACTAAAGGCATATGGAGTCAGAGGGATTGTACTCTCTTGGTTTGAAGATTATTTGCGTAATAGACGTCAATATGTTGTTTTTAAATCTAAATCGTCTAATATTACTACCATTAAATGCGGAGTACCACAGGGCTCCATTCTAGGTCCCTTATTATTTTTGATATATATGAATGATATTGTAAACGCGTCACCACTCCTAACATACGTTTTGTTTGCAGATGATACTAACATATTTTACTCACATGCAGATCTAAATATCCTTGTTAAAACTCTCAATTCAGAATTAACGAAATTATCCTTTTGGTTCAAATCCAATAAACTCTCCCTAAATATTGACAAGACAAACTACATCTACTTTAAGAATATACATTCTAAACATGTTTTTAACAACAATATTTTCATAGACGATATGCCCATTACAGAAAAGAAAGAAACAAAGTTCTTAGGTGTAACAATCGATTCAAATCTAACTTGGAATAGCCACATTAGTAATATTTGCATGTTAGCTTCGAGAGGCATAGGCATTTTATATAGATTGAAATACCATCTCCAACCAAAGTCACTATTTATGCTCTATAATTCATTCATTCTGTCCTATATATCTTACTGTAACATAGTATGGGGGAATAGTAACAAGATGAAAATTTTGGCAATGTCGCGCCTACAAAAGAAAGCACTCCGTATTTGTACTCATTCACATTACATAGCCCATACTGATCCAATATTTCATCAATTAAAAACATTAAAAATTGCCGATATTCACCTCTTTCAAACTGCAATCTTTATGTACAAATTTTCGACAAATACTATACCATTGCCTTTTCGTAATATTTTTACGTACAATAGAAATATTCATTCTTTTCCTACACGACACTCTTCTGACCTCCATTTAACCAACCCAAAAATAATTCTAGCCCATAAATCGATAAGACACCATGGCCCAGATGTTTGGAACGATTTACCTGACAATATTAAACATTCTGCATCACTTCATTCTTTCAAAGCATTAATGAAAAAATACCTTTTATCCAAATATTTGTAAAGATGACTAGTTTAAGAAGATATACGATTCGCACACTTTTCACCCGCACTCACTCACATGCACGCACTTGCAATTCCTCTTCTTTTTTACACCTTTTCTTTTTTTACCAACTCAGATTCTTATAATTTCTGGAAATATATCTGATTCCTTATACGTGACACCCCATACAATATATCGACTCGTATATTAAGGTATCATGTAGCCCCCATCCCCCGGCTGCTATCCACTCAAGCATTTTTGCTTATGATAGCTGGCCCCTGCATTTATCTCGATTTATTGACTTACCTCCATAATTTCAATATTATTTAAGTATATTCATGTTTGTAATTCAGTTGTCACACATTATTTTGTATCAATTCTGATTTGTATCATTATTGTATACAATGTTTGTATTTTATTTCTTAATAAATGCAGAAACTTCTGCTTTAAAAAAAAAAAAAAAAAAAAAAAAATTTACCCAACATTTTAAGAGTGTTTAATAATTTTGTTCTACCCTTTTAGGTAGAGTTAAGTTCCCTACCCTTATATAAACATTTTGAAAGGCTGATATTTTTATCAGATTGTTTCATAAGTACTTCAACTACACAGTGGCAGACACATTGTATCATTTTCCTAAGTCTTTATTGTGTGTGTGTGTTTTTTTTAAAGTGTAACAAGATAACTGTCCCTTCAACCTTATCATTTTCTCATCATGAATTCTAGTTGATAATGACATCCAATATTTTTAATGTCATTTTCCATTACCTTTCAAATATTATACAATACTAACCTTCAAAAGTTCAAGGAAAACTTCTGTTATTTCTTTATTCTGCAAAGTCAACCTAGAACAACATACAGAATCATTGTGTATTACAGGAAGAACATTGCATGTTCACGTAAATCGTTGAACGTGAATAATGTGGAAGTGACTGTAGCCTCCATATCCAGTCTTGTAAACCTTCAGGTCATCTGCATGTACTGCCGGCCAAAGGAACATATCAAAACATACTGATGGCTCTCACAAATTTGAAAGACTATCTGTCACCTCACAAAAAAAACCTGTCATAATGGGTGACTTCAATACTGATGCTGATCCATCATTATCATCATATAAAAGCCTGCAGACACACATGGCTAAATTTGACTGCCGACAACTCATCAAAGAACCTACTACTAATGGTATGACAACAATAGATCATATCTACACATCAGTGAGTGAAGACAACATCCTATATGGCACATTGGAGTCGTATTTTTCCTACCACAAACCAATACGGATTGCAGTAAAAATACTCTTGTGAAAGTGAACAGAGTGACATATCAAGTTAATGTCAAATGTCGTAAGTTACCAACACTTCAATTTTAGTTCTGAATTTACTTCACCACATCTAATCCAGTCATTACCAAATAAATCAATTAAAATTATGTAATATGATCTCACATTTCTTGCAACTTTTCTCCCCTCATGTATTAGTGTAATTAATGTAATTTCCTTATGCAAACTTCAGGAATAATACTGCTTCTGTTGAACCATTTTGCCCCTCTACATATTTCTTTCAATTTTTCTTCCATTCATCCACTTAACAAATCTGCATTATTATTTTCGCGACTGGGCGAGACACACTATCGCTTATATTGTTTTAAAGACCCCAACCGAAGCCAAAAATGGAATAGACAAATTATATATCTACAGAAAGCTGTTTATTCTCTGAATATAACAATGCAAGCTTCATGAGCTTTCATTGCCTGCGGGAGGAGTAAGAGCATCTCAAATCTTTGGATTGGAGGGCTTGGTAATGGGCAGCCGTCGAGTATAATTACAGGCCTGCGGGGGGTCGAAATTTATGACGTCATTTCGTGTAGACGTATGATCCAAGTCTGCATGCGAAATGTACGTGGTGTGTGGTTTTTTTTTTTTTTTCTTGATTTCGAAGTCATTCATGCATTAAATGGAAGATATGGTGTTTCAAAGTATTCAGTTGCATCTTACATTGTTACAGAAATGAAAACCGAAGTTATACAGCTATTATTTTGTAACCAAAACACATATATTATAGGCGTCTTGAGTGTTTGGCCCAGCGCAGGCTCAGCTGAGCTGAGCTGCACGAATGTCTCGATAAGACGGCTTAATTGCTCCGCGTCTCGCTCGGCCAGGGTCGAGCGTTACTTCGTATGGAGCTGTGCCTCTTGACTGCGCTGCGGACGAGTTCCATTTATTTTTCTCGATCACTCGAGCTCTAATTTCTAGTTCTAAGGCAGCGGTTTACCCTGGTAAAATTTGGTTACAACACATTCCTAGTTTTCTTTAAAGACACTAACTGACTATTGATTAATGATTTGGAAACTCATAATACTGGAATTCTACCATGTTCTTTTTAAGGTTAATTTAGTCAGACTAGAACGAAAAATAAGTCTACTCTACATTGTATTGTTTCAGAGATATTTCCCGCTGAGACTGCTTCTAGCTTCACAGAATCCCTGAAATTTATAGGAGGAGAGCCTCTGAAGTCTGAAATGTTATAAAAATAATCAAACTGCAGTGCTATAGATAATTGATTTCGGCATGAACTCTGACTCCATGAAAATTTTTCTTCTGAGTTCTGGGCACGAAAACCTCTCTCATGTCTCATTCCCTCTCAAAAAACCCAAGGCAGTGTCTGTCAGATTAAGAAAGTCACAATTTTTTTCTTCAATTTTCTGTTCAAAATCTTGATAGAGGACTTAATTTGATTATGCGGCAGGAATGGGAAATGTAAATCAAACCTGTCAAAATATGGCAATGATGGCATAACTCGATAACAAATTGTTAGATTTCAATAATTATTTTCTGTTTGCATTTCTCTTGTTAAGACCTAAGTTATAACTTTAATGTAGACTATAGATATGTTGTTGACATTTTCTCGATTTGTATTTTTGGGTGTTATACAGCTATCGAAACTTTCACAAAACTTGACAAACTCCGCCCACAAAAGTAACTGGCTATTGTACAAAAGCTATTCACTGTCCATTGTTTACGCGCCGCTACGTGCGCCAGCCACAGAGTTGTCTACACGAGATGACGTCATAAGTGTATTCGGCCGAGCGAACCCTTGTTATTACAAAACCGGGAGGGGGCGGACAGTGAGGTGTTCTTTCTGCTTTTCGTGGATTATTGAAAGGAAAAATGATGTTTATCCACATGCATTTGTATTCTACATCTACTTAGCTTTCCATCGATCTACCGTTGTATTTGCTTCAGTTGGGGTCTTTAAGATTGGAGGGGCTAATGGATGAAATTACAACCGTTGTGGTTTAATCACCAATACTGTCTGAATTCTCGAAAATAGCACGTACATGTATCTTTGTTGCACTTTGTATTAAGTAAAGGATTAAACGAAACATCCGTCGTACTAAAAGTACAGTCTTTCACTCATTCTTTTTTAAATTTATTTTATTTGACAATAATGATTGGAAAAAAAAATTGGCGGTAATTTCGTTGATTTCTTGAAAGTCTGCGATTGTGGTCATCCAGCTATCCGATCCGATGATGACTTCCTACTATAATTTATAGAACAGAAGTTTTTCTTCATTTTATAAACATTATAAGTCTTTAACAATATCAACCGTACAAATAGCAAATCAGTACAACATTAATAATTGATTCTGAAATAAATAGGTCTGTATGTTTTGTGCAAATGCGGATGACGAGGGGAGAGAGTTCCAGAGGATGGATGCATTAAAGACGAATGAGCTATGGCTGTAGTACTGGGTACGGAAACGAGGAACGTGGAGAAGATATTCTGGGACCTGAGAGCATGGGAGGGTGTGTAGGCGTGAATGAGTTCTGATAGATACAGAGGGGATGAGCTAGAAAGAGACTTGTACGTCAAGAGGAGAATCTTGAAATGTATCTGACGGGGTATCTGATAAGGAGCCAGTGGAGGATACGGAGAAGGGGTGTGGTGGGTGGGTGTGACCAGTTGCTATCTCTCTCTCTCTCTGATTTTCGCTGCTATGTTTTGGATTCTTTGGAGTTTCTCCCGATCTTGAATAACTTGTTTCTGCTTGGCCATGAACGGATATCAGCTATGCATTTGTTGACGTAATTGAAGTACAGCAGATGCTCGCTCTGAAGGTTCGAAAGTCAAGTAAATATGAGTTCGTCAGCATGCATATATCATTGACTGAATTCCAGATATGATGTCCTGGGCAGTGTAATTGAAAATTGGCGGCCCGACTACCGAAACCGTACCTCACGTATCCTCAACTTGTTTACTCTTACCACGTGATTCCTTCCCTCCGTATATATAGTTAAGTATGAAATCATTAATGGGCATTTCCTGACACTCCGAAGTGCTACTAGATTTTACTTCAAACCTTTCTTAGCAAATAATCATTCAGTGGCGGATCCAGGAATTTGAAATATGGGGAGCGGAGGGAGTGGGAGGGGGTATCCCCCTCCCACAGTAAAAATTGCAAAACAGAAAAATTAAAGAGGGCACGGGCCCTTTGTGCCCCTGCTTGGATCCGCCATTCATGAGCGAATAAGCTTCCCATTTATATTACACGGTTGCTTAGCCTATGCATATACATGCATATTTGGGAGCTCTATTTTGACTCTTAAACCTTATCAGGGCCATTTCTGTTAAGTGAAACTTTGTTGACAAAAATGAAGTTTATTCTTGCTGTTTTTTGAATAGTACATTCTTGAAGATTAATGTCTAAAGTTACATGGAGCACATTTTCTTTTTTAATTTAAGACCCAGTTATGCTAATTTGCATACAATTACATTGGCATAAATTAAAGTAAAAAAACATATTTTTTCACTGTATAACAGTTATCTCTCAGTATGAGCTTTAATAGGTGTTGCCAATATATAGTGTAATCATACCCTTCCCAGGTCCCTTTGCAAGTAATTAAGTTGAAGGAAAAAGAAAATTTGTCGATGCATTATATAATAATTAACATGCATAAGTTATTCTGATGTCACACACGTGACCCCCTAAAATAAAAAGTTTATGCTATTTGAAAAATACAATTTGGATAATCTATATTTTTCCTGTCATAAGCTAACTTGTACGGTGTCCTCAATCTCACCAAATATTATTCCAAATATGATTCTCGTTCTTTAGATATTGCCCAACTAACTTTGTCACACACGTGACCTGAGTGCAAATGGTCAAGTGCACATGTACTGGGCAAGTCATGTGTAGAGTCTTTTTCATCTATTATTGTTAAGTTTCCTGACCTAATAATTCCGTTTTCACTTTTTGTATTCCTCTTGCTCAATCCTCTGAATTGATTGTATAACCTTATACGATTATGATCAAATTGTTATTAGCTATCATATAATATATGTAATATAATTGGCCAATGGAAATGTGCTTCTGAAAATGGTTTATAAAACAAGCTGAAGATGAATATACATGTATATCAGCATGAAAACTTTTAATTTTCTACTCTGATTCTTTAGTCTGAACAGTAATGATGATGATGATAGTAAATATCAATGATAATAATATATAATAATAATAATTACAATGACAAAATAATAAGAATTAATAATGGATAATGCTATGTCTTTTTTACCCAGGGTAGCCTCATCAGTACTAATTACTTTTCTCCCTGAGGGCCCTGCAAGTATCATTACCCTGGTTTTAGCAAGACAGCTGTAGCGCGCTCAGTGCATTCAAGAAATAAATCTTATAGGCACCCACTTACTACACCTGGATCGAGCATGGCAAATGCAGATAAATGTCTTGCTAAAGGATGTTAGTGCCATGGCAATTAATTGAACCCCATACCTTGTGATCTGCAGTATGGTTACTTATTTACTAGACCAAAGCACCTCCACAGTATATCAATAAACTTAACAATAAATGATATCAATAAATGTATGGGGGGGGGGGAGTCTGTTCCCTGGGTATTTTTCATAAAGAAAAGACCTTAGAACCAATTTCTACCGTATTGATGATAATTTGTATAGAGCTATTGCAAAATGAATAACAAATACTAAATATTATGATTTTTCAATAGTTCACCAAATCTGTACACATTACCTATGGCATGTCACACACGTGACCATACATCATGATACAAAATATTACATAACAAAAATCTTATGCAACTTTCAACAGAAAAAATGCTATTTTCTAAGAGATAATACCATGAAATATACCTACATGAATATGAACATTGAAGCTTTTGACAATTTAGAGGATTTAAAGATGAAATGTGAGTTTGAAAAACCTGCTTCTGTGCGAGGTCACACACATGACCTGAATTTTTTGACCTCTGACGTAGAACAGGCATTATCATTGACCCTTTTTTGTTATTAAATCCATAGACCTATGTCTGTATTTGCTGTATGATGAAAAACCAACACACTTGGAAGGTTATTAAAATTATAGGGCTCACAATAGCCCAATCCCCTGTTTTTTGGTCACACACGTGACCAAGAATGGCCCATCAGTGGTGTAAATTCGAGGACGGGGGGGGGGGGGGGGGGAGGTGTTAGGCAATCAGGCGCCGAGATTTCTCGGGCGAACATTCACGCGAGCCCTTGCCCCAAAACTCCGTGATCCATAATGTTTGGAATTTAATCAATGAATGAATTTGAATTTGCATTTTATTTCAACAGCATACAATTTAGGACTTCTAAACCTATCTTGTTTTTTAATAGCATCTTAAATTCACTTCCCTCAAAAGTTTAGGGGGCATTATAAACCCCCCCCCCCCCGGATTTACGCCCGTAAACACAATCCATTAAAGCCTCCACCCGCGACCCTAACTTTTGGCGGTCTCTGGGGCCTTTTATAGTTCAGGCCCTATGGAATGCAGTGGATCAAGCAGTGTACAAAGTCTTACAGTTCAGACACTATGTTATACGTTTCCACTGACTATGGCTGGTGCAAGAAAATACGGCAGGCGGGGAAAACCCACTGACCTAACCGGAAACATATAATACACGAGAACTATATACGGCTACGTGTATGTAATGTTTCACACATCTACTATCTAGCATATTATGTCGAGGCAATTGTGTATTTGTCCTTCACACAAAAACGATTCACTATTATTACTAGGATTTACGATTATTCTTGAAGTCAGCTAGTGCATGTGATAATATCTTCACGGCTACTTTCCTTGGATTCTGTGCATATAGACAGGTAGATATTGACAGTGCTTTGTAAACTTTTAATAGGATGATCTTTGAAGGTAGAGGTTCACGGTGGTATTGGTAACATTGAGAAGGCTTACGGTTCACCATGTGGTTAGTCCTGAAAAGGACTGTTGAGTAAGAAGAGGAAAGTGGAGAAAAGTGAAGAGGAGAAGAAATGGAATGGCGAGATAGAAATTAAGAGAATAAAGAAGCATTCTTTCTTGAAAGTGTGAAGTCTTGGAAAGGACTGTCAACCAGATGAGAAGGCTGAGAGTGGAGAAGAATCGACGTTTCGGACAGGTTGACTGTCCGTCATCAGGAGTGGTGACGGACAGTCAACCTGTCCGAAACGTCGAGTCTTCTCCACTCTGAGCCTTCTCATCTGGTTTACAGTCCTTTTCAGGACTTCACACTTTCAAGAAAGAATACTTCTACACAGGGTTTTCCACAATTGAAAATTTAAACATGTAAACATGTGCGCGAAGTCCTTGCTTAAGGGCCCTAGAAGCTCTGGGGTTTCTAGATGCTCTCTGGTGCAATCTAGCCCTATTTTTGAACATTTCATGTTAGATTAAGAATCAAGATTTGTGAGAATAATTTTTCCATTTCATTAAATTTAGTTTCCCCTCATTGGAATGTGATGCAATAAATTTATTTGTTTTTGGCCACCTAAAATTGGGCCCTCTCAGGGCCCGTTGTACCCATATATATATATTTTTTTTTTTAAATGGCCGCAACTTGGGTACAATTTCCACTAAGTAAGGGATATTAATTCTCAAGTAGATGTAATCAGATATATCACATTGAAAATTAAAACTTTCAGGCCCCCAAAATCTATAAAAATGTATTTTAGGTGCCCATTTATTCCCCCCCCCCCAAAAAAAAGCCCAAATGCATTGATTTAAACAATGGTACTACGGACCCCGAATCTTACAGCAAAAAAAAAAAAAAAAAAAAAATGGCACACAGGTGGATTGATATGTTATAAATATAAATGGATATTTGGCCACTTTAAATTCGGCCCCTTAGGACTTTTGCAGGGGATTGCGGAGCGTCTTTCGAAGTGGGGGGGGGGGGGGGCACCAGCCAAAAAAGGGCAATTTTAGAGAAAAAAGGGGCACCTACAAAGGGTGAACATGATGCAAAAACAGACCATTTTGTGTCATTGGTATTACCCTACAGTCTAATTAATACGTAATCAACTTCATCCTCTTCTTTTTTATTGTGGTCCTGGACATTGCTTTAGCTTCCCCAATCAGCAGTTGTGTGTAATGGTCGAATGATTCATGTGCGAGCGAGAGAAGCGAGGGAGCAAAAATTTTCCGACTTTTTGCCTAATCCTGAAGTCCTTGGGTTGTGCATTATTTACAGCGATATAATGAAAATGACAACAGCAAACTAATTTGGAGGAAATGCCTAATGATCTTTTAATTTGTACATTAACCCTGTCGCTTTTCTTCAGGATTACCTGCTTGATTTCAATATATACAATAAGAGCGAGCGAGCTAGCGAGCAAGTTTGGGGAAAATTTTCAGAAAATATTGCCCTTATACTTGGTGTAAATTATGGGCACATTTGCGTGAAGGGCACTGTGCCCCTCTTGCCTCCAGCTCCACTGCCTTATGGGTACCTGTTACTATATAAAGCCGCACCGATTCTTTGAAGCCAGATATGCCTCTTTTTGTAAGAAACAGTGGGAAAATATAAAAGGGGTCACTTATGTAGAGGAAAGGGGCACTTATAATAATTAAGATATGAAAAGGGTCATTTATGAGAAGAGGGAAAGGGCTCATATTAGATAGGAAAAGGGCACTTATAATTAAAGAGGGGGCACTTAGCAGAGGGGGAAAATAGGTACTTATTAGAAGGGAAAGGGGGCACCTATCAGAATTAAAAATGCACTTATCAAGGGAGAAAAGGACACATATTAGGGTTAAGGGGGGGGGGGCAATCATTACGTTTGAAAATGGGCACTTATTAGAAGGACAAAAGGGCATTTATAAGAAAGAAGAATATGTACCTATCTGAAGTAAAATTGCATTTATCAGAAGGAGAAAAGGGCACTTATTAGAGATAAGGAGCCAATTATCAGATGTGAAAAGGGACACTTTTCAGAAGGAGAAAAAAGGGCACTTATCAGAAGGGGAAAAGGCACATATTAGAATGGAATAGTTTCACTTTCAATAGTAAAGAGGGCACTTATCAGAGAGAAAGGGGAAATTTTTTCAAAAATAAAAATGGCACTTTTGGGGTACTTCGAAAAGTTGGCGCGCCGCCCCTGGCCCTTTGTGCCCACTTTTTAAAATGCCCGCTCAGTGAGAGATATCAATTTTCATGTAGGTGTAATCAGATATATCACATTGAAATGTTAAAATTTCAGCACCCAAAATCTATTAAAATGTGTTTTTAGACCCTTAAAAAAATAAATAAAAAGGGGGCTCAAATGCATTGAGCCCCCGAATAATACACCGAATCTTTCAGTACCAAATATGGCACACAGTTAGAAGAATAGATTTTTTAAGCAGAACTGGATTTGTGGCCACCTAGAATTTGGCCCCTGAAGTCCACTATGCCCATTATTTTAAATAATAACACTCGGGTACATGTCGTACTCGATGAAGGATATCAATTTTCATGTAAGTGTAATCAGATTTATTATTAATATTATCATTATTATTATTATTATTATTATTATTATTATTATTATTATTATTATTATTATTATTATTATTATTGTTATTGTTATTATTATTATTATTATTATTATTATTATTTAATTTGGCAAAGAAGACATTACAAAGTAGAAACACATTTGACAAAGTAAAGATAAAGATAATGCAACCACTGGAACGCCAGAAAAAAAAGTTAACTAAAAAACTGTAGCATAAAACTTTCTGTTCCATTTATTGAACTGAATTGAAAACTTTCAGGTTCCAAAAAAGTTATTAAACCAACTTTTAGGTGCCCATTTAGAAAAAAAAAATCCCAAATACATTCATTAAAAAATATGTAAGACACCAAATCTTACAATATGTTTGAAATTCTTCAAAATCTTATAAGAATTATTCTAGGTAATTGCGTTTACAGTTACTAATGAATTATATCAAGCTGTGGTCAGGCTATTGTCATCGGCTATGGAATTGACAAATTATGAATCGCAGGTGCCCACTTTGACAAAAGGGCCTTAGATACACAAGTTCAAAATGAAGAGTATTAGAATGTATGTATTTATAACTACAGAGTAAAAGGTGTCCTTCCTAATGTGAATTATTTCTAAATGTGCAGTCTTTTGATGTTTCAAGGCCTTGAAATTTGCTTTCTTGGTGACTATTCTTTTTTAAATAGAGGCCCATTTTATATGATGGAGGCATGATGGCTCATTGGTAGAGCAGTGGTCTCGTGATGGGAGGTTCCAGATTCGAAACCAAGTCGACATGCTAGTGCCCATTCGTAAGACGTTAATCCTCATTAAAAAGTCCCTCGGATAGGACTTGAAGCCGTATGTCCTCTTTTTGCTTCTTTACAAGCATGCACATGCTTTCTTAGCAGTCAGGTAAAAAACCTGTCAAACAAACAATACAATTCATTCATAACTGTCAACTCAATGTCTTTCAGTGACATAAATTCATTATAATGGCCGATTACACTAGAATTGGGCACCTTAACCACTTTTTTTCTGAGTTTAATGGGCCAAGAAATTTTAGATATCCACTCTCCTTACCTTATGACACTGAAATGTAACTTGGTAATTTGTCCAATAATACCCATTGTTTGACAGTTTTCGATATGGGACCCATATATAACATATGGGCACCGAAACCACGTTTTATGATTTCTTTAGGCCTTGGAATTTAGATATGACTAGAACAATGTATATAACCTAAATTTGATATGTATATCTTTTTTTTTTTAAATGCCCTGTGATGGTAATTTTGAAAATTGGGCACAACGGGCCCCAGAGGCCAAATTTTAGGTGGCCAAATAGCCAATATTAATTTTAACATATTCATCCTGTGTGCAAAATTTGGTGCTTTTATCATAAAATGCACAGGGGCCAAATTTTAGGTGGCCAAACAGCCCTTTCCCTCGGAACTGTAATAAAATATAACATGGATATCATGTTATTGTAAGTCCTCCCAAAATTAAAAAAAAGGTCCTCTCTAGCGATAAATTTTGAAGGAAAAAGAATATTTAGTCATTTGTGTGTTGGAATGTGAGATTTTCCTCACACTTAATCACGGTGACACTACCAATTCGACCAATATGAAACTCCCCTTTTGTCGTGTTTGTGTAGTTAAATAACTGAAAAAATAACCTTTTTTTAAAAATTATTTGTCGGATTTCGTTTAGACTTCTACCAGTATGCTTCTCTAATTTTCTACTTTCGGTTAGAGCAACTTGCTGTTGAATTTGGATCTGCATTTATGTTTCCAACTCTGTTCAAGAATTAACAGGTCACTTTTTTGCGTTTACATATTTCCCCTTATGAAAACGCTCGTTACAAGCGTTGTTCACACAAAATATGGACTAATGTAAAGTCAAACTGATAATACATGTAGTAATAATAGTTGAAACTTTACCAATTTTCTCAATTTAGATCTACCCTGATTGAGAACTGCAATGGCTAGCAAAGTGGAAGGAGATCGTTTGAAAGATTTGACGTGCCCGATGTGTCTTGACCCCTTTAGTGATGCAACCTTTCTTGATTGCGGACACACCTTCTGCAAAAAGTGTTTGGAGTCATACGTCGAGAAACACAATAATCCTGACCACATAGTGTGCCCTGTCTGCAGGACGAAAACCAAGCTGAATGGAGATCGAGTAGAAGGACTTAAACCAAACTTTTCAGTGAGGGGACTAGTGGATGCCTTACATAAGGAAGGATATGATCGTTCGTCACACTACTGTCCCTTGCACACTGAAGTTTACAAGGACATATTCTGTGACGATTGTGAGGAATTCATTTGTCTTACTTGTTTTGTCAATGATCACAAAGGTCATAAAATATACAAGTATGAAGAGTTAGAAAGAGAGTGCAAAGAGAAACGACTTGCTTTTATTCAGAAGAGTGAAAGGAGGAAAGCACATTTTGAAGAGTTTGTGAACAATGTTGAGCAAAGAAGAACGGACATACATTGTCACCTTAGCATTATGAAGCAGGACATAAGAGAAAGCTTTGTGAAAAAGGTAACAGCACTTCAGGAAAATGAGGAAAGACTCCTGAAAAAAGTAAATAATATTAGAAAAGATTCAGACAAACGAATTGATGAATGCGTTGATCAACAAAGGCAGTTGATAGAGAACTTCGAGAGCTCTATCACTGAACTAGACAATCTCAAGGATTCAGACTTGCTTAAAGCGTTACATCTGTATTGTGCCGATTTAGACGCCTATTCCGATGAGCACATTGACGAGGAGGCAATATCTGATGTAAGACAAACAGTAAAGAGCGCAAGGTTTTGTCCTGATGATGAGGAACTGCTGACCTTAGGTCGCATAGAAGTGAATAAGAAACAGAAAGCTAAAGAGCTGCAAGCAAGAAGTAAGGTAGCAGACGCTAACAAGTTTCAGAGCCAGGATCCATTGAGCATTGTAAGAACGGTGGATTTACCTAGCACTATGAGTGGAATGGCAACACTCTCTCAAACCGATGTTGTGGTAGGATATGGGGACAAGAAAGAGGGCGCTCACCGCTTCTCTCTGTCTGGTGAGATAGAACCATATCTGGACAGTGGACTCGGTAACGTGTGGGATATTGCAGTTCAAACTAATGGCAGATCGGTGCTATCACATGATGACAAAGCATTTTTTTCGTATAAAGCAAGCAGCGCCATTGTTGAGGGACAGAGAGCAAAGGATACACGTATACAATATAAATGTAAAAAAGGGGGATGGTATGTGATGCTGTGTAGTGGCCAGGATAACAAGATATACGCTGTTAATTACAATCATGAGATATACATCTTCAAAGCAGGCAATGTCAGACCTCAGAGGATAGTCCCTACCAGTTGTACCAACCCGAGCCAGATATGTGTGACCAAGAGAGATGTAATAGTCACCAGTACCTGTGACACCACACCCAGCACAGTTACCGTGTTTGACAGTTTCGGTCATGCAAGTAGCGCTATCGCAGCCAGTGATGATAATGAATACCTGTATGCTGCTGTAGACAGCCAGGATAGAATGTTAGTAGCAAAGGTGAGGGGTGGCTCTGATGTGTTTAGATTAAGTAGGTACAAGCTTTGGGGAGCTAAGCTTATGGAGGAGATGGTGTTCAAAGAGCTCACACTCCCTCACTGCATCGACAGTGATGCAGTGAGCTACTGGTGTTACTTAGTGAGTCTAACGCCAAACAGGCTTGCATTTGCCAATGGAACACATTTGTATTTCATCGACCTGCCACCTAGCGGACTTTGGCCGTGGTCATGACGGTGGTCATGGTGGTAAAGGTGCACATATGAAGAGCTTGGTTCCTGAAACATGCCAAATCCATAGAATTAGTTATTGGGGGAAACAACGATTGTAAAATATTCTAATTTGCACTATCGATTTTTTACTTCTACTTTTCAAAGGGAATTCAACTATTTTTCTTCTCGATGTGTCAAGGAATGTAGCTACTGGAAAGAAATACATTCATGCATTTATCATGCAGCATGTACATATATATATAACATGCCACATTCATAGAATTAGTTATTGGGGGAAACAACGATTGTAAAATATTCTAATTTGCACTATCGATTTTTTACTTCTACTTTTCAAAGGGAATTCAACTATTTTTCTTCTCGATGTGTCAAGGAATGTAGCTACTGGAAAGAAATACATTCATGCATTTATCATGCAGCATGTACATATATATATATATATATATATATATATATATATATATATATATATATATATATATATATATATATATATATATATATATATATATATATATATATATATATACATATATATACATATACATGCACTCACAAAGAATGAAAGAAAATGCTTTTTAAAAATGAGCAGTGCTCTGTCATTCATGATCGCACTTTAGTATGTTTGGTGAGTAGCATATGAAATTAAAGAAGACACCAAATTTGACATTTGACATGTACCATTATAATACATTTCAGCGATTTCGCTTGCTTTTTAAGATATAAGGGCTAGAATATGGGTTTCCTTATATATATATATATATATATATATATATATATATTTATATATAAGGAAACCCATATTCTAGCCCTTATAAGATATAAGGGCTAGAATATGGGTTTCCTTATATATATATATATATATATATATATATATATATATATTTATATATAAGGAAACCATATTCTAGCCCTTATATCTTAAAAAGCAAGCGAAATCGCTGAAATGTATTAAAATGGTACATGTCAAATGTCAAATTTGATGTCTTCTTTAATTTCATATGCTACTCACCAAATATGCCAAAGTGCGATCATGAATGACAGAGCACTGCTCATTTTTAAAAAGCATTTTCTTTCATTCTTTGTGAGTGCATTCTGAAAGCTCCAGATATATTTCTTTCATGTAACTTTACATTAATTGAGGGGTAATCGTTTAATTATGTATGTATGCATCATGGCGGATCCGGGGCGGGGGTTCGGGTCCCTCCCCTGGCAAAAATAAGACAGCCAAAAACGCTGATGCCCCCCCCCCACCTTTTTTTTTTTTGCTTGTCAGAGAATTTGGGAGTAAGAAGACACCCCAAAACAAACGCCCCTTTTTTGCCCTTTTTCCCCCTGCTGGTCAATTTTTTTTCAGAATATTTTTTCCCCTCCCTCACAAAATCCTGGATCCGCCAATGGTATGCATGTTAAGATGGAATTAGATAATACGAAGCACTGGAAATGATTTTATTTCTTCATCATGGCAATAACATTCAGAATGCAATGTACATCTTGCAAATCATAAAGTTTGTCGTAAAATTTGAAGCATGGTACGATATAATCGTTATTTATTGCAGCTTTATCAGTTTGATTATTAAATTGATAATTAAACGTGGTGCGCGTGATTATCTTTAAAGGGCAATCCAAGCTTTGTGATTAAAGATGATTTATGTGACAGCAGAAAATGAAGGAAAAAAAAAAACCCCAGGATGGTGAAAGTTTGGAAGAAAACAAGGAATAAGGAAGTTAAGGTGTTTAAAAAGTTAGATCACTAAATCTCTGCGAATCTCAAATTGGCAATTTATTGAGTCGATTGTGACATATTTGCTGTCAACTCTATCATTATTTTCCGGTTTTCTCCTAAGCACCTTTTCCCTCGGGGCAGTACTCAAAATATGTTGTACATAGCATATTGTTATAGGTGCTCAAAAAATTTCCTACTGAGTAATACATATTTTTTTGAATGACAAAATAGTCACTTTCTGTGTTGGGGCTAATAGGGGAGTTGTCCGCCACCCCATCACAGTGACATACCGATTCGGCCAATTTATAATTCCCATAATTAGTAATTACAACTTTCTAAAAATTCATAACTTTCCTATTGCTTGTACAAATTGTTTACCATTTCACCAATCTGCTTTCCTGATTTTTTTCACTTTCTTTCAGAAAAACTTTCCATTAAGGTTTCATTCCCCTTCAAGGAGATCAGCTGATATGCAATGTGATTCTAATGTAAATAAATAATAACCTATACGTAAACTAACTCATATGAATATTTTTCGAAGAAAGATAATGTTATATCGTTGAATAGCAGGAAATTCATCATAATCATTAGTACCCAAACGAACATTGCCCATCAAAATTCCTTTACAAGCAAATAACATGGAATATCTCAACCCACTTACCGTAGTTATATCGCTTAAACAGCGGATGGCAGTGCATTATTTGTTTTGTGTTCTGTGTTTGTACATATTTCTGTGGAAAATTCAACCTCTATTTAATGTTGATGTAGCATTTTAGAATAGGTGTTTTTCAGTTTTCTGTTTAAATGTTTCACTCGTAGGTATGATTTTGTACAATGTGGTAGTTTATTTCAATACATGTACAACATGCAAGAAAGAGGGGGAACCTGTAAAATGTAACCTAAGTAAGATATAAAACATACATTATATTTCATGAGGCAGGTTTTAATTCACTGTGACTTTATAGTTCATCGTCAAACCAATATTTTTAATGATACTGTATCTACCGTAGAAGTCTTGAACCCATGTTGATATTCCTGGAGAAAGGCAAGCTTTTCTTTTGCCGAAGTTTTTCTGTGAAACATCCAAAGTTTGTCAGTTGAAACCACTACTGCAGCAAAAGAGGTGATTCTTGGTTGTTGTTATTTATGTGGGAGCACCATGGTTTATTGGTGAAGGCTCTTGACTGTCTAACCTGGGGTTGATCCTTGCTAGATTCTTACTTTGTTGGATATGTTGATTTACATTCATTTTTTCCCCTTTTGACCCAGGTTTCTTAAATGGGTACCTCCTGGCGATGTTTTGGTAATCATTATTGCAGGGCCCTTGGGAAGAGCAGTATTGATACTGACTCTCCTATCCTGGATAAATTCGAGAAGAAAAAGATAGATAAAAGATGTCCTTAACTTTGTGTATCACCAGATCGAGACCTCAGTACAGCGGACAATCCTTCAACTTAATGACGACATTTCCAAATAAGACACTCACTGACACCAGTCAGACAATAGAGGGTGCCAAACTAATGAATGCAGTCATCGTTCAACGGTTGACGTAGCTTTAGTTTCTTTTTTGTTTATGCTTTAGTTCATGTTTTGTCTTGAGAGACTCTGTATATGATTTATTGTTTTAGATAATCAAACAAAGAGATATGTTGTCATAAGATGATAATAGCACTGATATAGACATTCTTTTGAATATAGTCTGCAAGTGGGACATTATCATGTAGGATTAACTCTTTGCCCGCTTTGGTAGGCTATTAACCCGTTGACTACTGAATTCTTTCATACCAATAGGCTTAATACAGAGACCACTCAGTTCCCGTACTCATTAGGTTAAATGGAACAAACAATGGACTGCTAGAGTAAACATTTATCAGGCATATCAGGCATACTATGTGTATTTATATGTACTCCATTAAATGTAGCAGTCAAGAGTTTCGATCCATAGGGAATGAAGAATGAATAGTGATACTAAGGACTTGTCTTAGTACAGTTAACTCTGCAAAGGTCGACCTTCCATAAGTCGAATAATCGCCTTAGTCGAAGCAATTTTTCAGAACAGAATGAGCAAAACATGTGTTTTTTACCTCTTCTAAGTCGAATTTCGCCTAAGTCGAACAGATTTCTGTGGTCCCAAGAGATTCGACTTAGGCAGAGTTACCTGTATTCTAAAATTTACAAAAGGAACTCCTATATAAGGTAGCTTAGCGAAAGCGTCGTCGCTCGTAAAAACGCGGGAAAGATGCATATGAAAAAATTATTAAAAATAAACAATTTATTCTATAGAGGTAGAACCAAAATATTAGGATGTAGAATTAACACTTTTAAGCAAAATAGTATGAACATTTTTATTCAAATATGTCTGATTCTAATTTTAGTAGCACAGACAAAACTGGCAACTTTGCATCTTTCTTCATGCACCATTTCGTTTCGCTAAGCTACTTAAAGAACTCTTCTACAACGTATGCTATTTAAAAATAATTTTGCTGGTCATATATTTTTTGTATTATGGTGTATTTTAGCCCAGTTTTACAAGGTTTCTATATAACCAAGTCTCAAGGTTCTTAGTCCCAAGGTGTTTGTTATAAGTAGGTTTCACTGTAATACAGTGCTTGACAGGGTCATGAATTTGGTGAAAATGTGTTTTTCTTTTCCATAAATGAAAATCAATATCCTGCAGAAAGCCTTTGAAACAGCAACAGGAAATTTAAGTAGGATATTTCTTGTCCAGTCAGAAAAATCTGTTTTCCCCTTCAAATACAATGTTCTGTTTTGGCAATTCCCATATCATTCTTCATTATGTAATTCATCGAAGTGGAAAGAATATCATCTATAAATTGTAAGTGAAAGAAAAGTGTTATTGCTCAGTGTAATAGCCATGATATCTTTCATTTTTTTACATATATTCCTCCAGAATAGACTTCAGAATTTTAATTTGTGTGATGTCGATCAATAATTCCTATTTACATATAAAATATATTACTCATATTCATATTTATTTATTTGGGAGGGGAGATGTAAAGGTTCAGGTGGAATCAGCTTTATAAGACATAATTTATTGTAATCAAGATCACTTTGGAATCAATAAGCATTTCCTTCTATTGATTATGTTTGATTTCTCAAGTCATTGATGGTCATTATGTTTTCCATTCCTATGTAATAGATAGCGGTGCTTTAATGTTTTATATCCACACTACTTCCTCGAATCCTCATACATGTTCCCATGAAGCTTCATCCATGCAATGCACTATCAGCTCTAATAGCCTGTGAGTTGGGATGTTTAGCATCCTCCATCATAATATGACTGTTTCTGTATTAAATTGGATTCACTTAGAAATTGGAAATAGCCCAATAAACCAGTGTTGAAGATCACTTTAATGATATATATATTTCCCTTTTCTGCTCATTATTCTTCCTTTGCCTACAACAGATTTTCTTTTGAGAAGTTGTTACTACTAGACGTAGAAGTAGATAAAAATATTAAGTGTAGAACTCGGTTAATGCATTTAACGCTAGAAGCGTTGAAAATTTGAGAGATGGTTAAACATCTGATCGCCTCAAGTGCATTACAGAATTGTTGCACTTATTTCATTATTTCCTCTTTATTTTTATTTTTTTGTGTGTGTATGTACATGTATATAAATATCTGTGTGTGTGTGAGGGTGTGTGCGTGTGTGGGTGGGTATGGGTGTGCCATGGAATAGATATGTTGTGGTCTGATGTATGGTAATTGATTAAAGAAAATGATATCCATAAGTATCATAATTATGCACATTATTAGCTCCTTAAAAAGTCGGTTTAGTTCCTTTTTGTCTCGCCCACCGGAGGTGAAGGCGAGACTAAGGGATCCAAATGGCGTCCGTCCGTCGTCCGTCACAAATGTTAAAGTTTACCTGCAAGACTCTCTTATGACGCATAACTCGGCAACTGTTGCTGCAATGGCAACCAAACTTGGGTGATAGAAGCACTAGGGGTATCTTCATGTTATGGTGTTGTCGGAGGTCACATGATGAGGTCAAAGGTCATATGAGGTCATATATTAAAGAGCACCTGCAAGACTCTCTTTTCATATGTTAAAGTTTACCTGCAAGACTCTCTTTTGACAGATAACTTCACATCAGTTGCTTGGATTACAACCTAACTTGGGTCATAGATGCACTGGGGGTACCTTCATGTTATGGTGCCGTCGGAGGTCACGTGATAAGGTCAAAGGTCATTTGAGGTCATACGTTAAAGTTTACCTGCAAGACTCTTTTGACAGATAACTTCACATCATTTGCTTGGATTACAACCTAACTTGGGTCATAGATGCACTGGGGGTACCTTCATGTTATGGTGCCGTCGGAGGTCACATGATAGGGTCAAAGGTCATTTGAGGTCATACGTTAAAGTTTACCTGCAAGACTCTCTTTTGGCAGATAACTTCACATCATTTGCTTGGATTACAACCTAACTTGGGTCATAGATGCACTTGGGGTACCTTCATGTTATGGTGCCGTCGGAGGTCACATGATAGGGTCAAAGGTCATTTGAGATCATGCGTTATTTACCTGCAAGACTCTCTTATGACAAATAAATTTGCAACCATAACTCTCTTTTCTACCAAATTGATTTGTAGATGCACTTCAGGGACCTGCATATTATGCTGCCATCAGTTTTGCTTTTCTTTACTAATGTTTGTTTCCAACTTTCATGTTTCAAGTGTTAAAATGAAAAACAGGCTCAAGTTAGAACCACTTGGCACACATCATATACTTCACAGCAATCGATCATATATCGCAACTTTACTATAGTAAAGTGGAGGTGCCGTGGTCCAGTGGTTTAAGGCGCTTGACTGGAGATGCGAGGATCGGGCGTTCGATCCCCGGCACGGCACTTATGCCCTTGAGCAAGGCATTTTATCTGCATTGCTCTTTTATCGTACATCAAATAAATAAAGTGCTAAAGGCATACTGATACCAGCGTGTGCATGTGTGTTATTTAAAAAAAAAAAAAAACTATATGTCATTTCTTCCTAAAACCACCTATCTACTGATATTATTCAAGACATGTAAAAATATTACAAAAAATACCTCAAAATAATAAGCAAATGCTTTTTCATTATTCTTGCATGAAGCATGGAGTCTTAATACAAAACAAGAATTGCTGTGAATAATGTGATATGTGATCTGCGTCCATGTCGCGGTGCCGGGCAACATTTTGCACTTGAAAGAATACCAAAACTATACATAAATACTCGGTGCAAAGTGGCTGAATGATCACAGTGTTTTGTGTTCTCTTCAACTTTGTGCATGCTTTTTTTTACTGTTACTGTTACATTGAGCATTGAAATTACCATTAGATATTGTGTTTTCATCAATTTTATGCATATATCATACCTACCTCATCCTCTCTTCTTAATGGAGACTAATTATCATTTCCTTCATTACTACAATAAGTGCAGGTTGGCTGAGAGATCATGCTATTTTTGTTTATCCTTTTTTGGTTCTTTTTTCATCTAAATTGACTGTTCATAGTTCAGTCTTCTGTGAGATTTTATGAATATCATTATACTGTTTAATAATTTTGTTCTACCCTTTTAGGTAGAGTTAAGTTCCCTACCCTTATATAAACATTTTGAAAGGCTGATATTTTTATCAGATTGTTTCATAAGTACTTCAACTACACAGTGGCAGACACATTGTATCATTTTCCTAAGTCTTTATTGTGTGTGTGTGTTTTTTTTAAAGTGTAACAAGATAACTGTCCCTTCAACCTTATCATTTTCTCATCATGAATTCTAGTTGATAATGACATCCAATATTTTTAATGTCATTTTCCATTACCTTTCAAATATTATACAATACTAACCTTCAAAAGTTCAAGGAAAACTTCTGTTATTTCTTTATTCTGCAAAGTCAACCTAGAACAACATACAGAAACATTGTGTATTACAGGAAGAACATTGCATGTTCACGTAAATCGTTGAACGTGAATAATGTGGAAGTGACTGTAGCCTCCATATCCAGTCTTGTAAACCTTCAGGTCATCTGCATGTACTGCCGGCCAAAGGAACATATCAAAACATACTGATGGCTCTCACAAATTTGAAAGACTATCTGTCACCTCACAAAAAAAACCTGTCATAATGGGTGACTTCAATACTGATGCTGATCCATCATTATCATCATATAAAAGCCTGCAGACACACATGGCTAAATTTGACTGCCGACAACTCATCAAAGAACCTACTACTAATGGTATGACAACAATAGATCATATCTACACATCAGTGAGTGAAGACAACATCCTATATGGCACATTGGAGTCGTATTTTTCCTACCACAAACCAATACGGATTGCAGTAAAAATACTCTTGTGAAAGTGAACAGAGTGACATATCAAGTTAATGTCAAATGTCGTAAGTTACCAACACTTCAATTTTAGTTCTGAATTTACTTCACCACATCTAATCCAGTCATTACCAAATAAATCAATTAAAATTATGTAATATGATCTCACATTTCTTGCAACTTTTCTCCCCTCATGTATTAGTGTAATTAATGTAATTTCCTTATGCAAACTTCAGGAATAATACTGCTTCTGTTGAACCATTTTGCCCCTCTACATATTTCTTTCAATTTTTCTTCCATTCATCCACTTCTTCCATTCATACACTTAACAAATCTGCATTATTATTTTCGCGAGTGGGCGAGACACACTATCGCTTATATTGTTTTAAAGACCCCAACCGAAGCCAAAAATGGAATAGACAAATTATATATCTACAGAAAGCTGTTTATTCTCTGAATATAACAATGCAAGCTTCATGAGCTTTCATTGCCTGCGGGAGGAGTAAGAGCATCTCAAATCTTTGGATTGGAGGGCTTGGTAATGGGCAGCCGTCGAGTATAATTACAGGCCTGCGGGGGGGGGGGGGGGGTCGAAATTTATGACGTCATTTCGTGTAGACGTCCCGAACATATGATCCAAGTCTGCATGCGAAATGTACGTGGTGTGTTTTTTTTTTTTTTCTTTCTTGATTTCGAAGTCATTCATGCATTAAATGGAAGATATGGTGTTTCAAAGTATTCAGTTGCATCTTACATTGTTACAGAAATGAAAACCGAAGTTATACAGCTATTATTTTGTAACCAAAACACACATATTATAGGCGTCTTGAGTGTTTGGCCCAGCGCGGGCTCAGCTGAGCTGAGCTGCACGAATGTCTCGATAAGACGGCTTGCTCCGCGTCTCGCTCGGCCAGGGTCTAGCGTTACTGCGTATGGAGCTGTGCCTCTTGACTGCGCTGCGGACGAGTTCCATTTATTTTTCTCGATCACTCGAGCTCTAATTTCTAGTTCTAAGGCAGCGGTTTACCCTGGTAAAATTTGGTTAAAACACATTCCTAGTTTTCTTTAAAGACACTAACTGACTATTGATTAATGATTTGGAAACTCATAATACTGGAATTCTACCATGTTCTTTTTAAGGTTAATTTAGTCAGACTAGAACGAAAAATAAGTCTACTCTACATTGTATGGTTTCAGAGATATTTCCCGCTGAGACTGCTTCTAGCTTCACAGAATCCCTGAAATTTATAGGAGGAGAGCCTCTGAAGTCTGAAATGTTATAAAAATAATCAAACTGCAGTGCTATAGATAATTGATTTCGGCATGAACTCTGACTCCATGAAAATTTTTCTTCTGAGTTCTGGGCACGAAAACCTCTCTCATGTCTCATTCCCTCTCAAAAAACCCAAGGCAGTGTCTGTCAGATTAAGAAAGTCACAATTTTTTTCTTCAATTTTCTGTTCAAAATCTTGATAGAGGACTTAATTTGCTTATGCGGCAGGAATGGGACATGTAAATCAAACCTGTCACAATATGGCAATGATGGCATAACTCGATAACAAATTGTTAGATTTCAATAATTATTTTCTGTTTGCATTTCTTTTGTTAAGACCTAAGTTATAACTTTAATGTAGACTATAGATATGTTGTTGACATTTTCTCGATTTGTATTTTTGGGTGTTATACAGCTATCAAAACTTTCACAAAACTTGACAAACTCCGCCCACAAAAGTAACTGGCTATTGTACAAAAGCTATTCACTGTCCATTGTTTACGCGCCGCTACGTGCGCCAGCCACAGAGTTGTCTACACGAGATGACGTCATAAGTGTATTCGGCCGAGCGAACCCTTGTTATTACAAAACCGGGAGGGGGCGGACAGTGAGGTGTTCTTTCTGCTTTTTGTGGATTATTGAAAGGAAAAATGATGTTTACCCACATGTATTTGTATTCTACGTCTACTTAGCTTTCCATCGATCTATGGTTGTATTTGCTTCAGTTGGGGTCTTTAAGATTGGAGGGGCTAATGGATGAAATTACAACCGTTGTGGTTCCAATTCTGTCTGAATTCTCGAAAATAGCACGTACATGTATCTTTGTTGCACTTTGTATTAAGTAAAGGATTAAATGGAAAATCCGTCGTACTAAAAGTACAGTCTTTCACTTATTTTTTTTAAAATTTATAATAATGATTGGAAAAAAAAAATGGCGGTAATTTCGTTGATTTCTTGAAAGTCTGCGATTGTGGTCATCCAGCTATCCGATCCGATGATGACTTCCTACTATATTTCATAGAACAGATGTTTTTCTTCATTTACATAAACATTATAAGTCTTTAACAATATCAACCGTACAAAAAGCAAATCAATACAACATTAATAATTGATTCTGAAATAAATAGGTCTGTAGGTTTGGTGCAAATGCGGATGACGAGGGGAGAGAGTTCCAGAGGATGGATGCATTAAAGACGAATGAGCTATGGCTGTAGTACTTGGTACGGAAACGAGGAACGTGGAGAAGATATTCTGGGACCTGAGAGCATGGGAGGGTGTGTAGGCATGAATGAGTTCTGATAGATACAGAGGGGATGAGCTAGAAAGAGACTTGTACGTCAAGAGGAGAATCTTGAAATGTATCTGACGGGGTATCTGATAAGGAGCCAGTGGAGGATACGGAGAAGGGGTGTGGTGGGTGGGTGTGACCAGTTGCTATCTCTCTCTCTCTCTCTCTCTCTCTGATTCTCGCTGCTATGTTTTGGATTCTTTGGAGTTTCTTCCGATCTTGAATAACTTGTTTCTACTTGGCCATGAACGGATATCAGCTATGCATTTGTTGACGTAATTGAAGTACAGCAGATGCTCGCTCTGAAGGTTCGAAAGTCAAGTAAATATGAGTTCGTCAGCATGCATATATCACTGACTGAATTCCAGATATGATGTCCTGGGCAGTGTAATTGAAAATTGGCGGCCCGACTACCGAAACCGTACCTCACGTATCCTCACCTTGTTTACTCTTACCACGTGATTCCTTCCCTCCGTATAGGTAAGTATGAAATCATTAATGGGCATTTCCTGACACTCCGAAGTGCTACTAGATTTTACTTCAAACCTTTCTTAGCAAATAATCATTCAGTGGCGGATCCAGGAATTTGAAATATGGGGAGCGGAGGGAGTGGGAGGGGGTATCCCCCTCCCACGGTAAAAATTACAAAACAGAAAAATTAAAGAGGGCACGGGCCCTTTGTGCCCCTGCTTGGATCCGCCATTCATGAGCGAATAAGCTTCCCATTTATATTACACGGTTGCTTAGCCTATGCATATACATGCATATTTGGGAGCTCTATTTTGACTCTTAAACCTTATCAGGGCCATTTCTGTTAAGTGAAACTTTGTTGACAAAAATGAAGTTTATTCTTGCTGTTTTTGAATAGTACATTCTTGAAGATTAATGTCTAAAGTTACATGGAGCACATTTTCTTTTTTAATTTAAGACCCAGTTATGCTAATTTGCATACAATTACATTGGCATAAATTAAAGTAAAAAAACATATTTTTTCACTGTATAACAGTTATCTCTCAGTATGAGCTTTAATAGATGTTGCCAATATATAGTGTAATCATACCCTTCCCAGGTCCCTTTGCAAGTAATTAAGTTGAAGGAAAAAGAAAATTTGTCGATGCATTATATAATAATTAACATGCATAAGTTATTCTGATGTCACACACGTGACCCCCTAAAATAAAAAGTTTATGCTATTTGAAAAATACAATTTGGATAATCTATATTTTTCCTGTCATAAGCTAACTTGTACGGTGTCCTCAATCTCACCAAATATTATTCCAAATATGATTCTCGTTCTTTAGATATTGCCCAACTAACTTTGTCACACACGTGACCTGAGTGCAAATGGTCAAGTGCACATGTACTGGGCAGTCTTTTTCATCTATTATTTTTAAGTTTCCTGACCTAATAATTCCTGACAATCCTGACAAAATAATAAGAATTAATAATGAATAATGCTATGTCTTGTTTACCCAGGGTAGCCTCATCAGTACTAATTACTTTTCTCCCTGAGGGCCCTGCAAGTATTATTACCCTGGTTTTAGCAAGACAGCTGTAGCGCTCAGTGCATTCAAGAAATAAATCTTATAGGCACCCACTTACTACACCTGGATCAAGCATGGCAAATGCAGATAAATGTCTTGCTAAAGGATATTAGTGCCATGGCAATTAATTGAACCCTATGGAATGCAGTGGATCAGGCAGTGTACGAAGTCTTACAGTTCAGACACTATACGTTTCCACTGGTAATGGCTGGTGCAAGCAAATACGGCACGCGGGGAAAACCCACTGACCTAACCGGAAACATATAATACACGAGAACTATATACAGCTACGTGTATGTAATGTTTCACACATCTAGTCTAGTGTATTTGTCCTTCACACAAAAACGATTCACTATTTTCATGTTTCATTTTTAGACAAGCAAAGGATTTACGATTATTCTTGAAGTCAGTGCATGTGATAATATCTTCACGGCTACTTTCCTTGGATTCTGTGAATATAGACAGGTAGATATTGTGCTTTGTAAACTTTTGATAGGATGATCTTTAAAGGTAGAGGTTTAGGGTGGTACTGGTAACGTTGAGAAGGCTTACGGTTCACCATGTGGTTAGTCTTGAAAAGGACTGTTGAGTAAGAAGAGGAAAGTTGAGAAAAGTGAAGAGAAGAAATGGAAAGGCGAGATAGAAATTAAGAGAATAAAGAATAAAGAAGTATTCTTTCTTGAAAGTGTGAAGTCCTGAAAATGACTGTAAACCAGATGAGAAGGCTGAGAGTGGAGAAGACTCAACGTTTCGGACAGGTTGACTGTCCGTCACCACTCCTGATGACGTGCAGTCAACCTGTCCGAAACGTCGAGTCTTCTCCACTCTCGCGGCCTTCTCATCTGGTTTACAGTCTTTTTCAGGACTTCACACTTTCAAGAAAGAATACTTCTACACAGGGTTTTCCACAATTGAAAATTTAAACATGTAAACATGTGCGCGAAGTCCTTGCTTAAGGGCCCTAGAAGCTCTGGGGTTTCTAGATGCTCTCTGGTGCAATCTAGCCCTATTTTTGAACATTTCATGTTAGATTGAGAATCAAGATTTGTGAGAATAATTTTTTAAATTCATTAAATTTAGTTTTCTTTTGCCCCTCATTGGAATGTGATGCAATAAATTTATTTGTTTTTGACCACCTAAAATTGGGTCCTCTCGGGGCCCGTTGTGCCCTTATTTTTCTTTTTAAATGGCCGCAACTTGGGTACAATTTCCACTAAGTAAGGGATATTAATTCTCAAGTAGATGTAATCAGATATATCACATTGAAAATTAAAACTTTCAGGCCCCCAAAATCTATAAAAATGTATTTTAGGTGCCCATTTATTTTCCACAAAAAAAAGGCCCAAATGCATTGATTTAAACAATGGTACTACGGACCCCGAATCTTAAAGCAAAAAAAAAAAAAATGGCACACAGGTGGATGGATATGATATAAATATAAATGGATATTTGGCCACTTTAAATTCGGCCCCTTAGGCCCTTTGCAGGGGTGGCAGAGCGTCTTTCAAAGTGGGGGGGGGGGGGGCACCAGCCAAAAAAGGGCAATTTTAGAGAAAAAAGGGGCACCTACAAAGGGTGAACATGATGCAAAAAATGACCATTTTGTGACATTGGTATTACCCTACAGTCTAATTAATACGTAATCAACTTCATCCTCTTGTGTTTTATTGTGGTTCTGGACATTGCTTCAGCTTCCCCAATCAGCAGTTGTGTGTAATGGTCTAATGATTCATGTGCGAGCGAGCAAAGCAAGGGAGCAAAAATTTTCTGACTTTTTGTCTAATGCTGAAGTCCTTGGGTTGCGCATTATTTACAGCGATATAATGAAAATGGCAACCGCAAATTAATTTGGAGGGAATGCCTAATGATCTTTTAATTTGTACATTAACCCTGTCGCTTTTCTTCAGGATTACCTGCTTGATTTCATTATATACAATAAGAGCGAGCGAGCTAGCGAGCGAGTTTGGGGAAAATTTTCAGAAAATATTGCCCTTATACTTGGTGTAAATTATGGGCACATTCGCGTGAAGGGCACTGTGCCCCTCTTGCCTCCAGCTCCACTGCCTTACATTGTAGTATATGGGTACCTGTTACTATATAAAGCCGCACCGATTCTTTGAAGCCAGATAAGCCTGTTTTTGTAAGAAACAGTGGGAAAATATAAAAGGGGTCACTTATCAGTAGAGGAAAGGGGCACTTATAAGATATGAAAAGGGTCATTTATGAGAAGAGGGAAAGGGCTCATATTAGATAGGAAAAGGGCACTTATCATAAATAAAGAGGGGGCACTTAGCAGAAGGGGTAAATAGGTACTTATTAGAAGGGAAAGGGGCACCTATCAATTAAAAATGCACTTATCAAGGGAGAAAAGGACACATATTAGGGCGAAGTGGAGGGGCAATCATATTTGAAAATGGGCACTTATTAGAAGGACAAAATGGCACTTATAAGAAAGAAAAGTATGAACCTATCTGAAGTAAAATTGCATTTATCAGAAGGAGAAAAGGGCACTTATTAGAGATAAGGAGCCAATTATCAGATGTGAAAAGGGGCACTTTTCAGAAGGAGAAAAAAGGGCACTTATCAGAAGGGGAAAAGGCACATCTTAGAATGGAATAGTTTCACTTTCAATAGTAAAGAGCACTTATCAGAGAGAAAGAGGAAATTTTTCAAAAATAAAAATGGCACTTTTGGTATACTTCGAAAAGTGGGGGGCACTGTGTCCCCCTGCTTCCCGGGCACGCCGCCCCTGGCCCTTTGTGCCCACTTTCTAAAATGCCCGCCATTCGGGCACATGCCCCGCTTAGTGAGAGATATCAATTTTCATGTAGGTGTAATCAGATATATCGCATTGAAAAATATAAATAAAAAGAGGGGGGGCCAAATGCATTGATTTAAACATTGATAATACACCAAATCTTTCAGGACCAAATATGGCACACAGGTAGATGAATATGTTTTAAACAGAACTGGATTTGTGGCCATCTAGAATTTGGCCCCTGGGGCCCACTATGCCCATTATTTTAATAATAACACTCGTGTACGTGTCCTACTCGATGAGGGATATCAATTTTTATGTAAGTGTAATCAGATTTATTATTATTATTATTATTATTATTATTATTATTATTATTATTATTATTATTATTATTATCATTATTATTATTATTATTATTATTATTATTATTATTATTTTAAGAAAACATTACAAAGTAGAAACACATTTGACAAAGTAAAGATAAAGGTAATGCAACCACTGGAACGCCAGGAACAGAAAAAGTTAACTAAATAACTGTAGCATAAAACGTTATGTTCCATTTATTGAATTGAAATTGAAAACTTTCAGGTTCCAAAACATCTATTAAACTGACTTTTAGGTGCCCATTTAGAAAAAAAAAGCCCAAATGCAGTGATTTAAACATTTGAAAGACACCGAATCTAGTATGTTTGAAATTCTTCAAAATCTTATAAGACTTATTTTAGGTCATTGCTTTTACATTTACTAATGAATTATATCAAACCGTGTTCAGGCTACTGTCATCGGCTATGGAATTGACAAATTATGAAACACAGGTGCCCACTTTGACAAAAGGGCCTAAAGTACACAAGTTCAAAATCAAGATTATTAGAATGTTTGTATTTATAACTACAGAGTAAAAGGTGTCCTTCTTAATGTGAATTATTTCTAAATGTGCAGTCTTTCGATGTTTTAAGGCCTCGAAATTTGTTTTCTCGGTACCTATTCTTTTTTTAAATAGAGGCCCATTTTATATGGTGGAGGCATGATGGTTCATTGGTAGAGCAATGATTTCGTGATGGGAGATTCGAAACCAAGTCGACATGCTAGTGCCCTTTCGTAAGACGTTAATCCTCATTAAAAAGTCCCTCGGATAGGACTTGAGGCCGTAGGTCCTCTGTTTGCTTCTTTACAAGCATGCCCATGCTTTCTTACTGTCAGGAAAAAAACCTGTCAAACAAACAATACAATTCATGCATAACTGTCAACTCAATGTCTTTCAGTGACATAAATTCATTATAATGGCCGATTACACTAGAATTGGGCACCTTAACCACTTTTTTCTGAGTTTAATGGGCCAAGAAATTATAGATATCCATCCTCCTTGACCTTATGACACTGAACTGTAACTTGATGTGACCGATAATACCCATTGTTTTACATTTTTCGATATGAGACCCATATATATAACATATGGGCACCTAAACCATGTTTTATGATTTCTTTAGGCCTTGGAATTTTAGATATGACTAGAACAATGTATATAACCTAAATTTGATATGTATGTCATTTTTTTTTAAAATGCCCTGTGATGGTCATTTTGAAAATTGAGCACAACGGGCCCCAGAGGCAAAATTTTAGGTGACCAAATAGCCAATATTGATATTAACATATTCCTCCTGTGTGCCAAATTTGGTGCTTTTATCACAAAATGCACAGGGGCCAAATTTTAGGTGGCCAAATAGCCAAATAGCCAATATTGATTTTAACATATTCCTCCTGCGTGCCAAAATTGGTGTTTTTATCACAAAATGCACAATTTGGATGAAAAATGACGCTATGCCGCCGGACTATGAGCGCTCTTTCCCTCGGAACTGTAATAAAATATAACATGGATATCATGTTATTGTAAGTCCTCCAAAATTAAAAAAAAAAGGTTCTCCCTAGCCATAAATTTTGAAGGAAAAAGAATATTTAGTCATTTGTGTGCTGGTATGTGAGATTTGCCTCACACTTCATCACGGTGACACACTACCAATTCGACCAATTTGAAACTCCCCTTTTGTCGTGTTTGTGTAGTTAAATAACTTTGAAAAAATAACCTTTTTTATTATTTGTCGGATTTCGTTCAGACTTCTACCAATATGCTTCTCTAATTTTCTACTTTCGGTCAGAGCAACTTGCTATTAAATTTGGATCTGCTTTTATGTTTCCAACTCTGTTCAAGAATTAACAGGTCACTTATTTTGCGTTTATATATTTTCCCCTCATGAAAACACTCGTTACAGCTTTGTTCACAAAAAAAGAGGGACTAATGTAAAGTCAAACTGATAATACATGTAGTAATAATAGTTGAAACTTTACCAATTTTCTCAATTTAGATCTACCCTGATTGAGAACTGCAATGGCTAGCAAAGTGGAAGGAGATCGTTTGAAAGATTTGACGTGCCCGATGTGTCTTGACCCCTTTAGTGATGCAACCTTTCTTGATTGCGGACACACCTTCTGCAAAAAGTGTTTGGAGTCATACGTCGAGAAACACAATAATCCTGACCACATAGTGTGCCCTGTCTGCAGGACGAAAACCAAGCTGAATGGAGATCGAGTAGAAGGACTTAAACCAAACTTTTCAGTGAGGGGACTAGTGGATGCCTTACATAAGGAAGGATATGATCGTTCGTCACACTACTGTGCATTCCACACTGAAGTTTACAAGGACATATTCTGTGACGATTGTGAGGAATTCATTTGTCTTACTTGTTTTGTCGATTATCACAAATTTCATAAAATACACAAGTATGAAGAGTTAGAAAGAGAGTGCAAAGAGAAACGGCTTGCTCTTATTCAGAAGAGTGAAAGGAGGAAAGCACATTTTGAAGATTTTGTGAACAGTGTTGAGCATAGAAGAACGGACATACATTGTCACCTTAGCAATATGGAGCAGGATATTAGAGAGAGCTTTGAGAAAAAGGTAACAGTACTTCAGGAAAATAAGGAAAAACTCCTGAAAAAAGTAAATGATATTAGAAAAGATTCAGACAAGCGAATTAACGAGTGCCTTGATCAACAAAAGCAGTTGATAGAGGACTTCGAGAGCTCTATCACACAACTCACTGAAAATACAGACAATCTAAAGGATTCAGACGCGCTTAAAGCGTTACATCTACAATGTGCCGATTTAGATGACTCTTCCGATGAGGACATTGACGAGGAGGCAATATCTGATGTAAGACAAACAGTAAAGAGCGCAAGGTTTTGTCCTGAGGATAAGGAACTGCTGACCTTAGGTCGTATAGAAGTGAATAAGAAACAGAAAGGTAAAGAGCTGCAAGCAAGAAGTAAGGTAGCAGACTCTAACAAGTTTCAGAGCCAGGATCCATTGAGCATTGTAAGAACGGTGGATTTACCAAGCACTATGAGCGGAATGGCAGCACTCTCTCAAGCTGATGTTGTGGTAGGATATGGGGACAAGAAAGAGGGCGCTCACCGCTTCTCTCTGTCTGGTGAGATAAAACCATATCTGGACAGTGGTCTCGGTAACGTGTGGGATATTGCAGTTCAAACTAATGGCAGATCGGTGCTATCACATGATAAGAAAGCATGCTTTTCGTATAAAGCAAGCAGCGCCATTGGTGAGGGGCAGAGAGCAAAGGATACACGTATACAATATAAATGTAAAGAAGGTGGATGGTATGTGATGCTGTGTAGTGGCCAGGATAACAAGATATACGCTGTTAATTACAATCATGAGATATACATCTTCAAAGCAGGCAATGTCAGACCTCAGAGGATAGTCCCTACCAGTTGTACCAACCCGAGCCAGATATGTGTGACCAAGAGAGATGTAATAGTCACCAGTACCTGTGACACCACACCCAGCACAGTTACCGTGTTTGATAGATTCGGTCGTGCAGGTAGCGCTATCGCAGCCAGTGATGATAATGAATACCTGTATGCTGCTGTAGACAGCCAGGATAGAATGTTAGTAGCAAAGGTGAGGGGTGGCTCTGATGTGTTTAGATTAAGTAGGTACAAGCTTTGGGGAGCTAAGCTTATGGAGGAGATGGTGTTCAAAGAGCTCACACTCCCTCACTGCATCGACAGTGATGCAGTGAGCTACTGGTGTTACTTAGTGAGTCTAACGCCAAACAGGGTTGCATTTGCCAATGGAACACATTTGTATTTTATCGACCTGCCACCTAGCGGACGTTGGAATATTTGGCCGTGGTCGCGGGGGTAAATTGTTTGGTTACAAATCATGCTACATCCATAACAGTAATTTCTAGCAGAAACAACTATTGTAAATTATTCCATTTTTCGTTATATAAATTTTTTTCTTCTCCTTTTCAAAGGGAATTTAACTTGTTTTCAATGTGTCAGTGAATGTAGCTAATTGAAAGGAATACATTCATGCATATGATGAATATCATACAGAATTATTAGAACACATGCTAAAATTAACAAATTTAGTGTTTATCAATATCTTTCTTTTTATTAAATAACTTCTGGTTGTTGAAATTAAATATTTGTGTATTGCCAGTCAAGTCAAGTAAGCCTTTGACTGCCATGATGTTCAGTAACCATGATTTCAGTTAAATTTTCTTCAATACCCCTCCCCCGCCACATACAGCCATTACAGCTTGGGATTTCTCTGGCACTGAATTAATGTGTCCAATCATTTTTTCAAAGCTTAAAAAACGGTTTTAGTATATCTGAAGTTCATTCATTGATTCTCTGTGAGGTACCCTGTTAGTCAGTTTGTTCATTCAGTAAGTCCCAAATGTTGTTAATATAACATGCATAAGGCTCAAGTTCTTGATATAGGCCCGTTATAGGGGTTACCCCTCCATCATTTGGATGAGATTTTTGAATGATTTTCTTCTTGTTCTTGATCTAGGCCATTAAAGGAACATATCTTAAAGAATGTCATGTCTTGTGAGCAGGTTTTTGATCTGTTTGGAATAGTTCGCATTTCAATTACTTTCTCCAGAGTACTCAATACAGTTCCTTTTTGGAGTAGCCTATGATTGAATTTTGAGAATCCTACCTTTCTTCTGGTTTACACCACTCTGTAACCACTTTCTCAGTGCCACTCTTTCAAAAATCCAGATATCTTCATATTTTCTGATAAACAGGTGAAGTAGAACTGTTCTACTACATCCATAGTGTTAAAAATGATGGGGTGGCCATCCCGTAGGGCGTAGAACTGAGACCTGAACTTGATCTATCAAATATGGGACCAACTGATGTAAGTGATGTAAAACATAAAGAAACCTCAAGGGATCAGACTACTTCGGGAATGCTGGAAAAACTCCAGTGTTAAAATAAATTAGTACACTGACATATGCCAGAAAAATATAAAGTTGAAATTTCTGCTGGGGGAGGGTTGGGGTAGGTATAGCAAAATACCGGAATTTTCACTAATTTGGACTTGACAATTACCTAGATCTTTCACATGATTTGGATATACTCCATTACAAAATTCAGCAACCAGAAACTGCGGATATATATTCTCTCGACGATGATGAAACTCATTGTCACACCCCTGCGTCTGGAAAAGACTATGCCGATATGTACTACTCTTCCAAATATTCTACCACCAAACCGTTCGATCGTAAATCGTTATCTTGGTTCCCGTATTTTCTTGTTCCTCAAAATCCTCACTTCTGGAGAGCCCCTGGAATCTTGGTCTAAAGGTCGAATTTCTTTGATATATAAAAGTGCTCCCACCGACAACCCCGGTAATTTTCGCATGATTGTTTTCATTTTCATTTTCACCTCGTGCGTCGGAAAGATCTACAATCAAATAATTGCAGAAAGACTTGCTAAGTTCTTATATTCTACCGGCATGATTGATGACTCGACTCAAAAAGCGTTTCTAAAGGGAATAAGCGGCTGTGTTGAACATTGCCAGACCATGAACGAACTCCACGCAAATACCCGTCATAAGAAAAGAACTTTACATGTAACTTTTTTCGACTTAGCAGATGCTTTTGGTTCTGTGGACATCCACTCATATACCACACTATGCAATCATGTCCAGAAACTATCATTACCTATGTCCGCAATCTTTACGCTGGATTAGAAGGTGTGGTGACAAGCCCGTCATGGAAGTCAGACCCTTTCCCTTTTAAACGCGGCGTCTTTCAAGGAGATCCCATGTCTCCTGTCCTTTTCCTTCTAGCGTTCAATCCTCTAATTAAAGAGTTGAAGCTGAACGGACAGAAATACATAACCTTACCTTTTGCTGATGACTTCTGTTTCCTGACGTCAAATCAAAGGACCCATCAGAGAATTATGAATGACATTGGACTAAGGTTGAGGTCTATGAACCTTACCCTTAAACCCTCTAAGTGTTCTTATATTTCTGTCAAGGTTCAATTAAAGATGTTAAATTTTGTATAGATAATCACCAAATCAGTAAACTGAAAGAGAAACCTGGGGAGCGTTTCATCAAGTGTTTTGTCAGTGGTTTTTACCGACAACTGTTATAAGCTACTGAAATCCTTGCATCTGATTGGCTGAGAGCAAATTTGTCAGTAAAAATCACTGACAAAATGATTGATGAAACGCTCCCCAGAAAAGTGTTTAGGATCGTACATCACCTTTTATGGAAAGACACAGGATACGTTTGAATTAATTGAGAAAAATGTGCAGGATATTCTGAGCAATATTGATAATAGTCTTGTAAGAAATGAGTACAAAACACGAGTGTTCACTAAGTATGCCTTACCTTCTCTCAGATATTTGATAACTGTACATAACTTGACCGATACCCAATTAAACTCACTTGATTCTGCTCAAACAAGAATGCTGAAGAAATGGCTAAATATACCCAGTCATAGGGCAACACCTTCCATCTTGTATGCAGCTAAGGGATTGAAAATAACAAATATATCAGAAATATATGTTGAAACTCATACATTGTCTTTGGCCTCTACTCTGACCAAAGGTGACCCGAAGGTAAGGCATGCGTGAACATGGTGAAATCGAAATAGACAGGAAAAGTCAATGGTCTAATAAGTCCAAAAAAAAAGTATGGAGTAAAAGCATCAATGAAAATGATTGAGTTAGCAGGGAATACGAGCAATGATTCTCAACCATGGAGATCCATGAAGAGAGCAATCAAAAATGTTATCATCGAAGAGAAAAATAAGAAATGGTCTGAACGTATATGTATGCTGGCAAGGCAGGGTACTTTATTTTAAAGTTGTTAGAAGAAGAACAAAGCGATCGTACATGGATATAAATATTGTACGGCTTATCCAGGGGTGTTCTCAGTTTTGCCTAGAGAGCTGCTATCGACAGCCTTCCAACCCCTCAAAACCTTAAACTCTGGGGTAAAAAGCTTGGCGAAAATTGTAGTTTGTGCAATTGTACGGGCACTCTGGCCCATATTCTAAATGTGTGCACCGTGGCCCTGACCCAAGGCAGATACACCTACTTACATAATAGCGTGTTAGGACATATATTAGTTAAAGAACTGAAAAAATGTGCCGAAACAAATGGGGAAAAAATTGATCTATTTGCTGACCTCCAGGTGCTGAGAATAAACGGAAATACAGTCCCTTCTAATATACTAGCTACCACAGAGAAACCCGATATAGCTCTTTTTTCCCGAAATCTAACCCTCCAAAAGTGGCACTGATTGAGGCATCGAACCTAATATTCGAATGGCTAGGGAACGAAAGGAAGTGAGATATGCCCAACTGAATAGGGATATTATGTATAAGAATTACGAATGGCATCTCATCTGCTTTGAAGTCGGAAGTAGAGGGGTGGTTACCAAAGAAAACAAACAGCAAATCAAGAATATTTTTCACCACGTCGGTTCAAGGAAATGCAAAGATGTCATACTGACAATGAGTAAATTGAGACTGATTGGATCCTACGTTATTTATAACGCAAGGGATGAGCCACAGTGGACTGACATGGCACTTCTCCACTGATTAACTAATTAATCTGTTACATTTCTTGAACGAATTTTCTAATTTTTTTACCTGAGCCAGGCATCTTCTCTTAATATTGTATATCTTTAGCATACTCTCAACAATCAGTGTATGTGTTGATATTTTCATTTCGTTTATAACATGAAAAAACGAATTACATGAGTATTGCTGTATCAGTATAAAATACTGACTGGATTTCCTTTCCCCTTTCTCTTTTCTCTTCCAATGTGCAAATCATCGGTTACCAATTGTTACGGGTAGATATAACGGAATAGAACGGCAAAATAGAACATGCAATCTTTGTAATCTCAATAAACTAGGAGACGAATTTCATTACCTGTTTGAATGTCAAAGACTGGAAAAGTTGAGGCAAATATATATCAAGCCACATTTTAGAATACGACCAAATACACTTAAGATGAACCAGTTATTTCATTCAAGAAGTATGAAACAGTTAACAAATTTAGCAAAATTCACAATAGAAATATTAAAGCTCCACTAAGTGGCATTCTAAAATAAATAATGCAGAGTTTTGTATATACGGATCATGTAAATACCTTTGTCATAATTGTGTTATTTTGTTATGTGTTATGTTGTTTTTTATTCCATCCTTTTGTTTATGCACTTTTTAGATAATACATTGTTATTAAGGCCTTTACCATGTTCACATTAACTTCGCTTAAATTGTTGCCTGAATCAAAGATTACTCGAATGTAAATATTGTAAATATTGTAAATATCTTTATTAATCAAAGTACTGTACCTAATTCTGATGATTTATTCGATTGTTTGATCTGATTTTCTTCAATAACCCTTTCAAGGGTGACGTGAGAAAATTTTAAAAAAATTGTCTTGTCATTGTCATGGACCTAATTATATTTTATTGCGCAGTATCTTCTTTTTTGACGCCATTTTTTTTTTTTTTTTTTTTTTGTGAATTTCCCTTTTCATTTTTTTTTTAAAGCACAAATCCATATTTCCTTTGTTGCGTCATTTCCTTCCGCTCACTTTACGAGTCCAGCTTCTTTTCTTTTTTTTACTTGTATCATGGCTACGCATGCGTCTTTCTAAATTTTTGCATCTTATTGTTTAAAATTATACTACTAACTCTTTCCTCCCTTTGTGTCGTCACTTCCTAGCGCTTACATCTTGCGTCCAGGGGGTGATTCACTAAAAGCTAAAATCAATTTTAAGTGGGATAAAATCAATTTTCTGATGATTTGATTGGTCTACAGCTTTCAAAAATTGATTTTAGCTGTTAGTATATCACCCACCAGCTTACTTTTATTATCATTATTATTTGTATCTACTTATGCGTCTTCTTAATTTCTTGCATCTGATTGTTTATTTTCAGTCTTACTTTGATGAAGGTCTTTGACCAAAACGTCAGTCCAAATTTTTGGCTCCTGCGGTGTTTTTATTTGACTCCTGAGTATTTACTCTTTCTTCGATATCTATTAATTACACACCGACGCAGAACTTTCAAATTTTGTTTACTATATATATATATATATATATATATATATATATATATATATATATATATATATATATATATATATATATATATATATAATTCGAATCTTTTCATCGTATACGGACTGTTTCATTCCTATCTTGTCTTGTTTCTTAACTTTGCAAGTCTGAAGCAGAACTATCATTTTACTATATATATCCATGTAATTATATATATATATACATACACATATATACACATATATATATATATATATATATATATATATATATACTCAACCCCCCCCCCCCAAAAAAAAAAGAAAAAGTTCTCCCTGACACTTTTCATTATAACTGAAGAAATATTTGGTGAAATCTGTTAAATTCAAATAGCGAAGTATCCAGAATTTTCTTACCTACATTATGATTCGTTATTTGATTATGTTTTCATAATGAATTCATGATTTCTATTGTCGTAGGTACTAGAAAAAAGGTGCATTTTTGCGTTTCACAACGCATTCAGGGTGTACATGTGTGTATTCCATTCCATTTTTGTTGTTGTTGTTGTTCATGTACAGGCGGATAACGTGTAATTAAATTCATGAAACTGCATTTAAAAAGAACATGATCTTTAATGCAATTTCATGAATCTGGATGACATATGAGGCATCTTTAACAATTAAATGGATCAAAAAGAATGAATTATAGGTCCTACACACTATCCTGCATTCCATTATGAAATACAAAGTGCAACTATTTTCTAGTAACGACTTCCAAAAAAAGCCATATCTCAATTATAAAAACATAATCCGTTGTTCACAAATAACCAATCAAATGTGGATAAGAAAAATCTGCATACTTTGCTTTTTAGAAAGAAATAGGGTTCGTAATTCCGAAAATGAAATAGGGTTTATACTTCCAAAGGTTCATAATTCCAAAAATGTAATAAAACTCTATAAAGTATTTTTTGGAATTAAGAACCTCGGATTAATAAACCCTATTTCATTTTCCGAATCATGAACCTTCGGATAAACGAACCTTCGGAAAAACAAGTACCCCCTGGTTTTTTTTTATTTCATGCAACTGTAACTGAATTGAGGGTTACTCGATTAATGTATATAGATATATGCAGTTATAGACATATAGGAAATCTGTCAACGTCTATACTGCGTCATGTTCTAATTCAAACGGAGTTTAGAGGGAAATAGAAAATTTAAAGCGCTGGAAATTATTTTATTTTTTCATCATGGCGATAATATTCAGAATGCAATGTACATCGTTCAAATCATAAAGTTTGTCATAAATTTTGAGCATGATACGATATAATTTAGTGCAGCTTTTTCGATTTGATTATTACACTGATAATTACACGTGGTGGTGCACATGATAATCAAGGGCAATCCAAGGTTTGAGATTAAAATTATAAGTGTGAAAACAGAAAATTGAGAAAAACAGGATGGCGAAAGTTTGGATGAAAACAAGAAAGTTATAGTGATTGAAAAGTTAGATCACTAAATCTATGTGAATCTCTAATTGGCAATTTGGTGAGTCGATTGTATCTATTTTATTTTTTATTTATTTGTTTACCAACTTGTGCGAAGGAAGCACCCTCATCAGCAAAAGATGCTGTTTTTCATAGGGGTCCATATCATTAATTTGCGGTTTTCTCTAAAGCGCCTTTTCCCTCGGGGCAGTATTCAAAATATTTTGTACAGCATATTGTTATAGGTCCTCATAAAACAAAAGAGATCCTACTGAGTAATATCTTTGTTTTGATGTTAGTCATTTTGTGTGTTGGCAAATAGGGGAATTGTCCGCTACTCCATCACAGTGACATTACCGATTCAGCCAATTTGAAATTTCCAAAATTAGTGATTACCACTTTCTAATAATTTTCTTATTGCTTGTACATTTTATTTTCATAAAGGAAGAGAAAAAGTCTGAGAAGCAGACTGAATCTGCTTCTCTTATTTTTTCTTTCATTCTTTAAGAAAAACTTGCCATTAAGGTTTGATTTCCCTTCAAGGAGTTCATCTGATAAGCCATGTAATTCTAATGTGGATAAATCTTAACCTATACGTACACCAATTCATATGAATATTTTTCGAAAGAGAAATAGTGTTATTTCGTAGAATAGCAGGAAATTCATCATAATTATTATGTTACTTAAAACATATTGTCAATCATAATTCCTTTACAAACGAATTAATTGCGATATCTCAACTCACTTACCGTAGTTATATCGCTTAAAGAGCGAATGACAGTGCATTATTTGTTCTGTTTTCTGTGTTTGTACATATTTCTGTGGAAGATTCAACCTCTGAACTTTGGAATTTGCAGCGTATTGAAAGACTTAGAGTGTTTACATAATAAAATACTTTTAATAATTTTAACAAGTGATACATGTACTTTGTCATATAATTCATACCCATTTTCTATACACATGTTGCAAGATTTTTAACTAAGAGAGCTCATATCATTAAGTGGATTATAGCCAAATATGCTTTTTTTCTTGTTATGCCTTATCTGGGCTAATTTAAAGGTGTATGATAAATGCTGAAAAAATCTATTGAAAACACGGAATTAGATTTAGCTTTTTATTGCAAATACTGATTTCAAATAAATTTGATATCAATTTTACGGACAATATTTGTCATTTTATGAGAAATGTGCACAAGAATTGGATCAAAGGGAATTAAGAGGTTGTGGCAAATTCAAACAAAAAATTGAATAAAGATGGAAAGATTATCCACAGCCTCAAACCAACCATATTTTTTTTTTCTCTCTCTCTCTCTCTTTTATTGTACTTCGTTTGATTGTATACTTTGTTAACGTTTTTTTTTTTTTTTTTTTCTTGGAAGTGGAATGAAATAAAATCGAAATCAAAATATCATACGATATAAATGACATTTACTTGTCTTGAAAGTTTTAGTGTGCATATGAACGACGATTGTTGATTTACAGTGGTTATCATTTCCAGGGGCGTAGATAGCGGGGGGATGGGGTATACATCCCCTAACTTTCAGGTGGGGGGGGGGGTGTACAAACATCCCCCAGTCCCTCCCCCCCCCCCAAAAAAAAAGGTGGAAACTATACATGTATTTTGATTATATGTTGTAGCTAAATATAATTTGATTTTTTTTTAATATTATTCAAATTTATATATTCTTTATTTCAATATAGATATTTCATTTATCTACATTATTGTAGATTTATATGAATTTATTAATATTTATCTACAATTCTGTCGTTCCTTCTGAATTTTCCCGATATATTTTTACATTACTAGAAAGTGAAAACCATCTGCTTCAAATTATACAACATAGGTGTTGATCTGGGAGGGATATGGAGGTCTATTTTTTTTTTTTTTTATTGAAGTGGGGAGGGGGGGCTGTGTTACCATCCCCAATATATTTTGAGGTGATTTTTTTCAAAGCCATTAATGCAGAAAAATTATTTAGATTAAAAGTACTTGTAATTATTCTCGATTACATGTGAGATACTTTATAATGCAATTTTGCCACACTCATGTTTAGTGAAGTATCAGCGACACTTTCATGGTGGAAAAACTGAATTGTAGATTAGTTTTTCAGGGTTACACCATGTAATTCTTTCAAGGAATAAGAGCCCTGAAAAGGGCTGGTGAGCTCCGCTAAGAGCTCTGTGGTTCTCGACGTTTCGATCAGTATGCTCTGATCGTCATCAGGAGAATGACTAGAACACTGCCCAGTGGAGGCTATTTATTGCCTACGGAGGGATCCGATTCACAGCCTGTTTGGCGCCAATCGGAAATGCCCGCGAATTTGATTCACGGGTGCATTCTCATTCTGGTCACTGGTGGCGCTATAATTCCTCTAAACAGAGAAAGCACCGGACGGTGCCATTGTTTTCTCTGAATAAAGAACAAGAGCCACACTCATGTTATTAGTAATACTAACAATTTTCAAATTTGAAATGAAAATATAGTCACAGGAATCGAATGTGGTAGGGAAAGAGGGAATACATCACCCCCAATATTTATTGAGGATAATGACCCGTGTCATCATCACTCAACTATAGATAGAAGAATGATGAAATGACAAGCATAACATGTAGACGTGGTGAGAAGCACCGCTCCGGGGGTTGCATGCGGGCACAGTGCCCCTTCTTTTCCCTTTAACTTCAGATAAGTACCCCCATTTTTCTTTCGAATAAGTTCCCGTTCCATATTCATTTAAGTGCCCATTTTGATAATTACACCTCATCCTTCACCTTACCTTTGATAAATCCTCCTATTTCAACAAGAGCATTTATCCCTTTTAATGTAACAATTTTTTTTCTTTGTATTGTCATTTATTAAATTTTTCTACTTTATAAGAACATTTTTCCGTTCTTAGAAATACCCCTTTTCAGGTGTGATTAGTGCCCCTATTTACCTCTGATAACTGCCTTTTCTACCTTTTCTACACATTCATTTATTTTTCTAATAAGGGTCCTTTTCCCCGTGATAAGTACCAAGTTTCCCTTTTCCATAACATGTACCGCTAATCCAAAGTGACTTAGAGCCAATATTCCCATATGCTCGCTCGCTACGCTCGGTAGTATTAAAAGTATAGCTCTTTAAACAAATTTTCATTGTGAAATATAACTAATGACACCCCATCAGAATTGTGTTTCCCAGTTTTTATATTTCAATGTAACTGCGACCTCACAAATTTTGAATATTGTTTGCTCGCTCGGTCAGTATTCAAATCAAACTACAAAACTGCAAAGCATGATGTTAAAGTTGTATCTTGGACATGTAAAGAGAAAAACCATATACATGTTCACACACCCTCACCCATATATATATATATATATATATATTATTATTATTATTATTATTAAGTATTTGGCGTCACCTGTGCCTGGGAGGGGAAAAGCGAACTGAATCACTGTAACCCTCGGGTCTCTCCTCCCGATATAACTGATTGGGATGTGCAGGTGTACCACTACACCGGGGTTTCCCCCTACTCTTATCCGAGGAGTGCAGTGGGTTCTTAACGTGCAAAGGTGGTGACTGTCCTCTACACGGGGCCTCCAGTTAACGTCCTATCCGAGGGACGGAGTGTTTTCCACTGCAACATAGCCTGTGTCTATGAAACAAGGGAGGGGCACATTAACACACAACGCAGGCTTCAGTCATCCGCCCGGGGTGGATTCGAACCCACGATCTTTGGTTCGACAGGCAGACGCTTTACCGACTGAGCCAACTCGCCTCCTATATATATATATATATATATATTAAGTCGTAAACAAATCAAGAAGGTTCCGCGTCGGTGTGTTGAAATAGATAGCAGTGACTTTGATAAAGGTCTGTGACCGAAACGTCAGTAAATTTTACGTCTTGCGGTGTTTTTATTTCAACATAATTGTTTGCTATATATATATATATATATATATATATATATATATTTGTGTTTGTGTGTGTGTGTGTATATATACATATATATATATATATATAAAGTAAAATAATTAGTCCTGCGTCGGTTGATGAAAAATAACAAAAGTTCACAATAAATGAAAACAACCGTAGAGATATATATATATATATGGCCATTGAGGGAAATCATACCCCCCCCCCCCCCCCCATTTATGAGGACCTGTCTACGCCAATGATCATTTCTATGGGTTAAGAAATAGCAGTTGGCTCAAAATGGCAGTATTAAGATAATAAGTCAAACAAAAGTATAAAAAGCTATTTTATCAAAACGTGTCTTATGAACAGGCGCGTAGCCAGGGGGCGGTGAGGGCTAATCATGGCACTACCAAAAATATTGTTGAAACAGAACACTAGTTACAAAATGATATGAAAACAAAAGTTGATGAATAGAAAAAAACAAAGGAAACAAAAACAAAAAAACAAAGGAAACAAAAACAAAAAAACAAACTACAGGCCTATACAAAAGGAAAGCAGAAGCAGAAAAGAGGAATCAGAAAGGTGAAGGGGCGCCCTAATGTTGACAAATAATATATCAAGTCTTCGATAAGAATAGTAAATAAAGCACAATACATAGAATATCGATTACAATGTAAACATAAATAAAAGCGTCCTTCAACTTTACAATGTGAAAAACTCAAGTCTAATACGGTGTATAATTTTTGAGATATTAAAGATCAAAAGTGTCAACAGTTTTTTTAAACACCTTGTATTAACATCATAGCTGTATAAGGCTGATATTATTTGTACACTACATGACGGCATACCATGTAGAATAAGTGTGTATATATATACAACGACATTTTTTTGAAATTATTGTTTTCTTTGTGAGAAGGGCATGTCCAGAAAAAAAGTCCTTTTTCAAAATGTCCGGAAAATTTTGTTTGGGAATTTTAAAATCAATGTATTTAATATGCATTCTTCAGCATTTACTTTACACTCTGGCCATTATTCGATACATCCATTATTTGGCCTTTAATGGTAACAGAAGCCCTCAAAAACTTTTCGCCAGATTTCTTTGATTTTACTTAATAAATAGCAGGGTACTAACATAACTAAGATGCTGTGAAGTTTTTGCCTCCTCAAGTGAAATATTTATTGAATGAGAGGTGAAAAAGTAATAAAAATCCCTGGCCCCAAAAGAGGGGATGTAAATTCAAACAACGGCCACACACACTACTCACATGAGGATTTCTGTGTGTATAGAATACGCTACACCTATAGTGCGAAGCGCTGGGTTTATTGTGCGGGGAACCGTCGGGTGGATAAGGTATTAGCGTGAGGCAGTGAAAAGCCGTTTCCAAGCGTTTCTTACAGATATTTACACTAAAATTTGTTCGAAATCGCGAATGGAATGTTAAATAATCTCGTACATGTTTCTTATGATAAAAGGAGAATAGTATGTGACTATGTTAGTTAAGTTTATTGCCAGTATGATTTTTGCTACCGAGACTATCTATGAGCTTTAACTTTAGTTGGAAATCAGCCTCATTTTCTTTGAAAAATAATAGAAAAAGTTGTTTTTCGAGGATATAAGACCTATTTTCCTACACAACAAATAATTTCTCCAAGTTCTAAATAAACAAAATGAATTTTAAACGAACACAAGACCATATAGTGTGTGTAAGTGCCGATGTGCACGGGTGTGGGCGTATGTGTGTGTTTGGGCAGCAACGGCTAAGATGTGACTGTGAGTATGACAGTGTATGTAAATAAACCCTTCAAATAAGTTTGGATACTCAGATTTGATTAATTATATCTCTCTTGTCATGGCATAATCATCGATTTGTTTATTATCATTAGAAAGTGTGTTTATTCCTCTCTAAAATGATGCAATATCTTTTGTGATTTTTTTTTTCAGTCATGGAATGAGCAGTACATCAGAATAAAGGGCAGGGTCAAAAGTGAAAAGTCGCAAAATGATGGTAAGCACTGGTATAGTTGTGCAGAGCACTCTTCTTTATTCGACATAAGAGAGTGTTTTTTTTTTTTTTTTTTTTTTTTTAATGAATGTGGGGCTATTATCCCCAACTGGTCATCCATGAATGCCAAATTATAAAGAATCCTGAAAATAAAATTCAGGCACTATTTGGCATGTCAGGCAAGATTCACTACTGTTTGGTCATCAACTTTCCAAATCATCACGCCTGCTAAGGTTAACAAATGTTGAAAAGGCCCGGGCAATAGGGCAACTCGAAGCTGGGTTCTCCAAAAAGATGTTGCAACGCTATTTGGAGTAAGTCTCAGCACCATATCCAAGTGGAAAACAAAATTCGGAGAAACTGGTGGTGTCAAAGACAAATCATCTGAAAACACAACAGCCCTACACTCTTCACAGAAAGAATACAAGGCCGAATATAAAGAGCAGTGCATTTTGCAACGTTTCACTTTTGACCTTGTCCGTTATTTTGATGTACTGCACATTCCATGACGGCAAAATCATAAAAATGGGGTTTCGTTTTAAAGGGAAATAAACATACTTTCTACTGATACTAAACATAGCGATGATTCTGCCATGACAAAATTGATATAATCGATCATAGTTGAGCTTCCAAACTTTTTTGAGTGGTTGATTTATATATTGTATTCGTTAACAGCATGCGTTAAAAAGTAAATAGAAGGAAAAAAAACGTATAAAATGCACTTACGAATAAAAAACACAGATCAGCCGCTATTCAGTATTCACAATGAAGATCATTTTATTTCTCCCCGTGGCAAGTCGATGCAGTATTTCAAATACAATATAGATCTCATTAATCCATAGGGCCCTGTTTTCATAAAACTTGTCATCCATGACAAGTTGCAATAATTGTTATAAGCTACTGAAATTCTTGCATCTGAATGGCTGAGAGCAAATTTGTAGGTAAAAATCACCGACACCACACTTGATGAAACGCCACCCAGAATTTGACGCTTGCCCTTTTATTATAACTATTACTAAGTTCAGGTGAAAAAGACAGAAAACTACATGATTTTGTAATCCTATTTAAAAATTAATCCGAATTTTGAAGAACAAGCGGAAGGATGAACTAGTTTAACTATACATGTAGATATAAAATGCCTAAAAAAAAGAATGAACTATAGACCAAACTCAGTAATTTCTCTTTTAAAGAAAAAAAAAGTTTGACGATTAGGAAAAAAAAATTTCACGTTCATCTACATTTTTTTTTTTAAGAGAGAGATTTACCGAGAGATCTTATGGATTGGCAACAGATCGAGAGAACACACAAATTCAAAGAAAGATATCAATAGCTGATCTCCTATTATCAAACTAATAACTATAAAAGCAGCTCCATTTAATCCAAATCAATATTCTTAATTTTCCAGTGTATAAAAACATAAATATACCCAAAATAACAAATAAGCCATGTAACAAACACAAATCCTTTGAATAGACAGTCTGCTTTGTATTGCTTTCAACATCAATAAAGTATAACATAATATTATAAATTCATACAATGAATTTTTCGTTTTCGGTTGTATCTAGTGCATAGGTAATACAGGAAAATAGTAAAAATTTAACCTCTAAAACTACCAAAACTACCAACAACAAAAATGGGCAATGTAAAGTGACGAAAACTAAATAAACTACAATCATGATTGACCTGCCAGAGAATCTGTTTTTAAAATATTTTTTCTCTCTTCCCAAATAGTTATGAATAGCCACATGCATTGCGAGGTCATTGCCTTCGCAATGGAAAATATATCTAAAACTTCAAAGTTTATTTTTGAAAATATCATACATATATTTCGGGGGTAATACATTTCACAGGAGCCATTATATACGGGCTTCAGGCAGAGGGGGAAAAAAGGGCTACTGAAATTGTTCAAACCACAGATGTACAATACAACAATAAAATATATGGAATAACAGGAATTGTTGCCGACTTATATTACAGGGCTACCAAATGTTAATACACTATTGCTATGAAATATTTTTTAACGTTTCACTTGAACTGCTATTTGAAAATTCTAACAAAAAAAATCAAAGCACTTAGGATATAGGCAATTCAAATAACTTCAAACGACTGTAAAGCACCGCGCATCAATAAAAAGCCAATAATATTTGAACAAAGATTCAAAATTATATCAAAAACTGAAGATCTATCTTATTTTTATAGCGCCTCACCTACAACCGGTTTCAGTTCGAATAACACTTAGCAAAACATCATACATAAAAATATATGTATGTTCACTCGTTAAATACAACATTTAATGTATGTATGAAAGGTTATACATTAGTGTGAAATTACGACATCTTAATCTAGTCACCATTTTTTTGATGAAGGCGAACAAAAACAGTAATTCTTGGCCTGCGCTTTGACTATTTATTATGAATGTTATAATTCTACCAGTTTTGGCTGCCCATAGAGAACATGTGATTTAGACCAAGGTCTAGATTATTACTACCCACCTTTGCGAATTACAACTGCCTATTCTTGAAATAAGGATAAAGCTACTCGTTAATCCTCCTGTAAGAAGTCCTTATATTGCATAAAGTAAGACCGAAATAGACAATGGGACGCTACATCATGTACATCGTATGGACGAAGTAATATGTTTTAAATATATATTGACAGTTTATAAAATATATATTATAATCACTTTATACATTTCAAATATTTACATTATATTCATATTTACATAAATGATATACATAATGTTCAAACAGTGATTTGTTTGCGCAAACATTACAACATACGTTTACTTGCCTAAAACGATGAAATGCGAGCAAGGGCTTATCACACAAGAAAACAAAATCATATTGCATATTTCAAAATTTAACATGTCCCCAACAGGAATCTTCGAAGGATAATTTAGATGCAACAACTCCAAAATCATACTCCAAAGTTGAGAACGAAGAAAAAGATGCAAAGTGATATGAGACCTTGCATTGATGCAAATTATACATAAGAAATGTCTTCAAACAATTAACTTCATTTCGCAAAGAAAAAATTATAAGCATATATCAAAATAAGAAATAAGATAAAATTAAAGAAAATAGTAAATCATTGGTAGAAATTTTCCAAAAATGAAATACTTTGAAGCTAGTTACTCCATCAATAAATCAATCAAAAATGACCCATGAGCTATTGCCAATGTCAATGCTCTCAAAGGTGACGGCAGTTAGCATCAGATGGCTTCAACCCAGCAGTAATGCATCGTTCTTACCCATTTCAGTGCAAAATGAACGGGCGAAGTCAGTTACCTTGAAATGTACGGTCACGTTTAAATACCGTAACATCATTTGTTAGTCCACCACAGGAAGAGATCTGGTGTAGTACACTGACCAAAAAAAAGGGGGGGGGTTAAAAAAAATGTCCAACATTGGGTAATTTTGTGTCCGATCAACTCTTGGGCAATTATAGGCCCAACTCGGGTGATTTTTGCTTAATTTGTAGTAAAAGATTGAACAAAGTTGGTCGCCTACATAATTACCCTCGTATTGGAGGGTTTTTTCCCCCAATATTTTTGTTGTTGTTGTTGCTTTACAGAGTAGGCTATTTGTTTTTTAACGCAATTTTCAGCGCGAAAAGAGAGAAAAGGAGATTATTTCCTCGACTGTCAAGCCTATTCTTCTCGGGTCAATGCTGATGTTTTTTCAGTTAATAGTTTCTCGTTTGAAATCAACCAGGTTTTTTTTTAATTGTTATTTTTTTTAGTGTGTGTGTGAGTGTGTGTGTTTTCGTTGGTGTTTGTTTAGTTCTTGTTGAATTACGGATGAATGATGAACGTAATTTTCAGTCCTCTCCTTGATCGCAATAACAAAAACATGGGAATTGTCTACCAGAAAAGAAAAAAAAAACACGATAGCCTGGGCATTCGGGGACCTGAGTTTTTAAAAGCGCAACCTGTATCACACTGAACGTAAATGTCCTACAAAGTTCTAGGCAGATTGAATACCCAGTATTTTAATTATACAATTTTTGCAATACGGTGGTTCAGTATATTCTGCAAGCCGTGCCTCTAAAAGGCGATGACATCTAAAAAAAAATTAGTAAACTGAATTATAATTTCACAGATATATAGTGGGCAGGTTAACCCGGGAAACGGGCCATCTTGCTTTTCAAAAATCCTGGCCTCTCCGTTTCCCAAATTTCTGGTCCCAGGAATCATCACAATACTGGTCTAAACCGCCTCACTCACAGCCCTTCATTACTGATTGTAATTTTTTTACACAATATTCTTCTTCAAAAAATATAACCTATCATAAATCAATAAACAATGGTGGAAGACTATTCAGTAATCAATCCTACGGAGCATAAATTGCCTTATAAGAACCAAATAGGATGTTATAAGAGAAAGGCTTAATGCCTTTCAGGCTCTGAGGAGATGAAATAATTTATTTTTTCCAAAGTACCTAATAAAGTTTTCCGACAGAAAAACAAAAGTGCGCAAGAACATGACCGCTTTTATTTTAAAAAGATCATTTATCTTGCGGCAGGATTTTGTTTTTCTCTCTCTCTCTGCACGTGCTGTGAGATTGATTGTTTATTAAACTGCCAGGACCAATGTCGAGTTTCCGCTATCTTCCAAAATAGCTGTTTGTCGCTACTGGCCCAAGGAGCCCATACTAAGCAAACTAGTGTCACCAGGTCTTGTTGCAATAGGGAAAATTACGTATCATTACACAAGATGCCTTTTTAAGGAAATACTCAGGCTAGATCATCCCGATGAATATCGCATTACTGATTAATCTATTCATCCTCTTTGGAAACATTCGCTAAAAAAGGCATTTAGTTTTATGGTAGGCAATTTTCCCTACTGCCACAATGCGTGGCGACACTTGAATATGCGCCTTCTGTCCGCCAATAGCGCAAGGGCGTTATTTTGGGCGCTAGCGGAAAGTCGACGTTGGTCCTGACTGTTTAACAAGCCGTTTACTACACTCAAGAGTGTAAAAATGCAGAATGGCCGCTAACTTCGGAATTTTGTATTTCTGCATGTCTAATTATTTTCACTGATTTCGTTGCTCCTTACTTCTGAAATATATACTGGAAAACTGTAATTGTTCACGATCATTTCCTGTCTGTAATTGCCACTAGGTAAGCGTTGTTCAAAGAGTTACGCTAAATTTCAAGTTAAACAAACCTATACATGTCAATGCTAAGTAACGTTACATCATTGTGACATCTTTGCGTATTTGTCTTTATACATGTACATTGTGCAACAAAGCACAGGTTTTAAGAAGAATGTTCAGGTTTTGCCATTACCAGGTTTTACCGGTGAAAAAAAAAGTATAGATGTCCAATCTGTAATAGACCCTTCAGACGATTCTATCATGGTTTATTTTACTATACACTCTAAAAAAATACTACACCAACATCAAGCGTCCACATGGGAGAAACCATTTTCAATCTAGTAGATGTAACACTTATACTATGCTGGGTGAACATTTTATATGTTTTGATTCGTCAATAAAAATAATGTATACCAAATTTTGATGTCGTTTAACCCTTGTTTTGTTTCGAGTGTACTATTTGGAGTGTCCCCACATGTGCACCTGCGGCACGTAAATAAACACACACAAAGTGTCACACGTTAAGTATAATATTGCAACATGCTTTTGAAAAATAAATATATTTCTATAATATCTAAATATATTTGTTCATAGTAAATATTGCTAGGTCGGTCTTCCACTGCGGTATTTGAACAGATGCCTCGACAATAAAATCCCCCACAATCAAGTGGGCCCACCCAGTAGTATCATGGTGAGGTAACTGGCTATTGCAAACCAGGGGAAGTTCCATTCTCACCCGAAGGGATGGAATCATTGATTTTCAAAGAATGTGTAAGAAAACATATTTACAAAATAATATTCACAACTTTAAAAATGTATGTAAATGTTATATTCGTTTTAAAATAAATATTTATGTACAAACTGTAAGATTTGGTGTCTCGTTTTACACAATTTCAATAAAACAGCAATGTAATATTCAGCTAACTAGCAGTGTATTACATGCTACTCGCGATTTCATGTTTATCAACATAGTTCTTCTCTTTGGTAATGCGATTTAATCAAATAAAATATCGCATTTATTTTAGACGTGAAATACATCCCACTTTTCAGTGGAATTCAGTTGCATATTTCATTTTATACAGATATGAATCTCACTAAATTCATTTCACCAATCATTTGTCTTCTTCCTATAAACAACGGTAATGAATGTTTTCATGCCAATGCATTATTTCCCATATCCTTTTCTCGATCATGCAAATCTTGAAAATGCAACAGTACGATTGATACATGATACTTTTTAATGTTAGAACAAAATGATTTTGTCTTTCATAACTTCTTTGCGAGTTCGTAATTAGTACATGGTACAAATGACGCATTTGTTTTGGTGGACGCGCTACTTGTTTAACATGTAAAATCATACTGGTGCGCGCATCGTGGTGCGTACAAAATGACAGTGTATAAAGGTCAATTGTACTCGGTACAAATGACCTTTATCTGCACATGCGCAAATTGTAATTACGAACTGGCTTATTGCAAAGGTTTATTACACCTGATCGATACTGTTCATCGGTCAGAATTTTTTTTTTTTATCTTGCCGTATTTGGAGTTTCATTTTTCGCGTCTTTGTCCACAATTACCAAAGTTAGATCTTCAAAGAGGTAAGACATTACTAAAAATAAAATATTTTAAAGGCCCCTAACACAATAGTAATTAAAAAGATTGTGTTATTTTCCACATAATTCCATATAAATTGTTTTGATTCCTTTATTCATTTATAGAACTTTGTGATGATTACATTATTATGGGTGCCTGCAACTGGTTGATGTAACTGTAAACGCCATTTATTTCACAATTATATCCTTCTTACGAATGTGAAATGTGTATCGAATCTGGAATGGCTGACGAGACGAGACTGCAATATGATATCAAATATCATTTCCCAAACATACTGTTTGCATCTCTGTCTTGCCACCACTACATTTCAAACACCATTGTACATTCTCTTTGATCACTCATATAATATTACCTATACCAATATTTCAACCATTTTGCTAAAATCTTTTCTTCATCGCTGATATTCAGGGAGTCAGAGACCTGGGGCCCGTTGCACAAAACTTGCGTTTAATTGCAACTCTAAAAAATCAAATGCAAGTCCTTAATGCACGCTTCTGATTGGCTGAAAATAAAGTTGCGTTTGATTTTCCTGAGTTGCGTTCAAACGCAAGTTTTGTGCAACGGGCCCCTGGTATCGAATGGACGTCGCTAGGAAAGATTAAGCTCAGGATACGCCATGCATAACCAGTCAGCGAAAAATTAAATTATTAAAATATTATTGGCATATCACAAGAAATTACCTTTCGGTTATTGATAGGAAAATGGAGGTTTAGTCGGCAAAAACATTCTTGACCATAGTCAGAAATTAATAATTTGATTACCTTCTTTCTAAAAAGAAATCCTTGTTGGGAGGAACTCCCGGGTAACCTGTAGTGACTGACGTTTCAGTTTCCACGACCAGAGTTTACGTACTATTCTCCATAACCTTCTTCACTCTCCGTCACCTACTTCCTGATGGGAAGGGAGATGTATACCATATTAATATAAGACTTACATTATCCTCTGCTTAATATCGTACTTACATGAAGGTATACATAGTCACGTTACACTAATTGGAGGAGCAGTGGTCTCTTAACGGCGAGGATCCAGATTCGAAAGGAAGTAGATGCACCAGTGCCATTAGATATGGAATCCAGTGATACAGTCCTTTGGATAAGACCTAGGTCCACCGGTTACCTTCCAACAAACTTGTTTTCTTATCAGGTAGGGAAAATAAAGATCAATCTCATCTGCCCTCTTCTGGAAATCACCACTGCAAAATATGCAAACAGATTACTTCTCCCAACGTTGACTAAAAGACTTATGCTTCCAAATGAGGCATTATTATTATCTTTGAGTACAATTCAATCAAATGAAAAAAGCTTCATATTACCTTTGAAAAATACAATGGTAAATTTCCACACGTCACACACACAAAAAAAAAATGTCTACGTTATTTCTGTTTTCCAAATACTTCAAGATACTGGTATGGAAAGAGGCCACTCTTGCGACCCGTTCTGACCTGACTCCATCCATTGTCTTCTGGGGACATCTGAATAACCACCTAGAGAGTGGTGAAAGGAAAGGGGCAAGAAATTGTGAAATGGCAAATTTATAGCGGATACATGAAATGTTCGGGCAATAACGAAGAAAGTTTCGACGATAGTGGGGATAGCACTGTTCAACGAAAACAAAAATTAAAACATGCTCTTTTAATATAAGCAGATATTTCCACTTTATTTGGACTGATCATGCTATCAAGAGATGGAATGTAGAAGGATAACAACCCCCACCCCCTCCTCTTCCCACCCCCCCCCCTCTCTCTCTCTCTCTCTCTCTCTGTTCTTTCACATAATTATGTATGTACATTTTTTCCTCTCTCGCAACGGGGAAGTGGAGGCCCTTCCGAACTCCCGGATATAAACAAAGGATTTGTAGGCATGTTTGACAGAAAAAAAACTTATGTTATGTAATCCTTGATTAGCCACACAACGATCCAATGTGCCCCTTTTCAACAACAAAAAAATCTAGATTATTCATTATTTTTTATGTTTAAAGATTACTTACAAAAATGCTTTTGCATACAAGTAATACTGCATGGGTGTCCCAAAAAAAGCGGAACGGCAGATTTTCAGTACTTTGCATTCGAAAAGTATATATATTTTTACATCAATGGGTAAAGCGTCTTCTACCGAAGAGAATGATATTAAGATCATTGAATTTGGTAAAATAATTTTGATTCTATGCCTGTTTCTTAAAATACAGTCATTTTCAAATTTCGCATGTTTTTGCGACCGATGAGAGTACAATTGTGTCAGGAATTTCATATGCATGCACAATAGCCGTCGTTTCCACTTTTCCCAAGCTACAGCTCACTGAAACCCATTCCCGATACGATATTACACTCATCGGTCTCAAAAATCAAGTGAAATTTTAAAATGACTGTTAAGAAACGGGCATGGAATCAAAATTACTTTACCAAATTCAATGATCTTGGTATCATTCTCTTTTTTAAGGCAAAGTACTGACAATCCGCCGTTCCGCTTTTTTTTTTTTTTGTTGGGGGGGGGGGGACACCCGGTATATCGACGGACAATTCATACCTGGCCCTTCCTTAGTGCAAGACCATCTTCTTTCTCATTCGATGCTTTAAAGCTGTGTGCTACAATCATTACTCTCTCCCAAGGTTGCAGAAACGTTACACAGAACGCAGGAAAGTAGCCAAACCGACCCTCGGAATCACCCTGAAAGAAAAGAGAAGTGAATAGGTCGAAATGTTGAATTTTTATAAAGTACCCTTCACTTCAAAAATTTTGTAAATTCGGGGGGGGGGGATGGGGGGAGACTATCCACTTAAATGGCTTGTCAGGATCTGACGCTTCGAATCAGAAGATTGTGTTCTTCTCTCTGCTGGCAATACCGAATGATGTTAATTAGCAAGTTCGTCATTAAAATTTGCGCATGTGCAGATCAAGGTCATTTGTATCGAGTGCAATTGACCTTTATACGTTGTCATTTAGTACGCACCACCAGCTTGCGATTTTAAGCATACTTGCATGCTCTATTTTTTCTCTTTTTTGCCCAAATAATTGGGGGGGGGGACTACAGCCCCATCCCTCCCCCCCCCCCCCCCCGGCCCTGGCACCGCGGTCCCTGGGTTTGTCTCAACGGTGAGGCAGAGCATCGTCCACAAGGCGCGAAACGGCGATGTCTGTGAGCCGCGTAGCGTCGCGTCGATTTTTTGTTTGTTTGTTTGTTTGTTTTTTGTTGTTTTTTTTGCAATTTGAACCCCTGTAAGTGATGTTTTCCTGGCATCTACTAACGCAATGGAGACCATAAAAAGCAGTCCATAATAACGTCTTTTTAGATCAAGTAACAGTTTAATACACAGTTATATCCAGAGTTATGGTGTGTTTAGTTATCAACTTAATAAGTTACCAGATGAGTTGAATAATATTATATCTTCTCACAATATTTGCACTTGAAATTTTCCTCTCCAGTGTGTGTTATTTCTTTTTGGTCTAATTCTAACCACATGTTTAAAAGTCAAGATACTAAAGAAAAGTAACCGGGAATATAAGAAAGATTCGTGATAAAAAGGTAGATTTATGACAGTGTAACATTATGTTGACTTGTATAGTACCACAAATCTTAAATATAGGTAACCTCTATGATGTAAATGATTATTCTGGCCATGCCAGTGAAGTAGAAATTAAAATTAAGTTCAACTAAATGTTGCAGTTAACAACTAAGCTATTGGCTACTATTCTATCACAATGACATGTTCACTTGGTAGTCGGGGGGGGGGGGGGTTAAAACCTATTGCCCGAGGCTGAGCCTGAGACAGAGTGCTATATAGGAACATATTGTGTGAGTCTGGACATATTATGATGGCGTTTTCCTATGCGCATTAAATGTTTACTTGGCAGCCAAGGGGGGGGGGGGGGGGGTTAAACCCCCTAAAACCCCCCCCCCCCCCCCGTAGATCCGCCACTGCGTTCGGCTTCCCGTCCCCACTTTAGACCGGACGCTTTTTCGCCCGAGAACCGTCCTGAAATCAAACAGGACGGAGAGATACTCCGAGTCGCGCATGCGCACATCGATTTTTCGCTCGACTCCCCGTCTTCAAAGGCTCCCGTCCTGAAATTATAAGCTCGCTATTGTACCAATTACTTATTACGAACTGATTTATTGGCCTTGATCCGGGACCATCTCTGAGCCAGAATAGGTAAGCAATACTATTAGTTACCTCCTGCTTGTTCACGAAATACGGGCAAATATCTACGGTCAGAGCCCTCTTGCATAAAAAGTTGCGATTAAACGCAACTCAAAAAATTTAACGCAACTCAATTTTCAGCCAATCAGGATCGTGTATTTGGGACTTGCGTTTAATTTTTTGAGTTGCGTTTAATCGCAACTTTTTATGCAAGAGGGCCCTGGTGCCATATTCCATGAGGCCGGAGGCACCAGACCGTAGATATTTCCGTATTTCGTGAGAACAAGCAGGGGTAACGATTTTATCTTTTTAAGTGTAGATCTACATGAATTCTGTAGTGTAATCTCATTGGTAAAGTTACGATGAAAAAATTATTCATATTCATATTCAAATTCATATTCAAATCGCCGGCTGTCCGCCATGTTTGTTGTCTGCATGCAATAAGATCAAGCACATGCATGCGCGCAGCTGTGATGATAACGTCATCACGGAATACGGGAAATATTCAGTGATGGATTTAGCGCATGCGCACAAATATCAACAACAATGCAAAACATAAAAACAACAACAGCGACATATGACCTCATTCACGGAATACTGGAAATATTCAGTGGATGGTGTGTAATTGAGACTGAGTACACGGGTAATACGGAATTTTACCAAAGACATGATTGACCAATGAGATTACAGAATTCATGATCACTAAAAGATAAATTATCGTCTTCGTGCTCTACATCGTTCAAGAGTACCAGTAAACATGGTAAAGGCATGTCTCAAGATCATTCTTCCGAAGGGCATGGCCAAGTGAACGGGTCCGACGGGTTTCAATTGTTTGCAATAAGTCGTGATCAAACTCATTCGAAGACGTCTTTATTTCAAACACGATAATGAATACTTTTCTTTAAAAAATCATACCGCAAATACAGTGCGTCCCAGAAAAAAGATAACAGTCAGAAAAAGTGTCCCCAAATTAATTTTTTTTTTTTAAATGACACCTAAAGATCTGGCGCTATTTTGCGCTCGAGTGAATTGGTATTTTGCGCTCGAGTGAATTGGTATTTTGCACCCTTTTGCAAAAGTCGCTTTTGCTCTCTAAAGTTTAAAATATCGCCAGATTTTGGGGTGTCATTAGATATAAGAGACCCTAAGCTATCCACCGGTATAAATATTTCCTACGAATATTTATATAATATTGAATGGCCTTGAGTGGGATACAAGGATATATCGCACGAGCTATGAGCATATTTCACGAGTCGGCACGACGAGTGAAATATTTTCAAAGCGAGTACGATATATCCTTGTGTCCCACGAAAGAAAAGCCATTCAATATTATTATTATTAAGTGTATGATACATAGTTTATCAATTTTCACCATTACATGTCTTTATGTTTTTGTATTGACTTCAAAATAAAACACAGGTAGAAACTTTTTTTTGGTCCTTACCCAAGTATCTTGCAAGAGCTGCGCACATACATCCATTGTCTTAACCTTTGCGTATTTAAGCGCGTATTCACTTTTTTACGCGTCACGCGCACCCCAAACCATGAGATATGGAGATATATTGCACGGTCATCCGGGTACTTTTACACAAACCATGAGATATTGTTTTAGAATTGCACGGTCACCCGGGAACTTTCGCGCAAACCATGAGATACGCCAATTTTTCTGGTCGCCTGAAAACCCTTCATACAAATAATAATTTGTAATATCTATTTGGGGAGACTTTTTCTGACTGTTAACGTTTTTTGGGGATGCTCTGTATATACATGTAGAGCGTTACAAAGTTGATTTCAAATACGTTTATTGGCGGTTTCAGTCTATTTTTAAAAAATCTGTCACTCCCCTTAAATTCATCTAAAAAGATGAATGGCCTGCTTATTATATTTTAGGATACATACCTTCCACCAATCCGAACCTTCATCTTCAGCAACTCTCACTCGCTGACCAGCTCTAAGATAATAAAAACAAAAATAACGTTCCATTAATAAAAAGAATATTTTTATTTCATCTGATGGCATTTATGAACATAATAACATTTGTTTTTACATAAAAACTTTTTTTCTTTTTTTTTCTTTTTTCTGCAAATAATGATTAGCAAGATATCATACTGTTCATACTTTAAAAGAATATCAGGGGGAAAAGAGTGAAACTCATAAGCAAAACAAAAGACACGTTTGATTAATTGAACAAGGCATTTTATCCACATTGCTCTTCTCCACCAATATGAGTACCCGGTAGGAAGCGAACGTCATTGTGGTTGGATTAGCATGTACGTGCTTGGAAGCAGGCGACTGGCTGGAGTGCTCCCAAGAGGAGTGGAGAATGTGCACTGTAATGTACAGAATCGTAAGCGCTTTACAGTGTAACCGTTAGGGCGCTATATAAGAAACAGCTATTATTATTATTATCATTATTCTTAAAGAAGGAAGTCATGGCTATATAAATATATTAATGTCATTACAAAATAAAAGAGATATACATATACAGTTCATGATATTTGCGAAACCAAGAAGCAATGAATTCAACTATCAAGGGAAAAAAGGGGAACATAATTCCTGAGCGTACTTTCAAATAAGCGTATCGGGAAGAGAAAAGGTTGATTTCAGTCATTATGACCATCAGAAAAAAATACCCTAACGTACTAACATATAAAAGTACAGCCATTGATGGGGTGGGACTCGTGAGGGATATCAGGTAGATAAAATGCTAGAAAGTCAGTTGAGTGTGAGTAGGGATTAGGAAGAGGTCGTATCATCTACTGTTCTCATTCCCTTTCCCCTCTAATCTTCATCCTCCCTCTCCCTTTATGATTTTGCTTTTCGTTTTTTTTTTAGTTGGTGCTAGCAAAAAATAGAAGAGCTTACTTTAGAGACATGTCATCCCGTAGCATGCCTTCGAAGTCGTAGAGACAAACGTACTCTCTCCCCGGAGGTGGACTGGTAGAAGCGTCCTAGATAAAAGCATTTGCATCGAGTAAAAGCAAAGAAATTAACGTTGAATTGAATATCTCAGATGAACAGCATATCATCCGAGGCTCATAAGTATGTATAAAGGTAAAGTTGAACCTGGGCCCTGTCTCAAAAAACTTATTATCAATAACAACTTCCACAGATCTATGACAAATTTGTGCTTAGCCAATGATATGCCACGATTTCAGTAGCTTATAACAATTATTGTAAGTTGTTATTGATAACAAGTTTTATGAAACAGGGCCCTGGTTTGATTTAGTCCACTGATCTATAGAGCGCCAAGTGTCAATCACTTTATGTCTTACAAGTGGACTATAAATCCACATACTTAATACATGTAATAGGGGGTTTAAAGTAACTCCGAGTAAAGTTAGTACTTTAATGAATAGGCCTATTGGCTATGAGTTTATATAAAAAAAGGAATGGAATATACTTTTAAAAATATATATATATATATAATGCATAGGGAGTGGTGATGTACCATGTGTGTTTTTTTTCCCCCCTACAAATCTTTAAATCAAGGTGTGCATGTATGTTTGGACCTATTGATGCGAGAAAAAACGACATTTTCCCCATGTGTTAGTTTTAAGAGTCAGGTGAAAATGACACACAGAATTAAACATGATGTGAAATAAAAATTATTCGGCATCTAAATATTGACAACGTACTGACTATACTTATGATTGTATAATTAAAGCATTCATTAAATTAAAAATGTGCAGTGTGCTTAGAAATTAAACAGAGTATATTAAAACTATATATATACATATTTTAGCCAGTTCATGAGGATTTACCTTAATTGTACAAGAATTAAAATATCAGTTAATATCGCAAAAAACACAACTGATATAATACATGCTTATTCACGAAATTATTCATGAAATTAAAATCATTTTGATCATGCTTCTTTTAATTTTAAACTGCAAAACTTCATGTTCTGGACTGACAGATACAATTCATGCATACATAACTGCAAGATAGATGAAAAGAAATGTACGGTACGTAAAATGCATTTTGACAAAAGACGTCACCAAACACTGCGACATGCATGCATAGAGAAAGTACATATACCCTAGATTCTAGGTTGAATAGGTGTTCTTTACTCTATCTCTCTCTCTTCCTGAAAAAATAAATACAATGTATCGACTCTGTAAGTTGACGTGGTGAGCCCCGTCAACTGACATCACCAACGACAACAACATAGACAGCAAACTAATTATAAGAATGCTTAGGAAACTTAATGGCATAGTCTGATTTCACGATGGTTAATACAAAAGAAGAAGCCTTTCTCAGACGCGAAAAAGAAGGCAAGTTTGGTTTGGGGTGCTAGTCTTTCTCCAGTTATTAGCTGACAAATTTACTTCTATATGAGAAGGGAGAAAAATAATTCAGCCAAGAATCTAGGGTATAGCATGCGATTGACGAGGACGTATTGAAAGAATACATATTGTACATCCGGAGTCACAAAAGAAGATACACAGAAAAATAATATTGAAATGATAAATGATTTTCTCTTTAAGGTCACCTTACAAGACTTGACTGAACTGGAAATAATGCGACCAGAATATTTTTGCCGGGATGGAAGGGTTGATGTAAACCGGACATTCATGACGTCAGACGCAGAAGAACAATGACGAGGGGGAGTCTATGGTGGCGCAAAGGGGAAAATCATTCTCAAATTCATAGTCAAACTCAAGGGTATGCAACAACCATACAAAGATGCTCAATACGATCTCACTCCGTCATGGAAACGTTTTAGAACACCCCCTAATACTTCTTTTATGTTTGTTCAGTAATAATTTTCATCAAATGATGTTGGGAAATAAGGGCTGAGATAAGGTCAGGTACCTCTCACATTAAATGAGATGAAATAAGACTCCAAAAGGCTCTATCAATCAAAGTTTCTGCTATAACAAGTACAAATCTAATTATTATTTTATATATTTTCTTGGATACAGTAACTCGCAGATATAAGGGGGGGGGGGGGTTTTTCTCTCTTTATTTACTTGTATTTGTTTTTTTTTTCTGTTTGTTTTCTCTTTTGTTTCTTTTTTTGTCTTTAAAAAGAAATGTCATTACTATCTAGCAAAGAGATGCAGGGTGCAGGTAGAAAGGGGAGAAGGTCAACGTTTTAAAATGAAATAGACCAACAAACTGTGAAAGTAAAAACGGTAATTTCTAAAACAATGTAAAAGATTAAAAAGATTCACGACATGAAAAGAAGAGGTGAGATGCAATAGAAAATCACTGCAAATTTGAAATCACTCCCTTATTTCAAAAAAGAAGATAAGCCAATGATTATTAAAGAACAGAATGACTGAAAAATCTAATACATGAACGAATATTTGAAGAAATACAAGTAAACCATACATAATGATATAAATCCGTTTATCAATCCGGTTATCGATTACAACATAGTATTGTTGGGTTATGCACTTTTCCCTTAAGGTAATATTAGCTGTAATTAGACTTAAGTTTAAACCAAGATTACGACTGCGTTTCCTATATGCCTCCGCCTAAATTCAGTTGATGGCTAAAACTGTTCTTGAAATACTGTGATAACCAGAATAAAACGCCTGCAATTACATGTTAACTGACCTCTTTGACATTTGCCTTAATACACCTTATAACCCAAAAGTCTGATCACTTTATCCTAGTCATGAATAAAAAATAGTTGGGATATGGTGATAACAATGCTAAAAAAAAAAAAAAAACAATTAATTTCACATATAATGACCTCTATGACCTGTCAACATTGACCTAAGCGAACAGAAATTGTACTAAGTTCGTCTCACTATGTGATGCATACTAGTTCCAAGGTTGAAGTTAATGACTCAAATTGTTCAATAGTGTGTTAACGAGGCAAAAACCTGAAATTTTATGGTAAATGACCTCCATGACCGTTGACCTACATTTGCCAAAATCTAATCAGGTTGTCTTCCTATGTGATACATACTAGTACCAAGTTTGAAGTTAATGGATCAAATGGTTCTCGGGATATAGTTTTACCAAGGCAAAAAAACTGCAATTTCAAATTGACCTCTCTGACTTTTAACCTTTGAAATATATTTGCCATAAAATATAATCAGATCGTCTTCCTATGGCGATAGTTACTAGCACCAAGCTTGAAGTACATACCTCAAATAGTGCTTGAATTATCGCGATAACGAGGCTAACATCTGAAATTTCAAAAAATTGACCTGAGTGTTCTTTGACCTTTGACCTACGTACCCCCAAAATCAAATCAGATCATCTTCCTATGATGATAGATGCTACCACGAAGTTTGAAGTTCATACCTCAAATAGTTCTTGAGTTATTGCGAAAACGAGGCTAAGACCTCTGTGACCTTTTAATCTACATACCCCAAAATCTAATCAGATCGTCTTCCTATGGTGATACCTACTAGCATCAAGTTTAAAGTACATATACCTCATGAGGTTCTTGAGTTATCGCGAGAACGATTAAGCGAGACGGACGGACGAACGGACGGACAACACGAAAACATAATGCATGAGTCCGGAACCACCTTCGGTGGGTGGAGGCGAAAAAATTCTAAGAGAGGCATAATCTTTGTTAGAACAAATAAGAACCTCAAAAATGTGAATTAAAAATATATATATTTTTTTTTTTTTTGACTTTGGCAGTTATCTTTCATGAAACAAGTCATAGTGCATTTAACTGTTTGGTGATTGCCAACTGAAAAAAAAAGGAATTAATCATATATGGGAAGTCTGGAAAAGATACTCCCACAACCAACCCGAGTGGGTACAGTAGGGGGATTCCTTCCCATCCTGAAAAATAAAAGATACCTCTAATTAAAAAAAGACAAAAACGTACTTTCCAACTGCCAAAGAAAAACAAATCGCTAGTAATGTTTTGATAGGTCGAATAGCATGTTCTATAAACCATATGTAAACTTGAATTATATTTGTACCATAGTCCTAAGTCATGGTCTTATTCAGATTACGCTAGGATTATTCAAAATATCATATGTCTCCGTTGTATGTTACACGTGGCTACACAAAGAAATAAATTGAAGTAATGTGTGCAGTAAACTTACATTTTCAACAGGTATTGGTGGCTCACTCCGTCGGCCATTCGTACTTGATTTATGTGCTGGTAATAATATGTAAATAATGATGTTTGTGGGAGGAAAAAAAAAGTCATTATAAATTCAAAGAACATTGACGTTTACTATGAAAATCGAGGTATAGGTATTGTCTTGAATGATTTTAACTTTATGAAGTCATGTTTTTCTAGCGTACTAATATAAACGATAATATGACACTCTGACCCATCAAAATGTTATGTAGAACTATCTACAGTATGAAATAAGCTCAGAGAATAAAAGTTCCGAAGCTTAAATAAAGTTTTCATCTTTTTCTACAGTTCTAATGACCGGTTGATATTCTGGATCCATTTTTGTCAGTCGACTCAAGACCTACAGAATTTGGGATGAGGTTAATCCGTCATTTATTTTGTCCTCTTTATTTTATATTGCAAGGCTGGCCAGTTCAGTCATGCAAAACTGCTTTCCAAAGGAGTCTTGTAGTTTAACAAATCATTCTACATGAAAATACAAAAAATCATAACAATTATGTAAAATGGTAAATAACAACAACAAAAAATGGAGAGTGTATTAATGGTATTATAAAATGTACATATTTGAATGGTTATATTATCATCCGTTTGATTCAAGATTTAAAGCTTTGCATAGTTTTGTTTTTTTAAGATGATAAAGGGATGTACAGGTCTGAACATTACCAGGGAGTGCATTTACTGGCTCCAACGTATCGTTCGGTCAATAAGTATAATTATCCATCCTCGGTACCTTCAAACCATCGACATATTCCAAACGTACCTCGACTGGATAATTCCTACTATAAAAACTCCCCCACTAATGTACATCTCTAGTATACTCACAGGGCTCCGTATCGAATGACATGCTCTTCCCATAGGACTGCAGGATCTTCCTTCTGGACTCTTCGCCTGCCTGGTTAGGGCTGATGGATGACCGGAGGCGTGGGCGACCCACGTAGGTGGGTGTGGGTGTAGATTGGGTGGAGGGGGCAGCAGACGGTAAAATAAAAACACGATTTTCCCGAGTCTGGTTAATGTCATGGTGGAGTTGGGTGGAGAAGTGACGACCCAAGCTACCATACTGGGTCGACACTACGGATCTACTAGAGGGCAAAGTATATTATGACGTGGTGGTGGGGGTGGAGTGGCGCGATGGAAAAAAAAAAGCTGGTAACGATAGGTGGGGCAAAAGTGGAAAAGGTGGTGGTGATGGTGGTAATGGAGGGGAAGGGGCGGATGATAGTGTTTATGATAATGGGGTAATGAAGGTAATGGTGGTGGTAATCGTGGTGGTGGTGGTGATATGGTAGTAATGATGATAGCGTAATGAAGGTAATGATGGCGGTAATCGTCGTGGTGGTGATATGGTAGTAATGATGATAGCGTAATGAAGGTAATGATGGCGGTAATCGTCGTGGTGGTGGTGATATGGTGGTAATGATGATAGGGTAATGAGGGTAGTGGTGGTGGTAATCGTGGTGGTGGTGGTGATATGGTAGTAATGATGATAGCGTAATGAAGGTAATGATGGCGGTAATCGTGGTGGTGGTGGTGATATGGTAGTAATGATGATAGCGTAATGAAGGTAATGATGGCGGTAATCGTGGTGGTGGTGGTGATATGGTGGTAATGATGATAGGGTAATGAGGGTAGTGGTGGTGGTAATCGTGGTGGTGGTGATATGGTGGTAATGATGATAGGGTAATGAAGGTAATGGTGATGGTAATCGTGGTGGTGGTGGTGATATGGTGGTAATGATGATAGGGTAATGAGGGTAGTAGTGGTGGTAATCGTGGTGGTGGTGGTGATATGGTAGTAATGATGATAGGGTAATGAAGGTAATGGTGATGGTAATCGTCGTGGTGGTTGTGATGGTGGTAATAATGGTGGGGTGGTGTGGTAAAGGAGGTGATGATGGCAGAGGTGAAATGAGTTTCGGAATGGGAGCGAGTCGTTAGAGATACATAGAGTTTAATTTACCACGATGCAAGTGGGGGGAAATTGGAATAGGTGACAGTTGGGTTTTTCATTCCATATCTCAAGCAAATATACGGAGTGTACCAAATGAAACATTCAGAAAGGTGGTACGAAATACAGGAAAGATGCATAGTAGGAGAACCAAGGAATAGAGAATGGTTTGTAAGATATCCGGAGATATTGATACAAATATATAATACACTCAGACATTTAGGTTAGAGTAAAGAATACGTATAAACAATTAGAACAAATAAATCGAGGTAGTGAAAGAAAACAGATTTATCGGGACACCACGCATACCGGTATTCCACGGTCATGCAAAATATAAAAGACATTGTGACAGTATCAAGACATGCAGTGGTCGTTGGTGGATGGCACCGCGCAATAAATCATGCAGTTCATAGTTAATAGCATATTTTCCACGAGATGAAGATGCATCCGGAACAGAAGAACATGTGTGATATGCACCATCACAATTTTCGTAAGTTTTCAAAAGGAACATAATCACAAATGATAACGTTATGAAATAAGACAGATAAGGACATCTAAGTGGGAACGGAGGGTGATATTTCTTTTATTGCCAAATGTTAATAGTAAGATACTAAATGGGATATAGCAACACCATACTCATGTAAATCACCTTCCGCGGTTTTATATCGTAGTAACCAATTAATAATAATTAATGATTAATAATAATTTTATTTGGTTTAGCCGTACTAACAATCGTTACGTTGTTGGTGTATATACATGTATGTAGTTATTTAATTTACCATAATGGTCGCAGTATGTTTCTAGAGGATAGTAAAGTTAAAATAAAACGAAATGAGACAATTTACGGGGAAATGTCTTAAAATGTGATACCAACACACAGTACACGTTTTACGCGTGTTTGATATTAGTTTTTTATTATACATCAATCGGCAAATTGTTAGTGAATCCAAACATATAATTGCATTTTTTTTTTAAATCAATGAGCACATGACATTGAGTGTTATTTGTTATGGTTAATTCACATTTTAATGATGAAATAAGGGAATCAAAAATGCAATGCAAAATCCAATCCAATAAATAAATGCATTTCAAAAACAGATTCATAGACATGCCATCAATGGGAGGAAGAGGAAAATGGGTAAAAACAAAATTAGTAGTAAGTTAGTAAAGAGAGTTTTAGTCCAAACGTATTACAAAAATTATTTCTTAGTGTGAGAAAAATATTAAATGTGAATCAAACAGAAGAAGATAAAAAAAATCAAACCAAAAACACCGCTTAATTAATCATTCAAGAACAAAAATATATTTAGTCAAATTTGGGATTCCATTTCACAAAAGATACCAGTTTGGATAATATATACTACACAATTTAATGTAGAAAAATGTTATTTTACTAATAAGAAAAAAACCCCACAAAAATGTCAATAATTATTACAATTTAGTTTTAACATTATGTTCAAGATGGAAACAGGAAAGAAGGGGAAAAAATGTGGTTAGCTCTGAGACAATTTAATATTCTGTAAAGTCATACAAGTTGTTTAAATCACTAGGTATTGCAGCATTAATCACTTTTTTACACATGCTTTTATACATAAGAATAATTCATAATAAGTCTATATAATAGTGGTGGAACAATATTACCTCATACTGATCACACTCATCATATTTTATGGAAAAGTAAACATTTCAGAAGGATGCGAAATTGTGTTCATGCGGTGCTTTGTGGGTGGAATAATACTTTTGTCCAGGAAGACAATAACACAGATAATTGCAACAAATGATATTTCAACACATTTTTGGTTAAATATATGTTTTGCCAACCAGATCTCGCTATTTACCTCGATCACAAAAAAAGTTTATATTGATTTCCACAGGATTATAAGCATTTTTTTTTATTGGAAATTTTAAATAAATAAATCTATTAATGTTCTCGACATATTTATCTCTTTCATTTTGATCTCCAACGTTCCTTTTCATTTCCCATACTTGTTTAAATTCACCCAAGCCTGCTGTCACCTGCTAGGTCAGGAAAGCTGAAAGGCTTCTTACTAAACTATCCACTCATTTGGACAGAAATCAAGCATATTTTCATTTTAATTTTTTTCTAGCATAAATTATATATTTTCTACGCATGAGGTGTCATATAAAAGATAAAATGATGAATTTTCATGTGATATTCTTTTTATCAAAATGATTACGTTTAGTCGTTTACTACCCTAAAAACTCACTCAGAGTTGCAATTTGTGCTTGCAAATGAAATTTTGGTACCTCCACTTTCCGTTGCTTTAAGTCAATCATGTGTGAATTATGAATTATAAGTTGTGCATCAAATGAAAGAAGAGAAGCAAGGCTTTCCATACATGTATCTCCCATCAATAAACTTGTTTATTATGATAGAAATATTCTGCCATGAAATCTGGTTCGGTTTTTTCTAGGACACACTGCATATATATATATATATATATATATATATATATATATATATATGTAGTGAGCATGGCACTTGTCAATTTAAGTTTTACCAATTGTTTTGTAAAACGTACTATTGCACAGAAAATAAACCTGGCCTTAATAATGGAGAGGAACCACGACTAACCTGTGCGGTGCAGACTTGGGTGTGCCCGATCGCCTCGATGGGGAATCTGGGGCTAGGAGGAAGTTACTCTCATTCACTGGAGATGCCTGCTGTGGTCGGGCCTTAGAGGGTGTCCCCTTCGGACTTCCAGAAGACATGGTTGAGGAGATTGAACCTCGACGGGATACGTCCGCAGAGGAGCCAGAAAGACTGGCAGCACACTTGATGGTATGGTAAATAGGATCAACTGGTTCTACACATTGGAAAATAACAATACATACATACATATAATTGATTATTCGTGTAAATTGGGTACCCGGTGGGAATAGCTTGAATGCTTTCACCTCGTTCGGGAAAGTTAAAGCAAGGGTATAATAGTAAAACTTTGTAGACGTATAGAGAACCAGCTGGGATCAATATGTGGCGCAATATAAATTGACTTAATCATTTACGCTTAGAATGAAACAACTGGAGATCAAATTACTTTATCGGCGAGACACTTGCAAAGGTAACAATATCAGTCTCATCATTTTCTTACATCTTGTTAAATGTGGAGAGTTTGATTAACGAATACGATAAAAAGGGGTTTTGCATAATAGACAAGGCCACCATGAATTATAAGTTTGAACATTAACACACACACATACACACACTAATCTTTTTTTTTTTCTCTCTTTTTTTTTTTTTTTTGCAATGCATTGGTACAGATATCTACATTTCTTCGAAATGAGATATTCCAAATACCACATACAAAGTGGCTGACCACGAATGGTGGAGTGCATACCTTCTCTAATTGTACCCTTGATGTCATTCAAACTACTCGTATCTAGATCAGTGGTACTTTTCTGTCTTCTCAACATCTTCCGCTTGTCAGGCTGCGAGGGTGACCGGAATTATTGAAACAAACGTTAGAAACAGTGTATCAAAATACTAACAAAAGATATTTTGCACAGTTTAAATCCCTGACGTAATAAACCTGTGAATAGTTGCTCCCATCGATTGGAGAGTAAGTGTCAATGGACAGCCCAGGTCTTTGATATACATAAATGTATCTATCAACTAAAAAATATCACGTTTTAAAGGAGTATATCATGAATTCTCTATTATAGGTTAATTATGTGTTTGTGAAACTATTTTAGTCAGTGTCTGGCTAAAATAATATTGTAATTCATTTACAACCAATCTTTATATAAATAAAAATTTTAAACAATTTACTTCAAGCAGCATTTAACTTATATCATAAAACGGAATTCAGTGATTATAATTCACGTACAAAATCAACTATCGTACTGATTCTTTGCTGAGAATATTTGTGTATCATTGTTAGATCCTTTAGTATGATTTGATAATGATGTGTGATCTACATAGGCTTTGAAATTATTAAGTATAATGAAGTTTTTATAAGACACTACAGCAGTGATTGCAAATATGATTTTCGAATGAAAAAAAATACGTCATGCACTATTCTAATGTTCATTTAAACACAGCAATGTCCTGAGAAGTTAGGCTACTGGTTCATAAACAAACATGCAAAGAAATATAACACAAGCTTTCAATACTTTTAAAATAACAGGTTACCCGAAAAATGCAGTATAGTAGGAATATTACGAGGTTCGTACACTACGCTTGAAAAAAAAAATTGCATATTTTTTTCTTTAGTAGCGGAAGAAGAACAACATAGAATCCGAAGAACATTTATGTATCTCGCATGTTTACATATATAGTAATAGAAATAGGCAGAAATACTTAGGCATTTTTGCAAGGAAGATTTTATCAGCATGATAGGCATAAATCTTGTAAAAAATACAGGAAATATTTGCGATTAATTTCCTTTTCAATGGAATATTAAACCAAAAAAAAGTAAGTCACAAAATTTCTTTTGATCGCAATGCCTGATACTGGACATACGGTATTATTTTTCTCTCTCTCCCATGAAATAAACAGTTACTTCAAATCAATCAGGAGAAAAGAGCAAAATGATTAAGAAAAAATATCATCGTCCATAACTCTTTCCCCAAAATGTGTTTGAATAAAATGTTACCACACGAATGGATTTATGGCGTTGTACACAACAGCGCTATTACATTCATTCACTAGAGCGCCCCTTTCTTCAACTACTCTACATCAGTGGCGTGTCGAGTTTTTTAAATAGAGAGGACATGCAAAATGTCTATCATTGCTAAAGGATTTGATTAAAAAGGAGATGACACCATTCTTTTGCCCATCTGGATACTGCTCCAGAAAGAATCATGGGATTCATTCTTACTTTAGTACCGTTAATATTAGAAGATAATTATTATAAATGCGTCTCTAAATCATGCCAGAGTACGTTTGATATCCTATAAATTGAGCAAGACACAAGTTGGTATGGGAGGAGGGGCGTACATGACCAAATCGTTTCCAATAAATAGTATATGCAATGCAGGCACTTAAAGTTTATAAGCATGCCATAAGCTTGAATGGGGGGGGGGGGGGGGGTCTACAATAATAAAAGCAGTTTAAATATGTAATACGTATGAAGCATACAACTATGCGTTTGTGGTATCTACAGTTCCGCCTGAGGATGTATCGAAATGAAGGAGGATTATACAAAGCAGAAAGACTTTCAAAGAATATAAGGAATAAAATAACAAGCTTTCCCAATACCAGATTTCGTATCTCTCGCACACTCATTTGTCGGACAAACAGCTTCTTTCCGCTACGCCCTTCCTGCTGTAATGTAATTAATAAGACATAGAACATACACTTTCACCACTAAACCTCTTTCCTATATAACAATAAAACATACATATATCATTTTATTTCTATCATTAACTCTAATAAAATAAATATGTTAGTTATTTCCCTCAAAGACAACGCAACGAACACAAAACTGTTCTCCTCTTTCAATCATGTGTGGTTATAATATGGACATGTCGATTTTAACCTTCAGTATATCTGGGTTATATTTTAAGTGCTAATTTTTTTCCTTTCAATCGACATTTAAAAAGGACGGCAAGATTGCCCAATCACGAAAAATCATACGTCCTGCCCGATTAAAAAAAAATACAAGCATGACAAGAGAGGAAGCATTTGTTGTTGCTTTTTAAAGATTACTTGCGCCCCAACTGTAAGTGAAAAAGAAATAGTGTTTAAAAGAGTTTAAAATGCGAACATTTTCAAAAGCTTGGCCGCTTTGCTCCCTCGTTTTAATATGTTTCTACAAAATCTCGTAATTCCGCGCCCCTGATATAGGATAAGGCGCTAACAATAACATCTGTAAATATTCAACTGTCGAGAAAAAAGTCCTAATTTCGATTGCCATGCAATAGTTTCTGCAAGGATATAAAATGTAAATTGTTTGCCTCGGGCGCAATAATCCATATATACGCCACTGTACACATGTGTATATTTGCACTTCCATGACACAATGAGATCTATAAATAAACTCTAAACGTCTATTCTACTCAAACATACACACAGTTATCCCGGTTAAAATCGACATTATTAGATTATGAATCGCTTTAAAACACTCCAAAGAAGTTTTCATCTGTTATATCGCTATGATTATACGACACCATTGGTTTAGAATAACTCTACGTTATAAGATGAAAAAGAAGAAGTCAGTATTTTTCATTAGAGAATAATTTGCGAGAATACCCAGTAACCAGAATCGCGAAAGCTGAAACGTCGAGAAACCCGCCTAGGATTTTCAAACTGGAAAGATACAGAACATAACCAAATATGACTCAAAAATATTTACTAACCATATGAAAAACCACATAATAAAGTCTATGGCGATAGTTCTTCCGGTAAAACACACACAATAAAAGAAAATTAATCAGTAAAATGTATTAAGGCATTTCCCAATCCTGTCGAAGATTACCAGTGTTGATTTTTTTTCTTTCTAAATATTTTATTTTTTATAATGTTACTATCTTAATTTCAAAGTATTAATCTTATTCAATGTACAAGACAATGAAGCATTATAGAATAAAATAATTGATAACGATGAAAGAATGAACAATATCAACGTATTGAACGAGGTAATATAATTGCAAAAATACATTACAAAACTTAAAAGCCTGCGTAATCATAACATTTCCTGAAAATTACTTATATGAAGATTTTTATAACTTGTAACGCTACATAGTAAATGATATGGACAATGAAATATAAGATATTTACTGATACAGGTCCTGAGCAGGAAGAGACGGATTCCATACATCGGTGATGAACGTTTGCCTTGCAAACTTTACACCTTAGACCTTGCCTCATAATACCTGGATTCAGAGAAATAATCAAAAGTGAAGACAGATAACAGATATAAAAAAAGAATTTTTTAAAAAAGAGGAAATGAAATAATAAATAAAATATTACTGGAGCACTAATTATACTACTTTAGATCCTACTTTAGAATTCACATCTAGAATTAACTAACAAGAGTATTAAAAAAAAAGGAATCATAGCAAACCTATCGCCAGATATGTATATAAATATATATCTATCCTGAGAAGTATGTCTCTATAAAAAATATGTTACAAAATATCGCTACGGTATAGGTTCGAGGATTTATATGAAAGTTTGATTAGCATCATCGAAAAAATTGATATACAAAGTCGGATATTCCAGGGTCTTTTTCTTTTCAAAAAAAAAATGCCTTCGAAAAGCCTTCAATGTATTTTCACGATACCTTAAAGTCCCAATCTTTCTATAATTATGAAAACGACTTCCATGGATTTCTTACACAAATGTTGTGATTATTAAGCCAGGGTAATTCTAAAGATTTCTATTCTAACAAAATAAATTAACAATAACCATAATTGTTTATACCAAGTGTGCCATACCTTTCAGCAGACCCTTACAATCGTCGCAAAATGTTGGTTTGATGAAGTTATATTCCTGGAAGACATGCGACTTTGAGTTGATCGCTCCATTGCTTGACACCCCCATTTCCCGAATGGAATCGCCTGATTCTGATGCCCTTCGCTCCGGCGAAGCCATTACAGCGTGGCCATTGCTAAGACGAGACTTAAACCAGTCTGGCGAAAATAAAAGAAGCTAGACCATGGAAATTAAAAAAAAAGTAAATGCAAAGTGAAATACAAATTCTGGATTTTTATATCCCCTTATATATCTACAATGTCTTTACCCTGTTTATCGGATTCAAGCTTGCCAGCACAAAATATATGCACCTTTTCTCCTCTCTTGGCAGCGTTCCAGCCAGGCGCCATATTACAGACGCTCACTATGCTGAGCAGACCACAACGACTTTCGCATCCTACCGGGTGACAATTTAACACCTGGGTGGTGAACGTAAATGAAATACTTTGGCTCAAGGACATAAGTGCAGTGCCGTGGATCGAACACAAGACCTTTGCATCTCCAGTGAGGTATTTAAACCACTCGACTACGACACCTTTACACAAGATGTTGTAAGATAAGACGCCGTAAGCAATATTTCGTAATCAAATAACATTACTTACTTTTCATTTCGGGAGTGGTTTGGTACATCTTATAAACATTTTTTTAATGTTTGCTTCTTCTGTTTTGATTCTGCCTTTGGTTTAAAACCAAAGGAAGTCAAGTTAACCTTTTATTTGCCGTGAGTGCAAATCGGCACAATCATAGGCTTGCCATTAGTGCCAACCTGCACAATAATAGGAATAAATTAAGAACAGGATTTCGGCATTGTGTAGAACAAAAGCTCTGCATAATAGCCCACTTTTGCACTTCTGAGATACCTGATAATCCCTTTATCACTTATATGTTCTGGAAGTTGTAAAATAAACCTGACTCGGATGTTGGTAAAACTACCCCTTGACAAATATACTATGGCACACGCACATATTATTTAAGTGGTACATCAAGAGTTCATGAAGCATTTTAACACAAGTACTAGACATACCTGAGCTCTCTTGCAGGCAAGGCTAGTCTCATTCTGTCTGTTTTCATTGCGTAGCTTGTGAATCTCTAGTAATGTTTCGTGCGCTTTACTTGACTGGTTCGACTTGATGCTAAATATGAAATGTGTAATAGAGAGAAAGCGGTATTAGGTTTATTTAAGAGAAATGTATTTAAGAAAATTCACGAAATATACGTATTATTTTGGATGGGATAATTTGTAACATGATTCAATTCATTTATATCAACGTTCAATGTCATACCAGCGATTTGTGTCGTTGTTGTTTTTTGTTTTTATCTCCATGACACCATTTAAAACGGTTGAAATATACAACGATGTATATAGATATGGCTAATAGCCCATTTTGGTGCCTCTTACATATTTTGCCACTATTTTTTCATAGTGTCCTGTGACCAAATGAATAAACACATGCATAACAAATGTATTACAAATCCTCAAAACCATGTATTTGCGATAACCACTGATCGTTTGTACAAGATGGCTATCGCGGATATGACATTTGTGTTCATATGTTTGAATACAAAGTGTAGAGGCTCTTTGAAATGGTGACACGACATTTGCTCCTGCGACATTTGCTCCTCTGTCTATATCTTGAAAGGTCAAAGGTTAAGGTCAAGGTCATGATTTGGTTTTTTGTTAAGGACAATGTGAAGCTTAGGATTAGGGTTAGGGTTAGGGTTAGGGTTAGGTTTAGGTTTAGGATTAACATGGCAAAGTTAGACTGGAGCAATTGTCGCAGGAGCAAATGTCATGGAACCCTTTGAAAGATGTGTCCTCGATACAATACGACAGCTTTGATATGTAAAGGATGCATACTACTTCTTTCATTTCTATGATATGGTTGTAATACCTTTCATATTGCCTCTTTAACCTGTTGGTTTGGTCTTTGACAACATTGATTTCAGTCTCCAATGTTTGGACCTAAAAACAATGCAAAAAAAAATTGAAATGATAATTAAGTTACATGAATTTTTTAGCTCTAACATCGGCCTTGGAAACGGCAAAATATATTCCCTTGTTTTTAATCATGAAAATTATCTTATCCATTCCTACATGTTTTTTTTTTGTTTTTTTTTTTTTCGCTCTTCCTTTGTATTTTTAGTAATAAATCACTTGACATAATATTAGTAACAGTTCAATGAAGAGAAACAGACTTTGTACGAGATCATCTCCATGAAACAATAACCACATTTCCTTCAAATTATGAATTCCTTGGTTTATTTCAAATAATGCATTGCAAATTAGCGGAAAAGTTCAATTAGCAAAATATTCATGAATTACAGTCCCCACCCCAGGTGTGTATGTTTGTGTGGGTAGGGAGATCCCCATCTTTGTCACTCCTTTTTCAATTTCTGGTGCACTTACATTCTTACAGATCGTTTCCTGTTTCCTAGGAATTCGTCTATTACTTTGTCATTCGATTTCTGTGAACCAACGGCTACCAACACCACATAACATGCAAAACAGTCATCTATACTTTTCTACACGATTTGAATCATGCAAACAAAAATAGATTACCTCTTTGGCAAGTGAATCGTACTTTTCTTTAAGGACGCCCTCAGTGGCTAAGTTAAGCACCAGTTTATTTTGAGCGAAATCCTGTTCATAGTAGAAAGAACAGAAAATGAAAGTACATGACACAGCAATACAGTAGCATGGAAATGGGAATAAATAAGGCTATTTAATAACATACACTTTCCAGGGCAAAAAGTATATAGAAAACAATGAACATCGACAACAAAAATTCACAATATTTCATTGAATCTATAGCAATGAATAGAGTCAATATTTGGTTATACGTTCAGAGTATCATGCATGAAGCATAAGCATTTTAAAGAGGATTTGAAAGGACTTGAATATTTCGCGGTGTTTGCCTTTTGGTACATTGAAAGTCAAAATGAATGTGATATTACAGTTCCATTTATAAGATACTTTGTTGTCTAAAGCCTTTGTCCATGGACAAACAATGAAAAGAAAGAGATCGCCAAATGTGACACATAACGTATTAAAATCCAAAATAGTTGATTCCGATTCCTACAGAGATCCAAACAAAAATAATGGCAAACTGAAATTCATGTTTAGTAGCGTTGAATGGGACTTCAGTACGCGGGGGGCCATCAAGACAGAGTTGTGGAGGATTCTGCCCTCCGATTTATCGATTTCTGTATAAGCCAGTGCATATTTGAGTAGTCTTACCCCTGCAGCTGCTGGTTCGGGTTTCATAAAGGAGTATTGCTTGGCTTCGAAGGATTCCGATCTTCCCTTCGGCTTCTCCGATGCTGATCTCTTCGAGATGACCTCCAGTTTACGAATCTGATCTGATAACTAAGAAGAAAGAAAGGTAGATGCGTAGGTAGTAAACAGCTCACACAAAATCAATAACACCAAGGCCCAACTTCAGGAAAGAGGTTAATCTTAATGGTTTAATGGTTTAAAAGTCCACCGTGCACTAAAATAAGCGTTAAAAGGCATAAATAGGAGCATTACTGTCAGCCCATTGGACACGACGGCATGCGCGTATAAGCTTATTGAGGTTTAAACCATGGGTTAAAAGAAAATTTCGTGAATTCGGACCTAGATGTTTGATTTACCTCGTCGGATTCATCAAGTTAAAGAGGAATGAAACCCTGGGGGGAAATCCATTTTACTAAAAAGAGAGGATAGAGAGAAGTAATTTTTAAAAAGTTTCATCAAAATCGGTTAGGAAATGAGAAAGTTATGAAAGTTTAAAAGGTCTCAATTTACTTTCTATGGCGATCTTCAAATTGGCAATGTTGCTTCAAAGTGACAGGTAGAGTTGGACAACTCTCCATATGTTTTCTACACAAAATTTCATATTTTCTCCATTATCTCTAAAAATGATGCTTGTCTTTTTGTGAACTCAACATTTGTTGTGTCAAATATATTTCTCCATGATATATCTTGAGCTGAGAAGGAGACGAGCTGCACCTTGAGAGATAATAGGGAAAATATGAAATTTTGTGTACAAAACATATGGAGATCTAGAGTTGTCCAACTAAACCTGTCATTTTGAAGCAACATTGCCAATTTGAGGATCACCACAGAAAGTAAATTGAGACTTTTCAAACTTTCATAACTTTCTCATTTCTTAACCGATTTTGATGGAACTTTTTTTAAATTGCTTCTCTCTATCCTCTCTTTTCATTAAAAATGATTTTTGCCCAGGGTTTCATTCTCCTTTAAGTTTAGACCGAATGTTTGGTTTAAATCGACTTCCAATATAATTGCAAACTTAGAAGAAAAAATTAAGGGGGAGCTACTTTTGCGACACTATGAGGATGTCACACTGCAAAAACCAGGGTGTTTGCAGTGTAAATATACAGTGGGTGAAATGTAAGTTCTCCTTCTCATTACGAGCGAAATAGTGAAGACAAATTGAAGTTCTAAAATGTACAAATATTGATGTAAGGTTTTTAGATAGTAGGGCTACACCAGGATAGTCTTAATGATAATGCATAGATGGATATAGAAGAAATTTTGATACAGATTCTAATACATTTTGAATTCATTTTAATCATTTTCATTTTAATACAGATCTAAGCAACAACTTTATTTACAAATAAATAAACAAATACTGTGCCTTCAATATGGTTCCAAGATTTAAAAATCCAATACATTACAATTACCTTTGCTATGAGGACTTTAGAGTGCCATGCCACGCCAGATATCCCTGATTCTGATATTTCATGACGTATGAGGTCTGCGTCCTAAAAAAAATAAAATATGTATATATATATATATATATATAGATATATATATATATATATATATATATATATATATATATATAATTATATATGTTTGAAAGAATCGGAATGAAATGAAAAAAAATATATATATATATGTATATACATATATATATATATATATATTTATTCATTTATTTATTCATGAGTGTGCTGCATTAGCAGACTATTTTGTCCCACCTGATTCCTAGGATCCCTTATGAAACGAGTTACGACATAAATTGGCACCTCCGTGACATATCTTTCGAGCTCCTCCCCCATTTACAGAAGATTTTGTGAATTTTCATTTTCTTAGTTTCTGATGAAGGAATAGATTCCTTTAATAGAATATATTAAATCATTCATGCACCTTAGATGTAACCATTGCTCATGCGGATGCCCGCTCTCTGCTTTATTATTTTAATAGTCTTGGAGGTGTTAGCCGCAAGGGTAAAACAAAATTTTTTTAAATATACAAGGTGTATGTATTTCGAGTCAACTAATTATGGAAATTAAAAAAGAAATCAAGATCATGCAATACGCTGACGATACTGTATTCTTTGTGGATCCTTTGAGATTGGTGGGCCTTGTCAGGGGTGGATCCAGGATTTTGTAAAAAAAAGGGGGGGGATACAAAGGCTGGGCTGTCAACTTTTGGGGAACTGCTTGGAGGGAGAGTCATATTTTTTGCTTCTCGCCAGCCCTCGAAAAGTCGCTAAGTGGGGGGGGGGGGCTGGTGGGATTTTTTTTTTTTTTTTTTTTTTTTTTTTTTTGCCAGCCCTCCACTCAGTGGAAAAAAAATCAGTTCTAAAAGGGGAGCACAATCCAATAAGGGGAGGGGAGGCACAAAGTATACTTTTCTTTCAAAGGGGAAGGGGCAACGGATTCCCCCCCCCCCCTCCCCTTAAATCCACCACTGGGCCTTGTTATGAGAGAGGTTGAATGTGTCGGTAAATTTTATGGCGTTTGTGTAAATTTGGGGAAAAATCGAAATTGATGTGTTTAGTGCACGATCTACAATTGAATGAATAGAATAGAATTCATTTTGTTAAATGTCTAGGGGTCTATGTTGGGAAAGGTGGAAGTGGAAGATTAATATTCATCGTAATCATTCAATCAACACGTCCCAACTTACAGAGTTAAGTTTTGGAAGCACTGCAGTAGACAGAGTAGCGTTTAACTGGTTTGCTGTCGTCAGCTGGAGAACGTAATCATTAAGTTTATTGTAGCACAGAGCCGTATTGTGATTCTAAACACACAGAAAAACAAAAATCATAGCAATAGATTGAAGGGGAAAAAATACACACATCGGTATAATAATAGGCCATTCCAGTTGAATGACATCCGATGAGATCGTCACCCTACGAGACTGAGGAACGGCCAGACCGACAATACTGATCTTATTTTTATTTTAAACAATTCATCTCGATTTCTCCAGACCGGCCGAATAAAGGGCCGGATTAAAGTCAAGGTGCGCCTAAATTCGTATCTGATATTATATCGGGCATCGCACTTAATTTGGGTAAGAGAGGATGCCTTCCGAGAATATCAATAGGAAGTGACATGTTGGACACGCAAATGTAAACTTGGGGATGGAAAATTAGCTTTAACTTACAAAGTAGCAAAAAGTAGAAGCCAAATGTGGTATCAATGTAAAACTTATACCTTGGAAACTTTGATTTCATAATTTTTTGAAGCGGAAATCTACAGCAATATTAAGATTTTGGTATTAAGATATTGAAAGAAAAATAAAATCTTCATTGTCAAATGAAGTACTAAGGGAAAACATGAGGAGTAAGAGACGGATACCTCTTTCCAAAATGTAAAAATCATGCATTTAGCAAAGTAGTGACTTTCAGACATAATGCCGTAAAAAGGAACAAGTTTTCAGATTTAAGAGAAAAATTAAGACACTTGAAATAAGTTCCAAAGAGATTGCTAAGAAGTATTCATTATCATGATTATGGTGTTATCTTCAAGTATGACATGAAAAAAGGTAGAAAAATCATAATCACCAAATTCCTATATTGGCGCACTTTGATTAATTTTGGCCTTGGCCTACTATGAGCCGGTCTCGTCAGCCGTCGCGACGGCCAAACTGGGCTGTAGCCGGACATTATAGCAACATATATTTCGGAATGTTTATTAGGATTTTCGGTTTGTTTGCTTTATTGTTTGTTTTAAAATTGTCAATTCATATCCATTTTTGGAATTATTCATTGTCACAAGGACATATTTGATAATTAAATTCATTACATTTCAGTACAATGCGTCTTATGACATGGCCTTTAAAAAAAAATCCAATTAGCATCCTCCACATAAACTATGATAATAGATCATTGTAAAGTATGAAAGACGGGTAATACACACTATTTACATGTATTACTGTGGGAACTACAGTTTTTTCATACTTTGTTGAATATACGTAAATAAATTTTAGTTAAAATAAGTTCACTGAAGACTCTCAGATGAATATTATAATAATAATAATAATAATAATAATAATAATCATAATAATAATAATAATAATAATAATAATGATAATAATAATAATAATAAAATGCTTTAAAACACACCACCTTTATGTTGTCCATCCCATCCTTTGACATCTTTGACCAACTTTCAATGTATTCCTTCTCGCTCTGAAATAAAACCCAAGAGGAAACGAACATACATTAAGGAAATTCAATTATTATAGAGATTTTTTTTTCTTCCCGTAAGCCAACTTTGGTATCAATGGCAATTTTTTTTTATTTGACTCAGCAGAGTATGATCAAAAGGTTTATTTTGTAAATCTGCTCGCTATTTTTTATGAAATCTGGGGCCCGTTGCACAAAACTTGCGTTTAATCGCAACTCCTAAAAATCAAACGCAAGTCCTTAATGCGCAGTTCTGATTGGCTGAAAATAAAGTTGCGTTTGATTTTCCTGAGTTGCGTTCAAACGCAAGTTTTGTGCAACGGGCCCCTGGACATGCTATGGGTAGTCCACTGGAATAACGATATTGCAGGCTTGATACCAAAGCGCATCAATGTTCCCGGGTAATGCACTAATGTTACAAAATTTGTCATTATCATTAATATCGTAATTATTACTGTAACAGTTATCAATATGAGTATGTATAATAACTTTATCATTTTCACTCTTGCCCTTATAAGAACGACGAAAAATGGAAGTAGGAATCCTAACTTATAAAATGATACAAAACATTGTGCCCATTCATTCCTATCATTATTATTATTGAAATAATAATGATAATAATAATTATTATTATTATTATCATTATCTTATTATAATTAATACTATCACCATTATTATCATAGATATTATTACTGTCAGGTAAATATTTTGACCAGTTATTGTAACCTACCTTATCAATGATAGCACCCAATGATTCTGATTGTTTGATATAGTCATCACGATACACAGCCAACATCTTCACAAGTTGTTGTTTATTTTTCGCTGACTCCACCAGCTGGCCTGTGACGGACGCCTCTATGGCTTCTCCAAGGTCACTATGGTCCTAGAAAATAGAATATCAAGGAAACGGTATCAGCGAAAAGGACATGTTGGTCATGCATCTAAATTTAATGCATACAACTTGATATGGTTCGATTTGATTCGTCAGGTATTCATATATTTAAACATGAAATGTATAGCAGAGAATATATATACCAACTTAAAAGGATAATCCATAAAAGGTGATAAGCTAATCCTTTTCATGTGCCTTGTGACAAATTATACATTCACCCTTTATTAGTAATTGTATTCTCAGTAGTCAGAATGTATATATTTCATGTTCTTATGTCAGACAAGCAATAATGGAGCAACTTTACATTCTCGCTATTGAAATACAATGCTTCGTAATGTTGACATTGATAATTATTTTTGTCATTAGGCAAGCGTGCTTAAATTCGAAGTACTACGAAAATTGTATGTTCACAATCTTGAAAAATATAGAGAGAAAGGGGGGGGGGGAGAGAGAAAGATAGAGAGAGAGAGAGAGTCAGATACGAATTCAATATCTCCTTCGACAATCAAAGCATTCACACTCGCATCCCTCATCACTTGTCCCTTGTTGCTTGTCTGACATTTGTTTTATTTTTTTTTTCTGTTTGACAAATGACAGTAGCATCCTTTCAATATTTTTCAGTTGAAAGTCCTTCCTGTCAGAGGCTTCAGGCTTTACCTGTCGGTATTGATAAAGCATTATGAAGTAAATTAAAGATAAGTAAAGAATATGAATAAAAAGATATTATCTGATATATCATGCAGTGACATATTGCATATCAAACTAGTGATGTGAACAGCAGGATAGAGGAGAAAAACAATTGACGATTGCATATGTTTGATGAAATAATGTTTTATAATGTCATCATTCTCACCCAAATAGTACACTGTCGTTGTTTAAAGATAACACATAAAATAAAAATAATGTATTGTTTTAGTGTACTTACTTGAGCTGCCGAACCATAAGCGTGTAGAACATTTTCCCAGACTGTAAACAGATTCTTACATTCCTTCCACCTGTATTGAATATATAACAATTTGCCTTTATCATAAATCTGTGATGCCATAAGCTTCAAACTTTTTGCTTTGTTTGTTTGTTTGTTGTTTTTTTTTTCTTCTTTTTTTATTTACTTTGATGGCGAATATTTTATATATTTAATACATTTGAGAGGAAGAGGCCGTAATTTGAAACACTCTACGAGAAATAAAAAGGGATAAATAAATGATTATTATAAACGAATGAAAAGGGGTATAATTTCATTGGAGATGTCATTTAATTGAATATATAACAAAGTAGCAATAAAACCGGTTCCTTGAATTAGGCATGTTTCCCCTTTTCTCTCTACTTTTCTCATTTTATCTTTAAAATGAAAAGATAACTTTCTGTTATTACTAGATTACTAATCACTTTAGAGAGCAAATTTAAATCATCCTGTACTATAAATGTTTGCATATCAAACTACAACGCATTGCTATGTTATATTTGCATTTTTTCTCAATTACCGAACAGTTATTACAGTGGTATTTAAACGTAACAATGTGTAAGATGATTCCTTTCCTAGATATTAACCCTTTCAGGACAGGAATTATTTAAGGGATAAATAGATCACATTCCTGGCATTAAACGCAATATGGTCATGCAACAAAAATGGACATAGTGTGGGCAGAAATTTTTGTTCTTTCTATTCATGCATCTGGTATATTTTTTAGAGCTCTGAATCAAAAGTTATTGAGCCAAACCACAAAATGTGGTCAGTTGTCTTGAAAGAGTTAACCAGTATATACGTGACCAATGAACATCTGCTCTGTTTAATCGAAACTAATTTTCATGAGCTTACCTTTCTTTGGCTAGTAATGTCTTTTCTTTGAAGGTTTCCACCAGTGACTGTAGACTGCGTGAGTAGTCAATGTGAGTATGAGCTATAGCAGAATGGAATTCAGCGACTGGAATAAGACGGAAAACAAAGAAAAGGGAAACTATGATTTTTTTTTTTTTAAGATGAGGGAAGGGCTTGGTTGACACTACCTATTGGTATCTTAAACTCTTTATGAGCCAATCAAAAAATTCCCAGTGCCACATTGTATTTCTCAAGAGGTATTTTACCAGTGGATTCTAGTTTATTTCTAAATTTCAGTATAATCTTTGTCCCACATTGTCCCACAGTGTGTTCACATAGCCGACTCTGTAAAGACGGGATTCACAATGTTAAAACGCTCGAATTTAACAGTGCGAAGATGATTTCACAATGTGGACACCTCCACAGTGTGGTTTACCACAGAGTGTTCACATAGTGATGTTCGATTTCACGGTGTGAATTTACTCGCTCACAATGTAACACGATAAAAACTATTTTCGAAAAATCAACTGAAGGCAATTTCAATAGCCCTGTCTATCACCTTTAGAAATGTGCGAACATTACAATGGCGTATTACGTAATCCGAACCTGATTTCTATGGGCAGTACAATAGGCCTTTGAAAATGCCCTTGAGTTTATTTTTCGAAAGTAGTTTTTATCGCGTTATGTGAAGATGTGATTCACAATGTTAAAACGCTTGAATTATACAGTGTGAAGATTATTTCACACTGTGAACACATTGTTGGAAACTGTGCGACACTGTGTTCTTTCCGGCATAGCTCCTGCAAAGAGGTGATAATAGGGACTTGCCGATTTAGACCAGAAATGGGTTATCAGTTTTTATGTCTTGACCATTCTCCTTAACCGTTAACCCAGACAAGGCCAGGTATAGTGTTTTGATGTTAATTCCAAACGTTTTAGCTATAGTCTATGACTCTATGCACAGTTTTATTTTTAGTTGAATGGAACTTTAAACTACCGATATTGTAGCAACCATATCCTCATCTGGTTGATCACATTAAAATGTGCACCACCAGAACTGTCAACCAGAACTGTCAATATTAAATTTTTTTTAAAGCAAAAAAGCAATAGCTCTGGACAAGGGGTGCCAACCTCTACCCCCGTAAAATCTTACACCCGTACCCTTATGCATAGCGAGGAAAATTGGTCCTGTGAATTAGTGAAATGAATGTACTCGGGCGCATTGCAGGGATTGAGTTAGAAAAGGCAACATACTTGTACATCATTCAAATTTTATTTGTTTCGTGATGTAGACAGTCAGTCGAAACCCGTTATTTATACGACCACGAGTCAAATAAATCTTCTCTCTAAATAATATACGTCAGTATTGGTGGCACGAGGATGCAGATTTATTTATATGTGGGACTATCGCTTATGAAGGGTTCAATTACATACGAGACTGCGCGACTGATTTAATAGTGTCTCTGAAGTTACTAAAGTGATATTATCCGGGCTGACTGTAGAAGGAAGTTACATGCAAACCATTGTAAATTCGCAATGAGTCAGGTTCTGCCAAATCGTAAGCCCGTTGCTTACCTTACGACCCGGTTACGACTACATTCTAGAAGAAATTGTGATTTAATTGCAAAAGATATCAATATATAAATGTATATACAGCACAAATAGATATGAATTATTCCGGATTGAGGTCCCGAAAAGTTGCTAAGTTATCAGTGAACAAGTTCGAATTTTGCCAGGTTTTGTCAAATCGTAGGACAAATGGTTACTTTCTACGTTCTGGAAGAAATTGAGATTTATTCATCTAAGATATTAAAATATACATGTACAGCTAGCATATATACAGTTCGCATTTTATCAGCTTCTGTCGAATCGTAAGACCACGCCACAAATACTGATTTATTTATCCAAATGACAATATATGAGGTTTCTGCAAGATAAAACTTTTTCTTGAACGTAAATTAACGCAGCGTGCAAAAGGTCTATCGCTTCTCTGCACAAAGGCTGGTGAGCGAGAAGGCGCCACGGATAGTGCACTAAAAATGAATGATCGGAACCTAAGCATCAGGGAATATGCTCATAATGATCAAGCACCTTTCACACATAACGTAGTAGTAAACCGCCTCAAAAACCGTCTCGAAAACCACTCGCAAAATCATGAATGACAATTTAGGTGAAATAATTATACTAACTGCTCGCAAGAAAGACCCTTGAGTATACTTTCATATGTTTGTGTTACATCATACAGAAGTGTGAAGCTCGCTGCCTTTGTTATTTTATGTTGCATCGGCAATTGTTTGTTTGTCGTTCTTTGTTTTTTTCATACTGATTACTGCGTCATATGTGAACGAGGTCTAAGACCGAGCCTGTGAAGGGGATTCACGTAGATCATGATCATCGCAATTTGACTTTCATTCATCATATATCAACGTAAATCCCCGAGAGGGCAGAGCTATTAATCATGCGTCGGTGCTTATACCCCTGAGGCTAGAAGGACGTAAGTGCAGTTTGTTTTTAACCCAACACACTTAAAGTCAGTGTCAGTGGAAGATGAATTATTCTGAAATGTAAGAATCAAAAATCAAAAAGGTATATTAAGGTGGAGTGTTGCCACGCAAAAATGTGTAATGGTTCATTCATCTGACTTTTAATGAAGAGATTAGAGGTATGGTGTGCATGTTTCAGACGGTGATTTGACACATGCTCCGACGACAATTTCTTTATTTCGTCAAAAATAAGGGGTTTAGGGTTGCCAATGGGTTTTAGTTTGGGTTTTGGGGTTAAGGTTTGGTATAGATTTTGATGCAGGGTAGAAGTAAGGAATTCATTCGCCTAAGGTAGAAAAGATTACTACAGAACGATAGTCGCCGGAGCATGTGTCGTATAACCAGCATATAGTGTTCGTGGATGATTCCTGAATAAAATAATAATGTTTATAATAATAACGATAATACTGATAATAATAATAATAATAATAATAATAATAATAATAATAATAATAATAATAATAATAATAATAATAATAATAATGATAATGATAATAATAATAATAATAACTATAATGATAATGATATTAATGATAATAATGATACTAATACTACTACTACTACTTCTACTACTACTGCTACTAATGATAATAATATGAAAACTTGTAATTGTAGGTATCCATCATGGGTAGATGATTATGGCGCAGTGAAAGGAAGATAGAAAATATTAAAGAAACATATAAAAAAAAAAAGAGGATGAAAGTACCATTTACAGAAAGGCTCGTCTAAATAACCAGGTTTTTAGTGAGGTCTTAACGTAATTGAGAGAGGATTGATTACGAATGTCTTGTGGGAGTTTATTCCATAGGAATGGACGAGCATATAGAAATGATCGATCACCCTAAGAATCATGAGTTTGAAGACCTAAGGCTCCTTGCAGGATTGTATGGAATTATTAAAGCTACAATTGTAATGAGGAGCAGTTCCATGCAATGAAGGAAAGACTAAGAGCAACTGGAAGATGATTCCACACTGAACAGGTAACCAGTGTAGAGAGATAAGTACAGGAGTAAAGTGTTTCCTCTTATAGATGACAAAAAAATCATACGGGCAGCATTGTTTTGAAGCTTTTGGAAAAGATCTAATTTAGACTGTAAACTTTTATACAATATTGGCGATGTATATGCTAATATCAAAGAGGTATTAGAATACTGTGATGGTATACTGAACAAAAGTTCAGTAAAATTTGCTTTGAATCCGACACTCTTTCATTCAGTGTCAGGTGAAGAAAGATGACTCCTCGATATTGAAATTCCTATGCTAAATCAAAGAGGTATTGCTCGTGTGATGTGCAGTTTGCTATAAAGTTGAGTTGGTTATTAACCCGACATACTAGCTTTTGGTATCCGTGGAAGGCAGATGATTCCTAAAATACATGGGAATGTCTATGCTAAAATCAAAGAGATATAAGACCTGGGCCCTGTTTCATAAAACTTGTTATCAATAACAATTGCCCCATTTCTATGACAAATTTGGTGTCAGCCAATCAGATTCAAGGACTTCAGTAGCTTATAACAATTATTGTAACTTGTTATTGATAACAAGTTTTATGAATCACGGAACCTGAAGGATGTTTATTTTTCTGTAAAAAACGTGTATTGATTGAATGTTACGTTCATTCACGTGGTTTCCAATGTTTAGATTCCTTCCGAAGAGTGTCTTAGACACTTAGGACAGTAAGAAGGCAAAGCAAACAGTATGTGCTCATTAAAACGTTGAGGAGTGTCATAAACCACTTTTTGTCGGCCATAATGTTCGAGTAGTTTATGTAAATACACTCTGCTTCGCAGTAAATCATTGCCACATGTGACTTTGTAGAGGCACGTGTATTTAATTTGGGCGCATTCTAATTCAGCAGTAAAATGAAATACAAAAAAAAAAAACCCACCTAAACCTTTCCGTGCAATGGGTGGCAAATCCCATCGAAGAATTGTTGGTTGAACAAAATAGAATAGCTACATGACATTCTTAAAATTCAGAAGGGTAGCCTGACGCAGGTGCTACATCGTTATCTGTCCGCAAATGTGTTCGAATCCCCAAACTTTAATGAACTACCTGTTTTACTTCAACATATGATCACAAATTATTAACGAGCATCTGCGACAAAAAACATTTCAAGACTTGTGCTGCATTATTATCTGGCCCAAATGTTCTCGGCTCCCCTATATCTCTTATGAGTCTATTTCAGTTTAAAGGGAAAAAAATATTTCAAAAATTATTCATAAGCGTTGTAATAAAACATATTTCAGTTCACGACTTGTACCTACGTCATAAGACTCCACTGCTAATCCAAATGGGATACCTAAAATGCCACGACTAATGGTACGCATACAAGTCCTACGGGAAAGAGAAGCGATGAATGCCATGCGTTGATTCGTATTGACGGTAAATGTCAGCTACTCAGGACAAGTGTCTTGGCAATAGGAATAGCCAGGGGCACAACGGGGCCACCCCCCCCCCCCATTCATCCGCTAATCAAAAGAGGGGGAAGGTCATCCACGAAATTCAGGAGTCAAGACCCTAACCTTACACCCCCCCCCCCTCCCCCCTCCCCCATCTCAATAAGTGTGTTTTGGATTTATCTGTTAGGATTTTCCCAGTCTCATCTCTATCCTGCGGATTAGTTAGAGGAATTTAGCTCAATGCCTTTATCCAAGAAAATTAAATAATAAGAAAAAGGAAAAATGAACGCACATACAAAACCAAGACACAAACAACCGGCTTTAGCAATGACTCTACTTCATTGGTGTACGTATACATATCACTCTATTGTATACTCTGTGATGAATATGTCGATCGCCAGAAAAGAAAAAAAATCTTCCAAGAAATTACTTAGCCAATTGCAATTCAGTACTATGTCATGTGATCTACTTAATTACGATGACGTCCTTTAAATTTACAGGTTTAAGTGATAGGTCTTTTGACTTTTGTCCATGGGTAGTGATTTTAAGGGAATATTGGAAGTAAATGTAATAATAATGGTCTAATTAGCTTATTATTATTATACGAGGAAGAACATTTGTGGAAAGAATTGTAGAATGTGGAACTTCCCTTGAAATAATCACAAATTCATACTATACCTCAAAATATTTTCTTTTTCAAAGCTTGGACAAAATTTTTTTTTTTTTTTTTGCAAAAAAGGTTGTGTATATCTATGTCAGTGTTAGCAAAGTTCAGTATGGCTAATATTCAGCAAAATTTCACCTTTTCATGGTGAATTAAAAACCTCATTACTCATAAGTATCCATGTTATCTGCATTTATCAACCTGAAGAATAGCTATAAAGATATACACTGAATTCTACCAACCGCATTTAAAATAACGGTTAGCGCAACATGGACGATCGAGTACCATATTTTTGCGCCTCATTGCGCAAAGTTCACCCCAAACGTCATTTCCTGACCTGTCTTAAAAAAAGGGCTACTATGGAGCATCCTTCTAATGGATGACAAACTCGGTTTAAACAGTCAATATAAAATTTATAGATCGGCCAGATAGCATTTCATTTGAGAAATGTCACGTCACGGACCATTCACACATTTACTCTCTTCTAGTTTACAGGTCTAGTCTCAATTCAGGACACTGCTCCCTGAACCATGTTGAAGATTGTGCCGTGGGTGCAGCAGTCGGTTGCACGTTATTGGTTTGGGGGGGGGGGGGCTATTTTTGTACCCCAAAAAATGTATTCAATACCATTTCTTTACCTATCTGCTCGGCGTTTAAGCTGAATTTTCTGCATAACATTACCATACGTGCAATTGATTCCAATCTCTTTGACTAGATCGGTTGGCCTACCTTCTTAGCCAAGACGATGGAAGTCAGGATTGAAAGCAGATATAAATTTCTAACCAATTAGAATAGGCGATGCGCGTTTATCACAAGGCGCCATTTTGATTACGTTATTACATACACTATTCAAATCTCCAAAGGCACTTAGCGCATGCGCCAGTAATTCAAAATCACGTTCACACTGTTCATTCTGCCTTCCCATTACTATTTTACTGTTGCACTCTTATATGACAGACCGCTGCAGTCACTTAAGATCTCCTACGTCAGGAAAATGATGCCTGAACTCTGTTTCATAAAACTTGTCATCAATGACAAGGTGCAATAAGTGTTATAAGCTACGGAAATCCTTGCATCTGATTGGCTAAGAGCAAATTTGTCAGTAAAAATCACTGACAAGACACGTGATGAAACGCCCCCTGGATATGAATTACCAATCCTGCCATACTCTTTGGGAATCTAATCAACTCTTTTCCTAATTCAAATTTTCCATTTCATAAGTCTTCCTGAAAAACCTTGTATTTACAACAAAAAATTTCCAAACCATCTATCTCTTGACGAAAATCAAGAAAAAGGGAATTCACAACAATAACAACTACAAAAACAACAAATTCATTAGTGTATCGTTTCCACTTATAACACGATGAACTAGAGAAGGAGGTGTTCTTCTAAAAGACATACAATGCACATATCAGTACTCCTAGGGACTTGATGACAGGCTATATGTATATACGATCCTCTCGTTTGGCCCTTTTTCTAGAAAACATTGAAATGTCTCAAGGCACATGGCATTTATCATAGGTCACCATCAAAACTCAAGAACAGTGCCACTCAGAGCTTAAAATCAGTTCACTAAAATTCAAAGGCATGGCTTGTCATGGCAAGAGCCTTATTTCATTTTGCGTATATACTCCATATAGACCCTTCTGCTCCTTGATATCCTTATATACTTATTTACTCAGTTGTTGTGTACTGCATTATTTACTCCTTGGTCTACTTGGTCTATAACCATCTATACATCTATCCTACGGATATAGTGATTCTGTTTGCCTAACAAAATACTAGTTTGTTGTTTTTTTTCCTTCATGTAGGCCTATGCAGCTGGTGCGAAAATGCACTTAGGTTATCATAATTATACATGATACAGGTCCTTTAGTTTTAAAGTTTGTGTGATATCTCGCAAGACCCTTTCATTGTCATCAGTCTTCGTCATTCCTTCTTCATATCACCTTATCTCTCTACCCCTCCCTCCTAATTTATTTCAAGTCCTTCTCATCATGCTTATGTGTCACCAGTGGTGCAAATACGGGGGCACGGGACAGGTGGTAATGATGATGATGATGATGATGATGATGATGATGATGATGATGATGATTGTAATTCGCAGCATTTAAATGACGCCACATCTTTGTTACCAATATTCAAAGGCGCAGGCTACTCCAAAAAGTCTGTATCAACACATCTGATGAAAAATAAGTTTTGAGGCAAAATTTGAAGTGTTCTAGACTGTCGATTTCACGATGAAAGGACAAGCGATGAGCAATTGATGAAAAGGCACGATCTCCATATCCCTTGAGATGTGTTATGGCTATCTTGTGAGTGAGACCAGCTGCCAAATGAGCACAAACCAGGACGTAGGTGTCCCAAATCAACTTCTGAAGAAAAGGGGGGGGGGGGAGGAGGAAGGGGGCAAAAGATTGCGATTTAAAACGGGGAGATAACGTTATAGAAGATGATATGATCCATCTAACACCATCTACTCCGTTAATGGCTTTATCTTTTTCTATATCATCAACCCAGTAACTCATCAGCGGCTGGCCCTCACTACGCCACTGTGTACGCCACTGTAGTTTATCCCATCCTGCCTTCTCTATCAGGCGTTGTCAGGGGTCAAAAGGGGCCGTGCTGCCCCCCCCCCCTCCCCACCATTCATACATACTTACACACACACATACACACGGTGTTCAACAAGACGCCAGTGCTTCTTTGTCTATTTTACTATCTGCCAATCTTTCTATTGCCCTTCATCATCTATCTATATGTTGTCCCCTTGCTACAAAAATACTATCTCCAGCCGGGCCCCAGGGAAGCAGATGTAATTCCATGACTGCAATTGAAAATGATTTGTTAATCGGACACGTGTTTTTATATAGCATTAGAGAGCCCGTTTTACATATGATGATGATGGTGATGATGATTCACAGCATTTGCATTGCGCCATATTTCTGTTAACAACATTCAAAGGCATATGGGTAAATTACCTCTATCCAATCATTAAACCTCTGTTGGAAATGTCTAAGCATTGAATATAAACTCCATTTGGCACGGAAGGAAAGGGGACAACCCAGAATATTGAGGAAGAAAATTTCATTTTAAAATTGTAGCATAATACAAACTCTCATCAAGATCGGATAGAATGGGACAGCGGACAGGCAATGCTAAAAAGGATGTTTCATCATGGGCGATGCTAGGGGGCACACGGGAGCTCTGTCCCCTCCTGTTCTTCCGCTAAAAAAAAAAAAGAAGGACTATCCACGGGAGTGTGTATTTAACTATGTGACTGTGTGATAGTGTCTTTCACCTCCCCCCGTCTGTGCCTCCCCCTCCCCCCTTTCAACAGGTCTGTTTCATTGCAGTATGTGTACTAAAGATAGATATAAAACCAGAAACTACAAAGCGACCAGTACATCAGTCAGACCCAACTCCGGAAAACAGGTATATACTCCAAAAACGGCTTATGGGGCACACATAAATAATTCATCCGCTCGTAATGCATGCCGGTGAGGCGGAGCAAAGATGATTTGAAATTAATTGATTAGAAATATTTATATAAAATCGATTCATTGTTCTCAGTAAATTTAAAAAGCGTAAATGGTGTTTAATAAACATACTCTTTCCAATTTGACACCTTAGCTGAAGTTGGCTAGCCTTTTATTATTTTTAAAGGATTTATTTTATCACTGGTGCACTTCCACTGTTTCAATGTGCGAATGGCCGGAAATTTCGGCTAGTCTTTTTTCAGCCTAAATATCTTTTTTAATCGCTGGGAAAGTGCCCAAATGAGGTACTTCATTTGGGAGATTTTTATATTTTGTCTCTGTTCTGTGAATTTAAACGATTTCTACCCGGGGGTTTTCAAAATATCATTTTTAGACAACCTTCGTTATAACACGTAAGTGAATGGGGCCGTGAATTACTTATGTGAGCCCTATAGCGAACCTAGCCCAGCGTTGTTATGGAAATGTCGTCTGCTTTTGTTGGTCTGGGGTTGCTTTTAAACTGATGTAGATTACTCTTTTTGGATGCTTAACTGCTTAAAGTATCATTTTGAGGTAAGTTGGGAACCAACACTAATAAAAACACGCAACATTTGTCTAGTTTAACGTTATATCTTGTATGACACTTGCCGCTAGTTCGAAATCTAACTTAATGCTGATGAAAGTAGATCTCACGTTATCGTTAGATCTAACGTTAACGTTAGATCCGCTGCGCTTCGTCTAAGTTGTTAGTACACATTGAGTAATGACAGCCTAGTTCTGGTTGTATAAAATTCAAATAGAATTGATTTTAATCATATTTCTCAAAACGAACTGACATGTTAATTTAGATTTAAACAGCTGCAAACTGAAAAGAAATATTTCACCCTTGTTTTTGAAACACAGTTCACATGGCATGGATGGTCAGGAATTGGTATGATCTAAATTAAACGATATCGAATGAAGTTGGAGTTAGACCAAGTCCTACAACTAACATAGGCATAGCTACGCCTGTACAGCGCCATATTTGATTTGAATTATTGAATTAATTTGCACGACTGAAATATGGCACGGTTCATCTTTTCTAAAGAGGAGTGGTGCATGCACTATAGTGAGATTCTGGAGAAAAAAACGAACAAGAGTTGGGGAAAACGGCTGTTGGCCCTTCACAGGGTGAAAATACAAATCGGGCCATGGAAAGGTAGAATTGTTGTCATATCCCAGGATGGTGTTTGCAAGACAGAGCGTTCCACACATCTAGGCTTGCCTATATGACAAATATTCATGGGTAATGGGAACTTTCATCTTTCATCTTCATCGATGCATCTGAGCTTGAAGCATCACATTTATAAAAGTTTAAAACCTCAGAGCTTGCACGCTTCGCGGGCGGGCGGGGGGGGGGGGGGGACCGCTCCCTGCACCCAGGTCCCAGTACCCCCACGGGGTCCCCGTGGGAGCACGTTTCGCGTGCTCATCACCGATTTCGCACGCTTCGCGTGCTCACAACCACCCCCCCCCCCCTCCCCTGAAAAAAAAAAATTAAATCCTGACTACGCAGTTGAGGTCTAGTTGTGATCTTCATATATTAATGAATATTTCTTCTCTAACTTTAGTTGTCCCTTTTGATAGTTGTCTGCAAAGTCCTCATTCCATTGTCTCTCGCTCTTTCGTATAGTTCCCGTACTTATATCGCCGGTGAATGGCCTTGCCCTTGGCCTTGGAGACGAGAACATAAGACCTGGAACTGTTCCTTAATTGCTCGCCAGTAGTAGCCCCTTCTCGCCTGGAGCTCCCGAACTTGGCTTCGAACTAAGCTTCCTCCCACCAGCCAGAGCTACCCCTGCCGCTGCTGCCTTGTCAAGAATTGCGGCCCCTGGTCGACTGTTGCCTGTTGGTAAGCTGAATTGCACTTGGAAGTTCTGTTCGCATGGTTTCTTGTGAAGGTTGTAATATGCTTAGGACTAGCTAACACCAAAGGAATGATTCATACACTCTGCTTTCTGTGTGGAAAACATGTGTCTTGCCAACATTTGGGGGGGGGGGGGGTACGTCACTTCAGAATCTGAGCTAGGATTTTCTGTCGATCAAAGTTATTGATCAGGTTCATTTTCTGCCTCAGACGTTCGCTGAGATAGGGAAATTTAGATTCATCATTTTCACCATTACAAAACGCTTAACACGCCTCCCATTCGAGCCGGCTAGTTTCGCTCTCCTCGATCTCTTCCGTCTCATTTTTAAAATCTCTCTCTCTCTCTCCCTCTCTCTTCCTGCCGCCCCCCCCCCCCCCTTCACACTCACACACAACATCCATGGATAATTATGCGAAACGTCTGTCCCCAATCTCCACTTCTATCCTTATTATAGACGGAATAATGTTATTATGAATATGACGGAAAAGTGAATATGCAACCTTTTCTTTTATATTCTTTGTTTTTAAAAGATAAAGAAAAAAAATGATATTCTCTATTTTGATCCAACAGGTGCCATTCAACATCATCAATCGGCCGACACTTCATTCAGGGTGCAAAGGAAGCAGTATTCACTACTAATTCTAGAAGGAATCAAACTCCCGCATCTACACGTCAATCGTATTTTCATGCACGCAAATTGACAATAGTGAGTGATGTCACGGGGATCGTTCTCACTTGCCTGTCCTCATTACCCTTGATTAGATAATGAGAAAATGATATCGATTTTATCAGTAGATGCAACTCTACTATTTACGGCTGAAATTATTCAGATTATAAAATTTTGACCTACTCTATGGAGCAAAATGAATATAGAGCCCTCATCGTTCAGTGCGAGACAGTGTGTACAAAAGACATGGGGAAAATCGTGCAATTTTGACCTGCTAGTGATAATATATTTTTCAAAAATAATGCTGCGGATATATTTATTTCAAACGTTTGTCATTTGAAAGTCATTTCATATGACGAATCATTCAAGGATTTTGAAGATAATTGGCACGCAGCATTATTTTAAAAAAATTATATATCGTTTCCTGGTTGACTTTGCAAGATTTTCCCCATGCCTTTTGTACACACTTCCTCGCACTGAACGATGAGGGCTCTATATTCACACGCCGTTTTCGGAGTGTATACCTGTGCTCTGTTTTCCGGAGTTGGGTCTGACTGTACATGAAGAACAATCTCATTTCTACACAAAGACTACCTAATTAAGCGTGTTGGTGATACAGGTCAGTCATTAAGATGGTTTACGAGTTCACCTTGGTCAGTTGGTAGGGAAATAATAACGTGCTGTAGACCTTCACGGGTGATAACAACACCGTTTTCAATGACTGGGATCATTATGCCTGAAGATGGTAATTACATTGTTCACAGTGTCTGTTTTTCCTAGCTGAAAGTCCGGCAACATGTCCTTCAAACGTCAGAATTGGTGAAATAGAGCAAACAGTCGGTTAATCCATTTCGTTCACATTTTATTACATTGCTGGTTATGAAGCATTCAAACTTCAGAAAGATTATCTTAATCGTCATGTTATATTGAATAAAATTGTAACCATAACGAAAATCAGTCATGTGCCTATCACATGTTTGCCAGGTTGCCTCTACGGAAAACTGTCCCCCCCCCAAAAAAAAAAACAAAACAAACAAACAAACAAACAAACAAAAAGAAAACAAAAAGTGCTACCTATTCTGTCCCTTTTATAGGAATTTTAATCGTGCTAAACCACAAGAAGCTGCTGGTTATCAAGAATTCTTTGAAGGCCTTAAAAATGTGATTTTAAGCATTTGGATAGAGTTGGAAATCAATAAAGGAAATCTATTATGTGGCTTTAAGAAGAGTAACGCAATGCCTATACGCAGGCAACGCAGCCCATCAAAACAAGGGGGGAAAGAGAATCTTGTAACCTATCTTGTCCCTTTTTGAATGTAAATGCCAATCGTGCTTGACCACACAGAAATGGCAAGGTTTTATTGGCGCTTTCATCACGTTCTGTCAAGATCTCATCCCCCGTCAGCAGGGTTGCTTCGATATGTCTCAGGGGTCTTAAGCCTCGTTCAGATAAGACGGAGTAAACCGTCTCAGAAATACCATTGTCAGTGGAAAAGATAAAAAGATACATAAATAAATAAATAAATTAATTAATTAATTAATAAAATACATGAATAGGAAATTGACATATAAGTGAATTGCGGATGGAGGAAAAAGAATACTGCAATATTAAAATAAGTAATTTACAATAAAGAGGAAAACATATGACTGCTCGCAACACTGGCCCCTCACGCGTACTTATTCCCCTTGCAGACAGGGCATCATTTCTCTAGCGTAAGAAATGACGCCTCGTGTGAGCCCAGCTTGAAATACAGAAATGTGAGGCGCATTCATTATGTTTATTTTATTGCGCCGAGGAGGTTTTTTCAGTTAGTCATCATGTATGAATGAGGTTATGATATGACATGGTCGCCAATCCAAGCTTATGTTGTAGACAGCCTACGAACGGTGACGCAGTGGGCTAGTTATTTGTACAGCTTCCACTGCAGATATAAAACCCTATAGGCTCTTCTTTTGTTCCTTATGGGTAATTGTTCAAGTGGTGTTCCTACCTGCCAAATCGAAGGCCTGGAAAAGAGCAAACCAACATCATCATTAAGATCATGTTCCCCTCAATATGTACACTCTTAAAATGTTGGGTAAATTTAGTTGGGTAACTGCTGGTTGGTTAAAAATATTCCCAATTCTGGGCTATTATTAACCAACTGGACACTCGAGTGGTGTAACCAATATTGGTCAATACTTTTTACCTAAATATTGGGCATATATTTACCAACAGTATTTGGTAATTATGGGTTGGGTACTTGTTGCCCTGTAGTTGTGTAATTTTGTCACATTTCCTTTGCCAGTTGGGTAAATTTTGTTGGGTAACTGATGGTTGGTTAGAAATTCGCTTTTGCCCAACTTGTGGTAAATATTTTTACCCAATATTGGGGAAAACACTTATATGAATATTCATGAATTTTTAGTAGCGTATGGTTTGGGGTGGCCCGATTTACTAACTGTCACCGAATGCATAAAAAAATATAAGGGGTATATAAGAGCTTGCACTAGTTTGCACTAACACAACAGGGCGTTGTGGCGTGCGCCTGTAATCCAGCTAACAGTGGAAGTTATAAACTGATTCAGTGGACCCAGGTTCGAGACTGAGTCACGTCTTTCGGATGGTGACGTTAAAGGTCGGTCCCAGACGTAAATAATCATATCTGATTGATACACGTCTGTAAAAACCCAATTACACACACACACGCACTAACTGGATAGGATAGGACTAGGATAGGATAGGTTAAAATAGGATAGGTTAGGATTGATTAGGTTAAGACCCAGAAGGACGTAACAAGCAGATTTCATTTTTTTTTACCTAGGTTGGAGGAAAAAGGAAACAATAAATTGGGCAGCTGAATTTGCCCAACCACATGATATTTGTTACCAAACAGCTGAACAAATAGAGGGTTGGGCAATCCTATTGGGTAAGATTGGTTGGGCAATAATTACCCAACTGAGAATATAACCAACAGTTGGGCAATTGTAGAGTTGGGTAAAATCTAATGGGTCACCAACTGATGGGCAATTTAATTTGCCCAACAACATAGTAAATGGATTGCCCAACATCAGTTGGGCAAATTTTAACCAAAAGTTGTGTGGACAGTATGTTGCCCAGTGTTGGTTAAAAATTGGGCATTTTTTTGCCCAACTTTTTTAAGAGTGTATATTAGTAGCACTGTGCATCCAAGATCTCACCAGGGGAGCGTTTCATGAAAGGAAGTTGTCGGATATTTCATCCAACAACTGTTATAAGCTACTGAAATCCTTGCATCTGATTGGCTGAGAGCAAATTTGTCGGATAAAATATCTGACAAGTCCTTTCATGAAACGCCCCCCCCCCCCCTGGCCTTGTTTTAACCTGTTGACTACGGAATTCTCTCATTTACGTATAGAATTTATACAGGGACCACACAGTTCCAGTAAACAGTGGGTTAATATCCCTAGGTTACAAATATTTCCATAATCTAGCATTACCTGTAAGTCACAAGGTTGGTATCGATATTGGTAACATGTTGAAAATCTTGGACTTGTTTAAATGTGTATTTGCTAGTTACAGATACTGTTTTTATAAAGCATGTTGCAAAATAGAGAAATGTTGAAATATCATGAAGAGTTTAATTTCAAAAGAAGCTAAATCCATTTTTACCGAAATTGATTTTTAAAGATGTGCATATCGGACATGGAATCAAATGCCCAATATCGCATTGAAAAAATATTGTAGGAAAGAATTTGGTCACAAATTTAGATTTCATTCCAAAAGGGGCTAAATCCAAAATCGTTTCATTCCTAGAGGAACTAAACCCCCTGGTCATTTAGGATTTGTTCATTTAACCCTAAAGCTATGTATGAAGATCTTTACACATATGGCGCGGCTACCAGTCCAGATCATCAGTGCAAACTTTTGATTGTTTTTTTTATTTTTTTTTATTTTTGGATTTAGCTCCTTTTGGAATGTAGCACAGATAAATCACTGTCTTTAGAAAAGAGAGGATATTCATTTTTCCAAAAAAAATATTTTTTTAAAACAAATAAACACCTGATAAGATGCAAAATGTACTCTGCTAGCAATATCAACGTGTTTGGTGTTAAATTTCAATTGTTAAAATCACGAATCTTTCGCATAGGAGTATACTGGAATCGTACACAGGAGACAATGTCCCACGTATTGTGTTTGGGTGCAGGGCTCCTAATTTTGATTGTGCGGTCGCATCAACCATGTCAACTGCTCGCATAGAGCCGTGCGTACGATGCATTATCCACGTGGTAGAGATCGATGGGTTTAACCCACTGCCTACGGGAACCGTGTAGTTCCTCTATTATAATTATACCTATAGGAATGAGAGAATTCAGTAATCAACAAGTTAACTAAAAGAAAAACAAAACATCACTGGCTCGTATTCGTAAAGTCAGATTTTAATACCTTAGTCCAAAGATTTGTGATAGAATATGATATGATTTATTTATCATTAACAAAAGATAATACATTACAATATTTTCAATATTTACAGCATTTGGAAAAAGTTATGTAAGTAGATCATGGCAAAAACAAGAAAAATAATGGTAAAATGGAACCAGAAAAAACACAAGTTCTATTTAGGTCTGCCCCCGTGTTTATGATAATGCAAGAACTATATGCGTATATAATTCAAAACTAGTATAAACATTATTATCACAGTAAATGATGCATAAATACAGAACCATTGATTAACGAGGTTAAAGATAAAGTAGAGTTTTTTTTTTAATGTAATTACAAAGTGAAAAAAAACTGTCTCAAAGCAATTGGGAAAGGTTGATCATGTTTACATAAGAATTGTTTTATGCTGTGAGGTGTTGGAATCATCAAAATGATAAGAAATTGACCCAATCTCACTGAAAAGCACAAATACTACAAACAAACAGAAATGGGTATTTTCTTAAAGTAAACCACTTATGATAGGTTTACCAATGTTTGAGCAAGTTTCTGCAATAATGTAGCAAAAAATGATTTATAGCTAAGTGAAATACCAAATTTAAGTTTAGGTCGATTTCCACTAACCTGTGGAATTGCCAAAATGCCTTGTATGATAACTGATTTCCGGTACTGATTGGCTACATGACAACCCTTCTGTTGAATATAATAGGTTTTTTGTCCTGTTATATTAATATTCATAATCTAGAAACATATGGTAAACTACCCCCCTTGAGAAATATAAAGGGGCACAGGCATAATTATTATCTGAGTAGCAAATACAGAGTTAATACCAAGATTACGTATTTAAAGAGGAAATTAAATCACTTAATCTCCTTTTTGTACTTTTCCATCATTTTCGATAATTTAGCTATGGCACATTCCCTTTCTTTTAAATGTAAATGTCCAAATCGAAATACATTATTTTGATCGGGCGTCAGACAACAGTAAGGACTGAGATTAGGGTGATATATTTTTAGTTCCCTAGAGGAATGGACCAGTCTTTTCACACCATGTGATCAATTTGTCTCGCCTTAACCTCGCGTCTCATAGCACCCTATCAACACCAAAGTCTTACCTCAGAATGATTCATGGCCGCAACAGAGTTTAATATAGCGTCACCTCCGCACTCACAAGGATATAGAAATCTAGGGAGAAGTCTGATCTTCACTCGAATCATGTATCCATTTTTTTAAAATAAACTGCATGAAGGTATGTTATTAATGTGGTACTGGAAACAATTCATTTATATATTATACACGCATATGAAGAAAACCAAAATCGGCATCGAAAGACCCTCCAACCTACAGGCAAAGGGTTATCTAAATATTGAAATAAAAACACATATATATAATGTGATGATGTTGAATTTACTTCTAATATTCGGTTTAGTTTGGGTCATACATAACATAGTGGGATGCATTCATCTTTGGCTTGAATTCATCCAAATATACAATAGATAGAGAGAGACGTTGCTATGGCCTTGGGACGAAAATTTCATCATTCTTCTTCAAAAAAACAGGATTGAGTGTTTTAATATTAAAATTTACAAGCTTTGTGGCAAGATATGTGACAAGCAAAACAAAAAACAAAACAAAACTACCCCCCCCCCCGAAAAAACAAAAAAGAAAAATAAGATGTATCCACAAAGTTAATGCATTGGAACCAGCAAGTTTGATGTTTTATTTTATTCGAATTTTCGACGCTCCCAGCGTTTTCTTCATATAATAATTAAATATATATATATATATATATATATATATATATATATATATATATATATATATATATATAAATACATAATTACATATATATACCATCGCGCAATTAATTCCGAAAAAGACTCATTGAAAAGGTTGAAAACGTCATCAAGCGCATGAGTTGGAAGGCGTTTTTCTTCCTAAGAGATAATGACAACAGCCGTAGCGACAACGATGAGACTTCCCAAAACTCCCATAGCATGATGATGGTAATTTTGGATTCAAGAGCAGGAAATGTCCTCCGCAAATCGATGAACTGAAGCCGTTTGAAGATGACATGCTGCAAATGATCGGGAACCTGTGCTTCAATAATGCATCAAACCAGTTCCAAGATAATCTTAAAGCAGACATCACGAAGATCAAAAGCTCGAAGAAATTGCTGACCACTGCCGACAAAACGAGAAATCTCTACGAGAAAAACCACCCTCTGTACGAGAAACTTCTTCGGGATAACATCACCAAAAGCTACCAGAATATCGACATGAAAACAGTCGACGGTATCAATGCCGAAGCACAGGCCATTGCCACTGGCCTACATATTGACGACCGAATGCAGCCCATGGCAAAGAAGTAAGCCTTCATTTTTCTGAAGGATCACAAGGATGAATTCGAAAACGCACGTCCTTGTAGACTTATCAACCCCGCCAAGAATGAAACTGGCATCATCAGCAAAGCGTCACTGGACAATTCATCAGCTCTGACGTGGTCAACTTCTACCCATCAATCTCAGAGAACATGCTAACGAAAGCAATTGACTTTGCTAACATCTCCAGCAAAGACATCAAGATCATAATGCACGCGAGGAAGTCCCTTCTCTTCGACAAAGGTACCCCTTGGAGAAAAGAGGACAATGGTGGCCTGTTTGACGTCACTACGGGCAGCTTTGACGGTGCTGAAGTCCGCGAGCTTGTGGGTTTCTACATCCTTAACACCCTGTCCAATGAGTATGGCAAGGAAAACATTGGCCCCTACAGATATGATTGTTTGGCATTCTTCAAGAGCATCTCCGGTAGCGAAGCCGATCGCATCAGGAAAAACATGACGAAAACTTTGCAGAAGCTCGGCCTCAAAATCACCATCAGCTGCAATCTAAAGATCACGAACTTCCTCGACATCACACTCAACCTGAACAATGGCAACTACTACACGTACCGGAAACCAAATGACCAGCCCATGTACATCCACAGACAATCTAATCATCCGCCATCAGTCATCAAGAACCTTCCAGCCTCAATAAGCAGACGAATATCAGATATCTCTTGCGATGAAGAGACCTTCAGGAAAGCCACCCCGATCTACGATGACGCCCTGAAATCCAGCGGGTACACAGAAGGCCTATCCTACATGAATGAACGACCCAGGCGGAAAAGAAAAAACAGGCAGCGGAACATTATCTGGTTCAACCCCCCCCCCCCCCCCCCCCGTTCAGCAAGAATGTCTCAACATCGGTGGTACCTTCTTGAAGCTTGTTGACAAACACTTCCCCGCCCCCCCCCCCAAAAAAAAAAAAAATCAGAACTGAATCGCATATTCAACAGGAACACACTCAAGATCAGTTACAGCTGCATGCCGAACGTTGCCAGTATCATCAAAGTACACAAAAAGCAAACCCTGGAAGGAGACAAGAAAACTAGCAGCAGTAAAACGTGCAACTGCCGGAACAAGAACCTCTGCCCCCTCCAAGGGAACTGCTCGGCGACCAACGTCATTTACAACGCTGAGGTCATTAGCCCAAACAGGACGATGGTCTACATTGGCCTCACGGAGCCCCCCTTCAAGTTGAGGTATAGCAACATCTCCATTCCTTCCGACACGAAAGGTATCAAAACAGCATGGAGCTATCTAAATTCATTTGGGTTCTGATTGCCAGCCATGCACATCCACACACCAACGAGTCCAAGAGGTGCGACCTGTGCTTAACTGAGAAACTACTCATAATGAACGCCGACAAGCAATCACTCTTGAACAAACGACCTGAACTCATTTCTAAATGCCGCCATCAAAATAAGTTCTACTTGTGCAATTTCAAGAAAGAATTTTCGTTATCAATCTGCATTCATTTGTCTAACCCAATTTCACGTTTATAGTTTGATGTGCTATAGATACCACCTTCGTTTACTTGCCTATTACTTCACATATCCATCGTTTCATATTTTCGCTACTAATTTCAATTGAATCAATTTCTCTTAGTGCACACAATTCACCATAGTAACTTGCGCAGGACTATGTGCGTGAAATGGGGTTGCGCGCTTAGCGCGCTTATTCAATGCATTGTTCAATGGTATTGATATAAAGCTTTATCAGTTGCCTGATGATCGCACCTCCTGTAGGTATATAGCGGAAACTAGGAATAGCACAGTAAAGATCAGATGAACCTCATGTCACCTGTGTGAATTGAAATTATTATTATTATTATTATTATTATTATCATTATTATTATTATTATTATTACTATTACTATCATTATCATTTTATATATATATATATATATATATATATATATATATATGTATATATATATATATATATATGTGTGAAGATACCCAACTTAAACATTTCGACGGAGTGTGAGAATTGATCCTCACGCTATATATATTTTTTAACACATATTCACCATTATTTCAGTCTCAAAGAATGGGTAGAACAAAAAAAAGGAATATAGAGGCATATTTCTTGGTTTTGTTTACAAGCCTGGTTGTAAGAGTAACCGTTTTCCTCAACTCAAATACCGGTAACAGTTGCTTTTTGCACAAGGGCATTTTCCTTGTCATATGGGAGTTCAGTACGCGCCTAAATCAGCGTACATCACGTGCAGTCATCACATTTTGTGTGTGTGCGCGCGCGTGTGTGTGTGTGTATGTAATTCTCATTAATTCACCCCCGCTTTTGGATGTTGTGTAAATTTGTCAGGAAATTACAAAGCTTAGACATGTCGGTGCTTTGCTGGTAATGTGTCAACCGAAATCGTATTAGGTAAGTTAAGATGGATCAACGCGTAACCTTGGAAAGGATGAATTTACACATATCTAGAAATATATAGCCTAAAGGCTCGGGAATTTATTCACTCGAGAATATATAATCATAATCCTGATAATGAATAATCATATAACAACAATAATACTAATATCGGTCTTACTACTATTACTACTGCTACTACTACTACTACTACTAATAATAATAATTATTATAATAATAATAATAATAATTATAATATTAATAATAATATTGATAATAGTTCTGATACATGCCGCAGTGATGATAATCATGATGATAATGGCAATAATAAATAGTAGAAGTAATAATAATGATGATAATGATAGTGGTGATATCAATTGTATATAGTAATAATATTATATAATAATGACATCAGTTGTTGTTGTTTTATTTGCCTTTGAGATTGAAGTTTGCCTTTAACATCCTTCGGATAAATGAAGTGATTTCATTACAATCTTTGAATTCAGTTGGCAGTCATCCTATTCGACATAGCATACCATAGACAGGTGGACAGGAATCATGAGATGATATTGATGGGCCTCTATGCTGCAAAAACAAGGCTAAATATTTTGAGTGTAATTTTAAATAAAAGTGAATATTACGTGAACACCGAGGAATTAGCTTGGAGAGCTAAAGACACAAATTAAATTTCAGTATTCTTGCAATCTTAATTTTCTTTTGGTGTCCACTTTCAAATTACCTTTCCCGTGTTTGTTTGTTTGCTTGCTTTTTCTAAAGTCAATTTTCCTTTGAAATTTAAATTCCCTTTAACCTCCATTGGATAAATGTTGTGGTTTCACTGCTATCTTGAATTTCGTTAGCAGTCGCATCTTAACCAACATGGCATATTATAGACAGGTGGATAGGAGTCAAGTGATGAAGATTGATTGAGGCTATTAGAAAAAAAATAAGCCAGAGGGAAAATACTTTTAGGGTGTTCTGAATAACTGCGCTTCCAAGCATGCATTTAAAATGTTGAATTAGTGCAGCTCCTGCATGTGTGTAATGTTCTCTTTAATGGACAGCATATGACGAGAATAATATATGCAATACATGATACATGTATTTCGGAAATGTACTGGTTGCTCTAGGTTCAGTGCAGTTTGTCACAGGTTTTCTAAACGTGAAAAAGTGTTTGGGCTCATTATTAGAATTTTCTCAGACAATATTTTGACAACCAAAATGTGCCATTTGCATATGACAGTTTTTTTTTTCTCCCACATTTACATCTACCTCGGCTTGGTGTCTAAAAAAGTCATGAATTTGTCATTAAATCAATTTTCGGGAAAACTTAATCACGTTAGAGCTTGGTAAATAAATTTCGGAAAATTACTTAGATCCTTTACCCATCACTCACTTAGAAAATATGAACAAGTTGACAACCGAAGGTATGTTAGGAATAATAAACAAATTTTTTCGTACATTAAGGTTGTGTTTATGATATTTTAAAAACAGAACTTAAGAGCTGATTTTACTGAACAGGGCACCATACCATACCATAAGCTAATCACTCCATCTGAACCAAAAGCTTTGTCTCACCTAACATATAAGGTTAATATAATAGGATTTTCCGATGAAGAAAAAAATGGAATGTCTTCATCAGCATAGGACTTTTTAAAAGTCACTTTTATATATTTGCGGAGAATATTCAATAATGATGTTTTATTAAACAAATTGTGTGTGGGGGGGGGGGGGGGTCTACAAATACCAATGATGCCACGTCACGTCGTTTATCATTCTTATATACAGTGAAACCAGTATAAAAAGAAGATCCCTCAAGGGAAATATGAAATTCCGTCTTTCTTAGCAGTTGGTCTCGACATATAGTTTACTTATAAATAATAAAATAATACAAGGGAAATAAAAATGCTTCCTCGTCCTCTTCTTCCATTTGCGTATAGCGTTCAGTAACAATGCACTTGAAATCGTGCCTAAAATGAAACCCTGCGTTGAATTACTAACTTGTCAATAGTCTCATAGTTTAGAATAGTGTTGGTTACAAAGAAATCGACATGATACCGGCGTTAAGGACATAAGAACTTGCCGGGACTCGAACCCATAACCTCTACATCCTCAGTCATGTTATTAGACAAATCGACCGTGGCACTTCTACACCTACAGCGGCATACTGACGAATGCACACGTCAAATGTGGTGTTGTGATGATCTACATTCATGTGCAATCAGAACACAACGCTCAAAGAATCGTATCGATTTTGTGAGGCGAGAAATACGTGATGGCGTAACCCGATGACGGAATCTAGATATTTGATTGGATGGAAGAAAATTGAAGGTAGGAGGGACTATTCGACAGTGGATGTTTATAAACCAATTCAAAATCTAATGGGGGCAAGATGACGCAGACCGACAGCCAACAATGGCACATGTCAGCCATGATGCTGTTATAATCTACATTTATGTGCAATCAGAACACAACCCTCAAAGAATAGTACAAATTTTGTGAGGCAAAGATTACGTGATGGCTTAACCTGATGACCTACCCTAGATATTTGATGGGATAGAAGAAACTTGAAGGTACTATTCCACAACAAATGTTAAAGAAAAAAATTTCAAAATCTAATGAGGACAAGATTATGTAGACCGACAGCCCAAGAGACCAACGATGTCTGTCTCAGAAAAGATGACGGCTCCCCGGGCTGTCGGTGTCGTGAACCTTTCAATAAGTTTCTATTTGGTGCGAGAGACCGACATTGACGGTCTCGAGTGTGAAAACAGTTTGGAAGTTCTTTGATATTAATCGTTCATTTATGAAATTTCTCGCTTATTCGTACAGCAATACAAATATAACTCCTTTTCATTAACATTTAAAAACACCCATTCCCGCAAGAGATATCCGCGGGTCGGTGCCCCTTCAATGAATAGACCCACACTACACCACGATATATTATAAAAGAAACAGAATTGATCAGTTTAAGATTTTATATACATGTATATATATATATATATATATATATATATCCACACCTCTCTCGCTATATATATATATTATTTTTCTTAGCGCAGGAAAGTAATTGAAGAATAAAGAAAAGGAGAGAAAGATAAAGAACATGGAAGAACAAATACAAATATAAATTTACTCCAACTGTGATGGCCTAATGAGATGAGTTTTAAAAGAATGTATGGTTGAGGCCTTATGAAAGTAAATAGGAAGTTTATTCCAGAGTTGCGGGGCAAGAGAAGAAAAGGAACGATCGCCATATGATAAGGAGTCCGGAAGATACCTGGAGATGGGTGGTGGAAGCAGAATGGAGACGTCTAGTTGCTGAAGATGATGAACGGGGAGAAATAAGATCGTGAAGGTAAAATGGAGCTAAATTGTCACTGATTTTGTAGACAAGAAGAATAACTTTGAAGACGATTTTTCCATGAACGGCAGAGTCGTCAGATTGCCTAAGTTCTGTGTGAGGATGTGTGTATGTGCGTGTGTTTCCCGTCTTCTTCTTCATCTTTTTACCGCCTGTGTGTGTTGTGTGTTTGTTTGTGCTGGGTCGCGTAATTTGTTTTGTTCTTCTTCTTTTTTCACTAACGCGTATCTGTCAGATATGACTATTTAGGTCTGGGACGTAACCATCATCCGAGAGATGTGACTCTGCAACGAAAAGCTGGTCCATCTGAATCAGTCCGTAGGTGACGACAGAAAGCTTAGATGATTGAGGTGTATTTATAGTTTTTACTGAAGTATGGAATAGGTAGGAGGTGCCGAAGATGACTGAGAGTCATCTTCGTCTGACCGAGAGTCAACGAGGAAATATTAGAACGTGTGGACCAAAGAAATCGAAAGAGAGTATCATTCAAAGAATTTACATGGAGGGAATGATTTCGATTAGAAGACTTACAAAAGGAAAGGGGTATTGGGAGTGATTACATAACACAAGATGAAAACAAAACTAAATAACAAGACAGAGAGATTCATCTCATAAGAGAAATGTGATGAGAGGAAAGGTTAGGTAGAGAAAGTGAAGAGAAAGAGATGGGGGAGTAGGGCAGGAGGGGAGGGGCAAAATCAAAGTATCTTAACTTCGACGTAAGTATTAAAGAAAAGGTGTATTTCAGTCTGTGCTTTTTGGAATCTGTTTCTTCAGGGATAAACAAAAACCAAAAAAAGGGAAAACAGCGATGGTCAATGATGGTCAATAGAAATAGACGTCAAGGAAAACTAAGCGAAATTTCAATGTATCCTTCCCAAATCTGACCAACCAAAGCGGTCAATCGAAATGGAAGAAGGATTGGGAGAAATAACATACCAAAATAAAATACAGGTAAATATAAACAAGACATACTAAATGAGAATTTTGCCCCATTAGAGAGGGAGGATGGGAAAAGAGAGTGAGTGAGAGAGAGAGAATGTGTGTGTGGGTGTATGTTTGTGCGTGTGTGTGTATGTGTGTGTGTATGTGTGTGTGTGTGTGTGAAAGAGAGAGAGAGAGAAGGAGGGGAAAGAGGAAGACGTAAATAACTACCCTGTAAAAAAATTGCCGTTTTTCACGGGAATTTCCTGGCAGTCTGGATGCCGGGAATGCCCGTTTTTCCACAATTTTTTTTTTACCGGAAATCAGCGTTATTTACAATAAAATTACATACAATTTATGTCGGGCGATTGTAAATATATGCTGATTTGTGGTAAACCAACAAACTTGCTGTAGTTTTACAGTTATTTTTTACAGTGTAACAGTAAATAAACATAAATTTATTTTTATTCTGTGCTTTTTAAAACCTGTATTTATGCGACTAACAATAACAGAAAAGGGTCAGTGATGGTCAATGGAAACGGTAGACGTCAAGGAAATCAAACCATCCTTAAAGGGAAAGTCCACCCTGATTACAAGCAGAAAAACTAAAGAAACAGATCAGTGAAGGTTTGAGCAAAATACGATAAGAAATAAGAAAGTTTGAAGTTGTAATCATTCAAACACAAAGTGGCAACTCCGTGACGTATCTTGCGAGCTCCTCTCCCATTTTCCCTGTACCTCAAAAATCATTAATTTTCCATTCAACCATATTCATACATACATGCACCTTGAATATAATCTTGGATATAATCATTGCTAATATGTTTTTGCACAAAACCTGTATGAAAAAAATTATTCCTTCATCGAAAACTAAGTAAATGAAAATTTATGAGATTTTCTGTACTTAGCAAATGGGAGAGGAGCTCGCCAGATTCGTCACGGAGTTGCCAATTTGTGTTTGATTGATTACAACTTCCAAAATTCATAACTCTCTTATTTCTTTTCGGATTTTGCTCAGTTTCATTGATCTGTTTCTTCCGCGCTCCTGGGGGGCACAATGCCCCCAATTTTTTAATTACCCAAAAAGTTCCCTTTTTTCTGAAAAATGGCCCCTTTCTCTTTAATTAGTGCCCTTTTTACAACTTAAAGTGCCCCTTTTCCTTTTAATAAGTATCATTTCCCCCTCCTTATAAGTGCCCCTTTTCTCCTTCTGATTTCAAATCTGATAATTGCCTCCTTACCTCCCTAATAAGTGCCCTTTTCTCATTCTGATAAGTGGAATTTTACTTCGGATAGGTGCCCCTTTTTCTTTCTAATAAGTGCCCTTTTCCCCTTCTGATAAGTGATCCTAATTTCTCTCTAATATGTGACCTTTTCTCCTGTGATATATGCAGTTCTTTATTTGATAGGTGCCCCTTCCCCCTTCTAATAATTGTCCATTTTTCCTCATCTGATAAGTGCCCCTTTTCAAATCTGAAAAATTCCCTTTTTACAACTAAAAGTGTCCCTTTTCCTTTCTAATAAGTACCATATCTCCTTCTTATAAGTGCCCCTTTTCACCTCCCTTTTATAAGTGCCCCTTTCCACCATTGATAAGCTCCCTTTCCTCTTCTGTTTTAGCTATATTTCCACTGTTTCTTATTAAAAGAGCCATAACTAGCTTCAAAGAATCGGTGCTGCTTTAGTAACAGATACCTATATTACTACAACTACATTGTAAGTCAGTGGAGTTGGAGGCAAGAGGGGCACAATTCCGCTCGCTCGAATGTCACAAAATGGTCTATTTTTCGCTATATGTTTACCCTTGTATGTGCCTCTTTTTCCTTAAAAAGGTGTCCTTTTTTGCTGGTGCCCCCACTTTGAAAGACGTTTCGCCGCCTCTGATTGACAAGCATGCGCAAATGATGCCCTCTCTGCAACCAAGGCAAGTAGCTTAATGACACGCCTAATAATTCTCAGCCCTCAGGCCGAGGAATCTCTTATTGACGTAGCTTGGTAGCGAGGGTGCATCCCGCAGGGGCCACCCAACGATCGAAAGTAAATGGAATACAAATGAGCAGCAAGATGTCCCATAGTTTATTCTGGACTGTTTTCAGTGAGAAAATTTTTCAACAGGCCCAGGATTGCACTTTTACTAAACAAAGCAAGGAAAAAACAATTTAAAACAAATATAATTCATCAGTTTACATGAGTGAATTTAATGTTACTACAATCTATCGCATATTGAGAGAATGAAAAAAACAACTGCTGCCTTGAGTGCGAAAGTAAACGGTCACGAGTTAACCATGTTAACCATATTGTGGTTTGAAGCCAATGATTCAAATTCCGAGAGTTAATATTCGACTACTTAACCGAAATATCGAGTGCGATGTTTTTTTCTGATAGATATATGAACAAATAACGGGCATGCAAACACTACCTAAATTACAAAGACTTTTATTTCCAAATCATCATCCTACTTTATGTTTACCAATCTACCGCAAGAAATAATTTGTGTACAGCTAAAATGTATAAAATCAACATCAAGAAACTTTACCCGGCATCCTATGGGTTAACAATTAAGGATTATGAAGAAAATAACATAAGAATGCCCCCATGGAATCCAACCAGGACTTGGGTTCCGCGCGGGTCCTATTCTTTACGAGGGTGTACTCACAAGTCGCATTTGCGTTCATTGATAGTGTATTTAAACTTCCAATATCTCTTTATGTTTATAGAAGTCATATTTGAAGCCCTTTTTGAATATTGTATACAGACATGGAACCTCCAGCATACAGAAAAAGATATTTGTGTGATTGGTACAAAAAGGGAGGGAACACAATACGAGCACGATGTAAAACATAGTGAAATTATTGGTAGGGAAATATACATATATACATATATACACCGTTCTTCCTGTTTCTTACTTTTTTGTATTAAGTATTTTGTTTATTTTCGCCAAATTTTATGTCCTCCTTCTATAATGTGAACAATGTGAATTTCCAGTTGTTTATCCACAATTGAACAATAAAATATCTGAATCTGAATCTGAATTAGCGTTGGTTTTAAAACAATTTTACAGGAATTATTGAGTGTCTTTATGCATCAGGTGCAGGTGAATGCTCATTGTTCATCTACTTGCAAGGAATGACATACTGTCAGGGACGGATCCAGGTTTTTGTAAAAGAGCGTAGGGCATAATATTGGAATATTTCTGACAAGCAAAAATAAACATGATAAAGGGGAACGTTTAGGAAGATTTGGGGTAAATATGTCCAATTTTCAAGCAAAACAAGGAAAAGAAAAAGACAAAGGAAGGGACTATCACAATGTCAGATCATAATTTACGCCCCCGAAAGAGAAGCTGAAAAAAAAAAAAAAATATATATATAATTTTTTTTAAGGCACTGTAAGGTCAGAAATTTGAAAGGGAGACGTTTGAAAAGGAGGTCCAAGACTTTGGAACGCTCTCCCAGTGTCTTCACGCTCCATGGCTGATGTCGAAATTTTTCAGAGATCGCTGATAACTTATCTCTTCGATGAATGTTTCGAATGATTGCAAAAATTGTAAAGTGTAAACTGTAAAGCTCATGGAGAGGGCCGGCGGTCCTGAAATACACTACAGAAGAACGGGTTATTATTATTATTTTTATTATTATCATTATTATTCATTCTTGTAAATTTATGTATGCCACATATTAAAAGGGTTTACAGGCCGGTTTTGCCTTCCCCTGCCCCCCCCCCCCCCCCCCCCTCTCACCCCAATAGATTGTCCCATGATGAATCTTCCTATGCCTTAGCTCAGGGATAAAGTCGGCGGGAAGTCGGCGGGCCTCTCCGTCTCTCAGACATGGGCAATAATAAACCCGAACACAACACTTATCACTTCTCCAGGGAAATCTTAATTACGGATTTCATGGTCCGGGCTAATTCCTCGGATACACAACAAACACTAACACGTCTGTGCATGCAACACTCAGTCGTGAATTTCAGCGAAGGCTCAACCGGCCCATGCCATCACTTTTAAACCCATTTGGTATACTTAAATATATACAAAAACTGTTCCCCCTTAACAGAGTATTTTTTGCAATTGTGCCCTCACATCCTCGTTAAACCTTTCAGGACAAGAATTATTTAAGGGCTAAATTGATCACATTTTGTTCTTCAAATTGGCAACAATAATATTTTTCTTTTAGTGCTACATGGTTCAAACAAAATGCAATGTCTTTGAAAATAATATACATCATTAGAAACTTAGTTGAAAAGTTGAAAAAATTGCCAACTTTGATAAAAAATAGTGATTTTGAACCTCTCAATGTGTTGCCAATTTAAGGATTTTGAAGCTTATTCTCCTTTTTAAAATTCCTGGCATCAAACGCAATATGGTCATGCAACAAAAATGGACACAATGTGTGTAGAAATTTTTGCTTTTTCTACTCCTACATCTGGTATATTTTTTAGAGCTCTGAATCAAAAGTTATTGAGCCAAACCACAAAATGTGGTCAAATGTCTTGAAAGGGTTAACGAAATCCGGCATCTGCCCCTGGCAAACACAAACCTGACACTGTCTGAGAAGTACCTTTATAGATCATTTTAAAGCCAACATTATAACCAGTGAAAGGTGATTCTATTTTGATTCATAGTATAGTTGGTCGTGTAAATGAACCAAAACATGCACAATTCATAGCCGCTCAAAGAGGAAATATGAGGGTAGTAATCATCTTAAATATTTCTTTTGTATACTATGAAGTCTTCCATATCTCTCTTTAATGATTCTTCGTTTCCATGATTCCCCCCCCCCACACACACACACACACACACACCGCCCCATTTCTTTCTCTCTCCCTCTCTCTCTCTCTCTTTCTCTTTCTCTAACTCATTATAACTCTCCTGCTTGTTATCTGTTTTCCCTCCTTATTCACTCCCTCTGTTACCCCTCTCATTTTCTTTACCCCCCCCCCCCCTCTCTCTCTCTCTCTCTCTCTCTCTCTTGGGGTACTTGTTCATTCCATTTTTCGTTGCTATCCCCAACACATTTATTACCACATGCGATTTGTTGTATGTATCCTGTGTATATTGCATTGTGCAATGATGTCAAGATGGCGCCGGCTTCCTGAGCAAATTGATCAGTCTCATGTTCGATCTAAGACATGACTTGAAATTGCTTTGAGCATAGCTGGGGAAAGGTTGTTGACTCCACTTCGTACCGCGGTCACACCAAGGAAAACCGGGGCCAGACCGAACAAACAATTACATTAACCTCAATGGAAAATAATCGGTGGGTTTGGCATCGAGGAGAAGTCGGATTGGCGGGGTGACTCGGGATTCATGTTCAAGGCATCACTGTTATGTCAATGCTTTCAGTGCAATGAAGTTATCAACCCTTGGCAAACACGAAGCCATGTAACTAGGGCGGATCCAGGATTTTGTATCAGCTGAGGGTAGCAGGCACAAATCTGCCCCAAAATAAAAGAATTGAAATATATAAATATATATATATATATATACATATATGAAAATGGAAAGTAAATAGATAAGACTTAAGACTTAGTTATCACGATATTTCTTGTGTGTACTATAAGGTTTGAAACATTGGTACTGTTAACGGGCACTGGCCGCTGCTGCACTCCCCCTAAGTCCGCCAGGGCATAAACATCGCACTTGTAGTACCCCAAAGGCGATAACTTCAATTCATATTACCGCATGTTTCCATCTTGTTATGTGTGATAAAGAGTGGACTAAAATTAGCACTCATTACTAGCCTCATCCCTAAGGAATGATTACACGGCCTAGTTGTTTTCTAGTCTGCATGCACAGACTATATTTTAAAACTTATATACTATTCCCTGAAGCCTTGACCCGACCCTAACTTTTCTGGTCTCTGGCTGTGTCACAACTACAGTACAGGTCTACGAAGCTCGACAAGACTACGTTATTTACATAGTCTTGCATTTCAGACATTCTGGTACACGTTAAGACTGACACGGGTCTGTGCCAGTGAACTAGCTCTTCATTCAGAGACAGAATGTCAGCCTTGACGTAGTCTACATACAAAGTATTGTACTGCCTGAGGCGATGAACCTCACGTGTAAATTCACGCCCAAGTATTTAAATATTCATCCTCAATTCACCACACTATGGTCCATATTCAACTCAAGGTTTTAAGTAAAACACCCTGGTCACACCAACAAACCGATCATCTTACCGACAACAGACCGATCAAGAAAATTACATTACCCACTATGGCAAAGAAGCGGTCGGTTTCTAATCGGTGTGGAGTTGGTTTTATTATGTTTAACAATGGGAAAACTTAGTCTTCATTCGCGTTTAAATAAATTGTCTCGGAAGGTAATATTTACTAATTATAGATGCTTCTTCAATACAACACTTAAATCATCCATATTCTGGATTTATAGAGCGCTTAATACATCTACGATGTCTCCAACGGCTTTACAGACATATTATTACCCTAGTCACCGGATTAAGGCGTGTCTGCATTACAATGTAGCACCTTCTCCACTCAACGGGTAGCATTCAAGCCAGTCGCCTTTTATAAACAGGCGCTCACAGTACTAAACAAACTACAATAACTTTCCCATCCTACATGGGTGTAGAGGGGCACTGTAGTTAAAATGCCTGTATTATAACATTCTAAGAAGTAAACGGTTCTACAAAGATTAGTTACAACAACGGCTCCTTTCTGTTATATCCCGTTCACATCAATGAGACCGACAACAGAACGAACAAAAAAATCGTTAACCCATAAACTACTTAATTTTCTCATTCCTAAAGGCTTAATACAGGAGCCACCCGGTTCCCGTAGGCATGGTAGGCAATGTTTTGACCCAAATGGCCAAGAATCTTTCGGTTTGGAGTCGGGTTGGGGTGTGACCAGGGAAATATAACTTACATTTCCCTGGTGTGATAAAGGTATCCGAGTGTTACTGAACATTTTTTTAAATAAAAAATAGCAACTCTTTATAAAGTGTAAACAAGTCCGTCCAGCATTCAAAAGGGGATTTTCAGCAATGTAAAGGGAGCCAAGGATGTGACAACTTAAAGAAATGTAAAGTCGTACCTTTTCAACAAGTTTCCCGCAAATTACCTTCATTACTAATAGTTGACGGACACTTGGCAACATATGCATAAGAGTTTCGTGCTTTTTATCCATAGTGCTGGTGCCCAAAAAATGTTATAATAATAAAAGAACTCTATGGACCAGATATCAAAATTACTCTTGTAGTAAACAAGCCATTTATTTGATTAAGTTTAAATAATAATTCTACGACATCAAGGACATAAGGTGAAGGTTGTACGACAAAATGCTCCAGCACTAACCGAATATCTAACGTCATTCCTGGACCAAAGACTATACCTAACCCTAACGCTAACTCACTTAAAACCTCAATGCAACCCTAACCTGAACCGTTCATCTTTTATTAAAGCTACTTTCATACGGGACTTGCCGTGGTTTCGAAACTTTAAGTTGGCGAAACTTTAACGATGCTCGTTATTCTGAAACTACAAGCCGAGCGATTGTCGTTGTTAACACAGGAAGTAGATACCGATTGTGCGTACAGTACACATACAGTTCCTATGTTCATAATTCGTGCGAAGGGTATGACCCGGAAGTTTAACATGAACAGAGAGGTTATCGTTAACTACAAGCTTGCGAAACTTGAAGTTTATTCCGTCCACATGGTCTGAAATGCGACGGAGGACCCCCGCTGCTCGTGATTTCGCCGTTAAAGGGTACCAATCACCAAAAGATATTTTGCTCTATATGTTAGAGAATCCATGTCGTTATACTATATTTAGAATATGGGCTTCAAATATTAATTCTATAAAGAGATATTGCAATTTAAATTACACGCTCTATAGGCGTAAAAGCGACTCATGAGTAGACTACTCGACGCACCCGTACGCGCGCGCCAAGATAAAGGATCGCGCGGAACCAAACTCGGAGTTCGGTTCCGCGCGAGCACTTTCATGCTATCCTTTATTTCATTCATACTCTCTAACAGTTGACCTATAGAATGCCAGATAAAGTTCTTTGAGGTTCATTTTATAATTTCTAACTACACAAATTATTTTTTCAGGTGATTGGTACACTTTAACCACGAGCTCGATTTTGGTTCTAGAACTACAAGTAAACTTAAAGTTTCGAAACTACGAGTCCGTTCGTACTGTCTGAAACTACAAGATAACTACAAGTTAACTTAAAGTTTTGAAACTACAAGCTCCCATCGTGTGAACCTGATTTAAAAGGCCTGAAGCAATTGTAGGAGGAGCACTTAAATGCGGTTAGACTGTGGGCCTAATACATTTCTCAACTGAAGATACTTATATCCAGGAGGAGGAAAAGGGGTTGTTGGGAATTTAAAGAGAGCATGAACATGATGAAGAGGAGGATTTAAGGTGTTTGCTTTCACTTCATATCGGTATCTATATCCACAGGTTGCTAATCCGCTGCCCCGAAAACAGGAGATGGGCAAGCTGAGATCATATGGTTGTTTTCATTCTCATACGTCTTGCTTTCTTTCCTTTCTTAAGTTTAGATTCGATATCTGCTCAGATACATGTCAGAGGTGGAAAATGTGCTTGCTGTTGAAGAAGTATTTGTTATATATCTGATTATCATGTTTTCATGGTAATGCATGTTATGCTCGTACACAAACAATTAACGAATGATGACTGATGCTTAAAGGGAAGGTTGAGTTCTGGGAAAGGTGAAAAATAATTTGTCAGCTTTCTCATTTTTTTATGTCAGTTTGGAAGAAGATATTTCCCCTGAAAAGGTTAAAAAAAGAAGGCTCCTCAAATGCCCTAATATTCGAAATATGACGAGAAAAAGCTGAAATGTTCGGGCCGAACATACATGCAAAATGTGTGTGCAGTCCCATATACCCATTTCTGTGTGTAGTGAATGTGCTTTTCAGCGAGATTGGGTCAATTTCTTATCATTTTGATGATTCCAAAACATCACAGTGTACACCAATTCTGATGTAGACATGATCAACATTTCCTAATTGCTTTGAGACTGTTCCTTTCTCAATGAAATCGCATGTTCCAGAACTCAACGTTTTCTTCAATACCTTAGTCAAATTGTCAAGCCGACTCCATGTCGACTCCAAACCGACTGATTCTTGACCACTGGGTGTGATGTATGGTCTGTTCTCGGTCTGATGTCGGTCACGTTTGTATAATTTATGTATATTTAATGACATTATACGTAGAATTTCAGATGTCAGATCGTGAGGACTGCAGGTTGATTTCCTTCTCGTTTGCTGTAAACCGGGCGAATTTTGTGCAAAAGAGTATAAGTTAACGACCTTTTGACTCTCCGCAGACGTTCTACAAGGACACGAGGAATGGATTCAGCTTGAACCTGGTCTAGCGATTTTACATAAGAGCTCTTCTCTCATGTATCCCTCTTGATGTGTGCTTGCAGTGACTGAGGGAAGAAACTACGGCAACATATCTCCAATTAACACTGCCTGGGGATCTATGCAGCCTAAGTATCACTGATCCTTAGGAAGAAACAAAATAAGCATTGGCGAACGGTACTAAGTGAAAAGGCTGCAGGGATAAGGCGGATTAGAGGACGGTTCTTTCTTAACCCTTATTCTGCCATGAACGTACCCACTCGCCAACGTTACAATGCCACGTACAAGGACACTCGTTTACCTTGCGGTGCCACGATCTTGTAGCCTCGCAATCGGATTTGAGTTGTGTATTCACTAATTGGCTTATCGTATTGTGCGAAATGCATTGCACGCATGAAGAATTCCATTGTTATGTACTGTACGTATAATTTTAATTGTATTGATAGTTTGGAAGATATTTCACTTTTAGTTAGTTAATTTTGTACTACCTATATCGCGCTATTCAAAATTTGTTATCATTATTATCATCATCATCAATATTAACATTATTAGTAGTACTATCACATTTATCATCATAATCTTAATATTATTATTATTATTTCTATTATTATTATTATTATTATTATTATTATCATCATAATCATCATTATCATCATCAGTATTATTTTTGATATTGTTATTGATATTAATCACCATCCTTTCATCATTGGTTTTTGTATTGTTGCTTTGCATGCATTCAGAAATGCAAACTTTCAACCAAACAATGCATTGGAAAATGGCAATAAGTTAATATCTTCATTAGATATCAATACACACTTTGAGAAAACCTATTTTTCAGAGAGGTAAATTTCATATTGTGTAATTGTTTCATATAATGATAGTAACCATTCAGGATGTCTGATGCAGTCAGCTACTTCTTTATGAGAAACATGGCAATGGTATTGCCTCTATGCTCGACATTAATCTTAGCTGGGCCCTCTTGCATAAAAAGTTGCGTTTAATCGCAACTCAAAAAATCAAACGCAAGTCCTAAATACACGATCCTGATTGGATGAAAATCAAGTTGCGTTTAATTTTGGGGGTTGCGATTAAAAGCAACTTTTTATGCAAGAGGGCCCAGGTCCTACAAAAAGGTAATAAAATCACATGCGCTATTATTGCGTAGACGTAGTCAAAAATAAATCAAAACTTTGGAATGCGTTTCCTCAGAATGTATAGCAGTTGTCTGCGCATTCATTCGCCCCTTTTTAGTGGGCATACAACAATTTCTCTTCTTCTCGGCATGGACAATTTAGAATTGAGTTACAATCATGTTATACAGAAGGTTGAGATCTGGTTAAAGTGTAAAAAAGGTTGCGATTTTTTTATTCTTTTCCCATGTGGTAGAATATTAAAGTAATAATGCCTCAATAAAATAAATGTTCGCAGGATGCTTTCAAATTTGACTTGAAAGTAGCGGAAACCTTTTAATCAAATATTTTCTGATATAACTCTTTGTAGTGTCATATACTGGCATAAACTCTGAGTAATTATTTTGTTTTTGCTGCTTCAAAAAATCACGATCCAAAATTATTTCTATTTACTACATAATCAATAAGGTCTAGACAGTCTCTGTTACAATGCAGATAGATGACAAGGACTCAGCATAATATTTTTACTATCCCACATACATGTATTAAAGAGAAGGTCGAGTTCTGGTAAAGTTGAAAAATAATTTTTGAGCTTTCTCATTCCTTTTATGTCAGTTTGGAAGAACATTATGGTAGAAATGTGATTGCTCTTCAAATGCCCTCATATCCGAAATATGACGAAAAATAGCTGAAGGTTACAGTCCGAACGTTCATGTGTGTGCAGTCCCATCAAGGAGGTACTAGGCATCTCCTTGGTCCCTTATACCCATTTCTGTGTGCAGTGCATGTACTTTTCAGCGAAACTGGGTCAATTTGATGATTTCAAAACCCCACAATATACACCATTTTTTTATGCCTTTCCACTGTTTCTTTCACTTTGTAATCGCATGACCAGAACTCTAAATGCCAGTTGTTTCCACGAAGACCTTGATACAGGGATTAGCCGAATTATTTTGCCACCACAAAGTAACCTTCCACTGCATATCAACACATCTGTCATTCAACTATATTCACTCATCGTTCAGGAAGAAATAAGTAAGTTTAAAGAGATGGTTGCGTTCTAGTAAGGGTGGGAAATTATTTCTGAGCTTTTACATTAGTTTCTTTGTTTACGCTGTGGAACACTATCAGAGTAGCGAAAATGATATCTCTTGAAATGCCCCTTTCATTCTAAATATGACTTGCAATACTTTTAAAAAATTAGGGCCAAATTTGACGTGTAGTCCCATATACCCATATTTAAATGCAGGTATTTTCATAATTTGTGATATTCAGCACCTCTTTTCGCTTCGCTGTCGCATCCCAAAACCAATGTTTCATTCACTGCACAGCCAGTTGGAATAATGTGTTTATACATTAGTTTCTATAGTTAGTTGAACTGTACCCCATATACTATCCTAAATATTTAATAAAGGCCACATGATTCATGAAGACCTTCACACAAGGATTAACCCAATTATTTTGTCACCCTGAAGTATCCTTTCATCGGATATAGCTACATCTGTCATTCAACTAATGGAATATTCACTCATCGCTGAGTGGTATATAGGTGAGTTAATAATGGCGAGACCTTTCTGAGTACATAAATGCAATGCGACGGCTAGACTCTGAATAAACATTCCACACATAGATATCAATGGGTGGGACTGCAGAGCGATTTGTATAGACATTGTGTGGTAATGGTTTATTGAAAGCCTCTGTCTCATAGGTGAATGATGTTCAGTCCCTTTCTTATCCCAGTATAAAAAAGACAACACAAACACCCACTACTTCTTCGTATGAATCACAAAGCCAATCTAATACATTATAACAATGAAATCCATAACTCCATGTAATCCATAAATCAGCCTGTACACCTACTAAAGTAGACTGTTCTCAAGTATCCGAAGTTGATAACAAAAGTCACCTGGAAAAAGTATATTCTTCGAAATGTTCTTTATTTTGTTCTTAGATACATGGTAACCACTTTTAAGCATAATACGAATTTAGATAATGTGGTTGAAGGTTTATCTTACTTGACAGAGAGAAAACATATGTATTACTGTAAGTAAGCAACTATGGAACACGCGGCTTTAAGTCCTGTCCGAGGAACTACGTAATGTGGATCAATGTATTACCAAAAGGCAATAGCTTATCGACTTGGTTTCGAACCGGGGACCTCCAAGGTACGAAACCGCTGCTCTGCCACTGAGCCATCCCACCTCCTCCAAAAAATACACTCTAAAAGAGTTTGGTAAAAATTTACAGCATAGATATTAGGTAAAAGGGGACATGCATGTTATTGAGTGAAACTTTACCCAATTTGGTTACTGTTTACTCAATATTGGGTATGCAAACATACATGTTCCCTTTTAACCCAATATTGGGTCAAATTTTACCCAGCTCTTTTAGAGTGTAAAAAGATAGGGAGTGGAAGGAGTCATATGCCAATTGCTCGATCAACTAGTATTTATCCCCTTTTGGTGTATTTTTTCGATTACCCTCCATCATCTGGCTATACCAATGGCATATTTAATCAGTAATGCTGAAAGCCTTTGCATTTGTTATCGTCTCCAAACTTGAGTAGTGGCATCAGTTTAAGGAAAGGGCATTCACAGCCGCAAGGTGCATAGCTTTGTTCCAGTCACTGATGGGCACTTATATTATGGGAGGGGCATGGAAATGTTAGATGGATTAAATGCCAAAGAACAAAAGAAAAAACTTGAGTAGGGACGGTTTCATCTTCTTTTCATGTCGACTTCACCCCTCTCCCTTTCTTTTTATGTCTTTCCTCCTTTTTTATTTTCGAGTTCGCCGAAGGGGGAGGGGGCACCCGCCCTCCCCTTGCCCCATATAGTTACGCTACCGAGATCTGCATTATCCCTGAAGATCATAGCTGATCATAGCCGATGTGACTGATTATTTGGAATGTCTTACGCACCATTATACCGACTGTCACTGCAGTTTCATTCGTTAAGGTTAACCCTAGATCCCGTCACTGACAGGAGGTATGTTCATAAATCTTGTATATAATAAACATAGGCCAGCAAACTAAGTACGGAGTATCAAATTAAACCCCTTTTCAAGCTTTATGATTTGAAAGTTTAAGTAGCAGTCTTTTAAAAGCGGGAGCCAGTATACTCAGCCATCTTGCGCCGTTCTTGATAAAAGCCTTTTATCCCCTTATCAAGCTGAATGTGGAAGCTGAAATGCGCCATGAGGATAAAACAGGACTCTACGAGACATATCAAAGTCGAGTTCTTGTATCGATGAAGGCCATAAGTGAACTTAAAATGGCTTACTTCTGTCTACGCACCTTAGATTCTTACCTAAACGATCAAAGTAAACACGATTTTCTGTGACGCAAGACACTCACATTGATTTTCTATATCGTCGGCCCCGCGGCTTGTGTGCATGCCCAACCACCTCCAAAAATCGGAACATAGATTTACGACTATGAACCCAGTTGTACGTTTTCACGTTGAATTTGTCCGTTCCGATATTATTAAGCCATTTAGCACATCTTTCACGATCCGTTTGGGGGTTTGGAATGTCGAAAAAACTATGGTTAGGCACCTCACCCTGCTTTTTTGAGCAGCCATAAGCTTGACACATGGGTATGTTGAAGTTTTTTCAAGGCACCTGTATTGCACTAGCGTGTATACTGGCGTGCGGGCGCGGCGTCGATTGCACTAGCGAGATGGTCATGCGCAGTAAACCAAAAACAATGTGAGTGCTGTACGTCACACTAGGTGTGTCTTCATCAGAACGAAGTTCTGCTCTAGCCCGCTTCAAGGTGGATCAGGGATATTTTCTTGAAGCTAGCTTCAGTTTGCAATCGCGTCTTCATCAGACCGAAGTACCCCCACTTCGAGCTTAAGCCCGAAGTTGGTGCGCATGCGCACTTTAAGTGAACAAGCGCGGTTTTAAAATCTTACCCGCGCTCGCCCGACCAGCTATACAAACCCAAAATATATACGGTATCTCTCGACTACGCTGCCTTAATCATTAATGTACTTACGGAAGTGTATGTTGAACAAAAATAGGTGTAATTTCATTTTGCAGTATGATTCTTCCGGAAACTACAGTGGTCCTCAGCATAATAAGGAGAAGGAGACGTCGAGAGGCGTACGTGCACTGTGTACAGCTCATGCACACAGCGCTAGCGCTATAGCTAGCGCACAGCTGATGTTTACAAACAACACCATGAAACCGGAAATCGTGCTTCGATAGTTGGAGCACAGGTGCATGATGGGATCGGGCTTAACTTCGGGCTGATGGAGACGCTCGAGGAATAGCGGGCTAGAGCAGGCTGATTTTCGGTTAAGCGGGCTATTCAGAAGATAAGTCCAAGATGATGTGGGTTGACTTTTCGAGCGAAATAGCGGGCTAGAGCAGAGAATTAGCTGGCTATTCTCTGATCGGGCTAATTTACCAGATCAGCAATTGCGGGCTAGAGCAGAACTTCGTTCTGATGAAGACGCACCTACGGTCACGTGATTACATTGAATTTGTGCTGTCTATATAGGTGTGTCTTCATCAGAACGAAGTTCTGCTCTAGCCCGCTTCAAGGTGGATCAGGGATATTTTCTTAAAGCTAGCTTCAGTTTGCAATCGCGTCTTCATCAGACCGAAGTACCCCCACTTCGAGCTTAAGTCCGAAGTTGGTGCGCATGCGCACTTTAAGTGAACAAGCGCGGTTTTAAAATCTTACCCGCGCTCGCCCGACCAGCTATACAAACCCAAAATATATACGGTATCTCTCGACTACGCTGCCTTAATCATTAATGTACTTACGGAAGTGTATGTTGAACAAAAATAGGTGTAATTTCATTTTGCAGTATGATTCTTCCGGAAACTACAGTGGTCCTCAGCATAAACTAAGGAGAAGGAGACGTCGAGAGGCGTACGTGCACTGTGTACAGCTCATGCACACAGCGCTAGCGCTATAGCTAGCGCACAGCTGATGTTTACAAACAACACCATGAAACCGGAAATCGTGCTTCGATAGTTGGAGCACAGGTGCATGATGGGATCGGGCTTAACTTCGGGCTGATGAAGACGCTCGAGGAATAGCGGGCTAGAGCAGGCTGATTTTCGGTTAAGCGGGCTATTCTAAAGATAAGTCCAAGATGATGTGGGTTGACTTTTCGAGCGAAATAGCGGGCTAGAGCAGAGAATTAGCTGGCTATTCTCTGATCGGGCTAATTTACCGGATCAGCAATAGCGGGCTAGAGCAGCAACTTCGTTCTGATGAAGACGCACCTTATGATTGTTTCGCTTCAAAATTACCAATATAAATAAATCATTATGGAGCAGCCGTTGGGAATTCAGACATGACTCTTTTTTTTTTCTTTTTTTTTTAAACCTATGCTTTATGTAGATTAATTTTGGTGTGGACTTGGCCTTTAAAAGGGGCTCGTATTCCTTCTATATTCATGATATTACATAATATTGTAGTATTTTCTCTGGTAGAAAATACATATCAATTTTTTGAATATGTTGGGGGTTATTTTCGGCTCGAAGTATCCCCAGCCAAATGATGCTGTTGTGAATAATAATACATTCAACCCTATTTGATGCAATGCCTCTCATTGAAGATGAAATTGAACGTCATTTTTGCCAAAGGTTGTTTGTTTCTCTGGCTTGTTCAAATACGGCTGAATTATTCTCTAGCCTCACTTCCAAATTGCGCTTTGGTCGGTTACATTTTAACTGGTAAGGTGCTATATAAGAAACAGCTATTATTATTATTAGTAGTAGTATTATTATATCTTATTTTTAGGGCAAGTCCAATGGCTTTTGTCCCATTTGTTACCGAGAAAAATAGTAGTGCAGATTGATGTAGAGGGGTCGTAGTCTAGTGGATAAGTCACCGGACTGCAGATCACAAGGTACAGGGTTAGATTCCTTGCAATGATACTAACGTCCTTTGGCACGTCATTAATCTACAATTGCCACATTCCATCAAGGTGTAGTAAGTGGGTACCTGGTAGGGTTTATTCCTTGAGTGCATTGAGCGCTACGGTTTCCTTGCTAACATAGCTAAAGCCGGAGTAATAATATATAGGGTCCTCAGGGTGATCAGTATATAGTACTGATGAGGCTACACTGGGTAAAGAAAATATTTTCTTTTTATTATTATTATGATCATTATTATTATTATTATTATTATTATTATTATTATTATTATTATTATTATTATCATCATTATTATTATTATTATTATTATTATCAGTACTATTATTCGGGAAAAATCTAGTAAATCTGGGAAATAAGGTTATGGTTTTTTTGTCAATAAAGGGAAATGTGCTTGTCTAGTGGAATATAGTTTATCTTTGTTCAGTTATGTCTTGAGACATCAGGTACTATGAAGAAAGCGTTTTAACTGAAAACGTCAATGGTTTCTGAGGAAGAAAGAAAGGTTCATATAAGATATAACACTGCGACACCATTAGGTCATATGGTTTGAAAAATAAAGGAGATAATCTCAAACAAATACATCTTGGCGACTGGAGCGGATGCTAATCGAACCCTTGCCGGACTTCCGTGAAGCACCAAGGCAAACACTTGATAACCTTAGAAGAGGCTTACTAGGGGGAAACCCGAACCCTCCTGACGCCCAGGCGGACACCCCCTCCAGCTTAAATCAATTCAAGAATTGCAATAAACAACTGAGAACTTCATTAGCCTTGCCATGTAGACCCACGATTCTGCTTTGAATAATGCTTTATATTCGATATATTTTTTAATATGGCTTTAAACCAATAACAGAGGATAAGCACCGTTAAGTTAATATGAAAAGTTTGAGAAAAATTATATTGATTGAATTGATTGCGAATAAACGTAATTATTTTAGAAAGAGGCAGAAACAAAATTATAAAATAGGATGAAATCACATCCCATAAATCTTACAATGAGATGGAAAAAGATCAACGCTAAATCAGTGGAGTAAAAAATCAGTATTTGCAATGTACTTGAGAATGAGATTTTTCAAGAATAGAATAACCATAAGCTGGAACAAACGATTTCCCTTTTAAATTAAGGGTTTTAACCACAATGCAATACAACATTAAATCATATATATTTCACACAACAACTGTTTACTTGTTCGCATTCCAGATCCAACTTCATTTAAAGAGGAGTTAGGGTACCGGTGAAGGTGAAATATAATCTGGAATTTTCTCATTCTTTTCTTTTCCATTTGAAAGAATAAACACGAAAGGATTGCTCTTGAAATGCAATTCCAAATATGACTCGAGATGTCTGAAACCTTTGAAGTCGCATTTAAGTGAATTTTAGTATGATAATTATCTGTGTGCAGTGTGTTTCTTTAATGTGTGTGGGTGTGTATGTGTGTGTATGTGAGTGGTTCAATCAAAATTTGGTCAATTTGAAGAAACTAAAAGTTGTGACAATTAAAAACCGCACAATACACATTATTAATATTCAGTACAAAAGAATCCATTAATATTTTTTTTTTGCATGGAGGTTGATACATAATTATCATCACATAACCAATTAATTAACCTAAAAAGTTTGTGTGGTCTAGTGTGTCTGTGTGCAGATCTGTTCATTATTTGTGATTTCATCAGCATTTAAACAAAATTGCGATGGTTCTCAAACCTCAAAATATACAACTATTCTTACGCACTAGATATTCAAACTTTTCCCCAAAACGTCTCCCTTCTTTCACAATGCAAATGCATGACTAGATCTCAACTTTTTTTTTCTAAAGATGGTCTTTAAAAAAGACTAAGACACCCAAACGTCTGTCCTGAAGTAGGATTGTCTTGCTGTAATACAAGCTATGTAAGGTGCCCAAAATCGAAAAACATTCCCCGAAAGCAGATAAAGTTCTACAACTTTATTCGTAGCTGTCGATTTTTTTCCTACTTTCATGTTCGAACACGTGTAAACTTACACCATGGCCAGTTCATGCTTCTGAAAATGAGAAGTGCTACGTCTCGTGCGTCAGAGAAATAATACTGCTATTTAACAAACTTATTACTCATCCACATGATGATGCTTAAAAACAATAAAAACTATGCATCGTTCACGAAGCTATAAAACTTTATTTTCATTGTTATTACCATTGCCAAACTAATCATCTATAAAATGATAAATTTGAATTAACATGGCTTTTATTCAGAATATAGTCTACGCCACCAATATCTCAATTAATGTTTGTAATCAATTACTATCTAGTCTGACATCCTACGACCAAACCAGACATAGCATAAAATACGAACAGATACACAATTTGAAACTGAGGGAAACACACGCACTTAAATTGCAAAAGAAGAAAGATAAGGGGAAGAGTTGGAACGAAGGGAGGAAAAATGATAGAGACAAGTTTGAAGGGGAAATCTTACAGAGAAATAAGGGGCAAAGACATGGCGGACAAATGGGGCTCACTAATAAAGTGATCTAGAGAAATGAGAGAAAGATGTAGGCAGAGGAAGAGAAATACTTCGGGGCCAGAAGCGAAGGGACTATAAAGAAAGAGATGGAGACGACAGAGAGAAAGGAGAAAGATGACAACTTTTCTTGGAGTGTGCTGCTCAGCAGCAACCTGTTTGCATGTAATGTGGTACTGAACAGGAAATACATAAAGGCAGAGAGAAATAGATAGAGAGAGAGAGATGAGGGGACAATTGGAGAGAAAGACAGACAGACAGACAGACAGACTGATAGCGATAAATACATACACGTAGACATAAGAGAGAGAGAGAGAGAGATTCAGAGATAACGTTGTCCATTTTTTTCAAGTAAAACAAACAAGTGAGCCACTATACCAAGATAAACCAGTGTGGACGTTTGTCACGGAAATATTAATTAGAAACCTCGTCGACGAACATGCACTTACCTGGATATTGAAATCAAGATGCGGCAACAGGTGTGGATACAACGGCATATGCGAGGACAAATGAGAATGTAAGATAAGATTAGTTATAGTTAATAATACCAATACGAATTGTTTTCGTTTTTTCTTAGCAGTAGGTTGTAGTGATGCATAGGCAGTGCGAAAAATTACGTTGGCTTTTCATTTCTTATTCGGCTTTTATCATTAACAATAATACACTTTTGCAATTTGGTACACGCACTGCCAACATCGATCATAATTACAGTTTCAATAATTATTAATTAGTATCATGCGAAGACAGTTCATAATAATATGAAATAACAATGGGGGAATGTATCAGCAGTAATAGGAATATTGATTAGGAAAATAATTTCAAAGGGTATCATTATAACATTGTAAATTGTTTTTCAAATACATCAAACCGTTTAATTCACAACTATTCTTAACCATAATATGCATGACGTACTGGCTAGGTATGCTCTACAATGCACTATTTAATGCGTGAAACGTATATTACTAACTATGATGTATAAATAAAATTTTACCATAATTGCATATGATACTGAAATGATTAATAGATAACAATAAATACAATGACCAAATGCACTACGTAAGCTAAATAATATATTGCAGGTATGAATAATGTCATATAATGGACATGTAATTTACCATATGAACAATGATTCTTGAAGAGGAATAATTCAAGAGACATGATATCGTATGTTTGGAGCCAGAAGGGCGTTAAGTCCTATCATTTGTACAGAGTTAACGCCTTTTGGCTCCAAACAGACGATATTAGCAAAAACTCATTTCAATGTCAATTTATACACTGTAGTGGAAGGAGCAGAATAAGCCATAGCCAACACAATACACGCACATACCACAACCTCGTCGCAGTAATAATAAATAGAGAGAAGAGGGATATGGTCGTGAATTATGGCATGTTTCTATGGCAACAGCAAGCTTGAAATGTCACGGGGACAATGTCTTTCTGCGTGTATTGCTTTGTATAGAGACTTGCTATCTACGCCTCATGTCAACTTCATTATAAGCACCCGTCTTAGAAGAACACATTATACCAGGGTAAAATAAAATTTCTTTAGCATTATTATCAGGAATTACTCCAAAAAGAATAAGGGGTATTTAGGTAGGCCTTTGGAAGCTGAGAAGTGACAAAAAGAAATAAAAATTATCTAAATAATGATAAAAATTATGAGTAGTAAATATCTTATTTTCAAATCATTGTGAGTTTTAATATATACATGTATATATATATATATTGTTTATTGTTTATTGTTTATTGTTTATTGTTCTCCTGAAGAAGACGCCAGGGAGCGTCGAAAATTTGAGTAGAAAAATAAAACTGGCCACAATGCATTACAAACGCTTTTAGCAGTTTTCTTTCAATTTGTTTGAGCCGATACGTGAAACCTTAACTATATATATATATATATATATATATATATATATATATATATACAGACATGTCCAAGGACCGGGTGGGACCATTTTTAAAGGGGAAATGTAATCCAGAGAGAAAACACAAAGAAGCTTAAGTGCATTAGAATAATTGTAATTATGAAAAGCTATAAGTGTGAATGAAAATATCTTTATGACACAATCAGATCAGGATAATACATCCATGACATTGTCCTTTGGAATTTATTCTTTTAGTTCGTACCTTCATACAAAATAGTATATATTATAACCGGTGTATGTTGTTTACAACCTCTTCGTCTGGAAGCTAATTAGTATATTACCTTCACAATTCAGAGAAATGTATTATTCGGTTCACTGATTGCCTAGTGACGCCGCATATCTCAACAAAACGCAAAGTGGATGAGTCTGGTTACTGCTGGTAGAATTTGGACTCTTTCTATTTCCATATATTTCGAGCTCTTGCAAGGATCTTTTGTTTGCTGGAATAATTGCATATAGACAGGATCACCAAATGTAAAGTGACAGTCCTTAAGTGAAGAGATATAATTTATGAAGTGGTTACGTTTTAGCGAAGAGAAATTCATAGTATAATACAATGCGGTATGACATTTGAAGGAGAATAACAAAATGAAAAAATGGTATATTGTATATACTGTCAAGCTACACCACATTAACGTCGAGTTGTCGTGAACATTTTGCCGTCATGGTTTGCTTGTCGTTGTTTAATAGCCGATGCCATCTGGAGTAAAATTATTAAGCGTTTTTTTTCGGATCGCGATTTATTTTTAATGTTTCTGTTTTTGTGAGGTTTTTTTTAAATCACCATATAGGTTTCGATCAAACCTTAGATGTTATCAGTAATTCTCACTGAAATGTTTGTATCACGTTTGTTTTCTGTGCAATGTACCGATTAATTACCCGTTGACAACTGAATTATCTCATTCCTATATAGGCTTCATACAGGGCCTTCGCGGTTTCAGTAAGCCGTGGGTTAATAGCAGGGAGCTTCATCGAACAAAGTTTAGTCAATAACCATAATTATTAACCATATCAGTCATCGGAGCAATGCAATTTTTACATTTTATTGCCCGGCTTTGACAAGCCAACAAAACTGCGGGCCGATAAATGGTTTATTGCCCGGTTTCGAAAGTCAATGGGATTTTGCGTGTTAAATAGCGGGCAATAAATTGTATTGTTTACAATATTTTCGAGTTCGCTCTAGATGTCTGATTCTGTTAACAATAATAATATGGACTGGCTACTTTCGGGGGATAAAAATGAATTGCCCTCACTAGAATTGTATTGCCCTCGTCTTCGACTCGGGCAATACAGTTCTAGTTCAGGCAATAAATGTTGTATCCCCCTCAAGGCCAGTCCATATAATATTATAATTTCGATGTCTTATCAGGAAATTAAAAGAAATTATGGAAAATTATAAAATGTGAACACATTCTTGTTCTATTCCATCTCGCTTTGACTAAAACTATTGCTCACAAAATTTTCCTGCTGAATGGGACCGTCTAGGAGTTATTCTGAATGGTTAACCCACTGCCTACGGGAACTGGGTGGTCACAGTATTAAGCCTATGAAAATAAGAGAATTCAGAAGTCAACGGATTAATTAGGTAACGAAGTAGGGAAATGCGTGTTATGACTATTGAAATTGAAAGAGGAAAATGCGTGTTATGACGTATTGAAATTGACAGAGGAAAATGCGTGTTATGACGTATTGACTGAAGGAGGAAAATAAGTGTTATGACGCATCAACATTGAAAGAGGTTGTCAAAATCTTGCTGAAAATCAAAAAGGATGGAAAGCTTTGTACACAGTTATGGGTATATCGGCATACACAACCATGTTGTAATAATCAGTTCGAAGTTAATCATTCCCGTTCATGCTCGTTTTGAAAATTAAGGATGTTCGAGAGCAATCCTTTCATGAGATACTGCGAATTCGATATTCCTCTACAAGAAAATTAAAAGGGAAAGGAGAACGCTCCCAATCCCTTTTCACCTTATAGACAACTCAAACCTAGCCATGTATTTTCTTTTAAAAATACAGAAAGAAGGGAGAAAGAGAGAAGGCCAAAATGGATAGTACACTCGCTTATTGAAACGACAAGTTTTATGCATGGATTTACCGCCATAATCTATCAGACTGTTGTTCATCCCATCTCTGTCTTTCAACACGAATGTCAATGTCCGTTGAAGCTGAACTTTCGGAAATGAGGCGGGATCACCAGCCAGGCGAGACAGTATCCCGAGGATTCCGGCTCTAGGATTCAATTCCCAGCGTAAATGTGCTGTTGTCTAGCTTATATATATGATTTATAAATAATGATCAGCTCTAGACTAATGGTTTTTTTTTGTTTTTTTTTATTTAAGCAAATTTTATGTCAATTTGAAGTAGAATCGATTTACATCTCATTTCTGATTTGTTGTATATATTTCATCATCATGATGAAATAGTAAGCTGATATATATATATATATATATATCCTGCGTCATCTTTGGTTTGAATTCATCCCACTATGTTCTATATCACCCAAACCAAAGCGAATGGTAAAAGTAGACTCAACATCATCACATATATATATATATATATATATATATATATATATATATATATATATATATATATATATTCTCATACTTGAGAAACACTTGACTGATTGTATCGTCGGCATTAATACCTGTGGACTTAAAGGCAACACAATATCCATGTGATTATAGCCTACGTATGATTTTACTAAATCGAATTAAAAAATATACAATAATTATATACGCTCTAAATGAAGAATTATGTACAAAACGACCAGGCTTGATGAGAATAGGAACAACCCTCATAAAAATGAATCCGAAAAGAAATGCCTAATTATCTGTGTGTTAAAATGTATTACTAAGACGTAAAGTGCGATGGTATCTCAGTAAATATACATTTTCATCCATCCATATACACATATTACTTTTCTTAATGACTGTATAGATATTATCAAGTAAAAAAACATAAAAAGTTATCAATGTAAATCAGGTAAAATTCAAGAACACTGCATAGACTGAAGACCATACGCTATACATACGCTATACACAACATGCAGCGAAATAAAAAGAAAATACAATTCCTTCCCACTGAATGAACTTGATTTCGTCAATCGGAGGAAGAATGGAAAAAAATCATGACCTTGTTTTTAACAAGGTTCCAGTCTCGTGTAAAATTAACTGCGTGCCGATGAATCGATATGACTCTGTCATAAAATACCGAAGTGCTATTATTGATTTTATCATGCTCTTATATTCTACTTTGCGTTGTTAGCTCAGTCACACCAGCAAACCGATTCCACACCGACTCCACACTACACGATGCTAAGCAATTCGAGTTCATGTAATTTTGTGGTGGCACTGGGGTATCAGCACGGTAAACATGGTTTAAAAAAAAAAAAAAAAAAAGATGGACATCTGTGAAGGCAGAACTTTCCCTTCTCTAGTTGTAACTCGTAATTCCAGTTTCCATGTGATGCATGTAACCGAATTCAACGTCATTTGCCTAATTTCCTGCCGTTTACGGTGTTGTTGACTTGCGTTACATACTTTTATCAGCTTTCAAAATGGATCATTAACCCATTGGAAAATGGATCATTAACCCATTGCTTATACGTAAACCAAGGCCCTGTTTCATAAAACTTGTCATCGATGACAAGTTGCAATGACTGTTATAAGCTACTGAAATCTTTGCATCTGATTGGCTGAGAGCAAATTTGTCGGTAAAAATCACCGACAAGACACTTGATGAAACGCCCCCCCCCCCCCAGGTGGCCTCTGTATAAAGCATATGGAAATGATACAATTCAGCAGTCAACCGTTAAAAAAGGGTTATTCCTTTCCCACTCAATCACACTAAAGCTACTATAATTTTATTTCAATGAAAAATCTCTAGTTTCTTCATCATCGGATTTTAAAAAACACAACTTGTAGCTTAATTAAATTCTCGGTTAGAGAGCAACTTCCTATGTGTCTCATCAGTCGATTATCTGCTAAGTTCATCGCAACACGGGTATTCAAGACATCATCTGCCGTTGCATTCGAAATTCAAATTAGGGAACTGTCAGCCAATATTGCCTTTCTTTAAAATGAGTATAGTCAGTTTGACCATGCGAATTGTTGGAATAATTATGTGTATTAAAGGTAACAGTTTTGGGAAGCCCTCAAAAACTTTTCCTGAAATTTCTTTGATTTTACTTAACAAATAGCAGGGTACTAACATAACTAAGATGCTGTGAAGTTTTTTCCTCCTCAAGTGAAATATTTATCGAATGAGAGGTGAAAAGTAATAAAAATCCCTGGCCCCAAAAAGAGGGGATGTAAATTCAAAAAACGGCCACATACACTAGGCACATGAGGATTGCTGTGTGTATAGAATACGCTACACAGTGCGAAGCGCTAGGTTTATTGTGCGGGGAACCTTCGGGTGGATATGGTCTTAGCGTGAGGCAGTGAAAAGCCGTTATCAAGCGTTTCGTACAGATATTAACACCAAAATTTGTTCGAAATCGTGAATGGAATGTTAAATAATCTTGTACATGTGTCTTTTGACAAAAGGAGAATAGTATGTGACTATGTTAGATATGTTTCTTGCCAGTATGACTTTTGCTACCGAGACTGTACATGAGCTTTAAGTTGTTGTCGAAGCAACAAAATTATGAGATACTACTTTAGATCTTAAAAATTGACAAATTTGCCTTTAATTAGGTATACAGACGGCTCCTCATGGGAAATAGTGTTCTTTTTTTTTTCAACATGGATTCCTATGTAAAATTTAATGCTGAAAACGATGGCACCGACTGATTTATGACAAAATGTGCCTAAAGCGCCCAAATGTTATGTTTTAGTGGCCCGCCATTGTTTTTATGCATTTCAGACAAACATTGGGGCTAGACACGTTCGTTTGGTGTTGAAAACCCACCATGAACAGTAAAGTGAAATATGGTAATGGTTAAGACCCACCAAAGACTACAGGGGCCCGGTATTTGTTCCAAAAGGGCCCAAAGTACCAACAACTCACTGGAGTCGAAAAGATTGCTTTAAATTCTTTTTCTCGAGATAATCGAAGCTCAGTAAATGGTTATTTTGATATCAAAATACAATGATATATTGTGGGTATGGTAATATGGTGGCCAAATATGTGTCAGGTGCCGAGATTTTGATTTTAGAGGGCCAAATGTAACGTAAGTAATAATTGAACATCAAACTAGAGAGGCATGACATATTTTCTTTCTAAAGATATTTGAAAACGTGTTTTACAAATAGTATTTATTAAATCAATCAAGATTACATCATTTGGGGGGCACCTTAAAGCAGGGGCAGATCCAGGATTTTCTAAAAGAGGGGGCACAGTGCCGTAAAAGTACTCAATAAAGGGGGGGGGGATTTGTTGTGTACTTAAGGTAAGCCAGTTGGGTTTCAGGGGGGGGGCACGGGCCGGTTTCCCCCTATGTAGATCCACAACTGCCTTTAAGGACATGGGATCCATGAATATATTAATGGACCGCTTCTGTAATGTATACAAATTTATGCACATAATTCTCTAAGCACCTAGTGACGAGCTATTCCATTAACCTGCTTTTTATAAATGATCCTCAATGCTTGGAATCCAGTTTGCATACACTATCTGTTGGTATGTCCGGCAAGCTTTCAGGTTGTCAAGAACAACCTTTGAAAGGTATGTATAAAATTTGCATACATTACCGAAGCGGTCTATTACGGTCCAATAGACCGCTTCGGTAATGTATGCAAATTTTATACATACCTTTCAAACAAAGGTTGTTCTTGACAACCTGAAAGCTTGCCGGAGGCTTGCCGGACATAGCAACAAGTAATGTATGCAAACTGGATTCCAAGCATTGAGGCTCATTTATAAAAAGCAGGTTAATGGAATAGCTCGTCACTAGGTGCTCAGAGAAGAAGTGTGCATAAATTTGTATACATTACAGAACCGGCCTATTGAAAATGCATTAAAAACCATATATTTCGTTGAATTAAATATCGAAACGTATATGCCATGTGATGTGCTGCTGTTATCGGTGATAGTCATGTGTAATAAATAATACAGGCGGGCACCTAGGTTTCAGGCACATTTCGTAAATAAGTGCCCATCAAAAGGGCCATAGTCTTGCTTAAATAATGCATCGATCTTCGACAAAATTGTTTCTTAAACTGGTCTCCGTACAAAGAAGTAGATACAAAATACCATAGTTCGAACGAAATTTCAGCATTCCAGGAGAACTATTGAATGCTAAAATCAAAGTTTGTAAAGACCTTTCTGGCGAATATGACAAGATATGTAAAACAGTCCCATACGTAGCTTTGTGTGTACTCCCATTCCCATGAAGCCTTAAGATAAAAAAGGCAGAGAATTATGTTCAGAGGGAGTTGTTTATAGCTTTATGTTTACACTCTCGTAGCCAGGATTTTATTTTGGGAGGAGCGGTCAGATCGCACACGCAGATCGTGCCCCCTTGGGGTAGGGGGTGGGGTGCGGGTGTGGGAGGGGCTTTGGCACCTGCTCAATCGAGACAGGAAGACAGTTGATCTATTGAATTCAGTGAAATGCAAAAATATGAAAAAAGCTGAGGACTATTCGGAGTTGTTGATTTCAGGTCCCTCTTATAGACAAAGGCCTCGATAAACACGCTAATAAAAATGCTAAGGTATCATTTAAACTTCACTAAAAAGCTGTTACCATAACTGTGTCGTTAGAACCATCAACACCGTTTGTTAAGACAATTTCATTTGCAGCGAACTTATATGAAATGAGACCCACATATTTGCATACAGATTTTCTCATCGGTTCTGTTTCTCAGTCATGTCTATCCTGCACAACAACTGGCTAATCAAGTGCACTAATGATCAAATGCATTCCAACATAATTCACGTTAAAATGGCAAAATTGTTTGTTTTAAGGCCTATCCATCTGACTGGTAGCTGTAAAAAAAATAAAAAAAATGTTTTGACACCTCCTATATTACTCAGTACATTATAATGGAATGATTTTAACCACAACCAATTTCTTTATTTGAGAGAATTCTACCCTAATACGACAGGCCCACAGGTCAAGGGGGCATTGGGGCTTCCGAAACGCAAAAAAAGGGGGAAAAGAAGATGGAACAAAGAAAAAGGACAGGGAAACGAGAGGAGAGGAAGGAGGGAGAAAAAGAGAAGAAAAAAAGAAGGACAAAATCAATTCCCTAACGCTAGTGAAAAGTAGATTTTTGACAGCGGACAAAAATCACCAACGTGATGTTGTAGATGCAGATGATGTACAGTGCGTATCAAAAAAAGTACACACTTTGAAAATATCCTCCAAAATCATAATTTCACAATATCGGTATGATTTTTTCTTATACAATTATGGGTGAGGGTCTGTTCCATCGGATGATACTATGAGTACTGTCAATATTTTGCGTTTGAGTGAGTACTGGTTGATATACAGTATATATACGGGACCAAAACACAGGGAACTTTAAAATGTGGTCCAAAGTTTCCCCAGACAATTACCACGCCCCATTTTTGTTTTTTTTTTTTTTTTTTTTTGGGGGGTGGGGTTTTTTTTTTTGACCACCTAATAGACTATGAATGTCTGAGAGGATGAATTGCAAGTGTTACTTCTCTTGGTCTGAGCACCATGGCCTGCTCATTATGGTGTGTGACATAAAAATTAAAGGTATTAGAGAATTAATTTTTATGAAACAAGAAAATATTCTTGCAGCATAAATGGGCTGCTGTGAGGAGGAAAAAATGCAACACTTTGTGAAGAGCATGCCACAAGGCGCAACACGATAAAAACTACTTTCGAAAAATAAACTCAAGGGCAATTTCAAAGGCCTATTGTACTGCCCAGAGAAATCAGGTTCGGATTACGTAATATGCCATTGTAATGTTCGCACATTTCTAAAGGTGATAGACAGGGCTACTGAAATTGCCTTCAGTTGATTTTTCGAAAATAGTTTTTATCGTGTTGGCTGTTATCATCAAATGTAGCAACTCTTCACCAAGAACTGAACAAACTGCCTCCAGAGGAGTGATCATGGCTTTACCAGACAATCAGGCATACCTCCTGGATAATTATCCCGAGACCACTTTTGTCAGGACATTTTTTTCCAAAACCCCTACCCCTGGAGAATATCCCTGAGGACAGTTAGCCTCTAGGGTATTTACATTCTGTTAGTTGTTTTTAACTATCTATCCGTTGGGGTGCCCTTAGAGTAATTGTCCTTTTAGCGATAATTGTCCGGGATTAATTGTCCTAGGGGTAATTACCCTGGCGGTTATTTTCTGAGGGGTTAGTTATTGCACGAGCTAATTGTTTTGGGGAGTAGTCATCCGCTCATTATGAGTTAGCTAGTAGAAATCATTCTAAAAAATCAATTACTGATATAGCCAACACTTGCCATGTAGGCCTTTAAAAGGAGCTGGTCTAATATTTCTTTCCAGGGCTGTATATACATATATATATATATATATATATAATGTGAGAAATCAATTGAATTGAATGAGAGAAATAATTTGCGTAGCTAAATTCATTGTTCCTCCTTACTGACTTCCTTTTTTGTGGAAATAACTGCAGGGTTTGCAAAAACTGTCTCCGCCGGGAGTCGAACCCGGGTCTTTGGCACTGTACGCCAAACGCCTTAACCACTAGACCACGGAGGCGGGTTGAGTGGTATTCGGCTACACCAGGTACAAACATATATATATATATATATATATATGTGTGTGTGTGTGTGTGTGTGTGTGTGTGCGTGTGTGTGTGTGTGTGTGTGTGTGTGTGTGTGGGACCAAAACACAGGGAACTTAAAAATGTGGTCCAAAGTTTTCACCTATGTCTTTTCATTATTGAATAAGAGAGAATTTAAACTAGAATCATTGCCATGTAACATCGGTACTGTGATATTCTTCGATAAATCAACCAAACCAACAAAAAAGAATGAAAAAGCTCTGAATTCTTTTTCACCGTTTGTCACAATTTAACCTTTTCTTCTGATAAAATTAATGGACGTGTGTGCAGGTTCGCACTGTGTCTCGATGAAATGCTTTCGTCTCGCCTGGACTCCCGAGGAACCTTTGATCTATTTTACGACGGAAACAGAGCGCACATTAGCGTGTTAATTGCACCGCCAAGGGAAGCATCTCCACCTGCACATATTGGCTTTATTACACACACCAGGCTAGAAGTCACCATGACGCCGGTGGGAATTATGTGCTGCGTGTGAGGGGATTGTCGATGCCTCGAGTAAACTGAACGATGCAAAGAAGGAAACGTCAAAATATTGAAAAGCTATGGGACAGTCACACACGAAGCGATACACAGATATAAACCACTGCGTCAAAATTAGTTATGTATCTTACAACATACAGATCAGTGATCCCACATCTCCGCCAAGCTACATGTAGCCCCCAAATATATCTTGTAATGCCACTCAATTACACACAAAGCTCTGTTTGTTTGATTGTTACTATTTTTTTGTAATACTTTTATTTTCAATTTGTTTATGTATGTGTGTGTTTGTTTTCTGTTGTTGTTTTTTTTTTTGTTTTTTTGTTTTTTATTGTTGTTGATTTTTTTTTTTTTTTTTTTTTTTTTTTGGGGGGGGGGGGGTTGGGTGGTTGATTTGTTTAAATGATTTTTCCTTTTATTTTTAAGTGGTTATCCCCCTATGTCTGAACGGGGCTAAAAATGAAGAAGCCTCAATATATTGTCATTTGGTGCTTGTGTGCCGCGCGGCCTGCTTTACTGTTTAATCGATAGCTCAATGTATCATACAGGCTCAACTAGAAAGAAAAAAAACAAGCAAGAATACTGAAAGAGTTGAAAGCCATGAAAACCGTAATGTAAACTTGAAAAGTGAGATAACTAAATTAAAAATATAAATGGTAGCATGTTTTTATCCCCTCTTAATCCTGGTAAACCCTTAAGATACTCCGTAATCAGTGGGTTTCTTTGAGCATGGTCTCCATTACAAATTGATAATGAATGAAAAAAAAAAACCGTTGTAGGGTCCACTGTACTAACATCACGGCCAAGAAGCCATGCTTTAATCATAGGCTCCATGCTTTGAGAGATTATCTCCTGATGATGTTGGTCAGCGTGATTGAGGTATGATGGTCAGCTTGATGACCCCTGATGAATGGCTAGAGGTCAGTGATGTCATTCCCAATCAAGCTAGTGACCCTTTAAATATAGATACAGCCGGACAGGAGGCATATTTGACCTGATATTACCATCTTCAAATAAATAGCCATTAAAATTTTAATGACATTAAAATTAAATTTCACTTTGGTCTTTGCTGATTTGTTGGTGTTATTGTTGTTGTCAAGTTTTTTTTACTGTATTACCTACCAGAAGACAGAGCTGATGAACTTGTAATGGCATCTTCAAATAATCATTAAAAGTTCAATGATATTAAAACTTTTTTTCCGTCATAAATGTTTTTATTGGTATTTTTAAAAACTTTATCACTCACTGATACAACGAAACCGAAGGTGTGACTTACAATGTTGTGCAGTTTCCATATAATCATTTGAATGTCAAGGCATAGGAATTCATTTTAATCAAAATAATAATAATTTTTAAAAAATTCTTGTATGGCGCATGTCACTTTATGATTTAACGTCCCTATGCTTTTCCAAAAGGATTTCATATTATTACCGTAAGATTAGGACAACTAACCAATGGACAACTATCCCTTGGATTCCCAGGACAATTACCCCCAGGACAATTACCCCCAGGACAATTACCCCCAGGACAATCACCCCCAGGACAATTACCCCCAGGACAATTACCCCCAGGCAATGACGATTGCAAAATAATTACTGAGTTTTCTCATTCCTTTTATGAAGGCAAGCCCGTACAAGCTTTTTCTAGGAGGGGGTTCGCACCTTAAGTAGAGAGATATATATATATATATGCGCGAAGCGCGATTTCCCTTGCGGCCAGGGTCCAGGGCCCGCTTAAGGGCCCTGGAAGCTCAGGGGTTTTAGATGCTGTCTGGTGCAATCTCCGCCTTATTTCAGAGCATTTTATCCAAAATTTCTGACCAATACAACACAAATAATTTCACTTCTAAAACTTCAAAATCATGGGGAGACCGGCTCACATATGATCGTATAGTTCATCACTTTATTGGATATAAAAGGCGAACAAAGGAAAAGAATGTGCTATAGTTATACTATTACTATATTACTTAGAGTCTACCGTATACAAATATTGACTGCTCATGAGGATGATGGTGGAAATTATCACTCGCTCGGTGGTGTTCGTACCGGCCCTTCTATCACCCCCTCGGCTTCGCCTCGGGGGTGATAGAAGGGCCGGTACGAACACCACCGAGGGAGTGATAATTTCAACCACCATCCGATTACAGAGCAGTCCATATTTGTTTTATATACCTCATCCTTTTCATCCTCATCCTTTGCTAAGTCACTCGCCATGTTGAATTCTTACGCGCTGCGCGTATATTGATTAACGTAGTCGTAGCCTAGCAACTCGCGAAAGCGCACTTAAAACCTGAACCAAATTTTGTGAACGTACGTGTGTGCAAAAGTCACGGAGGGGTTACGCGTTCTATCACAGGTATTTGGAGTTCTATCTTTTGACCTTAGGTCAAATGATAGAATGCCAAAACCCTCTGACGCAATGATAGATGGAGATGCGCCGTGTCATGTGATATAGTTTTGACCAATCAGTGAATAAGAATCTATGTATGAGGTATATAATAACTAATATCCAGGGGCATCGCTAGAACATATTGAATGGGGGTGGGGTGGGGGGAGGGGGCTTGTGACACCCAAATTTGCCTACAAATTTTTAGGATGTGACACCCAATTTTGCCGACAAAATGCTGCACCCTAACCCCCCCCCCCCCACACACACATATGTACACAAATAATGATAAAAGAAAAACGCAGATGTAGAAATCTTGATCATACGGGCCCAGTTTTCGCAAAGAGGGGGCTGACGCCTTTAGCCCGAATATCAAATTTTCAGTTATGAAAAAAAAAATCATAACTTTTCGTAGTGAAAATGTACAGAATTTACATACAGAAGTTACATAATTATCTGGGAACCTCGCCGCCAAAATTATGTGGATATTCTTGCACCTCGCTGCCCGAATATGAAGTAGTGGTTGCCCGAATATCGGAACTTGGAAAATCCTGAGGTGCGGGCTGCATCCCATTGCCGAAGGGGACACCTTTTGCCCGAATATCAACTTTTCAATTTTTAAATGTTTGCGAGGGAAGCGAGCGAGCAAAATTTTTGTCTTAACTGTTCGTAATGAAAGTGTACAGAAGTTGATACACAAGTTACATATTATCATCTGAAAACCTTGCTTCCACAATATTGGATATTCCAGCACCTCACTGCCCGAATATGAATATCGGAACTTTGAACATCCTCGGGGTAGGGGAGGGGGCTACAGCCCATTGCCGAAGGGGATGCCTTTTGCCCGAATATTAAAATTCCAGTGACGGTTATTGCGAGCGAACGAAGCGAGAGAGCAAAATTTTTCCAAACTTTTCTTGGTGGAAATGTACAGAGTACTGTTACCAGGTTACATACACAAGTTACATAATATTGTTAACTGGGAACCTTGCTTCCCAAATATTTGGATAATCTAGCACCTTGCTGCCCAAATATAAATATCGGAACTTTGAAAATCCGCGGGGTGGGGGAGGGGGGATACAGCCCATTGCCCAAGGGGGTGCCTTTTGCCCGAATATTAAAATTCCAGTGTTCTTGCGAGCGAGCGAAGCGAGCGAGCAAAAAAATTGGCCAGTTTTTCGTTCTTTTTCTTCCCTTTCCTTTTCTTTTCTTTCTGTTTTTGTTTTCCTTTCCTTTCCATTTCCTTTTTTTCTTTCTTTTTTTCTTCTACTTTCTCTTTTCTCCTTTTCCTTTTCTCTTTCCTCTTTCCTCTTTTTTTATCTTTCAATGTTTGCAAATTTTCTTAGCTCTGTTCAACCACAAAAATGACTTTTTTTTTTCCTAAGGGGGGGGGGGGGGGGGGTTCGCGCGCACCCCGAGAACCCCTAGTTTGTACCGGTACTGGAAGGTTTGGAAGAATATCAGGGAAGAAATGTCCCCTGAAAAGGATTGCTCTTCAAATATTCGAAATATGATGAGAAATAGCTAAGTGTTCATGCACTTCACACAGAAATTATAGTATGTGACTGCACATACATATATTCATTTATGTGTGCAGTGCATGTGTTTTGCAGTGAGATTGGACCAATTTCTTATCATTTTCATGATTCAATACCTCCCAGTATACACCACCTTGTACATATACTCAGTCTTTCCCAATTGCTTTGAGAACAGTTTCTTTCACAATATAATCACATGACCAGAACTCAACTTTATCCTTAAACCACAACTGTAGATGACGATCACCTTCAGACTACTCTAGTTGTTCGATGAGTGCTAAAGTCAATAGTATTTCATTAAGAGTTTGCTATATGAATTAGATTAGTACGATTACGTAATTGCCTTTCCAGACCAGCCGCCATATCCACGTGAAGCATAGGGGTAGCCAGGGGGACAAGGAAACCACCCCCTTGCTCATCCGCTAAAAAAGGTATGGTGTTACTATCATGTTACATGACCATTACATGTTACATGACCATGTGATTTTGTGTGTCAACCCCCCTTCTGTTTAACAAGTCTGATTACGGCCATGGTGTGAAGGATGCATTGCCAGAATCAATATACAATCATATCTATCGGCGGACTTGTGATAGCTCCTCGTTGACGAATGGAATGTCATATCAAACCATCACGTGATCAGTATGTTATGATTGCACCCGGATAGTCAACTTTCGATTGATGCTGCTGTCAAAACAGGATAGAATAGAAATACTATTCAAATGGCAAATGGATATCGTTACAGTAAAATATGTTTTCTTTATGGTGAAGAGTTGAATAAAAATATCTCTGGTTTTACATAACAGACATATCATATGAATAACAGACTTAATTCGACTAAGTCAGTCAAATAAGAATATGAAATTTTCACAAACGGTTTAAATAGCCAATGCGATGGTATTCTCGACTGTTCCTCGAATTAAGCCAATTTATTTTTTCAAGATTCTCTCTCTGTGTATATTAAGTTTCTAGCTTGTTACAATTGATATGCATATATATATATATATATATATATATATATATATATATATATATATATAAATGTGAGAAATCAATTGAATTGAATGAGAGAAATAATTTCCGTAGCTAAATTCATTGTTCCTCCTTACTGACTTATTGTCTCCGCCGGGAGTCGAATCTGGGTCTTTGGCACTGTACGCCAAACGCCTTAACCACTAGACCAAAGAGGCAGGTTGAGTGGGTTTCGTCTACACCAGGTACAAACACCGACAGGCAGCCCTTGCAACCCCATATATATATATATATATATATATATATATATATATATCTGCAACCCCCTTCGCAACCCCCTTCGCAGTTAATTTATTCCTTTTCTTTTAGGGACAGGGGAGTATTGAACAATGAAAAGTCGCATGCCTAGCTAGATCCATGGCGGATTCATGTATTAGAATTAATTAATTATTTACAATGTGTGAGAAATTTGTTCTAATACTATAGCATCGGCAACTCTCGTGGGTAAATTTACATAATGTGAGAACTCAATTGAATTGAATGAGAGAAATAATTTGCGTATCTAAATTCATTGTTCCTCCTCTCCGCCGGGAGTCGAACCCGGGTCTTTGGCACTGTACACCAAACGCCTTAACCACTAGACCACGGAGGCGGGTTGAGTGGTATTCCGCTACACCAGGTACAAACACCGACAGGCAGCCCTTGCAACTCCATATATATATATATATATACAGTATATATATATATATAATTTTTATTATAATATAATTATAATAATCATCATTATTAGCAATCATATATTTATAATATTATGTAATATTGCATAATTATATAAAGTATTATACTTACACTTACATAAATACAAATACATAAAAAGTTAAAATCAAAGTGCAATGGAACAGAGTTCACCTAGGACTGATAATGCCAATGGACTTTCAGCATTACACCACACCGCAACACGAATGTAATAGCTGATTGACGGGGACTTCCGCCGGCATCGAAATGAAAATTTATCTCATAATAGTGAAGTCATCGTTGATCATTCCGTGACAAGCATGGCTGGAGTAGTACTACCACAGCATGAATGTCACACGTAATTAAGTTTTCTGACGTATATAGTATAGGAGCGTACAGTATGGCCCTTGGCGCTTCTATTTTTCATGTTTAGTGCACTGAGAGTTTTTTAATTGCAACTTTCTTTCTGACTGGATAGAAAAATAGTCAACAAATGGGGAAACAGATTGGCAGGGAAACACGTTTTCTTTATACAAAAATTTGCACCATGACAAACAGTAAAACTGAAATGTTTTTTATCGTTAAAAATTAATAATGAACAAAACACTCATAAAGAAGCACAAGATGTTAGAAAAGTACTCTTCGTTCACCATAGAAACAAGCATATGGCACACTATTATAAACCGGGAGCGTCCCCCCCCCCCCCCCCCCACACACATACACACTCAACACATACACACACACACAAACAATTGCCAAAATAAATTTGCAACATCCCCTCTTCTCCTCTCATCAAACTGTCTCCGCTCAATAACCAAATCTCGTCAACCGACCCTAGACGCTGTAACTGGTCTTGAAGTTTCTCATTCCGTTCTAAATGTCACACACTTCTAAAGATGCTGACTGGCATTGGGAAACTGTCAACTCAAAGTATACCTTTCCAAGTAAATCTTATGGAGGCATATCGCCAATGACAGGCTATAAATAACATTTGAGTAACCCCCTTGTTACCACAAGTTGTTTAAGTCATTATTTGTTATAGGTTATTATTCAGCCCGTCTCAAAAGAGGCGTCATTTATTATTGCGTCAGTACCTAACGTGTGAAGGCAATATACCTGAATATCGTTTGCTCCTGCCAATTAAGCTTGTGAAAGGTAATTAGTAGTGCCTCGTTATTCAACGTAATTTACACAGGTTTATTTTGGATACAATATCTTTCTATTAAGTGATAGCATTTGTAAGCAATGATTTTGTAAAGCTTCATTCACTGATATGTGGATGTAGAAATTTAGTTTCAACATTTTGCATATATTTGTCGAAATATTTAGTAAAAATATGAATACATTCAATAATTATATCATTCTCGAAGTAATTACAACTTAAATGTGTGCGAACACTAATCTAGTATTATAAAATTGATTTAATGAGCAACCCTTTTTTAATCACAGAGAAAATTAAGAAAAATGCTTCTTTTGCACGGAGATCCCCCCCCCCCTCTCTCTCTCTCTCTCTCTTTCTCTCTACTTTCGATACGAACAGGAATTGTTGTGAGGCACAATCTTGTAGCATTATACTGAAATTCATTTCAAAGGCAAAAAAATGGTTTGAATTTGAACTACGGTTTATATATAAATACATATATATCAGCAAAAGAGGAGACAATTTTGTCCATTGAAATCAGATACACTTGTTAACATTTCTTATGAGTGACCGTGCATGAACAATTTGATGTAGTTACTGAAATAGTAGACATCGTGATCTACATGAAATACTGCCGTGTATTAGCTCAGAATTATTTCCTCCGCTATTGCTGATATGAAAACAAAAATCTAGTCCAATCGAATCAAGAAGAAGAGCACTACAAACTTTCGTAATCACTATCTTATTGATTCAAATGATAATGTACGAGTAACGAGCCATTACGTAACTATGCTCCTGCTTCCAAAAACAAAATACATTATACTTTCACCTCGAGTTCCAAAATATATATATTAGAGTATTTGATTGCGGGTATTTGTAGATACTTTATACTTTCACCTCGAGTTCTAAAATATTATAGAGTGGGCAATTTGATTGCGGGTATTTGTAATTGATAACTTTTTTAATACATGTTTTTTTTTATTAATATTGAAATCTGTATCAATCAAAAATATTAAGCTCTTTAACCCCAGTTTATGTTTAAGCCATGTGGTCGTAATGGTAATACATATTAATCTAAACTCTTGTATTCCTAAAGTAATGTTTTTAAGAAATAAAATGTGCTGTCTGTCAGGCATTATGGCAATAGAGTTGCGAAGTGTAGAAGTCATGGAAGAGAGACTACATGATAATTGCGGAATGCAACCGACATCGATTCTGCAATCGATATCGTCCGATATGAGAGAGCACTCAGTAAATAGACAGGTGACGAGTTATCGCTACATCTGCCTTTTAAGCACCCTGCACGAGATGCTGTATAAACAGGAACATGCACCAACAGTCTGTTGAGAGACCTTCAATTCGAATGTTGTTCATTCGACCCCTTGTTCTTTTCAATAGTTTCTTCTTCTTTTTCTTGCCCATGTCCTTTTAGTTTTGCAGTATCCTTCTACTCTTCCTTGATATTCCACATATTATAGATCTGTTCTGTTTGAACGATAGACTGCAATGGAGGAAGGGACATATGGCATACCGGACTGCAGTTAGGACTTTAAAGGTACACTTTCTTAGTGCAGTACGATCATCGATCTCTGGTAGAGATCGATGAGTACGATTTATTTGTTTGTTTGTTTGCTGTTGTTTTGTTGTTGTTTTTGATCAACGCAATATGTTGGAACCATATTTGTTTTTTTCACAAGTGTGCTTTATTCCTCAAAACTACTTCACAGTAAAAACGCTCTTTAAAAGGTTGTTTAAAACTTATGCAACCTGTTTAATATTTAAACAAATTGTTTACAATATGAAGTGTACAACGGGTTATTCAGTTTATATTGTAAACATCTGTTTGTATTTTTAAACAGCGTTTTCTCTGTGTATAACGCAAACGGCGTTAATGAGAAAGTGAAGCTTTAGTGATGAGTATTTTGTTTCAACCTTTATTCAGGGAAGTGTAACAGTTCCCTGCTTTATTCATCTCAGCAGTAAAAAATTATTTGAAGCCCCCTCCCCTCCCTCTCTCTCTCTCTCTCTCTCTCTCTCTCTCTATCTTTCTCTTCCTCACTATCTTTCTAACAATTTCTCATTCTCCTCCGTAGCTGTCTTCCTTCTCCTTCTCCATCTCCTTTCCACTTTCATAGTTTCAACATACCAAGCACTCGTTATTGTCTGTTACCTTTCTGTGTTTCATTTTATATAAACCACATACTCCTACCAAGTAGCCTGATCACCAAATAAACAGTAAAATCATCCAGAGATAACACATAAACATGATTTATATAGTAAATGTACAAGATATTAGCCTTATAAAGCTCGCCTTTCACAGGGCTCTTTTTACCTTATTAAAAAGAAAGAACAAGTACATGCAAATAAATTGCAAAGCTTAACCATTTAAATATAATCAAATGATAAGAATGGTACACTAAATGATGATTATCCACACCCCTCACATTCGCCCATAACATAGCTTTTACCATAGCACATCCCTTACACCTCCTCTACACATTTTCCAACCCACCTCGCCATAATTATTAGATCGATTGGAAAACCTGATGTCCTGTGACAGTTAAATGCGGTGATAATCACACCACTCCCCATTAACTGTACCCATATGTCACCCGTCACAGAAAATATATGGGAGTATAATATCCATGCCCATGGGCATAGATGAAACTAACATGAGCTAATACAAGTGCTACAAAAAAGTGAATGGTTAATAATCACGAATAACAACAAGATTCACACGTAACAGGAAGATTCATCCATAAAAATAACATTGTAAAGCTCACTGAAGTAGTCAAGTTTGAGCTAAATATTAATGTTATCATCACCAACATTACTGCTATAATTACAACAACAACTAATACTTCTACTACTACTACTACTACTACTACTACTACTACTACTACTTACTACTACTACTACTACTACTACTACTACTACTACTACTACTACTACTATTACTACTATTACTACTATTACTACTATTATGTAATACTAGTAATTGTAGTAGGAGAATTAGTAGTAGTAGGAGGAGGAGCAGCAGCAGTAGGAGTAGTAGTATATTTATGATGATGATTATGATTATTATTATTTATCATCATTATTAATATCATTCATGTCATTAGTATTATCATTAGTATTATTATTATCATTATTATTTTTATTAGTAGTAGTAGTAGTAGTATTAGTATTTTTTTAGTATTATCATTATCATTATCATTATTATTACTATTATCATTACTATTACCAAGAGCGTTTTTCACACGAGTTTGATTACGTGTACTACATGGTGTTCCTGTGCCATTGTGCCGTTTGCACAGACTCTACACACAAATCATATACATGATAAAGAAGAGCATTTATATGGCAAACAAAGAGTTAAGATCATAGGGTTAAGATACATGCTTCAAAGACAAATGTTATGAAATGAAAATCACCATGCATGCTAATTGAAGCAAAGGCCTTGCAAGAGGAGTACAAAATGAAACCGACCTTCCATTCAATAAGATAGCATACCCGCTCAACACAATTACAAGTCGGTTGCCATGGTTATTCAGTCTTTCTACAAAATTTGCTCGTAATCACAACATTTCCAAGGGCTCAACACAGCTCCCACATGCCATTATTGTGTCCCCATACGTTTGAGAGGTTTAGTTAGTTATTGTTTTGGGATTTTTGTTGGTGTTTTTTTGTCATAAATCGGTAATATCTTGTCACGTATTCGACGGCTCGTATAGTACAGGTTAAATAGTACTCACGTGAAATGGCTTATTAATGCATTCCTACTGTATAGCCAACGTGTATAACACGTTTTTAACTGTAGGGATAAAAACACATGGACGGGTCTACTTCATATATATTTTTTCCTTTTTTTTTCTTTTTTTTGGGGGGGTCGTTTTTTGTTTGTTTGTTTGTTGTTGTTTTTGTTGTTGTTTTTTTTTTGCTTCTTCTTATTATTATTATTTCCTTTTCTTCTATTTTTTTCTCTTTTCTTTTTTTTTCTGTCCTTATTTCTCTTTTGCATTCAGAATACATGAAATGCCGCACTACATGAAAGTAGGTAAAAAGACACAAAACTTCTCCAAAAAATCTAAAAATAACCTTTCAGCCATCATGGTTTTTTTTTTTCAAATCAAGAAATACATAAAAATCAAGAAATATTCACATATGAAATAGGAATAGATGGTGGTGAGGTGCACTACATTTTTTTTTAAAGGTAAAGAAACACAATATAATTTGAAGTAAAAATATTACCTATGCAAGCATCGTGTACGTTTGAATATTCTTATACATCAATAAATACATATCAGGCTATACAAATCACAATGACAATTTAATAGGAAATGATAGGAAAGGATTAAACACTGTGGAAGCACATGTAACCACTAAAAGTGTGTGGTAGTGTATGTTATATGTCTAACGGGATGGTTGATGCAGTAAAGATTCGGGTTCGTTCCGGGGCTGTGACGCTGGAAGTAAATGCGTGACACGGTTAATTTGTCATCCTAATCAAGCTGTCCTTTATCATCCGGTGCATTATAAACAGGTAAATTGACCGCTGGATGGAAAGCCCGGCCCCATGCATTGAAATTCATGTGTGATGTGCAAAATTCACCATGAATAAACAGAATGTGTATTCTTTTATTCTTTTATTATTTCAGACACTACCTCCTTGATCTGAGTCAATTTTTCTCGGAAAACAACACTTTCAGTTTGTGTTTCCACTTTAACAAAATAACATTTAAATATAAATTATACAACAATATACTCCTCATATGATCAACATGTTAAACATTTTTAGATTGTCCATCATACAGAACTAAATTTGTACACACGCATTTATTAGATATAAAGTTATGGAACCCAGGAAAGCCGGGCTTATAATGTGTAGGTTCCCGCCATGGTATTATAGAGTACAAATTCAAATGAAATGAATGATCAAGGCATGGTTACTTTCAAGTCGGGCGTAGTACATCTACGTCCATCGAGCATTTCACAGACAAAATAGTTAACAATTCAATAAGTAGTGTACGTGCAATGTTCATTCAGTTTGGAACACTTGGCCTACCCTTATGAATAAAATGCGCCTAAGAATCCTGAACATGAAAAGATGTTGTCTGTAATTACATGTATGTTCTTCCCACATTTACACATAATCTGATATGTGAATCGCACTGTTTATATCATATTTTTCAAACTGACAACATAATCGAAAGTGACATCCCTTTTTGTATCTTGTTTTTATCCATCAACGGGTTTCCCAATAACGTTGCTATAACATCATGGAAACCTTTCACTGGTTGTACCTAGACATTTATTACAATAGATGAGTAATATACCAAAGTATAAGCTGATTGGAACAATAACACAAACGGTGCAGCGTTGCAATTAGTCCAGTCAGGTAACCGAATCCAAGGTCATACAATTAACGCTCCTTAACCAAGAAGGAGTCATATACACCTCAGTCACACCGACAAACCGACCCCACACCGACTTCCAACCGATCAATTCATCACCATTCTGGGTAATGTAATTTTTTGCTCGGTTTGATATCGGTCTGCTGTCGGTCTTGTTGGTGTGACTGAGATATTAAACTGTAGTAATATGTTTAAAAATGAACCACACTGCACGATTAAAAAGAGGTGCAAAGTCATACTACTAATTCGAGTTGTTTTAGGGTTAGCTCATTAGTACATGCAAAGTAATATCAACTAATCCTGGAAAAAATAGAAAGATACGTTTCCTTCATATTATCTTAATTTGACGTTGCCTTTTCAATTTGTGTTCAGCCATTTATTCTCCCCCATTTTCATAGTGTATGTCCATTCGATGACATGCATTTGCTTTTATAGAGGATAATTACTTGCTTTCGATAGAAAAAGTTTGGTGATTTGACTTCTTTTTTCATATTTTTTTTCATGATTTCCATTCGGTCTATTCTCGGTGGTCGGTTTCTTCAGTATTACATTTGAGCAATCATGCAATCGGCAACATCTATTCGTTCACTAACACTACATGAAGTCCATACCATTCACATTAAAACGATACTGTCACATCCAAATGAGCCTGCTAAGTATTCGAATTATATTCATGCAGAGAGCAATCACGTGCTCACAATAGCGTGTGGCGTTGATGCTTCAGTACACAAATATATTGCATTTTCCGACATGGCCGTGAACTTTGAGAGGGAAAGGTGTACATAACTATGCGATGTACTGTAACCAATATTGTTTTGATGATTATTAATTATGAAATTAGCCTGCATCTGTGTAGTGACAATCTGGATCGGGTTCAAGCGCTTATCCCAAGTCTAATGATGCAGGGTTTTAAATTCACATTTTGTCATCAAGTAAAGTCAGCCAATTTGCCATTTGACGGGATCCAATGCTATGTTTTATTTGCATTTAACCGGGTTAAACAAAAAATTTACTAATCGTGTAGTAGATGGCCAGTAATTCAAAATATAGTCAGACAATACGATTTTCAATGCATGTTAATTAAAGAGCATTCCTTATTAGCTAAGCAATTTATGTACTCAAAATGTAATTTAAAGTAATTTAAAGTAAATTAAAATTAAGTAAGTGTTGACTTTTAATGTATTTTATGTGAATGAAGACGCTTAGAGCGGATGTTTTCGGTGTTATCTCCCTTGAACATAATTCCAAGGCCTTTTTTTCTTTCTTTGCATTACGTCATTTGTAAATTCTTATGTGATACCTTGAAGAGCTGGTAAGTCTGAGCAATAAGGCAATGGCGAGCCGGTGTCGTGTAGCCTTTGAAGCGAACCTTAATGCTAACAGATACGTGAACATAGTCTAATGGAGGATTACTTTCACAACCATGCTTCTGAATAATAAGAGAACGGATCGGAGCTGAAAAGGGGAAATATGAAGAAAATGCGGCCGAAGGAAAAGGGCGTAAAGGAATAAAAGAGGAAGAAGAGAGGAATGAATTAGGAATGTGCTATGTGATTTTCAAGGTAAAAGAAATCAAATAATACGCGTTGTTTTCGAATTCGTTGATAATCGTGCAGCAGACAATTTGACAACTTGCATATATCCGAAGAGCCCTAAATTTTATAATTAACCCTATCGTGCAATTAGAGTATTAGAGGTTTTAAAAGTCTCTTTTACTTCTACTAAATTAAAAAAAATTAAAAACACTTTAAAAAAAAACAACTTTATAATGTACCAGAATATAATCATTGTAATAGACAATATACATATAACCCAAGACGCATATATCCAAATAGCCTCTTTATATTTCCTATTCAAATTTGTATGAAAATGAAAGCACAAGCACTGCTTATTCTTTTTGGCAGAATTCGATATAAAATGTAACGGCAGAGGCATTATGGCGGAAGGACCAAGGGTCGAAATACATAAAGAGTTACATCGAATTTAATCAACAAAAAATGTAATTCTTATTAGCATATAAAACTATCGAATTCGGAATTCATCAGGATCTATTTTATACAGATTAAAAGCGGAAGGGGTGGGATTGGTATGGCACCTGAAGGTTCTGTAAACCATTGATTCTTTTTTCAATGAGTCGTTTGGAGGAGTTTATAGTGGTCCGTTGCTAGACTAATGTCAAAACAGAGCACGTGCGATATCATAAGTGCGTTGTTGCCTAGTTACAGCACGCGAATCTGCTTTTGAAAAACGGGTCTGTCTATGCAGATACCACTCTTTAAGAAATGTCTTATGCATCAGGGGATTCTAAAAGCAAGTAGAATTACCATCTAGTCGGATTACAACGTTATAGTAAATGTTTCCGGGCAAGTTTCAAAGTTTAACCCTTTTTTGTTATGAGCATGGTGAGTGCCGATAAGGACAGTAGCTGACAGGCCGCGAGTGCCGATCTTCACATACAATACGGATCACGTAGTAGAAGGACAGTATTGTGCATTACACATTTTACCTTATTGAGCTGTATTTTATTTTGGCTCCATGCCAACCTATCTTCTATTAGATTTAGGGTGCGTTTAGCTCAATTTTGAAGCCAGCGTCAGCGTTTTTAAACACGGTTATGAAACACAGCTTTGTAACGGTTTCAAGTACCCTGTTTAAAGCTCTTTTCTCCAGTAAAATTTAGGGCCCTGCCGCTAAATCCGCACACCACACTAAGTGCATTTTGATACTGTGTTTTAAAACCGTGAGAAATTTTTAAAAAAAGAAAAAGAAAAAAAAAGAAAAGAAAGATCCGGACACAACCATCCTTTAAACTGAAAACTGATTCGGGCCTGAAAAGGGAAATCTCCAAAACGCACTCTTATTATTGTTCATTGAGTAAAAAAACTTGCCTCATGCAACGTGTCACAGGATTATCACACGCAGGGGCGGCGCTACAGGGGGGGCAGAGGGGCGACCGCCCCCCCCCCTATGATTTTTCAAGTAGTGAAAAAAGAAAAAAAAAAAAGAAAAAAGAAGAAAAGGAGGAAGAAAAGGGAAGAAAGAAGAAAGAGGAGTATTAAAAAGAGAGGTCTTAAACATATAACTCTATATTACCCCTGTTATTCAATGGAGAAAAAATATGACGTCATCTTTAGGTCGTCTTGCCCCTCCTATCAAAATACCCTGGCGCCGCCCCTGATCACACGAGTGGCATTTTAAAAATTAATACAGTTCGTAATGAGAAGTCACGGGCTGAATTTCTCACAATTTACAAATCTGCTTTTAAAATGATACATAAGATGCATTCATAATGATCACAAAAGATCGTGAAGTATTACAATGTAAGAACATAGTTACAAAGAAGGTGCCTGCCACAGATATACAGGA